>VDFB02000002.1:159162684-159866600 GCA_007258455.2 Sequoia sempervirens | reverse complement strand
GCAGCATAGTAAAGTCTTTGTCATCAACCATATGGCCAATTGTCGAGAGCTGATCTCTCAAATCTGAAATCCTCATGAAGTAAGCAATCACTGATTCTCCTTTCACCATCTTCATATGGTGTAGTTGTTGCTTCAGTGCAAGTGCCCGGCCGGTATTGTTGATTTCGTACATTTCTTCCAATGTTTTAAACATGTCTCTTGTCGTCTTCAACTTAGAGACAATAGGAACGATATGATCTTTAACAGAATCAACCAATATTTTCATTGCCTTGATATCTTTCTTCACCCACTGCAACTTCTCTTCTTCCTCCTCAGGTTCAAGAACACTAGACTCCACAAACTCACCCAAGCCATTTTCACGCAAGGTAAGCATGATCCTAAATCTCCATGATGTGAAGTTTGATGCTCCCTCGAGTATGTCCTCAATCTTCAAACCGTTCACCATCTTGACAAAGGTAGAGATATGTCCTCAATCTTCAAACCGTTCACCATCTTGACAAAGGTAGAGATAGACAAAGAGATATAAAGAAGAGAATAGAGTATTGTTGTATAAACAAATCTGATCACGATCTCCTCAAACACGATACCATGTTAGTTTTATGATCAGATTTAATGCACAGAAAATTAATTCAAAATCAGACACAATAACACAGCAGATACCCTGGGAAAACCCTCCTCTTGAGGGAGAAAAACCCAGCAAGAATATATCACTTATATATTGAATCTCAACAAAGAAAGTCTCCTTTTACAATAGGCCAATATGAAGGCCAAATATAAGCACCAATGAATGATGCAACACAGCCAACTCAAGATAACAATTCGCTGATACAAAATTCAGTCTCAATAGATATCGAACTGCCTTGAAGAACTCGCACTTGATGAAGGATAACCAATAAGCAATCTGAAATGAATAACAAATGAAGCTTCCATCGATTATATATACAATATAGAGGGAGAGGTCGTGTCTCTCCAAAGCATCATGTATTCTCATGATCAATACGTCGCCAATATAAGAAAGTGGTTGTCTTGAAATCGCACCTCCTATCAAGGTCGGCCTTGATAATAATCATGCCTCTTCATTATAATTTGTTTGCCTTAATAAACAGATATGTCTCTTAATAATAGTACCTCTTGGAGTCTTGATAAATTAAATAGCCTGGGGCTATATTTAATTTATTGCAAATAGGGGAACACTAGAAGCAGCCCGACGTTGCTTATAATATCAACAAAACATAAGACTTAACAATAGAGGTTGAATATAGCATATTGTAATAACCACCCTCAATTTCTTTTTGAAAATATGTTAGCCTCAAAGTAAATGAAAGTATAACAACTTCCTTTCCACTTTCTGATTACCTAGATCCTTGATTGGGCAAGATAAGAGCATACGCTGTCAGGATTACAATTGATTTATATCTTGCTAAAAAGAAGCATCGGACGAGAAGCCAGCCAAACCACTTATTCACTAGGATGCATAAACAATGCAAGAAAGAAATCGTCCACTTATTCAGCGGGAATTACAAGGCATTTCCACTTTTCAGTGGGAAAGCTTATACAATGTTTGAGGGCAATTAAACATGCTTCTTCCACTTTTCATTGGTGAGCTATTACAATATTACCACTTGCACTGGGGTAAGTACATCAACAATAACAAATTTAAACCCATTGTTGGTGCTAACATCCAGTGATTATAAAATAAAGTGCATAGAAATTGAAGCTTGCAGTAATATAACCATCCAAAGCATTACAAGGTTAGCACAAATGCATTGTGAACACCAAAATAAGAGGATTAACTGCTGATATAAAGTGCTGATGTAAAGAACTGCTGAAACACCCCACAAGAGCACCAAATAACACGTACCCAATAAACCAGCTATGAAATAGCAATGTGATACTTTGAATGGATGAAATAGAAGGCTGGTACAGGTCTGAAAACACCCTTTTTGCTGTTGTACTTTCGACAAATAAGAACTGAAACATTGTTGTTGATGCTTTGGAAACTTAAAAAAGCAGCATACAAACACACCCACAAGCAAAATACTGGAAAACTCCCTTCAAACTCCACCCAACACACCTCAAAACACTGAATAGATCTTCATCTTAGCAACATCCAAAACTGAAATTCGATTTGAAGCACAATGATGATCTCTAGAATAAAATTACTCCAATCTAGCTTGGGATTATCTCTCAAATCCAAAACTAGAAATTGAATGAGGGTTTTCATCCTCAAAAGATTATGAAAGAACTTGCAAGTTCAATCCGACAACATAACAATTTGAGAAAACTTCAGCATCTCCAAATGACCACCCAACACCTCCTTTTATAGCCTTTTTTGTTGCTTTTTCAAAAAAGTAATTTTAAGCTTTTTTGCTGCTTTTTGAAAAATAATTGCTTTGTTTCTTTTTTGAAAAAGTTTTTTTTGTTTTTTTTATTAAAACGATTTTTTTGCTTTTTCGCCATTTTTTCGAAAAAGCACTTTTTGCTTTAAATTAAATAATTCATTATGTGCAACATTTAATCACCTTTCCAATGATCTATTACACTAAGTTGTCCTTTAATTATTTCTCAACATTAAACAACATTAGTGAAATATTAAGTAAATTTTAATAACTCACCTCAGTTGTGGAAAGTATTGCAACGTCATCAAAATCTAGTTGTGACCACGCCAAGATGAAACTGAAATAGTAGGAAGATGATTGAAATTAACTTTGTGACTTTAAAAATACCTTGCTCCTCCAAGAAGTTTGGAGAGCACCCAAAAGGTCAAAAATTGATTCCAAAAGCATCAAAGGGCTTCAACTAACCAACTAAACTGAAACCCAAGAACATTTAATCTACAAGAGTGATCAAATACTTCTCCAGGAATGTTGGAGTTCTCCCTAACTAACCAGCTAGCCTTCAAAAGACTTGGAAACTAGCTAAATGTGCATGAATTGGCTAAGGGCCAAAAGGGGACAATACACATACAATTAATTAGTGACAAGTAAAATGTTATTTAAGTCTTTTGTCATGTTTATAAAAGGTTGAATATGATATAAACTTGTACCCGCACACCATTTTTTATTGATCAAATGAAATTATACAATGTTTTTTTACTAATCTTGAGTTCAACAAACAGTTCAAAAACAAAGTTTTGTTGTAACCCACTCAACCGCACACCTATTCACATAACCATCCAACCATCTAACCATTATCCAACCAATAGGATTAAATAATATTTTATGTAATCCTATCCTATTAAGTATTAAACAAACACACAATGACTTAAATATAGGTTTAAATTAATTGTAAAACTATTTACTAACCTATGATAATACTGATTCCAAACATTCCCCCCTATTACATTATAGTCATAACACTCAGAGACAATACACAGATGTATGTGTATTAGAACATACACAATTCAACCTACATCCAATTTGAGAAGCTGGACACATTGACAATTCATCGAGAAACATCCAAAATGAATGAATTGGGACACACACCATAGTTCAAACATACACATAAGTAAACAAAGATGTGATGAACACATGCTTATACTGAGAGCTTCGGGCAGGTCGGGGGGGGGAGGCACAGAGGGGAGGGGGCTGAGGGAGCGAGGTAAGGTGCAAGGAGGGTTAATCAATATAAGATCTCTTCTAATGAGAGGCACCAACCTCCAGATCTCTTCAATTAGGAGGCACCAACCTCCAAATGAATATTATGTTTGCCTTCTTGAATATTGCTGCTTCAATATCCTTCACAAATCTGCCTTAATAACTTAATCTGCTATAAACTCCCTCACCAATCTGCTGAAAAACCTTCGTAAAACTGCTCACAACTTTGGCATAAATCCACAACAAAAATACCTTAAAAAAGTCTGCTCAAATTTTCAACAAATTTTTCTTACAAATCTGCCATGATCTTGAATTTAGATCTGCTATAAAGTTGATTTAGATCTACTACAAAAACTCTGATTTTTATTCCTTTAGATCTGCTCTAATATAAAAAAAAAATCAGTTATTCCTTTACTTCAAAAACTCTATGCAACAACTCCTTATATCTTCACAAAGGGGTTGACCTCATGAAAGGATATATATTTTTCCAAGGGAGATAACTCTAAATTTATAAACACCTTTTCAAAACACATATTGGGCGCCAAAATAGGGTTGGCTCAATATGAATTAAATTCAAAATAATTTAAATTCTCTTTGCTATCTTTTTGGGCACTAGCAAGGCATGGGTCGGACCATGCATAAAATAAAATATTTATTTTATTTGAATGCATTTTAAACTCTAATTGGGCGCGAATACTATACAAGTCAGCCAGCAAGAAATTAATTCATTTTATCATTGTTCATTTCCGCCTTTGATCTGCTTCAGCAATTTGGCAAACTGATTTGTGCTTTGATATCAATGACAACATTTTTCCAGCAATCTCTCCCTTTGTCATTGATGGCAACCTTGCAAAGAAATAATTTGTGAATGCAACAGGAACATACTTTTCCCCATGACGGAAATGCTCCCCCTTACTCTACTCCTCCCCCTTTGACATCAATGGCAAAGGCTTTCCAAAGTTGAAAGATGAGGCAATGAATAGCTCCCCCTAAACACATGCTTCTTCTCAAGAAATTAGTGACTGGATGAGAGTGATATCACTCCCAATTTATGGCTAAGGTACTCAAAAGTCTCTTTAGGAAGGGGCTTTGTGAACATGCCCACATAGAGATTTATTCTTGTGTAGCAATATACTCCAACTTGATGTACTAATTGGCCACTTGTTCTCTTAAGAAATGATATTTAATTGGAATGTGCTTCATTCTTGAGTGCACAACAGGATTCTTTGAGATGTTAATTGCACTTGTTTTATCATAGAATATGGAAATGGGATGATCAAATTCATCTTTTATGTCCTTAAATGTTTGTTTCATCTAAAGAAATTGTGTGCAACAAGTTGGTGCTGCTATGTATTCCGCCTCCACTGTGGATAAAGAAACCAAAGCTTGGTTCTTACTCAACCAAGATACTAGACTATTACCAAGGAAGAATGCTCCTCCACTAGTACTTTTTTTGTTATCAATGTTGCCTACCCAATCCACATCCATATATGTTGATAGAGTGAATTCTTCAACTCTTGAATACCACAAACCAAAGTCCATAGTTCCCTTTAGATATTTGAATATTCTTTAAACTACTTGCACATGAGTTTCTTTTGGTGCTGCCTAAAACCGTGCCACCAAACCAATTGCTTGCATAATATTAGGCCTTGTAGCTGTCACATATAATAAACTTCGAAGCATGGACCTATATAGAGTTTGATTGGCCTCAGCGGATTCATCATCCTTATTCAATTTGCAACCTGTAACCATGGGTGTACTCACAAGATTGCAATCCTCCATCCTAAATTTCTTCAACAACTCCTTAATATACTTGGTTTGTGAAATAAATATCCCCTTGTCTATTTGAGAAATTTGCAACCCAAGGAAGAACAACAACTCAACAAGCATAGACAATTCAAACTCCTATTCCATGTTCATGGCAAACTCTTGACACGTTGCCTCCAAAAAATAATATCATCCACATAAACTACAACAATCAACTAATGATCACCTTCAGTTTTAATATATAGATTGTTGTCAACAATACCTATTTTGAAGCCTTGTTGTTGTAGATACTTATCTAATCTTGAGTACCAAGCCCTGGGGGCTTGCTTCAACCCAGAAAGTGCCTTCTTTAGCCTGCATACATAGTCCTCATTCTCTGATAGGAGAAATCTTTTTGGTTGTTCAATATACACTTCTTCCTCCAAGTTCACATTCAGAAAAGCTGACTTGACATCCATTTGATAGACTTTGAAATTATTGAAGCAAGCAAATGTTAAAAACATCCTTATAGCCTCCATAAGAATAATAGGTGCAAAATTTTCTTTGAAATCATTTCCTTTCGCTTGAGCATATCTCTTGCATACTATTTTTTCCTTGTTCCTCACAACTTGGCCATTCTCATTCAACTTGTTCTTGAATACCCATTTAGTGCCAATCACATTCTTATCCTTAGGTCTTGGGACAAGTTCCCAAGTTTCATTCTCCTCGATTTGATCTAACTCCTCTTCCATAGCCTTTATCAAATGCTTGTCTACACTTGCTTCTGTAAAGTTCTTCGGTTCTATTTTGGAGAGCGAGTACAGGTTCGCAAATCTCCTCATCTGAATTTTTGAATCTTTGTCACCAAGAATTAAATCTTCTAGATGATTCCTTTGAACAAATGTAGATGGTGGCTTAGAGGGTGCCTTTGATGGTGTCTTTGTGTCTCTTTGCTCAAATTCCTCATTTTCAATTTCTTTCTCTACTTCAACTTCTTTGCCAATATCTTCCTTTTGACAATAAACTTCTTGTGCTATTTCTATAAAGGCTTTTGTCTGGACCTCGGATGAGCATACGAAGTATTGGGTAGAGAGAGCTCCAGGAGGATAGTAGTACATTCATCTATTGAGGACAGAGGTTCCCCCAAGTCAAACTTAGCCTCGATAGTTTCCTTAAGCATACTCTTTACCTTATACCAAATCTGAAGAAAACCCAATCCACACTCCTGGAAGATGCATCAATTTCTCTCCAACCAAATCTGCTAGATTATAAGGGAAGGGACCAACTCCCAAGCTGCCACTAGAAAGTAAGCAGAGGCCGAAAGAGGCCCCAAATTCTCCCCAAGGTCATGCAGAGATGAAGCTTGCATAAAAAGTCTCCTCAAAAGCTTCCATCAAAGTCTCCAGATCTCCCCTAAGAAGGAACACAAAAAGCAAAGATGACTAGAACTTTCTTCACTGTATCCACAGAGAAAGCAAAGCGATGGGCCACAAAAGCCTCTTTTCCTAATATTCTCCCAAGAGAGGCATTTGTTTTGATATAACAACCACATGAACATATTGTACATAGGCCAGCCATTTTTCTTCCAAATTCATTTCCACCAAGGACACACTCTTTGATTCCCTTGTTGGCTCTCCAAAACAGCATACCCTTAAGCCATCAAATACTTCCCTTTAGAGTCATTGCCCCAAGCAAGGAAATCCCTATCCTCTAAAGAATTGCAATGCCTCTTAGCAAGAATAGATGCCAAAGAATTTTGCTCCTCTTGGTAACCACCTCTTGGCCAATACATAGGAAGGCGCCATTGAAAAACTAAAGAGCTCCCTCATGAGGTAGTGCTTTTAAAAAAATCCACAGTGGACCACCTCGCAGCAACAAAAATCTCACTTAAAGCTTGAAGATGAGGATGAGAGGAAAGGCTGGCAAGTGCCCGTCCCAAGAATTAGTCCAGAAGAGGGCACTATCACCTTTATGGATGATCCAAAAAAGACCATTCTTAATGAGGGTAGCACCCCTTTTTAAAGTGCTCCAAATCACAGACCCCTTTTCCTATGACCTCCATTCTTGGATATCCTCCTTGCAACACCTCCCAAGTATTTGTAGTTAAGAATACGTGCCTAGAGCTGTTCCAGAAAAGTGCACCATCTCCAATATAATTTTGCTGCAAGAGCTTGACTGTTAAGCTCAGACTGCCTAAGACCCACACCACCTTTCTCCTTCGGTTTGCAAACTTGCTCCCAACTTACCAGACTCCATTTACAATTCTCAAGATTTTCGACCCATAAAAATTTCCTAGCAAGGGCATCATACTCCTAAAGTAAACTCTTAGGAGTTGATAACACCATAAACCTGTACAAAGGAAGAGCCTAAAGGACATAGGTTAAAAGAGTCAATCTTCCTACAAAGGATAACCATTGAAAAGCCAATGATTAACCTTTGACCGAAAATTGTCTAGCATCTTCTGCCAGTGTATCTTGTTTAGTGTGCCAACACAAAGTGGAATACCCAAATATTCTAGAGGAAGACTGCCAATCTGGAAATGAAGAATATTAGCAATTTTGTTTTGCATCAACCTAGGAGTGTTGAAAAAAATAATCCTAGATTTGTCCTCATTAATCATCTGACCAAACACAGCCACATATATATCCAGAGCTCTCTTGAAATTAACAGCCTCATCTATTCTGGCAAGACCCATCAGAGCAGTGTCATCCACAAACTGGAGGTGAGTCTGAGAAACTAAGCCATGAGCCCAACTCCAACCCTGCACTACGCTCATTTCCTTATATCGCCTCAACAACCGATCAAGACCCTCAGCCATTAAAATAACGAGATACATGGAAATAGTGTCTCCTTTCCAGAGTCCTTGAGAAGCAGGAAAGGTAGGAGAGGGGGATCCATTAACCAACACCAAAAATGAGGCAGAATTCATGCAACTCATAACCCACAAGATCCACTTTGGATGAAAACCAAAAGCCAAAAGAAAGCGTTGAAGAAAAGACCACCTGACTCTATCATAAGCTTTAGACATATCCAATTTTATGAACATGGCATTTTCCTTAGAAGAGGACATGGAATGAATAGTTTCAACTGCCACCACAATACCATCCACAATTTGACGACCTTGACAAAACCCCTTTGTTCCAAAGAAATCAAGGGAGCCAAGCAAGTTTTTGGCCTTTCAAAAATCAGCTTAGATATAATCTTGAAGGTCACATTGCACAGAGCAATAGACCGAAAGGAAATGGCCCCTTATTTTTTAGGAATTAAAGCAAGAAAGGTGGCATTAATAGCTTTGAGCATCTGTTTATTGGTCTGAGACTCACAAACCACATCCAGTAAGTCAGTCTTAATGATATGCCAAAACTCCTGGAAGAACTCTATAGGAAATCCATCTAGATGAGGCACCTTTCCTTTCTTCATTTGAAAGACAAATGACAAGCCTAGATCTGTAATCATACCTTCTCGAGCATGACGTCTTCTGATTTACCGTTAGCCTATTCTGGAGACCCGTAGGCTTTCCGGTGGTGAAATTAGGGTTTCTTGGCTGGTGGTTTCTTGTGCTCACGGATTGATGATTGAACTGCGGATTCCTTCTGGGTTTTTTGTGAGCTTTTCGGTGTTGTGTTCGTTTTGGCATTCTGAGCACTTTCACGAATTTACTATTTTTAGTAAGTTCTATTTCTGGCAGTGGTCCTGTTGGTTTCGGCTCGATTGACCTTCTACTTCAGTATGCTCAGTTGGATTGCTCAACTTTGGCTTTGGGGCTCGTTTGGAGAGATAAGTTGGATTAATTTTAATTAAGTCACATTATAATGTTATATTTTGCTGTTGACCCCACCTTGGCCTAGTAATTGAACTTATGTTGTTTTTAAATGAGGGTCTTTGAGGGGTAGCGCTTCATGAAGACTTTTCATTATATTCTTAAGTCAAAAATCAATGTATGAAAAGGTACGCCCATCCTTGGTGAAGATTATTTTAATTAAAAAAAGTCAAATTGCTTCAAGACAAAGGGGACGCCATCCTTGGAGGGAAAAGGAGTTACTTTAAAATTTGAAAAAAGGGGTTTCTAGAAGCTTCCAGTGTGCCTTTGCAAAGTTATAAAAGGAGGTCTTGGTCTTCAGTTTCATCATCCAACGTCTTGAGTAAAGTTATGCTGCCGAAATGGTGAGAGGATTGCTTCGAGGAATGAATGCCTCCTAGCTTGGCTCAACTTCGTGCTTGTGAGACAGCACCTAGTGGAGAGGTTTGTTGTGTTTTGAGTGCATTTTTGTAGTGAGGATTGGTTTGTTGTGAGTTGTTGCAATTGTAGTTCAATTATAAGCATTTTCATGTGATTTTCTGTAGTTGCTGAGTTCATAGCTGATTGTATGTTTCACTCATATTTCAAAAATACAAAAATATTTCATTCTGGGTATCTTTCCTATCTTCTTGTCTTGGCTGGGCGCCCCTTTGCACCAATTATCAGATTTTATTGAGCAAAACTTGAATTTTAAGAAAGAAATCGCCCTATGTCATAAAGCCGTACCATTTGGGGTGTCTTGGGAGTTGAACAGAAAATAAATAACATCACTTTGGATCTGTTTTATGTCCTTGGTTTGGGCGCCATCTTCTTAGGAGTCATTTGCATCCTTTTTCATGCTTATTGGGTGAGTGGTGAATGTGTGGTGAGCATTTCATTGAGTTACTGTATTGCTGATAACAGTTTCAGTCTTGGGTCTGTCATAACAGCGTGTTATAAAACTATCATTTGAGCTTGTTCTTGAGAGGAAAGGCATTGATATCATTGAGAATATCATATATATTGTTGCAGCTGTGGGTGACACTCAAATCTTGTGCTTAACATCTAAAATTCTGATATTGTAAGCTGAACAGTAGTACTGTCAGCATCTTTCACTTTCTTGTTCTTTTTCAGTATTTGTAATTACCCACTGAATAAGTGGAAGAGGCTGGCTTGCCGCCTAGTTTCTTAATTTGCTTTGTAAATTCAAGTCTCCGCCATATGGTCGCCTCTTGTCCATCATGGACTGAGTAGCACATGCTTGGTGTTGAGCTACTTTCCAGTATTGCAATAGATAGGGACCCTCTGACCGAATGCTCGTCGTTCGCCGGCGCATCTCGTGGTTAGAGTTTCTTTCCAGCATTTACTTTTGAGACCCTCTGACCAATGCTCACACCTTGCCCATATCGGGATCCTGGTGTACATTCAGGTTAGAGTTACTTTCAACATCGTTTTGGTTTTCTGACTAACCTTAACGGGTGCTTGACTCATTGTAAGTTGCCTTGAAAAATTTGAAAAAATTGGTCCACGATTATATTTGCGTCCAAAGAAACAAGCTTTAAAAGTGAGTTATTCATCCCGCTAGCAACTACAAAACGAATACAATCTAGATCAAGATTCTCCTTAGTTTGAGTTATTCGTCCAGGATCATCTGCTACTGTATCTTGTTTAGTGTGCCAGCACAAAGTGGAATATGTTTACTCATAGATTGAATTCCAACATATGCAATGAGTAAACGAGAGTAAATTACAGAACACGACACCGTACTGAAATGTAAAGCATAAAACCATCACTGTTGTCTTTATTTATCGAACATATGCTAGTACAAGTAAAATATGAACAATCATAGCAACAGTAGTAACATGTTCATTAACTACATGACTCTCGATACATATAGTGCGCAGACGGTGGTTGAAGGACCAACCGTCGCGTCGTTTCATTACATTAATTATTCTCTCGGAAATTAATTCCCGAACCACTAACTACTACGACAAAACACTTACATTAAAATCAAAATAAGTCTTATTTCTTTATTTCCGACCAACAAATTACATTTCGGGCAGCTACATCATCCCCTCCATCAAGTAGTCATCTTCTAGACGACTCAAAATGAAAACTAGAACAAAAAGGGAATTAAGAAGAGGGAGGAAGAGAGTGTGCCCCTGGGTGTACAGACGAAGAGAGAGTCATAGTGGATTGCTGTTGGAGGCGCTGGAGTTTCTGGGTGGCCGCCTGTTGCCGCTCTCGAGGTAACTTCACCATCTTAACTGCTTCAGCGAGTTTGGCTTGGGCTGCCGCCAAGTCCTTGTCCTCCGCCAGCTGAGTATCCCTCTCTGCCAACTGCCTGTCCTTCTCTGCGAACCAGTTATCCCTCTCCGCCAACTACTTGTCCTTCTTTACCAGCTCTTTCTCCTTTACTACCAAGGCCTGTGCTGCTCAGCCGTCACATGAGCCAGCTGCTCCTCTGACTTGCGGATCTACTCCACGAGCTTCGTACGACTCTAGGCTGCTTGCGCCAAGGCCTTGTCTCATTCACCTTCCATCTCATTGATGAGGAGAGATTGTTCGCACAACCGCAAATAAACATCCCTGTAGCATCGCTCCATACCATGGAGCGCCATGAGAACCCTGCTATGCCTTCTTGCTACTACCGGTTGGCTTGGCTACCAAGCAATCGTCATCTCGTCTAGCATCTTTGTTGTCAGCACATTTGGCCAACCCTTTGCTACGAAGCACTGGAAGAATTCTCTCACATCCCTATTGCATGAACGCCAAAATGTGTTCTGCCTCCTATGCTACCAGGGGATTGAGTCCCGTGATGAGTTCCTGACTCATTTCCTCGATCTCTTGCATATGTCTACCCATGGCACTCAACTCTACAATGCACCTATGCAGGGTGCCGAGAGAGTCATGCAGATCCGCCAATGTCGTCCGTACCGGTCCCGCCGACTCATTCCCGCTCGACGTTGCCTCTCCAGGCTACTCGCGTCTCCGCCGCCTGGCCATGACGGTGAAGCAATTGCACTGCTTGATGGAGGAGTCATCTATACCACTGCTCGTCTCACCACATGGTAATGCTTTGGCGGTGATTGTGAGGGAACTACCACTACTCAACCAAATAAACTACCCCCTTAGTGCCCACTTGGCTGTGTGCTCGGCGGAGTGCTCTAGGGCGGCTGTGCATCCGGAGTGCTCAAGGGTGACTATGCGCCTAGCGGAAAATGTGTACTCTCCTGTGCACTCACTGGCTAAGTGGCTAGCCGCACACTCGGCTCTGGCTGGGCACTCTCCTGAGTGCTCATCTGTGTAGTGTCTTGTAGAGAGATGTGAGTTGGCTCCTTGACCATGCATGGCGATGGTGGACAAGTTTGTGCATGTTCACCCATCTTGCCAAGCCACGCATTCAAGGCTTCGTCATCCTCGTGATCTCCTTTGCCAGTGGCCACTGCTGCTTGCGTGGATGTTGTTGGAGTCCCTTGTGCTACCGGTGGAGGGACTATAGGAATGGCCTGTTGGGGCACATTTGGTGGCTCGACAATGATTCCCTCCTCCACCTCTTGCGACCCGAGCTCCCTGGCTATCGAGACCTCATCTAAGCTCATCTCCTAGTCCTCCTCCTCGTTCGACGACACATCAATGGGTGCATCCTCTATGGTGTTGCCCTCTCCACTGTGTTCTTCCTCCTGCTCGTCCTCCTCTCCACTCGGCCTCTACGGTGAGCTAACCATCTACCGTCTCCTCTTGGCCGACGGTGGTAAATGTTGTGCCTCCTCTCCTATGCTCTGTATGCAAAGGTTGGCCCAATAGAACACCGTGGGCCATCCGTTATCAATATCCGCCAACGGCTGTAGTGCACCCCAATGGCTAGCAAGCACCTACCGATTGATTGCATCCAGCAACAGCCATATGGCATGTTGCGCCATGTATCAAGCTTTGTGTCGCAAACTCATAAGTCTCTCATCCGATTGGAAAGCCCAGTCGCCCAATTGTACCACCAGCCCAATCGTGCATTAACAAGGTACTTGAGTTTGTATTTCTCCAACTCCTGTCCTGCAACCTTGGCATCAACTGTTGTCCAGCACCAGTAGATTCCCATTTGAAATGGAAAGTTGGCAGCTGGTTTATGCTTGTGGTGCAAACGTAGATGAACATCATATAATTGCCTCAAGAACTCCATGAAAACTGTCCTATCCGAAGGATAGCGAGGTAACATAGTTGGATTTTTTGTATATCCTTATACACGGATGTAGGTGTATGTAGGGAACTGAATGAACCAGTCCACCTATTCTACCATTGCTGCCCTAGCAACCGCTGAGATACGAACATGCAACTCCCGGTCTAGGTTTCTCAAAGTGTACATCAAGAAAGCCTCTTGCACACGCTTGAAATGTCGCTCAGACTTTGTGAACTCAAACTGGTCATAGTATTGGTAAACTTTCTGCACACTGAGAATACCCACTGTGTTCAATCCTCTAAACTGACCCTAATAGGCAATCAAGTATACGAGATAGGAACACGTGAAACTGGTGGGCAACTAGAAAACCGGTAATTTGCTTGTGGAGAACATCGCTGATCCCTGTCATAATGCTCTCGCCTGGAAATGATCTGTTCAATGATGTAGTACATCCAGGGCTGGAATTTATTAGCATCTGTATGACCGAAAAGGCAATTGAGAAGAGTGATCAAAATCGCGTACTCATCCTTGTATTCTCCGCGACCCACATTACTTGGCAATTTATTTTTCTTCTGTTTCAACCACCTTTCTGCCATCTTGTTCAGACACACGTCCTTATCAGTATTGAATGCTCTTTCACACTAGTCCATGGTAATGACCAAACTGTTCGGATGTTGAGGAATACCAAAACACCTTTCAATGTCCTGGGGCTTGAGACTGCAAATCACCCGTCCATCTGTTGACTGGATTTCGCAAGTAGTAGAATTGTAATGCTTGACACAAGACATCACGAATTCTATGCATTGAACTGAAATTGGGAGTGAAGCCGCCTCTAGCAACCCGAAATCTTGAATGTTTTGAAGTACTACATTGTTAATCTTAACCGGATCCAAGATAGCTTCTGGAAGCACCTTATGAAGATCCGTGTCAACCGTTTCGATGAAGTCATGAGTCAAGACTGACTTAGTCTTGAATTTGATCTGTGTGTACTACATTCTGAAAAAATCACCTGCTGACTGTAAACTCGACTATATTCTAACAACTTTCTCCGAAAGCTGAAATGTCACCTAATGAAGCTAAAAATACCCTGTCGAAGGGCAATTTTCGTCAAAAATTCTGAAACATGGGTTTTGTCCAGAAAATAATTCTAAGACAACCCACAACGCCAGAATTGCGAAAAAAGTGCCATTTAGCTTGACATGCAAAAGCTTTTCCAAAAAAAGCAACTAAGGGCAGCAGGGGCTGCAGGGGGCAATTTTTTCAAGAAAATCTAAGATATGGGTTTTGTCCAGAAGAGGATTCTAAGACAATCCACAACGTCAAAATCGAAAAATATTGACTTCTACTCCATGATGCAAAGAAATTTCAATTGAGAAAATCAAAACTTCAAGAATTGAAGCTCTGGAGTAAATTTTCTTGAAAAATTCTAACACATGGGTTTCATAGAGCAAGTCGTGCACAACCAACCTAATTGATTAGATTTGTCAAAAGTCCTTGAATCTTGGACAAGCGAAGAAAACCTAAGACAAGATTAGAAGAATTTAAGATAGAAGATAGAAGATTTAATGCTCTGCTTCTGCTAAAATCGCCATCTTGTCTTGAAGTTTGTTGATTATACTGGACTTGTACCTGCAAGCAAAACTGAAAAATTATATCTGAGATGCCTGATTGCTAAAGAATTTGCTCACTCAAATGAGAAAATTCGCTTGATCTTCAACTATGTGAGAGAAGAATATGGACGCCATCTTGAATAAATAGACAAATTTGTAGCTCAATGGTGCCACTACAAGAATAAAACCCTGATTTCAAAAGAAATGTTCCGATTGGACCCCACTTTGTTCATCTGTCACTGACTCGGAGTCCCGAAAGACTAAAAATATCAAAATATTCAATTCTCCCTTACTTGCGAATTTGCAATTTAATATCAAAAAGGGCGCCAATATTAGAATATTGAGGAAAATCGCCCCTTTAAAGCTAGAATTCAAAAGACTGAAATTTAATATTATTTTAATGAGTTAACTGAAATCTCTACATCCGGGTGCTCTTAGAAAATTTTACTGATTCCAAAAAGTCCAAATTTGACTCTCCAGGCGTCCCCTAGCAACAGTTGAGATTTTTTGCTAACTTCCTACTTTATAGCTCACTAAAAAGTCACGATTGCCTCTGTTGAGCTTTGATTTCTGAATGCCTGATTGATGTTGGAACTGAGCTGAGATATCCACCGCGAAGCCAACAGAACCAAGATGAAGTGTCTGCTAGGAGCTACAACTACTAAAAACCTTGTTTGACACCTCAAAATAAAAGTCGCCTTTTATTAAATTGATGTACAGGTCTCCAGATAGCCATTTCTCTGAATTTGCCATTTGACGCTTCAAACTGTCGCTGCCAGTGAACGATGACTCCCATCAACTGGATGATGGATCCATCGCGTAGCTAGAAGAATTCCGCAACCAACGACTGTATGTAAGATGTCTAAAAGTTGAGTTAAGGACCCCAAAAGCAAGGGCACTCCTAGCCTGCAATAGCGCAATTACCATTTTGAGAATGATTTTGCAACTTGCAACTTTCAGCACGAACACTGTACTTTGACCCCTCGACACTAGGAGCTAGAGTGCTTCGATGAGCGCACCGTTGATCTCATTGCAAAGCTGGAACAACTTAGAAGAGATGTTCCTGGAGGTGATGAAGCCAGAAAACTACTTCTAAGACCTCATCAAGAAGGGCGCCTTTTTCAAGGGAGTATGTAATTTCCATACTTAAGTCATTTTTCTGCTTGTTTACATTCTTCAGCAATCTCCACTAACCCTTCACTCATGGGTGTTTGAAAAATCCCGAGGGCTAAAGGCTGGACCCGTTGAATAGCTAGGAGGATTCTGCACAAGTCTCGTGAAGACGACGAAGGCTAAAAATCTCATCTAGCTGGCCAAAAGACAGAGGTACAGGCTGACATTTTCACATTTATCCACCCTCTATTTTACGTGCTCACTGGAATCACTGCCACTGTCACTGAGCACATCTGACGATCTTGCTAACCAGTGCATCGCAGAGCTGGGCTGAATCAGAAAAGATTCCCCGAAAACGCATTCTGCAAATTCAACAATCTAAGGGGTCTATTTCAAGGGCGTCCCTGCGCTACAAGGGGTGCTTAAACTACAATTTTGACAGCCTTTGTGATGAGTAACCTCCTCGTACCTTCCACTTCCACCTTCAATTGCCAAAGTTCTGCAACTCGGATGATCTCGCTTGATAGCTTGCTGGAAAGCTAACTGAATTCCGATGAGATTGAATACATTTGCAACCAAAAAGCACTAGATCTGAGCCTCCAAATTGAAGGGCACCCGTGAGCTACAGGGGTGCAGATTTGCTTTCTGCTAAATAATTTCATCCATTTCGCACTTTGTGAACACCATATCAGATGTTGAGTTGACTACGTAGAAGCATTACTGCTGCTGACATGTGTGTGACTATATTTCACCACTTTCACATGTTCGGACACTGTAAAGTTGATTTGCACGTTGATTGCGCAAGCGTCTCCCACATTACAAAGTGAAGTGTTTCCAGACTTAGAATATTTTTTGCACTTTTTGCCATTTGAAAATCCCTTCCGCCGTGAAGCACCCTTTTCAACATCTTTCATCATAGAGTGTTCTACTTTGAGTTTCAAGCTTAGATTTTGACACCTAGTACTAGCCAACTGCCATTGACAATCTCGGATATCCTAACTTTTCTCCTTTTAAAAAATGAAAACTACCCACCAGCCTTAAACTAACCTTTAACTAAAACTGACTTCACCACTATGATCGTGATGTGAAATAAGCCAATCAAAATTAATTTTAGCCAATTCTAACAAGTTTCTGTTTTTAGGGTTTCACGACCTAAAACAGGAGTCCAAAAACCCTAATTTTCAATTTTTTCCAAATCTCACCAGTATCTTCCTAACACCAAACTAACTCAAAATACATACTTGATTTGCCCAAAAACTGTGTTTTGACATCATTTTAACAAGGTTTAAACCATTTTAAGGAAAATGCCTTAATGAAGCAAAAAATTTGGTTTGGGTACAACAATTCTAAAGCTCATTGGAGCTATGTTTGTAATGGTATGTATTCTTGTTTCATGTATTTGTGAAATTATTATAATGAAATGGAATCTTTATTATTATTTGATATGGCATCTTGATTCGTATATTTTCAATAAATGAAAGAAAAGTTTTATTGCAATGACTTGTTAGCACATTTATTTACTCGTATGCAGTAAATTTATAAATTTTTACTTTACCAAAGGGTTGGCACGCTACAAGCACCTACCGTACTATGTTTTTCTTAGACTATGACTGCAGCGACGTACTAGCCACCTTGGAAGTTCTTTGTTCATTTTCCATTGCCTCTTCCACTTCTTCGTCTGCGCCCTTGTAATTGCCAGGACCTCTTCATTGGCTACCTCCAGCATGTTAACGCCTTTCTACTTTGGGCAGTTGGTGTCTTTTCATGATCGCCCAAACCACACCATTTGCACAACCTTCCCTAGGCACCTTGACCGCTCTGGCAATCCCTGGAAAAATGACCCCATTCGTTACATTTTCGGCAATGGATCATGGGTCTACCGTTTTTGTTGTACTGGATTTTGCTTCTTGGCATACTATTATTACTTCTCCGATTGTTACAATAGCCACCAAGGGATGCATTGTCGTTTTGGGTTTTCGGAGGTGTGGTCGGAGGGGTTGACTATTCCCTTGTGTGAAAAACACTTGCGAACTCTGTGTTTTTAGGTTGTACGGGCACTCCTTGACAAAGTGTCCCATAACTTGGCAGATATCACAAAACATTTTCTTCAAATAGTTCGCCTTTGTGACCTTTTGTTTTGCATTCAGTACACCACAATTCATTCACCTCCTTCGATCCTTCTTTGTCAACTTTCAGTTCTTTCATCATTCTTAGCATATCTCGACGGAGAGCTTGCACGTTTTCTGACTCGTCTTCGCTCTCCCCCGTACTTTCGTCGTCATCTTTCTTTTTCCCTCATGAAGAAGTCTTGTTTTTGCTCTCGATGTCCATCATAGAGTTATATGCTTCAATGTACGAGGATGGAGGTACCACCTTCATTTTCTTCCGAAGGGAAGTAGTCCTTCAATGAACCACCTCTTCTTCAAACCATGTTGGCGTTTCAATTAGCACCTCTAGAGTACTTATTGGAAATGGACAGCTATGCACAGTGCGTGATCACCACTCTTCAAATTATGGAGGGGAAGCTCCCACTTGTTTGCTAATGGTTACGTAAAAGTAAAACGGACTAAGTGTTCCCATCTTTTTTACTCAGCAGGCAAGACACAAGGGTGCATAAACACAATGCGCTACAGCTAAGGCTTTCTCTGGTTTCTACAGATCTTAGCTACAACTAAAAAGGTTTTTAATCTACCCTATCTCCTCAAGGTAAACAGAGCATGAGGGCATAGGAGCGGGAATGGATTGGTTGGATCGTTTGGTCCGATCATCTTTCAAAATGTGTCTGAGGCTCTGAACTCTCAAATTTGTTCTGGAATAAGGCTTTATGCAAGTAATCACTCTCTTACAGCAAGATGAATCTTAGACTTGCTAAGGAGGAGGAACCCCTATCCGAGGTATAGGTTGGGATACAACTCACTAGAAACAACAAATTATGATGATTTGGCTAACAGGATTCCTGACGAGGTGACGACACCTATTCAAAGTGTAGGCCGAAATACAACTCATTAAACAACATCAAACGACAATCATTAACAACAACATACCCAAGGAGGTGACAACACCTATCCAAGGGGGGGATTGAAACAATAGATTGTAAGAACAAGACGTTGAAAGAACTCGAATCATTAGATCAAATTGCATGTGCTTTCTAATTTCTTTCAAACTTTCTCAACGAATTACAAAGGTTTGGGACAGCAAAGGTACAAAATCATACATAATTGCTTATCAAACCAAACAAACTCTCATTCAAGAGTGAACAAATATGCACTTGCAAGCTTGTGGCAACAATGGCGCAGCAATTTTGCGTAGTCAATAAAGGTTCCAAAATAACGAGCAAAGGCTCTTATTTATAGAACTCAAAGGAGTAGGCAACCCTAAAGTCTCCTTGAGTTAACAATGAGTTCTTGCCAATCAATCAACAAGATTTATTCCTAAAAAGGGGGATCAAGCAGTTAACTCGAAATCTGCTTCAGTTAACTGAAACTAAACTAAAAGCGAACTCAAATTACATAAGTGTGCCTCCAAAATAGAGATCCACAATTAACGGAGATCTGAGATAGGCATCCATAATTCATGGGATTTGACATGCATGATCAATGCAAGTTAACTCTTGTTGCCATTAATGCTATTTTGAAGGATAGGACGTCCTAACTAGGTGTTTGATACCTCATCACCTCTAGTCAACAGTTCCTCTAGCCAGTCGTTGACTTCTTCTGCCTCTCGCAATCTGCTTTTGATATTCAATCTTCTTTGCAGTTGCGTCATCTAGCCTTGTTGACCTAGAATGTGGAAGGTAGTGTGGTAGTAACCGGTGGCGACTCTATGTTTGGAATGACTACCTTCCGCATTTGGCTATCCATTGAACAATGATGTCATTTACGCCTTCCAAGGCGTCCAACTTGACTACGGGCTTCACTTGATGCATGTCTGTGTCGACTGTTTTCAGAAAGTCGTGAAGTAGGACCATTTTGGTCTTGATTTCAACTTGAGAGTGCCATATTCTAAAAAACTTGACTGTTGACTATAAACACGGATATGTTCAAACAACTTCCGAAAACCCCTAAAAATAGCCACCCACCGAGAAGTATTTTTTCGGAAAAAATCTAACACATGGGTATTGTTCGTGCTTCAATGCTGAACAAACCCAATTTGTTTTATTTTCAAATTTGTGACTTTTTTCCGAAAATCCATAAAAATAGGGGGCAGCAAGGTTACTATTTCTGGAAAAATTCAACAAGTGGGTTTTGTTGGAAAAGTTGTGCTAATCATACCCAGTTGCTTAGATCTGTAATTATCTGTTGTTTTCTTGGACGTGCAAGAAGATCTAAGAAAAGAATAGAAGAAAAAGACAAGAAGATTGGAAGTTATCAACTGCCTTTCTGGTTCTTCAAGAAAATCATGCCTCTAGATGCAATCTCTGATAAATTGTCCCTCTGTGCAACTGATCTTCAAAAATATGAAGAACAGTGAAAACCCCTCTGTCAGATCTTGAAAAGACGTCTTGGAGAAGAGATTGTTGTCCTTGAGCTTCAACTTGCAAAGAGAAACAATGAATAATGAAGCCTAGACTTGATACATAATGTTTGATGTTGAATCAAACAAGTTTGGGTGCCAACACATGATGGAGGATTCTTCCTGCCTGATCTGGAGCTCACAGCACTGATTCCCACCAATTTGGGGATGTTTTAGACATGGAAAGGCTTCAACAATATCTTAACTTCAATCAACTGGATCTATGTTGACTTTAGGCATCCAAGTTGAGAAGTTGAAGATATCTTCATTCTTTTTTCATGGTGAAGTGCCTCTGTTTGATCCTCGATCCCGATTGCTCAGTTGATCTTGAGATGTTGTCGATAGATCCATTGCTAAGATGGAACAACTCTGATAAAGTGTGCCTAGGAGCTATAAAGCTCTAAACCTGAGTCTAATGCCTCTAATTCTTGGGCGCCTTTTCCCAAGATGGTGCATTTTTCACCAAACTTAGCCAATTTCTTGAGTTTTCTTCAATTCCATCCAGTTTGACCCTTTGTGCTCTGATTTGAGATCACCGATGACTAATGAGTCTGACAATCTCGCTAGAACATGGGATGGATAACTAGTTCAGTCCCGGAGAGGATGACTAGCTTCGTGAATCCCAAAAGTTGATTTAGATGCCTTAAAAGTTTGGGCACCCCTGGCCTGCAGGGCCTTTGACCTTTTGACTAGTTATTTTTATGTTGCAAACTTTCACGAACTGCCCCAGTTTGATCTTTGTCGTCAAGTGTTTGATTTGTCGGTTGTCTTCACTAATGGTGTCATTGTTGAGATTGATCAAAACAGAGGTCATCCTGGAGATCATTGAGCTTACAGACTGCATCTGATTGCCCAAAAAGTTGGGCACCTATTTCTAGGAAGGCGTTGTTTCCTTAACACTTCAATTTCTCCATGTTCTTCATCTTGTCTTCACCTTTGGTGTTTCCTGCTTCATCTATGTCTATGAAAGCCTGACAGGTCTTGTCAACATGCAATTGGATTGATCACGAAGCTGAGAGAGAGCTCATGCTTGAATGATTAACATCTGTTGTCGTTTGATGTGTCTTGCAGGTTGGCGAACAGGTGTGTTGCGGAGCTGAGTTGATGCAAGGGAGATTACCTAAGGACGAGCTTGTTCAACAACTAACATTTGTACCATCTAATTCAAGGGCGCCCCTGGTCAACAGGGGTGCTTTTCCTCATGTTTGACTATCATTTTGATAGCACTTGCATTGCAACATCTCCCGACTTCACTTGCGTTTGTCGGTGATCGATGAATCAAATGAGTGCTTGACGATGCACCGAAAAGCCAGTAGAAACACGAAGAGGATGACTGCCTTGGTGAAAGTTGATGACTGTTTTGGACCCTCTAGATTCAAGGGCACCCCTGGCCAGTAGGGGCACTTTTAGCCACAATTCCATCATTTCCTTTGAAAATCTTCATCTCTTCATGTTTCACGTTTGCCATGCTTCATGACTGATTTGGACATTGTCGTTCACGACGCGGATGCGTGCATCTTAGCACCCACCTTCATCATGTTGTGTGTATGGGTGTTAGAAAAATGACTAAGGCATTTGACTACATAGCCTCCTCTTGGTATCAAGGCGTGCATTCTCCAAACCTAGTCAATTTTCAGCATTTTTCACTTTTGAAAATCCCCTTCATCGTAGAGCATCTTTTCAAGCATTTTCTCCATGGTTTCTTCGTTGGAGCTTTCAAGGCTTAGATTTTGCTACCCGGTACAAGCCATTCTACCATTAATGGCTACAGAGGTCTCAGCTTTGTTCCTGAAAAATGAAAAGAGACCCACCAAAGTAAAACAAACTTTTTTGGTGATTTTGACTTGACCAACGTGATCGTGAAGCCAATTTATCCTATCAAAATCATTTTCAACTAATTCTGGAAAGGTCCTATTTTTAGGGGTTTGAAACCCTGATTTTCAAATTTTCAGAAATTTGCAAGCATCTTCCTTGGCACAAACCTACAAAAAACCTATGTTTTGTTTGACCTATAACAACAATTTTACATCATTTACATCATTTTAAGAAAAATGTCTCATGGAAGCAAAAATTTATTTTGGGTACAACAGACCATTCGCTAGCTGTGTCTCCAGTTTCCCCAACAAGTTTTTCAGTTTCCGGTTATAGGTGTGCACACTCTCGTGCTTGCCTTGCTTGCTATTGTAGATCTCCGCTACAATCTCATTGTCATCCCTCAGGAATTTGAACTCATCTTGTAATGCTTGCTTGAGTAATCTCCATGATGCCCTGTGTACTTGGTCCAATTTTGAGTACCAGTCAATGGCACTATCTCGCAGTGTTGCTGGGAATGCTTCTAGCCAGTAATCTGGATCATCCTGTCTGTTGGCTACCCAAATCGTTTCACATGTTTTGCAATGTTGTACTGGATCTTCTTACCCATTCCCCGTAAATTTCGGCAACTTCTGCCTCTCGGCTGGCGAAGTCACCATCCTTTCCAGATGCCCTCCTTGTGTGTTGGACTTGACTGGACTAGTTCCCCCGCTACGTATCAGTGCGTTACTTGCACTCTCAGCCACTTACAAGTCTCTCTCACATCTTTTGTCAGTGTCCTTGACACCTCGAGTCCCCTGGGGTTCACTCTAGAACTCCCTCTACCCTGGATTCTTAGGCTCAGATCTTCCAATCCTTAGCCCTTCATCGTCATCTGATATGGAAACTCCCGAATGTGTCGGATGCTACTGTCAAGCTCTTCACTTAATTCATCTTCATTGTCCTCAATTTTGTACCTTTCTTCGTACGGTGTCTTAAAGGGTCCTTCGCCCCTTTCCTCAACCAAACTTTGGTGTGCTCATATGATAGATTGATCTATTCCATCTAAGTTCTGGTGTGCTCTTGTAATGGATTGATTTATTTTAGTTATATATTCATGGATTTCTCTGTCAATTTCCTTTAGCCCTCGTCGTCTATTTTCTTGCTCCTGTACCCTAAGTGATCGCCGAACCTTCTCTTCCTGAGTTTCGTGCCCGATTAGTACTCAGTTCTTATCTTTGTTAGGCCGTAAGGGCATTAAAGGTTGGTTAAGCAATCATTGGTTGCCGGAAAGTACGTCTCCGTCTAGTATCCTGTTCTTCCTTTTCCCGCTTGGTTCTTTCCTCGTACCACTGCAATATATGTTGCCTCCGACGTTCCTGGTCGCTCTCCGCCTAAAGATCCTGTAGGATGATGAAGTGGCGAGCTAGCAATCTTCACAAACGGTTGAGGAGATGGTCAACCTTGTCGTTCACTTGCAGCCTGTCCCAAATAACTGCCTGAGGGATCTCTCGCTTGAGAGCTTCCCTCTGTACATGATCCCTTAGCGATATATCCCACAAGTTCACCAAATCCTATGTCAAATCGTCTTCCTGTTCTTCATTTGCTTGCACAAGCTCTTCCGCTGGTCGACCCATTACGATGCCATGCTACGACCGGGTGACTTCCTAAGTACGCTTAGGCAACGGCGCCAAATGTTTACTCACGGATTGAATTCCAACATACACAATGAGTAAACGAGAGTAAATTACAAAACATGACACCGTACTAAAATGTAAAGCATAAAACCATCACTGTTGTCTTTATTTATCGAACATATGTCGGTACAAGTAAAATATGAACAATCATAACAACAGTAGTAACATGTTCATTAACTACATGACGCTTGATACATATAGTGCGCATATGGTGGTTGAAGGACCAACTGTCGCATCGTTTCATTACATTAATTATTCTCTCAGGAACTAATTCCCGAACCACTAACTAGTACGACAAAACACTTACATTAAATATCAAACCAAGTCTTATTTCTTTATTCCCAGCCGACTAATTACATTTCGGCCAGCTACAGAATACCCAAATATTCTAGAGTAAGACTGCCAATCTGGAAATGAAGAATATTAGCAATTTTGTTTTGGATCAACCTAGGAGTGTTGAAAAAAATAATGCTAGATTTTTCCTCATTAATCATCTAACCAAACACAACCACATAAATATCCAAAGCTCTCTTGAAATTAACAGCCTCATCTATTCTGGCAAGACCCATCAAAGCAGTGTCATCCACAAACTGGAGGTGAGTCTGAGAAACTAAGCCACAAGCCCAACTCCAACCCTGTACTAGGCCCATTTCCTTATATCGCTTCAACAACCGACCAAGACCCTCAGCCATTAAAATAAAGAGATACAGGGAAATGGTGTCTCCTTGCCCGAGTCCTCAAGAAGCAGGAAAGGTAGGAGAGGGGGATCCATTAACCAACACCGAAAATGAGGCAGAATCCATGCAACTCATAACCCGCAAGATCCACTTTGGATGAAAACCAAAAGCCAAAAGAATGCGTTGGAAAAAAGACCACCTGACTCTATCATAAGCTTTAGACATATCCAACTTTATGAACATGGCCTTTTCCTTAGAAGAGGACATGGAATTAATAGATTCAACTGCCACTAAAATACCATCCGCAATTTGACGACCTTTGACAAAACCCCCTTGTTCCAAAGAAATCAAGGGAGCCAAGCAAGTTTTTAGCCTTTCAGAAATCAGCTTAGACATAATCTTGAAGGTCACATTGCACAGAGCAATAGGTCGAAAGGAATTCGCCCCTTCTTTTTTAGGAATTAAAGCAAGAAAGGTGGCATTAATAGCTATGAGCATCTACTTATTGGTCTGAGACTCACGAACCACATCCAATAAGTCAGTCTTAATGATATGCCAAAACTCCTGGAAGAATTCTATAGGAAATCCATCTAGACCAGGCACCTTTCCTTTCTTCATTTGAAAGACAATGTTTTCAAGCTTGTCCAAAGAAACAAGCTTTAAAAGTGAGTTATTCATCTCACTAGCAACTACAAAAGGAATACAATCCAGAATAAGATTCTCCTTAGTTTGAGTTATTGGATCCTCCTCAGTATACAACAAAGAGTAGTATCTATCCAAGTCTGAAATAGATTGGAAGGAGTCTAACTATTCCCCTTGGGATGAGACAAGCGAGGTGATGAGATTTCCACACCTTCGCTCTTTAACACAACTATAAAAAAAATTTGTGTTCTTGTCCCCTTCTTGAAGCCAATAAATTCATGATTAAGCGCGCTAAGTGGGCTTAACCTTGGAGAAAACTCTATGGTTAAGCATGCTTGAGCTGGAGTAGTACTGGGATGGGTGACCTCCCGGAAAGACCCAGTGCTTCACCTCTGTGAGCATCACCTAGATGCAAAGAGTGCTAAGTGGACTATTCATTATCATGAGAGATGGGTTCTTGTGAACCACTACTCGTGAAACATGGGTCAATGAATTTGACTCGAAACTACACGGCTGAATCCTGATAGCAATATCATAATTTAACACACTGTGGAAAATACCTCCTACTTATCAATTGATGAGCTAAAGGGGCTCTATAATGAATGGTTCATAAGGCACAACACTTGCTGAAGGTTTTGCAAATGGGGTTGCAAGCTAAGTGGGCTTAACCTTGGAGAAAACTCTATAGTTAAGCGCGCTTGAGCTGGAGTAGTACTGGGATGGGTGACCTACTGGGAAGACCCTGTGCTTCACCTCTGTGAGCATCACCTAGATGCAATGAGTGCTAAGTGGACTATTCATTATCATGAGAGATGGGTTCTTGTGAACCACTACTCGTGAAACATGGGTCAATGAGTTTGACTTGAAACTACACGGTTGAATCCTGATAGCAATATCATAATTTGACACGGTATGGAAAATGCCTCCTACTTATCTAAAGAAATTATAGTTAATTCTTCCTCCAACCATGACTTTGGCAAAAACAAGGAGTTATTTATATAAGTTGTTGAATTGGGATAAATTACATTCTTGGAAAATTGGCAATATTTTCATGATTAGAATGATTATGAAGTCCTTGTAGTACTATCTGGGCTCAATGAGTGATAGGGTGCAACATTCTCATCTAGCAATATACAATCAGTGGGGTCCCTAAGTTGGTTGGTCATAAGCATTATTCACATACAAACATACATTGGTTAAACACTCCAAAATATCTACTACATGGATTTATAAGCATTGTCTTTTGCCTCTTAAGAAATCACAAAAATGATGTGCACCATGAAGGTCTATATGGTTTCAAAGATTTTAATTTAGGCTTGGTGGCAAGGGCTCTGCCCCTTGACCCAAGAGTGCTCCCCCTGATCCCCACAAAATATATTTCATTTGCCAAGTACTCTCCAAGTCTATGTTTGCAAACTGTGCTTCCAAGTTTGCCTATAGATCTTCATCTACAATACCATCATTAGTTTGAATAATCTTCCCTAATGTTATTTGATACTTGTTTTCTTTGTATCTGGAAGACAACTTTTTCTTTTGAAGGGATGATGCAATTAGTGTACAATGCCTATAGTTATTTTATGATATGGTATATCCAACTATGTATTATTTTTTGATAAAAGTGTCGTTTTTGGATTTGATGCAAAAAACTCATACACAATCAAATCCAGAAACGACAATTTTACCAAGCAATATGGGTTGTGGAAACATGAGATTATTATTCTTATTATTATTATTATTTTGTCAGCTTTGGATGGTTGTAAGAGTTAGTTGATGGTTGTGTTCTTCTTGGCAATTGTTGGGTCCTTTAAATAAATTTTGTATTATCAAGGAAAGCAATATGACTAGTTGGATCGACTCTGATCCTTGGCCAACCATCTCGATCTACTTCTATGATAAATTCATGTGCCAATAAAAATATACTTTTACTCCTTTATTTGGTATGCATTGTTAATTTTGTTCATTATTTCAAAGTATTCATTTTATCAGATAGGAGAGTAGACAAAATACAAGAGAGTTCTCTCGATGCTTGCAATAGTCATTACATGTTAAGTACACAATTCTGATCCATGTAAAATCCAATGCTATACATTGTATTCATAACCTTTTATTTCTTTCATTCTAAAACATGAATCGGTTCTTATGAATTTCATGCTGACATAGAGAATGTTGAAACCAGCCTTCAATAATGATATGCAAATGACAATTCATAACAAAATCATACTTTTACAACTTGGAAAAACATGGAAAGTAATTTAGTAATGCATCTCTATAGATGATGCTATGCTGGGTATGTCCATTGAGATGGCACCCAAAACTTCCCATAAATAACCACCTGTTTGATTCAAAATTAAAATAAGTAATTTCATGTACATTGCACAATATAAATAATTCACGTCTAACTCAATACCATATGTTTCATTCAAAGTCGTTTATTAATTTCAAACTACTTAACATTGCAAGTCTTATTATTTCTATCGCTATAAAGTATAAAGAGAATGTAGAATCTAGCCCTCATAACAATTTGCAATGCCAAGTCCTAACAAAACTATAATCTCAGAACTGACATACATTGAAAGGAATTCAGTAATACGTCTTGCAAACACATTATACATAATAAGTTGCTAAATGTTTATATTTCCCAATTGTTAGAACAAAAAATTAATTTAACGTGTATTGGGGTTACAACTCTGTATATCAAAATAACAATTGCAATCTTTCTCATATTTAGTTTAAAAATAATAGCTGGTCTAAACAAGAAGAGTATAACAAAGAATTTTAACTGATACATACCTGTAACTGAAATTGACAGCTTCCAGAATTTCATTTAAGGCACTTTCAGATAAATCAGGAAAGCTTAGTTTTAGCTGTTCCAAATTGGACTGTGATAAAAATAATCAATATCAAGAAAATAATTCAGCTATAGTTTAAAAAATATCCAGTATACACAATAAATTTTACCACTTACATTGAAGAGTCAAGTTCATTAAAAGAATGAAGAATAATGTCTTCCTGATCAAATTTAAAAGAATTCAGTAGGTTGAACAAGTTTACAAATACCCTTGTCATATCCTACATTCTTTAGTGATACAGAATTACTCTTCTTTTTTGAGAAAAATATCATAGATATCAAGAAATCAATAAAACCTATGTCACTCATGCCCAAATTTGGTAAAGATAAAACTTAGAATAAGTTTGTCAATAGATAAATTCGAGAAAAAAAATCATGATAATATTCAAACAATATAAATTTGCATTTTTTATCTTAATATATTAAAATTAAAGATATTAAAGTTTTAAATAATTTAAAAATATTAAAATGCTTAGTTTAAAAATTAATATCTAACATAAATTTATAAATATTAATAGACCCCCAACAATTTAATTAAGGACAGTTATTTTAAAGGTCCTTATTCAACTAATTTATTTCACTTTTACTATCAAATAATGTATTGGGCTCCAAGGGGTTGAGCTTAATTGGTTAAAGCATTGAGTTCTCAATGTGGAAACCCAAGTTCAAATCCCAATGGGACATCTAATATGGAATTCTAAGTTGTGAGTCTTGGTCTTCCATAGTTGGCTTCTAATGTGGAGGTGGTTTCTAAATAAGTGGATTTCTAAATTGTGACTCTTGATCTTCCATAGGTGGTTTCTAAATAAGTGGATTTCTAAATTGTGACTCTTGATCTTCCATAGGTGGTTTTAAATGAGTGGATTCTAAATTGTGACTCTTTATCTTCCATAGGTGGTTTCTAGTGTGGTTGCTCGAAAAGAGTTGTTATTAGTCTCATGGTTTTGCTCCCAAAGGCTTGTATTGGTCTCATGTTGATGCTCCTATGAGAAAAATATTTGTAAACGATTAGCAATATCAAAAATAATAATGTATTGAGAGAGACCATAAACAATCAAATAAAAAGCGAAGATATGAGTAAATCATGTTGTCAATTTACTATATAGAACCCCTATGCTCACGAAACTTGAAATACATTCAAAACATTATCATTCAATCAAATAAATTAGATGAAAAACTGGCTTTGTAAATGCAAAAGCATAGCCCAGCCCCCTCTCCTGCAAAATAAAAAGTAGTTCGAAGATTGGTGGAGAAAGAAAGCAATGGCTTTATGCCACTCCATTCAACTACAGGAATTTGTTACATGCATTATTTGCATTTTTTATATATTCTTATCTTAAGCTGTAGCCCGTGAGGAATGCCAAGACTCACACAAACATTATAAAGTTATAAAACGTTGGCTGTGATGGCTGGAACATGGGCTTTATACCATTGTTTTGATGATTTGGGGTGGTGGTTGTGTGGTGAGCACAAACCCAAAGGGTCTCTTCACTCTGCTTCTTGCTGTCATCCCATTGTGGCCGTTGGGCCTCCTCTTGTCTTGGTGAGTATTATAGATAAAAACCAAAATAACCTAATATTAATCCAATTTTTTTATTAATAAATTAGAAAAAGGAACCATAAGCCCTCACTATACAGATATTAGAACAAACTTAAACAAATTTAAAGGGTTTTTTTCTAAGTAGCCGGTTCTTCAGGTTCTGGCCCGGGTCCTGGTCCGAGTTCGCCCTGGGTCCGGGTTCTGGTCCGGTCCTTCTGCTGGTTCGGCCAGGGTCCTTGCATTTGGGCCTTGGTTCGCCGGTGAAGAACCCGGGCGAACCCGAGCAGAACCCGGGCGAACCCAAGGCGAACCCAAGCAGAACCCGGGCGTCTGGGCGTCAAAAAGTGATTTTTTTTTTGTTTTTTTTAATGTTTCCTTCCCTTTGACTTTGACCCACGCCCATGGGAACCCTAAAAGTGACCTCTAAAACATGTTAAACACCTAAACTGCCTCATTTTCATTCATTTGTTTTGCAAACAAGCATTTTCATTCCAAGAGGCTGACTTCTTATTTTAACTTGTTGGATTGACAAAAGGAGTTGAATATTGATTGTTGAAGCTTCTACAACGATTGCATTGCCATTCCTACAGATTTGCAAGTGTTCATTGGCTGCTACAAAGATTGTTGAAGATTATTTTTGCAAAAAGGTATGTTTTTCTCATTTTTTTCTCATTTTTTCATTCTTTTTTTTTTGTTTTACAAACAGAAACTTTGTTTTGCATCTTTTTTTTTCTGTTCTTCTATGAATGTATACATTGTGCAAGATTCAAAAGAGCTAGGTTTTAATTTTTTAAAAATTATTATATTTTGTTTTCATTCAAATTTTGAATGTGTTGTTTGCAAAACAAATTGCCATAGGAATCACAATGTCAATGGGTTCTACCTCCGGCTCCATAGCTAAACCAAACCCAAAGTTCAAAACAAATGCAAATTCTCCTCTATGGCAGTATGTTGAAATGATAAGACAGCTTCCAGGTGGTGGTGGTTATGTTTGGAAATGCAATGGGTGTGATGTTCAATATTCTAGTTCATACCATAGGGTGAAAGCACATTTGTGTGGCATAAGTGGAAAAGGCATCTCACCTTGCCCTGGAAAGAAAGATGCCCCTATTCAACCTGAGACAAGTTGCAAAATACATTATGGAGCAAGAACTAGCAGATCAACGGGAAGCCCAAAAAGGAAATCACCCTTTGTCAAATAAAAAATCAAAGGGAATGCAGCCCCCATCTAATCCCAATCCCAATATTGTGGTAGAAGACCACCCATTTATGGCCATTCCAAATCTTCAAGCTCAAAGTGCACAACCTTTTGCAAACAAGAGAGCAAAGGGACCTTTGGAAGTTGCATTTCAAAATGAGAGTAGAGCCCTTGCCGACCAATGTGTAGCAAGATGCATATATGCCAATGGACTATCTTTTAATGTTGTTCGTTCTCCATATTGGAAAGAGATGTTGAGAGCGGTTAATGAAGCTCCAAAAGGGTACAAGGGCCCGGGTTATGAGAAGGTGCGTAGCACTTTATTGGAAAAGGAGGTTGAGTTGGTTGAAGATGCATTGAAGCCAATAAGAGATTCATGGGTTGAGACAGGTGTGTCCATTGTTTCAGATGGTTGGAAGGACTCAAAAAATCGGCCTTTGATCAATGTCATAGCGGTGTCCCCTAAAGGGGCAATGTTTTTGAAAGCCGTGGATTGTGAGGGGCAAGTAAAAGATGGGCAATTTATTGCTAATATTCTTATTGCAGCCATTGAGCAAGTGGGAGCCCGCAATGTTGTTCAAGTTGTAACGGACAACGCAAAGAATTGTAGAGCTGCAGGGTTGTTGGTTGAGGAAAGATATTCACATATCTTTTGGACACCTTGTGCGGTCCATTCACTCAATCTTATGCTGCAAAAGATTGGGAATAAAATTGAATGGATCAAACAATTGTATACTGAGGCTGAGGACATTCAGATGTTCGTCACCAACCACCACTTGTCTCAAGGGATCTTTAGAACATTTTCAAAATTGGAGCTATTGAAGGTAAGAGAAGTAATATTTACATTTGTCATTTTCTGATTTTCATAATTTGATTGTTCAATCTAATTTAAATTCTTCTTTAAAGTTTATTTTTAAATATTAATTATTTTTTTTAATTTGCAATAGGTTGCAGAAACCCGCTTTGCCTCTAATACAATTGTCTTGAGACGACTTGTGAAAGTTAGGCAAGCACTTTCTAGCATGGTAATTAGCACCAATTGGTCTATATGGAGGCAAAGCAGCACTGAAAGAGCAACAAGAATTAAGAGCCTAATATTAGATGACTCATGGTGGGATCGTGTGGAGTATCTCCTTAGCTTCACCGAGCCCATTTTGAGTATGATTCGCTATACTGACATGGACAAGCCATGCATTGGACAAATATATGATGGTATAGACTCAATGATTGAGAAGATCAAGTGCATCATAAATGCAAGAGAGCAAGACCCTGAAGAGACTTTCTTCAAACAAGTGCATACAATTGTTGAAGAAAGATGGAACAAAATGACAACTCCATTACACCTTCTTGCCTTTGCATTGACTCCAAAATACTACAGCTCTCAGGTTCTTTCACAACCAGGAAGGCTTCCTCCATATAGAGATTTAGAAGTGGCTGAAGGGTACAAGGCAGCATTTGTGAGACTCTTCCCTGATCGAGATTTGCGGAGTGTAGTCACGGATGAGTTCACTGATTTTGTGCACTCAAATCATCTAGATGTTGATGCCTCCCGTGATAGGTTCTTAAAGGATGCTCATTCTTGGTGGTACTTCCATGGACAATACTTCCAAAATTTGCAGCCCCTTGCAATCAAAATTTTATCACAAGTAAGTTTAATAAATTTTCATATTTTAGTTTTAAAAGTTTCATAATTCCATTTATAAATTTTTAATTGTTTACTTTGTCTTCATAGGTTGCTAGTTCATCCGCATCTGAGAGGAATTGGAGCACATATTCTTTCATCCACTCAGTAAAGCGCAATAAATTGCTGTCAAAAAAAGCGGAGAACTTAGTATATGTGCATTCCAACTTGCGTCTCCTTTCACACAAACAACCTAACTACAAGGACGGGGAGACGAAGTTGTGGGATATAGTGCCAGAGGATACTGACTTGGATGCTTGCAGTTCCCAACATATTGCATATGAGGATGAGGATATCCAACAGGGGCATGGGCACATTAGTAGTGCTAGTGATGGTGCCATTGGCACTTGTGATTCATCTAGTCTTCCTACTTCATCTAATGTCAATGTTGACATTGATATGGATGATCTAGAGAATCCATATGATGATTAAAACTTTGAAAGTGTTGTAATATTGAGCTTGAAGTTTGAACAATGAATATTTATCATGCATGTTTTAAATGACATTCAAGTTTATGGTGGTTTTGTTGTTTATATGATGTTATCAGTTATGTGATATTCTAAATTCTAATCCTAATTCATGCTTCTAGGCTGCATATATATATATATATATTTTTACATATTTTGTAATTTGTACTAACGAACCCAAGACGAACCGAACCCACCCCCCAAAAAATTTTGCCGAACCGGCGAACCGAACCCCCGAACCCGAACCCGAACCCGAACCGGCTACTTAGGACTTTTTTTGGAAGTTTGCCAGGTTTTGAACTTTTTGGTTGAAATTCAGCAAACCCTTTGACATAGTATATAATTGTATCATTGAAAAGGGTCTCTCCCAATACAATAATCGTGAATGTTACTGAAAAGTTAGGCTCACTAAAAAGAACGAATAATTTTTCTAAAATATGATATATCTACCTTATCCAATATTCTTACAAAAAAACAGTCCTACAATGATTGGTATGACTTTTCATTTTATTAGTTTCTGTTTACTTTGGGGGTGGGGTTATCAAGTTCATTAGTTTTAAAATAAAAAAATAAAAAATTTATTGAAAAAGGCTTTTCTTCCAAAAGACTGCTAATGAAACCTGAAGGTAAAGGCAAGAAAAACCTTACTTCTAAGGCTGTGCTCAAACTAAAACTGCAAATATACTTTTCTTTTAAATTCTATTCGCCCCCTCAGCAGCAAATTACTGCTCCTTTTTAACAATGGTTGTTGCAATGCTGAAAATAGCCAGTGTATGGCTGGTCTTCTATTGTATTGGACTGCTCTCATAATGCTAAATAAAAGTTATTGAATGAGCAACACATTGGAGAAGCATTTTTCTTTCCTATGGAAAATTGTCTGATAGGTTCAAGGACAGGGCACGAAAATGTTTTTAAATCAAGGAACTTAAGTTTGCTTTAGCGCAAGCAAGGAAGGATTGCCAGGCATCATGGGCATCCCACAGCACCAAGAACAAAGGGAAACATCCACTCATGCATTAAAAATCTAGGGTCTTCATCCTTGAGTGTCTCTGAGTTTCAAGGTCAAGGAGATATTTGTTTCCAGTTACAGTATTCCTCAAATACAATGCATACTTAAATACTCCAAAACAGCAAACAGTAACGATCTAAAATGTTAGTGTTTGGTAGCTTTGGGAGATATTTTCTCCTTAGTTTATTCTTGTACAAGGCAGGTCGGCCTTCATATCTTAAATGATATTTTGTATATTTTTCTATTTCTCTAAGGGAGCCGACCTTGAGAAGAAGTTGCCTAACTTGTATTTAAAGAAGGTGAAGACTTGTCATTTGATCATCACAATCATTCACTCATTTTGCATCTCTTAGGAGCAGAAGCTCGCCATCATTAAAAGCAGAAGCTCGCCATCATTAGAAGCAGGAGTTCACCATTTCTTAGCTGTTCAGGCAGTCTTAGCAGCAGATCCATTGTTAAGGAGAAGTGTCTCCATTCTTTGTTTTAGACTCAGCCTTGTGTAAGGCCTGATTGTAAGCAGTATTTTGCACTTATGTTATATGATATATAAGAGATTATTTGCTAGGTTTTTCTCCCTCGAGTAGGAGGGTTTTCCCAGGGTAAACATAGTGTTCATTGTCTTATGTGTTGCATTTTCTGATTGCTTACATTTCTGATCTGTAAAACTAACATGGTATTAGAGCGGGTTCAAGAAATCCGATCAGATTTGTTTAAGCATTCCAGAGGAGTTTGTCATATACTGTGATGAGGGGTTTGAAATCATTTGAACTCGTTTTTCATTGTGATCCTTGTGGCTGAGCGTCTCAGCTGTGAAGGGTTGTTGCATTGTTTGTAGCTGGCATGGTTTTTCTAGGTGGAGTCGTACCTCCATTCCAGACGCTTGGAGTTGGGCATGGGAAATCTTTGATAACTGTTGGAGTTGTTTCTTGGAGGATTTGGATGCCGTAAGGGGTGCCGTACAAACCTGGGTATGACTGATAACTTATGACAGACCTGTTCCTTGTCCTTCCTTGGTAGATAGAGGCTGTTTGAAGATCGTTGGGTTAGTCTGGTGGTGATCCGTATCATTGGGAGGTATCATATGCATTATTGGATATGGATTTTGATGGTTTTCATGGCTGCCATGACTTGCAATAAAGTTTTTTTTAATCCTGCAACTTGGTATCAGTCATTATCAGACTTGTAACTGTTATATCCTTACCTTTTGAGGGTGTTGGAATGCTGCTGGGTGAGTTTTGATGTTATTGAACAATCTTGGGAGCTATTCTTGGTGAGTCTGCAGGTGTTGGAAGGATATTTTCATCGTCATTTGGCCCTGCAGCATTGGACAGCAGACCTTAGGATAGATACACCAGATCAAAAAGGAATAATACCAAGGTCGTTAGAGCAGATTTTCAAAACCAGCCTAGCAGTTTCCTCTCAAGGGTGGAGTTTCTGAATGCAGGCATCAATGTTGGAGATATTCAATGACACTGAAGGTGGCAAAGATAAGACACAGCTACAGGTCTAGCTCAATGGTGTACCAAAATTAAAGAGATAAGTATTTTATGCTTGTACCCTTGAATAATGTTCATGAATTTTATAGTTATTAATCCATGCAATAACATTGGAATAGTGAATCATGTATGCTTCTAGCATTGGTATTTCTCTTCGGGATAGTTTAGTTCTATGAACTATTATTAAACTCTCTAAAATGCTTCCAGGACGGACCGAGGAGCAAAAGGGTGATGAGAGATTGCATAAGGAATTCAAGGGAGGAAGAGCTCGATGCATCCTGTGAGGAAGTCATGCAGGCTGGAGAGATGAACAAACATGGAGACATAGCTTGCAGCCATGAGACTGAGTTGGTGGCACATAACTTCACCAGAGACATCTCTCGAGGGCACAAGGTTGGATCAGCCTTGGATGGAATGTTTGCAATCAACTACTTCGAAGAGGAGGAAATGACATTCAAAAGGAGTTAAATTCCAAGAATTCAAGACACAAGTTGAGATCATGTCCAAGAAGAGGACTAAGGTTCTGAGATACATCAATGGAGGGGAGTTCACTTCCAAAGGATTTTTGTAATCTTTGTGCTGAGGCAGGGATCAAGAGGGAGTTATGTGACTCACTGAGAAGAAGTGAAGGTTGCAGTGTTGCAAGGCCAGGTGCTAAATCCTTGGAAAACCTCTTCAGCTACAGAGAATAGAATTGCACAAGACAGTCAATCTGGATTTGACATTGATAGCTCCGCAAACCTATTCAAAATAGGGTGATCCAGGATGAGGTCGAGGACAGTCCTGAACTCTTGCAAGTCAGTAGTGCCAGAGTTGTGCGTTGGAAACCATTCCTCTAAGGCAAGCATTGTAGGCAATCTTGGACGAGGAGGTTAGAAGGTTGATGCAAGTACTTGGAGCTTTAGAGGGAGTCACATCATCAAGAAGATTTGTTGTAATGTATATTTCTCTGAGACGGAGAAATATGAGGTGAAAGCCCTTGTAGTGTATATTTCTCTGAGACGGAGAAATACAAGGTGAAAGCCCTTGTAGTGTATATTTCTCTAAGACAAAGAAATATGAGGTGAAAGCCCTTGTAGTGTATATTTTTTTGAGATGGAGAAATATGGGGTGAAAACCCTTGTAGTGTATATTTCTCTAAGACGGAGAAATATGAGTGAAAGCCCTTATAATGTATATCTCTGTGACTAAGGTGAGACGTCATGTTGAGAGACTCCATGATGACATCATGTTGACAGACTCTGTGATGAACCCTTGTACTTGTGTTTCTTTCCACACATGGGAGTAGCCATGGTGGACGTCATGTTGAAAGACTCCATGACGATATCACATTGAGAGACTCCATGATGAACACTTGTACATGTGTTTTCTTTCCACACATGGAAGTAGCCATGGTGGACATCATGTTGAGAGACTCCATGACGACATCACGTTGAGAGACTCCTTGATGAACCTTTGAGTTTTCCACAAATGGGTGTAGCCATTGTAAGCATCATGTTGAGAGACTCCATGACGTAGATATTTGGAAAATACCTCCCTAGCCAAGAGGGAGTGTTAGTGTTTGGTAGCTTCGGGAGATATTTTCTCCTTAGTTTATTCTTGTACAAGGCAGGTCGGCCTTCATATCTTAAATGATATTTTTTATATTTTTCTTTTTCTCTAAGGGAGCCGACCTTGAGAAGAAGTTGCCTAGCTTGTATTTAAAGAAGGTGAAGACTTGTCATTTGATCATCACAATCATTCACTCATTTCGCATCTCTTATGAGCAGAAGTTCTCCATCATTAAAAGCAGAAGCTCGCCATCATTAGAAGCAGGAGTTCGCCATTTCTTAGCTCTTCAGGCAGTCTTAGCAGCAGATCCATTGTTAAGGATAAGTGTCTCCATTCTTTGTTTCAGACTCAGCCTTGTGTAAGGCCTGATTGTAAGCAGTATTCTGCACTTATGTTATCTGATATATAAGAGATTATTTGTTGGGTTTTTCTCCCTCGAGTAGGAGGGTTTTCCCAGGGTAAACATAGTGTTCATTGTCTTATGTGTTGCATTTTCTGATTGCATACATTTCTGATCTGTAAAAATAACATAAAACAGATTGGGTTTAATTAGGAGCTTGAATATCTCTAGTCTCTAGCTCAAATGACCACTAAAAACTCTCAGATTACTCCCCTAGCTCTACTCTTACAACAGATATCAAACTCAAAGAATTACAATGCAAAATCTCCCTGTACAGCCCTCTAACATGCATCAAATATTGCTAAGATGATCAATTCCTGTCACAATAGGCTATATATCGCTTTTTACAATGCATCTAGAAGCCACAAAGACTGAAGAAATCAACAAACTGAAGAGTTTTTTCAAAAATTAGAATGTCACAGAACACCAAAAACAGTTACATCAATTAGCGCTTCCAATATGCTGGTGGCTTTGTCTTCACCCTATGTTATCAGGTTTGCCCAAATCCCCCCTCCCCTACCCATATAGGTCCAATCCAAGTTTGATTCCAATCCTGATTCGCCTATGGGTACACCCAGGGTACCGCCCAGGCACCCCAGAAGAACTCAAGGTTACCTGCAGCCATTCAGCCCTCAAAAGTTTAAAATAAAAAAACATTTAAAAAAACATTTTTTGAAAAAACACTAACCTAAAAGCATTTGGACACCCTAAAGTGAGGGCATAACACATTATTCAACACATCCTCTTAGTAATTAGTATGTTGTATTATTGTCTCCCAATTTTGTTTGCTAGTCGTCTGGAAGACGACTTTCTTTTTAGGGAGGCTGATGTAGTCGGCCAAATGCACTAAGTAAATAATATTGTAATCAGCAAAATAAATAATTGTTAGTTGATGTAATCAACAAGTAGGTCTTGACAGTTGGCAGTTCTCAACAACCATCGGCTGTCCTATAAATGTTATGTTTGTATACTTCATCGGGGACGGCAAGCATTCTATCCAAAACATATTGCAATTACACATGAATGAATAGAAACAATTCTGATTGCTGATATGAAATATCTTGTCTATAATTTACTGTTTTACTTTGTATAAATTCTAGTTATAACCAATTCAGCAGTTCAGCAGTAAATAAACAATAGGACAGCAAGAGTATGTTTGGGCAATTATACTACAGACAATTTAATGGTGATTTGAAATGCTGCCATACTGCACATAGAGTCAACCCATGCATATCTTCATCACTGCAGACCAGTTCAGTGTATGTTGCAGCAGTTGAGTGCTCATATCAGATAGAAGAATAGAGGCAGTTTGCATACATAGGTTACTTGACATAGACCACATGTCTCTCTTCCATTGTAGGGTGATGCAGTACGCCCACTAGGATAGTGATTGTCTTATGCATTGCCAGTGAGCTATCTAATTATCCCTTGGCTGCAACACCTGGGTTATTCTTCTTAGCAGTAGTAGCTCTTCCTTGACCACGATGGTCCAGTTATTATGATATGTTTGGTGGTTCATTTACCTACATGAGTTAAGTGGGTGTTGGTTGTTGGCAGGCAGATTGTGAGTGGTTTAAATGGACAATTGTTGCCTTTCAAGGCAACCATTCATATTCCCAAGAGAGGGCACTTAGAAGAAGTGATTGTTGCCATTTCCAAGATAACTGTCGATCTTCCTTGGTAGCGAAAACATAGGAGAATGAAAGAAGATAGTGAAATTGAATACAGAATTAGTTGGTGGGCTTAAAAAAGGCTCTTTTAAATTGTTGTTACGAAGAAGAAAAGTGAATGAGGTTTTCTATGAATTGTAGAGAATAGAGTTTGAGAGCAGAGAAGACTGTAAGAATAGATTACAGCCCCAATAAGAAAATTAAATTGGCAATCTCCTCATATTAACACTGTCATAATGAATAGGATGCTAATGAGCATACCCTTCCTAGGCTTTTTCGCCCATTAGGTTTTCTCTAGATGAAATTCGTGTCATGTGTAATTTCGTTCGTTGCATGACCTGTTCTTTTGTTTTCATTTCACTATTGCAAATTAATTATATGCACTAGGGCAGACTACTAAAAGTAGTGTGCAACAAGCTAACTTAGGAGAATACATTGATAATGCAACTCTAGCGTTATCAACCCAGAGGTTTATGAGTCAAGTGGTATCATAGCTATTACTTCCATTGGAAAATTTGAGTCTTTATATTGTGCAGAGATATGCCAACAATCAAATAAAGTGGCAGCAAAGATTTGGTACCTTCTGAACGTGAGATCAAATTCAGAGAGTGGTTGAGGTGTGTGGGAATGGCAAGAGAAGAAGATGGAGAAGCTACCCTAAAACTAGACGAGGATGTTGCTAGGGTCTTGAGTTTTGTGGAGAAGTTGGATAGAGTGGAAGGTATGACATTGGCCCTCATCTCCAAAATGGAAATCCCAAAAGGCAACTTTGAAGAAGGCAATATGAAAAGACCAAAAAAGGAACAATTTGAGTCCTCTTAGAGAAGATTTTTCAAAACAAAGGCGAAAATCAAGATCTAGTTATGGTGGTGAGATTAGTGCCAAAAAGTTGGACCAATAAGTGTCCCAAATGGAGGTATGCTTTAATCTCCAGCAATTGTCTCCACACCAACAGATTTCTTTAGCAAAAATTTAAGCGTGCTCTTACTTGATATGAGAGCTATGCACAATTGTTGGAAATCAAGAAAGTGCCACCAGCTGCAAAGTGCAAAGACTTTAAGAAGTTGCTTTGTAAGCAATTCTATCCTATATGCCATGAAAAGGAGAGGATAATGTCATGGCAATACTTAATACAATGCAAGGACAAAATGTGCATGCCTACAGTAGCGAGTTTAGAAAAACGGCAGTCCAAATGGGCAAAAGACATTATGGATAAAGAAATGCTCATGAAATATGTTAAGAGGATTGTTTGGTCACTTGAAGAGGCAAGTTCTCATGGCAAGCCCCAAGATATAGACAAGGCATTTGCTCAAGCACACAGACTTGAGCTGGTTAAAAAGTGGAACTCTTTCTACAAAAACAAGCATGGTGATGAACAGTAACATGGTAGCACCAAAATAAGGATGTAAATAAAGGAGAGAATAGAAAGAAAGCTATTTCCACTATCAACTTAAAGAGCATGGGTAAGGGAAGGCCCCAGTGCTCACATTGTGGTGGAGATGGCCATACGAATGAAGCATGTTGGAAGCTACATCCTGAGTTAGATCCTAATGAGAAAAAAGGTGAATGAAAGAGTCATTTACATGGAAATGGGCATAGAAATTCATGAATATTCCTTTGATGATGGACACACCTCTTGTGCCACACTCAAGAAAGGAGCTTTAAAAAATGTTGATATATCTCATGGAGTGGAATAGTTCACACAATTATCTCAAACAAGGGTTAAGATGAAAGGTAAGAGGATGAATGCCTTATTTGACTCATGCTCTTAATCAAATCTGGTTTCTTGAGTGTGGCACAAGAGGTGTATCAATCATCATCAAAGGAATATGCTGAATAGGATGGTTAGCGAGTTGGGATTAGAGGGTGTAAATCACTCACATCCATACTCGTTGGGTGGCTGCAGCATGGAATGCAACATGGGATGGACATGAAGGTAACCAAATCATGCAATTTGGGATTTAATCTACATCAGGAGTACAAAGATGAAGTGTTGTTTGACATTGTGCCATTGGAGGTATGTGATGTGTTGGCGTTTCAATTAGCACCTCTGGAGTGCTTATTGGAAATGGACAACTATGCACAGTGTGTGATGACTACTCTTCAAATTATGGAGGGGAAGCTCCCTCTTGTTTGTTGATGTTTGCATAAAAGTAAAACGGACTAAGTGTTCCTATCATTTTTACTCAACGGGCAAGACACAAGGGTGCATAAATGCAATGCGTTGCAGCTAAGGTTTTCTCTGGTTTCTGCAGATCTTAACTACAACTAAACTAGCTTTTAATCTACCCTATCACCTCAAGATAAATAGAGCATGAGGGCATAGGAGCGGGAATGGATTGGTTGGATCACTTGTGACGACCGTCTCTCAGAATGCGTCTGAGGCTCTGAACTCTCAGATTTACACTGGAATAGAATCTTATGCAAACAATCACTCTTATGGTAAGATGAATCTCAAACTTGCCAAGGAGGAGGAACCCCTGTCCGAGGTATAGGCTAGGATACAACTCACTAGAAACAACAAAGGACGATGATTTGACTAACAGGATTCCTAAGGAGGTGACAACACCTGTCCAAAGTGTAGGCTTTTACACAACATCAAACGACAATCATTAACAACAAAATACCCAAGGAGGTGATGAAACCTGTCCAAGGGGGAGATTGAAACAATAGATTGTAAGAACAAGACGTTGAAAAAACTCGAATCTTTAGATCAAATTGCATGTGCCTTTTGATTTCTTTCTTCAAACTTTATCAACGAATTACAAAGGTTTGGGACGGCAAAGGTACGAAATCATACACAATTGCCTATCAAAACCAAACAACTCTCATCCAAGAGTGAACAAATATAGACTTGCAAGCTTGTTGACACAATTGCGCAACAATTTTTCCTAGTAAATAAAGGTTACAAAATAATGAGCAAAGGCTCTTACTTATAGAACTCAAAGGCGTAGGCAACCCTAAAGTCTCCTTGAGTTAACATTAAGTTCTTGCCAATCAATCAGCAAAATTTATTCCTATGTCTAAAAGTAGGTGAGCAAGCAGTTAACTGGAAATCTACTTCAATTAACTAAAACTAAACTAAAAGTGAACTTAAATTACAAAATTTGCCTCCAAAATAGAGATCCACAATTAGTGGAGATCTGAGATAGACATCCATAATTGGTGAGATCTGACATGCATGATCAGTGGGACAGGGAGTTACCTTGGAATGAGGCATAAAGTTAACTCTTGTTGCCATTAATGCTATTTTGAAGGGTAGGGCGTCCCAAGTGGGTGCTTTACACCTCCCCACCTCCAATCAACAGTCCCTCAATCCAATTGTTGACTTCTTTTGCCTCTAGGCAATTAATGCTCTATAGGATGATGACGTGGTGTTTCAGCATCTCTTCACCATTCGCAAGCTGCTACTGTTATTTTATACACTGTGCAGTTGTGTCATCCAGCTTGGTGGACATGGCTGCAACCTTACTCAACTTGCAACCAGCAGGGTCATCGTAAAAAGTGCCACGAACGACATCCTAGAATTGTTTTTGCACTGCGCCTAGCTCAATGTATGCACCTCCCTCGTGCTGATAAAGGCAAGGGATAGATATTACCAATGTTCTCGCGAAGTTGATAACACCTGCCACAATCTGTCAGTACTCGATCAATTCCACAGAATTGCGTCATAGGCTTTCACCTTGTATGTCAATTGTTCTTTCCAAGCGAAAAGATGTCGCTTGTTCTCTACAATGGTAACTGATTGGTACGCCAGTTGTAAATCAGTGACTGTGATCTCATCCCCAGGCCTCTTCTCTACTACCATTTGTTCTGACTGTTGAATCTTTGTGCGGAGTTCATGAGCTTTGTTCCTCAACTAGTATAGCTCTGCCAGTATACATCGTCCTTTGACGACAAATTCTTCCACTTGATTCCTCAAGTGTTTTCCATATAAGATCAGCTGGTGATGATTTCTCCGCAGGGAGGTCTAGCATCTCCCATGGCAAAGCAAAGATGTTTGGCGTACCGTGCATCAAGCTAGATATGTACAGTGTTACATCCCGATTGTATAGCTACTAGTACATAGGAAATGCATTGTAATGTTTGAATCTTTTAGATGAATAAAACATATTGTTCTTGTTATCAATTGAATGTGTCCTATTTAAAATGATTGTCTCATTTGTTTGATACTTCTATTGATGTAATTCTTGAATGAATGTGGCATATAAGTTATGGAATAATGTTATTCTAACTTTTGTGATGTTTTATGTTTACTGCCTTGTTTTGAGCATATGACTTTCGTTGTCGTGTCATGATGTGCAGGAAACAGGTTCATTCCTCCAGGCAGAGGAGAGATATCACTCGGGGAGGAGCTTGGTCGGGTAAACAGTAACAAGTATCAATTGAGCATACACACACATCTTATAGACTGAGTAAGCTAAGTCAGTTTGTTGAGTTAAGGGTAAGTCATCCATAGGCTTGTTTGTTGACATTAGGAGTCTTATCTACTTCTGAATGCATGAATAAGTGATGCTTGCCAGTGTAACTGTATATGGAATAATGTTACTAGTTAGGAGGTGGGAATGTATATATATATATATATATATATATACATTATATACACGTATCCATAAGTATATTCATGTCGATACAAACGTGTGAGAGCAAATGGATATGCCTGTATGTGTGCATCAATATAAATACACTTATGAATACATATACATAGAGGAAAGTATACAAGCAAATATACATGTATACATACCCACAACCAACCTGTTATATATACGTGAATATGAAAAATATTATGTTGACATTACCTCGGAATCTACATATACACATATACATAGGTACGTATAATGAAAGTATGCTGACTGGCTCGCAGTATACGTACTTTGTAATTAAATATGTATGTGTGTATACATGTATATATGTAAAGGTAAATATAATTATATATTTAATATTATATGAAATATATATATAATATAATTTTTACAAAATATATATATATGTATATAAGATTATTTAAATTATTAAATATAAATAAATATATATTATGTAAATTAAAGCTATACTATATATATATATATATATATAATAAAATAAATATATAAATATATGTTATTTTGTGATAATGGAATGGAAATCGAATAAAGTTTTAAATGGCACTTTATTTAAATATCATAAAGTGTAGAAAAGAAATCGAAGTTTGGAAATATGAGACTTTATTTTATCAAAAATAAATATTTCTTAAAAACTTTGGAAGTCGATTAAATCCATGAAATAAAATAATGTGACTTCAAAAAGAATTGATTGCCTTGGCAAATCACACCATGTTGAAAATATTTCATTTCAAACTATGGGAAACTTTAGAAAAAGAAAATAAAATAAAATGAAGGAAATTCCCGTGAAGTGAAAAATGTGCGACTGAGTTCTCACGCCATCACCAGGTCAAGCGACTTGGATGAAGCTGAGTATTTGGCTATCAAACCCCATAAAATGGCAACTTGGAATGCAGGCGCAGTTGACCTTTTCACCATTGTTGAATCATCAAAACGAACTCTGAGTTTATGCACCTAAAACAGAAAAACGCCTGTAGGTGTCAAGTATTGAGTTTTATTAGTTCAATGTCGAATTTTTCTGCATTTGCTGTCATCATGAAAGGCCGAATCATCTCTTTAATTCGCCACATTGCAAGTTTGAATTATTCTGGGACTATCTGGCATTTTTCTTACCTTCTAAATAGCAGAATAAGTTGAGCAGGGGTTCTATACAAAGGTGCCTGTTCACTCTTTCAACTCACCAATTCATATTGCGGTTAGGTTTTCTTTGGAGAGCAGAAACATAATTTCTTAGAGCTTACAATCTTGTTTCTGAGTAGTTTCAGCAATTTCTATCCTGTATCATCAATTTAGAGTGAATTCTTCTTTATATTCTGAGAGCACAATCTATAGTGACAGTGATTCTTGGTTGTCATTCTTCATTTTTGAGTTAGTGAGGAGCTGAGATTATCTTGAAGCTGTGTTTAAGAGTTGATTCTCAATAAAAGAGGTAGTTGGAAGTCTTTTGGCTGTTGGCTAAAGGTGCTACAGACTCAAACTAGAACATCATCTGTGGGAAAGCATCTATTAGGCATGCTATTCTTCTTCATATTCTAGAACGAAATTCTAAATATATTTCTCAATTTAAATATGCATGCTATTCTACTTTTATATTTTAGAATGAGTTTCTAAATAAAAGTCTGAACTTGTATCTTCTGAATGAACATGGATAGGGAGTTGTAATTAGTTCTATTCTTCATATTTTAGAACGGTTTTCTAAATGTAATTCTGAAAGAATAACTTTTGATTAGGTAAAGAGTAGGAATTGATTTTAAAATCCATGAACAAGAAGCAATTTGTGATATAAGAAAAATGGTATTGCATGTTTACTACTGTTTGCACCTGCTTGCATTAGTGTACAAATTACACTAGGTTCATAGATGCATTAAGGAGTGATTTTCTATGAGCTCCATATAAGGAGTGTATGTTTTCAAGTAGCTATTAAATACTAGGGAAGAAATGAGGGTGTTTAATAAGGTACCAATCACAAACAAGTTAATGAAACTCCTAGGATGAAGATGTCCAATTTAGGATAAGTAATTGTGAGTACTTGTTAAACTGTCCTCCTTTCTAGTAGTTAGCTTGATGTAGGACGTCTAGGGTACGGATTACCCCGAATAGACAAACCTACGTGTAGAGTAAGGAAGCCTTAAGTCAAATTGACCCTGGCTAGTGCATGTGATAGATGACCTACGTTCTTTATTGAATGTAAACACTTTGGCCAAAGTAGTGTTAGGAACAACTTACATTTAGTTGTAGTACTACACTATCAGTTCACTGTGATCCCGAAGTACATACTAGTTCAAGAGTTGTCGTTTGCACAGGACCTAGCTATGTAGGAACACAACACTATGCTTAGTTGGTAATCGTTAAGGGATACCCTACCAATCTCTTCTTCGAAGGGAGGGCCATTCATTGAATAATGAATGTGCGGGGGACCGCATTATAAGTCCGTGGTTGGCGGAAAAACGCTCGAGTGATGTGTCTCCTCCTCAACAATCGGCCAATGATCCAAGATTTGACAGGACGGACTCATGGACCTTCTTACTTCTATTTGTGCCAAAAGCTTACGAGCTATGTATGTATCTTATTCTTCTTTACTTTGTAGTTTCTTTTGGAAAGAAATAGTTAAAGTTGCAAAATGATATATCATGTTTATGAAATTGAAAAGAAAAATTTTATTGAAATGGCATTGTTTTTTACTTATTGTGGTTAAATTCAAAAGTTTTTAATTTGATGTACGGGTTTGGTCGTCACATACAGTCTCAACTGCTGGTTTTCAGCCTTTAAGGATGATTTGTCTTTGTTGTCCTTAGCCATTCTTTCTTGAACACTCACTGATGCAATTCCAAGAAGATCTGCCTCCACCTGACGAGTGGTTTTACTGAGGTTGACCTTCAACAATGTGAAGTCATCAACCTCTACCTCGTGTGCATTCTTGTCCTCAGGTGGCACAGCTATCTCTATGACAACTTCATTGTCATCATTCCTTCCTACGTGAACCTACTTCTTAAGCTTCTTTACTGGCACATCTTGAGGGTCGTGGTCAAATTTCGTGAAGTCAAGCTGGTAGGATGGCCTTTCTCTCTTCCTTCCAAGGAGTCTCTCAAGCCAAGATGAATCCTGACTAGCCTAGCCGGAAGAAGGAATGTTAGGCCCTTGAATTCCTGATGAACGAGATTGTGTTGCAGTATCTCGTGGTGGAGAGTCCAAGCCAATGGGGACTGGTGACTGTTGCGATGGTGGCGAAGTAGGAGGTTCTGCTTCCACCAATAGTACTATATCAGCTACAGTTGCTTCCATCATGGGCTTTGTCTCAGCTGTGATTGTCTCAATCACTGGCTCAACTACAGTTGTTTCCATGACTGTCTTAGGTATGATTGTGGTTGTCTCCACATGTACCTCTTGCTGATTTGTGTCAGCAATCTGTGTTCTTCCCCTTGTGTGCCCTGACATTCTCATTCCCTTGGCAGGGTTACTCCATTACTTCTATCTGGGCTTCTTCCTTGACATGGAAGGTAGTGAAGGATGAACCGGTGGCGGCTCTGTGCGGGGAATTACTACCTTCCTTGTCTTCTTGTTGTCCAAGTAGAGTTGGTTGTTTCTTACAACCCTACTTGTCCTTTCCTCTATAGATGCACTCTCCTTGGCATAATAATCCACATTTTCAAGTGGTTGTGAGTCCACCTGATCTACGAAGAATGTAGGGAGAATAACCTCCCCGTCATCATCAGATAGGCCTTCCACGTCCTCTGACATGAAGTCAACGATTTGTGGAAGTCTAAACCAGCTATAGTTCCATCTTTGTACATCGAACTCATCTTCACAGTTGACCCAATAGTCCTCCATGGAAGACTCATGTGAAGATTGTTGCTCAAGGTGTGTTGCATAGTGACCCCGAGGATCATACGACCGTCTCTTGATGAGGTACTTGAAATTAAGTCTCACCATTTCGTGGTCTATGGCCTTGGCATCAGCCGTTGTCTTGCACCTGTATAGTCCCATCTAGAAAGGAAAGTTCACAACCGTTTTGCATTTGAGGCGCAGATGAGAATGAACGTCGAACAATTGCTGCAAGAATTACATGAAAACCACCCTATCTAAAGGATAGTGGGGCAACATGGCAGGATGACCGTCATATCCATATACACTTATGTAGGTGAAGGTGGGGAATTGGATGAACCAATCCACCTAGTCCACCATTGCCTCCTTGGTTGTTGTTGATATGCGTATATGCATCTCATGGTCGAGGTCTCTGACGGTGTGCATTATGAAGAGATCATTCCTCTGCTTGAAGAGTCTTTTCGCTTGACTGAACTCAAGTTGCGGGAAATGCTCACTGACTTTCTGCACACCTAAGGTTCCCACAATGATTGGCCTTGGAAGGCAATCAGGTATACAAGATATGAGCACATGTGGAACCTGTGAGCCTCTAAGAACCCGGTCATCTACTTGTGGAGTGTATCACTGATAAGGGCAGGCCAGTCATAATGCTCTCTTTTGCTTACAATTTTAGCAATGATGTAGTACATCCACGACTGAAATTGGTTTCCCTCCTCCTGTCTGTTGATGCGTGTTTTATGACACACCAAACATCAGAATAAAATGCCCAAAGACACTCTATCCTCTCTTGAAAAACCACCGCGTATGCTAAGATTGCGAGAAGATCATATGGTGATTCCAAGGTTTCTTTAGTCGGGTCTCGACGTGTGGATAAGCTCAATGGCCGTTGTGATTTGCTGGTAATGAACAAGGGGACTTACGTGAAATCTTTGCAAGTTCAGGACTTAGGAAATTTATCGTTGAAGGCTTTCAATTAGGACTTTCAAGGTGGATCTCAAAAAAAATGGCAAAAAGAATAGGGTTCAGAGAATCTAGTCTAAGCCTAAGAACTCAAGAGACAGTAAGGACTCAGTGAAGGGAATAAACCACACTTTGTTTCGCCTCCTGTTGGACAACATACGCAAAATGGGTGCAATCTTCAAGGGGTTTGTGAGAATAATTTTCAAACCTCGAATGAGGCTGAAGTTAAGCTTCCACGATTAAGAGCTCAGGCTAACTTTACAAATCGAATGCAAATCATCCATTCGAAAAAAGTATGAGCTACACTTCACCATTGAGTCAATGCGATCAATCTCTCATTCAATTAACAACTTTCAAAGCAAATTCTACTTAATCTAACTTTAATTCTAATCTATGGCGGAAGATAATATGCAACCTCGCTTACTATTCAACAATAAGAAGTTATTCAAGGCAAATCATGCTCAAGAGCTTTTATCATTCAAAATAGTCTCAATGCGACAATACACATATTCCGTCTCCACACAAATGAAAATGAGAGAGCACTAGTTTATATAGAGCCTCAAAAATGAAATGAAGGGCCGAGATTAAAACAAGATTAACGGCCAAGATTATTACAACCAAACCCTAATTAGGGTTTCCCAAAATAACAAGAGTCAACTATCAGAAATCAGTCAGAAAAGTGGCAGTTCCAGCTATAATCTAGGAGAGGCGTCCTTATCCATCTGAGTAGCATTGTGCTTGGCGAATCTGGACACTACGGCAATGACCTCGTCCATCGTGACAGGCGGCAGCATGCTGATCCGGAATTCGAGTCCGTCCAACTTCTCAGCACATCTAGCAAAAGTACCTTCCCAATCTGCCTCCTGCTTCTCAAAATCCTTTCGAATGGATGAGAGTCTTGCCACTTTCGCAAAGTCTTGTTTCAAGAAAGGTCCAGTGGTCGAGAAGAAAGTTTCTTGAACTTTATGCTTCAATCTCTCCAACTGCATGTCGTTCTCCCGGATGACTTCACGGTTGAATACTTCTGTAGTTATCATGCAAATCTCCTCCTAGATTTTCCTGACCTGTTCTGCGATTCCAAGCCCATCGACTTTTGCCTTCTCCAAGACTTCCTCTCGAATTGTCACTGCCCAAAACCAGTGATGAAAATCATATGCTGCCCCTGCAGCAATCACCCTTTTATCAACTAACTCCTCTCTCGGAGTACTCTTCAAAATTCTAAGGCTTGGAATAAGCCTTTCCTGCATGTCCGGGATACCTTCCCACGTTTCTGCCATGTCCATCAATCTGGAAAGAAATGAAGAGGTTCGTCCATAGGCCAGTGCCAACTTTTCCATGAACAATGCCGCCTCTGTGCCTTCACTTGCCATCCAGCCTTGAGCTTCCCTGGCCGTTACCATTCCGTGCTCGACGTCCCTAGTCATCTCCTGTGATGAATTGAGGAGAGGAGGAACAGTCGCATTGCCCCGATCAAGTGGCTGGGTCAAATGCTGTATGTATTCTTTGAGACGTTCGACCTCCTTCTTATACTCCTTCTTAGCCACTTCCTTTTCTAGTCTCGCTTTGATAGTCGAGACGGAATTATCCAACTACTCTACTTCTTGACCTTTCGAGGTCGGGCCAAGGTCAACTGTGGTTATAGCATACTCCTGAGGAGTGATCTCGTCCTGTGGCTTGTCCACTGTAGGCACTGCAATGTGCACGGAACGGTCGCCTGGCTCGTTCCTCCGAATGGTGGAGAACTTCTTGGCGGGCTTCTTGACTGCGACCTGTTCTAATCTTGCCAAGAAATCGGCAGTATCATCTTCTTCTTCTTGTTGAGCCTCAGCAGGCACATGAACTTTCATCCTTTCTAACAGCCAGTCTGGAATGGTCGACTGTTCAATGCCATCCTCTACTTGAACCTCATCCTCATTAGGAACATCCATGACTTCCCTGAGAGCGGAAATCATTCCCTCCTCGAAGTCATGGTTCCGAGCTTCTACATCATTATCTGAACCTAAAATTTATGTGCCTGTTGGTGACGCAGGCTCTTCATCATCTAGTTGAATAGGCTCATCATTTACTTCATGAGCTGCAAGAGGTTCAAGCATTTCCACCAAGGAGTCGTCTATATTGGCCACAAACTGGTCAATGTTCCTGGATACTGCCGACCGAGAAGGTTCTCCCTTATGCCTCTTGGAAACAGGCTCAGCACTTGGCATTATTTCTTTTCTTTTTTCTCCAATCCCGACCAAGTCTTGATGGGATGCCCCAGCATTAGAAGAATATGACTCTGACTCACTCAGTAGGTCATATGTGAGTGTGATTCCTTTCTGTCTCAATTCCTGGGCATGATAATCAACCCACCACTGAGAGTAATTCGTCACTGGCCTCATTAGGGTGGCCAGGTCTGCGTGCTCTGGTTCTGACCATTTCACCGGAGGGAGAGGTCGGCTTTCCTCAAAGCGTGGCTGGACATGGTTTCCATCATCTTGAAGCTGATCAGGCACTCGGCAGAACTCGATTGTTCTCATGAAATCCAAGGACATTCTGGACCACATTTTCCGCCTGACCTCATACTCATCGGCTGCATTTGCCCAGAAATCCTCCAATTCCTGTCTGTGCTTGTACTTCCTTCCTTCCACTGTCCGAATGTTGTGATGTGGGTCATAGTTGACCCTGGACTTGTATGCCGTGAAAGGATACCATTGGATCTCTAGTCTTGCACTTTCAGCCGCCTGTGCTGATGGACAGTACTCTAGCATGTTCCCGATGAAGAATGGGAATGTGACGGACGCCTTCTTGGTCGGCCTCTGAATATTCTGGTACTCTTCTAATTGTCTCAAAACCTCAAGCAATATCATCCGATTAGTCGGATAGATAGGCAATTTATAGGGATTTCCAGTAAATCCCTGGATCCTGATATATGTAAATTTAGGGAACTGGATGAACCAAGACCCATATTTGCTGATAAGACTTTTTGCTTCATGGCTCAGCCTTTGGTGCACTCCTCCTTGAAGCTTTCTGGTAATGTGCATTAGGAATGCATCATGTACCCTCCTGAAGTGAGTCTTCTCCTTCAACTGGAGCTGAGGATAGCAGTCGTAAGGCCTGAGCTCGTTCTCCCCATTGCCAATTCTGCCCTTGCAGATCAACCCTGGATATTTGTATGACCTGGCTAATAGGTATACCACGTATGAACTCATGTGAAAAGACTTGGTTTCTTCAAGGTTGATCAGCTGCTCATGGAGGTTGTCACTTATCATCCGTGACCAATTGAACATTTTGACTCCAGAGGTAATCTCGTCGATGAAATAGTACATCCAACTCTCGAAGAAGGCGCCCTGTGGGTTGCCAGCTATTCTGTTCAGCATCAGCACAATATCCCCAAAATCTTCCTTGAAGTCCGTGCGGCGAGGCCTCTTGGGCAACTTCTTGATTGATGGCTTTGGCTTGTCCATCCAAACCTTGTTGACTGTTGTGGCACACAGATCTGGCTAACTATCATATAGCATTTTGGCTTCTTCTTTGGTCTTATAGACCGTTCTTGAATGCTCTGGAATGCCGAAGGTCTCCTGAATTGATACTTCGTTCAAGTGTGCCAAGATCCTTCCGTCAGGGGCGATAATCTGTCTTTTCTGGGCATCATAATGGCGAGCACATTCCACCATTAACTCAGCACAATCCATTGCCGGAGGGAATCCAGCTGCTTGGAATATCCCGTTTCCGACCATCCTTCTGGCTATTGCTGTGGGAAGTCCCTTCTGACCGTATACTCTTTTCTTGAATTCGTCAAAATCCACATGTCCGAGGTCAGTATCCACGACATTCTTCCACTTTGAGATGACTTTAGTCTCCTTCTGAGCACCCTTGTTGGCGAACTTCATTTTCAGCTTCCTGGATAATCCGCCTGCCGTGTCCGTCAACCTGCAGTCATAAAACTAACATTAATATAAAGACTTTTAAATAATTAAATCTTGCGCCTTGGATTCGAAAATTAACTTTCAGCTGTTCAAATAATTAAAATATTGCGAAAAAGCAAGCTGAAAGTGACTTCGATGGAGTTGAAAATCACTTCAGAACTTCGTCAAGATGACAGTACATGAAAAGATAGCAAATTTAATTGACCAATCACCAAACCTCAGCGAAGGACCGTTAAATGCAAATCAGATTTAAAAATCTGATTTTTTTTTGAAAAGTGCGCCCCTCTTCAAGAAGAATTCAGCTTTGAATAAATATCCTTTTCTTTTCCCGCGAAAAATTCCTCAGCATACCACTGCTTCTCTCTCCGGGAAAATTCGACTTTTCCTATCGATGAATCAATTGCCTGATAATTTCGAGAAAGACTAAATTTCTCTTCAGCTGTGTGTGAAAAATGAGTTGCTGAAACTCATTATAATGCTGAAGGATTGAATTTAATTTAGCAACTGCCATATTCTTTCTCGATCTCGATTTGTTTCATTTATCCAAACAGGCAACTTTCCTTTTATTTTCCGACAAGGATCAGTCTCGAGCTTATCCGAGCAAATCTTCAAAATTTGATTTTTTTATTTAATGTTTATCTTTGATTTTTTTTCGAATTTTTGAATAAACATTAAATATTAAATTAAATTCATGGCGAATTTAATTCTTTTCTTGCCGGATTTCGTCTCCGCCTGGCGGGCTTTATTTTCTTCCGATTCGTGTCTGGCAATTTTGATTTTGTCCAAGGCATTTTTAATTTCCAAATAGTTGAAAATTAATTATTAAAATATTAAAATATTTTAATTAATTCCAACCCGTTCGTTTTGGACCCATGGCTATTTCGATTTTTCTTCCAATTTTCTTGGCTAAGAGTTTATTTTCCGATTTCATCCTCAATTTCGTCTAGCCAAACCAAATCTTAAGCCATTCCGTCGAAAATTTCATTGCCAAATCCCTATTTTTCTTTGCCGAGGCGAGATTTTAAGCTTATTTTGCTCTGCCAAAGTCAACTATTTCCTTGCTCAGTCGAATTTTTCTAGGCAATATCCTTGTCCGAATGTCTTCGTTGGGCGAATTTCCTTGACGCCTGACATATTCTCCTTCCTTCTGGCCAAGGACGATCTTACCTTTCTCCCTGCATTGCGCATTTGTCTTGGGTCAAAGTCGACAACTTCTCAACATTTTCTCCATACTTAGGCAAATTTTACCTCTTTTCCTCATCGTGTTAGGCACATTCCGTTTTATTCTTTGCCACATCCTGATCATCTCTAGCACATGCCCTTTCAATCTTGGCATTTGACCTCTCGAAAGTGTCTCAATACTTGGTCAAAATTCTCAAATTTCCATCCTTTTAGCCTCTGTACTTAGGCAAATATTCGAACCTCTTCTTAGACTTGGCATTAACACTTAGCCAAAAATCATCATCTTATCATCTTAGGCGGACTTCCTTGACATCTTGGACGAAGACCATGGATGTCTTTGATACTTTGTTAGCTCCTTCCAAGTGCATGGCGGACTTCATAGGTCTTTAGGATGAACATCTTGGACGTCCCTCTTTTCTAGGGCGGATTTCCTTAACACTTTAGCACTTGTTCTCATCATTTTTTTTCCTTTGGAAAGGATTATCCACCCTTCATACTTAGCAAATTTCGAAATTTCCTTCTTGGTAGGCATCAGCACTTAGTAAAAATTTTGATTTTCCTCCACTTTACATGCCTAGGCGGACTTTGGATAGCTTTTCAGCCAAGTCCCACCTTTCAAGGGCGGACTTCACAAGCACTTTGGACGAGTCTTCAAGCTTAAGGCGGACTTTGAGGGTCTTTAGCACATCAAGGGCGGACTTTAGATGGCATTAGGATATCCTCCTTGGCAGATGGCGGACTTTGAGGCCTCTTAGGACGTGCATTTTAGTGGATGGCGGACTTTCAAGCCCCTTTGGACATCCTTGGCGGACTTTGGAAGGTCTTAGGATGTGCCTCCTTGCTGCATGGCGGACTTCAAAGCATCCTAGGATATCAAGGGCGGACTTTGGAACTTTTTGGACATCCTTCCTTTGAACTTGGCGGACTTTGGAGATCTTTAGGACATGCATGCTATATGCTGGGCGGACTTTGGAAGATCCAAGGATGTTCCTTCGAGATGCATGGACATGCTTCCTAAGTGCTGGGCGGACTTTGGAAGGTCCAAGGATGTTCTTCCTTGTTGCTGGGTGAATTCCATAAACTTCCTGACATTTCTTACACCTTCCTTCATCATTTAAGAGCTGATTTTCATGGCGAACTTTCAGACTTGGACAGATTTTCACAAACTTCACCATTTAAGAGCTGATTCTCATGATTTCAACCTCAGATCTGGTTAATTTTGAACTGGTTTTGATTGATTTTTCCAGAATTTAAACGTTTTTTGGCCTGATTTTCATGCTTTTTACTTGTTTTTTCCAGATTTTCGAAAAATTTTCAAAATTTTCAATTCGATTTTCTGAGAGTTCTATTGAGTTTTTCGAACTTCTGAGTGCGTTTTCAGAACTCGGGACCCCCTTTCCAAAAATAGAAACTTTCCAAAAATAGAAACTTTCTAAAAATAGAAAAAGCAAACCCTAAAAAATAGGGAACCTTGTTTGGTCCGAAAATGCCAAAAATGAAAAATCGAAAAAGCAACTTTCCTAAAAAGTAGGAAGTCTCAGAATTGGCCGAATTTACAGTCGATCTTCGTCTCTTGGGCCTTCTGAGCGCTTCCATGATGTCTACGCACAGATTCAAGCATGAATTACTGACTCGGCTCGGGTGACTCTCGGCAAACTGACCTGAAACTCTTAGCAAAGTGATCTCTCCTAACCGTTGCAAGGAGACAGAACCCTAAAAACTAGCAGGCAACTGGGGGTCCCCATCAGCGATGGGGCGATGTGTGAAAAAGGTCACAACACTGTCTAGTGATACGGTTGAGTAACGTGATCATCACCGCATACTCATCTCGAAACTCTCCACACCCTACATTCTTGGGCAAGTTGACCTTTTTGGTTTTTAACCATTTCTTTGCCATTCTCTTCTAGCACTTATCTTTTGATACTTTGAATGTTTTTCGCATTCTCTCACAAATATGACCACATTGATCGGACATGGTGGAATAGCAAAACATTTTTCAACATCCTTAGGCTTAAGGCTGCATACCACTCGCCCACCCACTGATCAGATTTCTCGTGTGGTAGGGTTGTAATGCCTAATGCAAGCAATTACAAACTCCACGCTCTATAATGTGATGGGGATTGATGCAGCCTCAAGCAATCCAAATTCTTCGATGTTCCGTAATGCACACTGGTCTATTCCTTCCAACCCCTTCTAAGTCGACTTCCGAGTTCACTTGATGTAGGTTGTTGTCAATTATTTTCAGAAAGTCATGAACCAAGACCGTTTTGGTCTTGTAATTGACTTGGGAGAACTACATTCTGAAAAACTTAAAGATCAACTGTGCACACAATGTTGTTCAAACAACTTCTGAAAAATCCCTAAAAATAGCACCTACCAAGAAATATTTTTTCGGAAAAAAATCTGACACATGGGTTTTGTTAGTGCTTCAATGTTGAACAAACCCAGTTTGTTTGATTTTCAAATCTGTGACTTTTTCGGAAAAATTCCTAAAAATAGGGGTAGCAAGTTTGTTGTTTCTGGAAAATTTCAAGAGATGGGTTTTGATGAAAAACTGTGTTGATCATACCCAGTTGGTCAGATTTGTGATTGTCTGTTGCTTTCTTGGGCATGCAAGAAAATCTAAGACAAGAAGAAGATTGGAACTTATCAACTGTCTTTCTGGAAAAATTGTGCCTCTGGATGCAACCTCTGATAAATTATCCCTTTGTGCAACTGATCTTCAAAAATATGAAGAACAGTCAAAACCCCTCTGGCAGATCTTGAAAAGACGCCTTGGAAAAGAAATTGGTGTTTTTAGCCTTCAACCTGCAAAGAAAGATAATGAAATGGGACACCTAGGATTGATATATAATGATTGAAGCTTGAATGCATCAAGTTTGGGGGCCAACTCTTGATTGAGGAGTTAATTTGCCTGATCTAGAGTTCCCAACACTGATTTCCACCAATTTGGGGACGTTTAGACATGAGAAGCCTTCAAAATATCTTACTCAAGTCAACAGATTTTGCTTTGACTTTCCAGGTGTCCCTTTTGAAGAGTTGAACACTTTTTCATTATTTTTCCATGGTGAACTGCTTCCATTCAATCTTCGTTCCCGATCGCTCCGTTGATCTCGAGATGTTGTTGATAGATCCATTGCTGAGATGGAACAACTCTGATTAAGTGTGCCTGGGAGCTGCAAGACTCAAAAACTGAATTTGATGTCTTCAATTCAAGGGCGCCTTTTCTCAGCAGGGGCGCTTTTTCACCAGACTTAGTCAATTTTCTTGAGTGTTCTTCAATTCTACCATTTTGACCCTCTGTGCTCTGATCTGAGATCACTGCTGACTGATAAGTCTAATGATCTTGCTGAAACGTGGGATGGATAACCAACTCAATAATGAAAAGGATGACAAGTTTTGTAGATTTTGAAAGTTGGTTTAGGCACTTCAAAAGCATGGGCGCCCCTGGCCAACAGGGGCGCTTTTGACTTTTTCGCCTATGATTTCATGTTGCAAACCTTCACAAATTGTCCCAGTTCGATTTATGTCATCAGATGTTTGATTTGTCTGTTATCTTTGCTGACGGTGTCGTCGTTGAGATTGATCAAAACGAAGGTCATCTTGGAGGTTATTGAGCTCACAAACTACATCTAACTGCACAAAAAGATGGGCGCCTTTTCCCAGCAGGGGTGCTTTTCCTTAACACTTAGCCAATTTCTCCATATTCATCATTCAGTTTTCACCTTTGGTGTTTTCTGCTTTATCTTTGCCTCTAAGTGTTTGACAGGTCATATGAACGTGCAGTTGGATTGATCGAGAAGCTGAGAGGGAGCTGAACAGATGCTTTGTAGAAAGTAGTTGTTGAAAACTTCATCAGGTGACTCAAATTCAAGGGCACCCCTGGCCAGCAAGGGCGCTTTTATCTGGACATGCATTGATTTACATTCCATTTTGCATGCTCTAACGATCAACAATTGTTGTCGTTTGATGTGTTTCGCAGGTTGGCTGATAGATTCGTTGCAAGGCTGAGCTAATGCCGAAGAGATCACTTGAAGACGAGTTCGTTCAAAAGTGACATCTAGATCATCTAGTTCAAGGGCACCCCTTGTCAACAGGGGCGCTTTTTCTCATGTTTAACTACACAACCTCCAGGGGCGCTTTTTCTCATGTTTAACTGCACAGCCTCCTTAGTAGCAAGGCGTGCCTTTTTCCAGAGTTAGTCAATTTTTGGCATTTTTCAATTTTGAAAATCCCCTTCGTGAGATAGCATCTTTTTGGAGTATTTCTGCCAAGGTTTCTTCGTTGAAGCTTTTGAAGCTTAGCTTTCAGCACCTGGTACTGACCATTCTACCATTAATGGCTGCGGAGGTCCTAGCTTTCTTCCTGAAAAATAAAAATAGACCCACCAGAGTAAAACAAACTTTTTGGTGATTTTGACTTGACCAGTGTGATCATGAAGTCAATTCATCCTATCAAAATCATTTTCAATCAATTCCGGAAAGATCCTATTTTTAGGGGTTCTCCTAAAAACAGGGGTTTGAAACCCTAATTTTCAAATTTTCAGAATTTTGCAAGTATCTCCTTGACACAAACCCACAAAAACCTTATGTTTTGTTTGACGTAAAACAACTTTTGACAACATTTTTACATGATCTAGATCATTTTAGGAAAAATGTCACTTTGAAGCCAAAATTAATTTTGGGTACAACATGATGCAATCTTTTGCAATCCCTATTTGCCTATGTGGGATGCTATCTATACCATAAAAAATCGATATTGACTTTAGTAGAAAGGAAAGACTTTATTTGTGAACTATTATACTAATAGCTCCAATCTGGCCATTGCTAGTACCTCAAGTATTACAAGGTTAATCAGTGCTATTGGCCAAATTAGTTCCCCAATGATCAAGGGACAGCGCAGGCATGAAAAGGCTGATCTTGGGGCTGTTGTAAAGCCTCAGTGTAAAACAGAACAGCAAATTAAAAGCCTGCAAGTGCAGCAAGGTTAAGGGCTGTCATAAGGATGAAAGCATGTTCAATTCACGCAAGAGGAACAGCATAAAACCCTGGTGGAATCCACAAAGGTGAGCAGATGTTTCTTTCATTTTAGTTTCAGTTTTGACACAAGTCAGTATCCATGAGTGGTTTACATATGCTGGAGCAGATCAAGCTTGGGTGAGATCAAGCCAAAACAAGGACTCTTGAAACGGTATGTGGAGTAAGAGTTCTTAAATTTGATTTAAGTGGTGTATTAAGGCCCCAAGCCCCCTGAATAGGGTCATGTGATCTGAAAAACTTGATGGAAAAGTTTCACATCTGGTGATTTTGCAATTGGGCACTTTTGTAGGAGGCTGCAAATACCCTGGAACAAGGTGTAAGTTGCTACAGGTGATCACAAAGCTGCTACAGGTATCGTATGGCTCGTTGCAAGTGTTAATAAACTGCTACAGGTAAAAAGTTCCCACAAGTGTTAGATTAACTACTACAAGCGTTCATATGACTTCCAATTAGCATGAGATCATCAAGGAGAGCAATTGAGAGCATTGTTTTCTTCTAGAATCATTAATTAGGATGATTCATGTTGCTTTGGGCATTGATGCTACAACTGACTTGTGATGGTTCAAAACATTGTCAAACTGTAAGTGGAGTCAACCCATGCATATCTTCATGGATGCAGACCAGTTCTGGGTGAGATGTAGCAGTTGGGATCTCATTTCAAACAAACGAATGAACAAAGGCAGTTTGCCTTGAATAGGCAAGCTTAATATCAGTCACATGTCTGTCTTCCATCGTGCAATGAAGCCAACTAAGATAGCAATTGTCTTATGGATTGATGGTGAGCTGTCTAAGAATTCCTAGGCCAGGAAAGCTGGGGATTTCCTCTTGGCAGTTGTCTCTCGCCTTTGAAAACGATGGCAAAGTTGTTATGATACAATTGGTGGTTGCTTCATTTACTCACACAAGCTGAGTGGGTATGTGTTGGCAGACAGACAGATTGTGAGTGGTTATGTGGACGCTCATTGACTTTCAAGGCAACCATCCATGTTCCCAAGAGAGGGGTAATTAGAAGAGGTGGCCATTGCCATTTGCAAGATAACTGTCAATCTTCCTTAGTAAAGAAAACATAGGGGAAAAAAAGAAGACAGATATCAAATAGTTGGTAGGCTAAAATAAGGCACTTTCAGATTGTTGTGACAAAGAAGAGCAAATAGGGTTTCTTGTGAATTGGAGAGAATGGAGTTGGAGAACAAAGGTGACTGTAGGGATAGATTACAGCCCCAATTAACTGTTAAATTGGCAATCTCCTTGCACTGGCACTACATAGTGACACAATGTGCATACCCTTCTTGGAGTTTCTCACTTTCTCCAGATAAAATTTGTGTCGTCTGTAATTTTGTGCATTGCTTGCCTATTTTTTTGTTTTCATTTCTCTTAATAATTTCACACAATTACTACCGCTACAAGATAATTAAATGCACTAGGGCAGGTTACTGAAACTGAAATTAATATCAAACAGGCTAATTTAGGAGAATTCATTGTTGACGTAACTATAGGGTTATCAAACTAGACGTTTATGGATCAATAGATTGGCAAACAGCAACTCAAGGTTCTTATGTGTAAATTGAGAGAAACTTAGATCTGATCATCTGGATATGTTTGTTAAATTCTAAACTAAGTTACCAATTCAAGTTTGGATTCAGATATTGCCAGTACGACAAAATGATTTTCAAGTTTTGATTCGGATATTGCCAGTACGACAAAAAGATTGTGTTTGGGTACATTTTGGGTCAATCTACACAAAGAGCTATCAAAATCATCTCTCTCTCTCTATATATATATATAAACAGGAATTAAGTTCAGATTACCAAATAACCTTCATATAACAAACAAAACAACCATGAAAATATATCCCATACAGAATACAATGTCTTCAACCATCGGCAAGGGCAGACAAAAAGCTCAGAATCCAAGAATGTAAAAGTTCATAAGCATTGGACATTAAAGACCAAGAATTGAAGTTCTGAAAGCATTAGAATGTGGTAATGATTCGTAGGAAAAAACTAACGGTCTGCAGGTTGTGAATATTGTTGTAGTGAACTCTAGTGGGTTCCAGAATCTGAAAAGATTTAAGATCTATTCTAATTCACAAACAGATAAATGAGATTTGAAAACAAATGCTGCCAAAATATTTCCTGCCTGCCATCCCTGTAATTTACACACCCAAGAAAAATAGATTCCATTACTGAGGCTGCAGCATGCTCAGATAGAGACCAAGAAGATTTCTAACAAGATACATAAAAGCAGGCCCAACTGCCCGGTGCTAGTCATCAGTACTATGACAGCTGATATTTTTATCATCTGGAATACATTAATGAAAAAAGACACCCTGAAATGGAAAATGCACCTATTATCCTTACTATGGAAAAAAGCCCACAAATTCTTTGCTGGTACATTCTGGGTTCTGCATTTGAAGCTTGGATACATCCATAGACGTACCCAGACGAACACACCCGCAAATGCAGAACCTTTTCTGTACCCACAGCAAATCAGACCCCGTACCTGTATCAGAGAGAATCAAAACGGAATCCAGGGCTGCAAACAAGTGAACCAGTAACAGAGATTTTAAACATTGAAGCTAGATACTGAAGATACACTGGTTGAAATTTCAAATCAGGCATGTCTCACTGTGATGACTTTCTGGAGACACAAATCTTCAAACATGGTTTGGGATTATCTTCGTTCATCCTAAACCTATATGATTATAACTTATATTTAACAAGCACATAGGCTACATGTCTTCTATTCTTTCAGTGTTCAAAGTTTCCAAGTTGGATAGTCTCTAACATGCAGCATCAATATATTTAAGTTGGATAGGTTCTTCCTTATAATCTTAGTCTTCCATAGTTATTTACTCATTTGGTTATTCTTCTTCCTCTGAGGTCCATTACTATATATATGTTCCATTAAACCACTTGCTCCATTCAAGCATTTTTCTTTTCAGCATTTCTACTCGCTAATTATCTTTTGTAATTTAGTTACATTGTAATGTCCCCTTCTTCAACCTAGGCATTTGAGGAAGTCCCATTAGCCTATTTTATTCCCGTAGGTTAATTCAAACAATTAAAAAGGGAATAATCTAATTAAATAAATTAAGTTGTCTTAAATTAATGTTGTTGGCAGCTTGTATTTAATTAATTTTTATCCAAAATAATATAAAGTCACTTTGTGTGGGCCTAAAAGATTATTATTTTAATAAAGGTGAATTTAAAATATAACTTCTCAAAACTTCCCTTGGAAGTTATAAAAGGTGAATGAAGGAGCTCATTTGGATATGTTGATCATTTTATATTTCCTTATTGTGAAGTTTGGACTATGTGTTCAAATTAAACCCTAGGACAAAAACCCTACAAGTATTTGGCTTCGCAGATGAAAGATTTCTTCCTAGTCAAATTAATGGTGGATTCACACAGGATTCACAGTTGCTTTAAAACAAAGAAAGCAGAGATTTTGTTGACCGTTGCAAGCGTCGAAACTTCAGGTACAAATTTATTGAGATTTGCCAACAAATAATAAATTTGCAAGTGTTGTGTGTGTTAAGTGGAATCATAAAAGAGAATGCAATGTTGTGTGTGCAATAATGAAATGATTTAAAAATCATAAATTTTTATTTTAAGCTGGTTACACCGACCGTACTATTTATGGGCTCCCTAAGGAGGCCATACCACCTCATAAACTGGCAAGGAAGGAGTGATTAATATTGTTGAAGGCTTTATAGCCTTTTTCACCACCAAACGCAGCCTTTATAGGCTGGTTGATACTACCACAACCTCAAAGAATGAAGTTGCAGCCTTCCTAAGGCCGTCGTACCAATGTAAAAAGGGGTCATACAGCTATCGTGTGAAGAATTGAAGTGTAAGGAGCTGCTGGTCGGTCCAGGTCAGCAATGAAATTATGGTTATTATCATTTAACTTATGTTATCAATCAGTTTGAATATATGTCTATATAAGTCTGCAGCAGCAAATTACATGTATGGGAATAAAATGATATTTGATGTCTATTTATTTCAGTAGTTTGGTAGAAAAAATTATTATTGAAATTTGGGCATTGAAGAAATTAGTTGGCAGCTGATTATATAAGAATATCTTTCAAGAAACATTGCTTTATACATTCGCAATTAGTTGAATGCAAACTATTTGACAGAATGGTTGCTTAACTAAAATTATGAAAATTGGAAGTTTCAATCAAAACTTTCTGGGAAGTTTATTATAGTGTATCTTGCCAGCCAATGGAAATTTGAATAAAATTTTGCGAGCAAAAATTACATATGCAACCAGAGGGTTCAAACATACTATTTAGGAGAAGGGCAAATGATCCTCCAAAGCAACCTGATATTGAGGAAGTAGTTCCTATTGCAAAGTTATTTGGTGAAGAAGTTCTAAGAAACATGTGTGATAGAAGGGACCCAAATGAAGGAAGCACAATATAGATTTTGAATGATCTTGCTAGGGGACAGCAGTAGTTATTACAGTTAATGACACAAATGATGTGGAATATGAATGTGAACCAGAACAATGCAGGCAATAATGGCAATCAGGGAAACAATGGAGAAGCTAGTAACACAAACATAATTGCTAATAACAATTTCAAGGCAGCTAGTGGAGCAACTTCTAGACCCTTGATGCCTACATTATTGCACAATGACATAGCAGCAGAAAGCTAGTGGAGCAACTTCTAGACCCTTGATGCCTACATTATTGCACAATGACATAGCAGCAGAAGGAAATCAGAAAACCGCGGAAGAGGGCTATGTGGATTGGTTAAATGAGTACCAAACATTAGGCAAGGAATTTCATGCAGCCATGTCTCTATGGGAGTTTTTCCAGCTTAAGTTGAGAAATAGGCCCAAAAGAGACAGAGGTCCTCAAAGCCAAGACTTACAAAGGACGTTGGATAAGCTGTCTATTCCCACTTTTGATGGTTCAAGCAAATGCACCACTAGATTGTGGATTCAAAAAGCACAAATAATATAATATAAAGTCACTTTATAGGCTGGTTACTACTGCCACAGCCTCAAGAATGAATTTGCAGCCTTCTTAAGGCTGCCGTACCAATATAAAAAGGGGCCATACAGCTATCATGTGGAGAATTAAAGTGTAAGGAACTGCTGGTTGGTCCAGGTTAGCAATGAAATTGAAAAGTGCCTTACCAAATCTGATGTAAAAGACCTGATTTTCTGCCTTAGACAATTTCACAAACACTTTGCTTGCAACAGTGTACTGGCTGATTCTGTGTTTCAGTTTACTTTCTTTTTGTTTTTAATTTGTCTTGATGCTATCATGTTTAAATGCTTGCAAATAACTTATAAGATGTCTAATCAAATATCTAAAATGAGAGTGTAATTCTTTTTGTATTTTCGGATGCAAATACATGAGATTCTAATGTAAAATGCACACCTACAGCCAAGAGACATTTTCACAAACACTTGGCATGCAAACTACATAAGCTGATATGAATGCAAGTAACTTGGCATTTAGTCAAACAATTTGCAGCCAAACTCCTTATAACTCCAGAATGATATTGCAACAATGTAATACTGTTTACAAACTGAAAATGAGATGCTATCACACCTATAGTAGCTGAGTTTACATTAAACTTCTTACATGAACATGACTGAAATTAAAATGCCAACTTGCTGTGTGTACAACAGCAATACAAATGCAATCTCTTGACTCTATTATGACTGTAGTTACAATGTCCAGATGCTGATCAAGTCAACAAGAGATACCTATATGCAAATATGAACCTAAATGCCAAATAACAATAATATGAAGAACCTGATACAAATTTGCTGCCAACATAAATCTGATCGAACTTCCTTGAAGAGGCTGTTTCTAGCTCCCAAAATGTAGCGCCTTGACTCTTTGATACCCAACGATGCAATCTCTTGACTCTATTATGACTGTAGTTACAATGTCCAGATGCTGATCAAGTCAACAAGAGATACCTATATGCAAATGTGAACCTAAATGCCAAATAACAATAATATGAAGAACCTGATACAAATTTGCTGCCAACATAAATCTGATCGAACTTCCTTGAAGAGGCTGTTTCTAGCTCCCAAAATGTAGCGCCTTGACTCTTTGATACCCAACGATGCTTCTTGAATTTTTCTAATATTTTTGTATGCCTCCTTTCACAAAATCGTACCACCTCTTATGGCACCCAGCAAGTGACAAAGCTCTGTTTTGCATCAGACCAGCTAAGCATGAATTCGTCCCACTACCATGATGTCTTTCTTGAAGCAAAATCGTCCTTCCAAAGGACTAAAAGATCTCCTCCAATCTGCTAAACCTTTTACTCAATCGATTTCTCCTCAATGACAAAATTTAGCCAATGGCCACTAAATTTTGGCACAAATGGAAAGACTGAAATATCTTTCCCAACTCCAGCTAGAATTGGTGTCTCACAACCGAAACTGGCATACAAGAGGATTCAGATCCTCAAGCTATGAAAGCATTCAAGCTTACCAATGTAATAGAAAAGATGTATTCAACTCAAGATGCTCAAATGCATAGCCCAAGCTTCTTCTTATACTTTTCATACCTCATCACCAAGAAGCTTCTAGAGTAAAATAATATTTTATTTCATTAAGTGACTTCTTAATATTATTTTATTTTTAGTCACTTTATTATTAAATTAATTAAATATAAAGTCACCTTATGATATTGTATTTTTAGGATAACTTTATAAATAATTAATTTAATATTTAATTTAATTAAAATAATTAATTAGTCAACCTCATGAAATAACAATATTTGGACAACATAATTAATTAAATTAATCTACCTCCAAATCGGGGACATCACAGTCCTCCCTTCCCAAAGATTGCTTGTCCTCAAGCAATCCACACTGCCAAACCATTCAACTACCACAGTACCTGAAGCCCGAAATGGAGAATCACCTGCACCTGTCCACCAACCACTCGGATCCCAAATGGTCCTACAACATGTGCGAACCCAAAAACTCTGAATGAAGCTGTCAAACTCATCAACCAATGAAACCATTCATCTAACAATGAGATCCCTAAATCCCAACTCTGAAAATCAACTCCAACATGCCAATTCCAAGTACTGTGTTAGTACGCCTCAAATGTCATATCTAGAAGTCCCTCCATCTCAACACCAATGGACTTCTGTTGTGCCACTCTGATACCCCCTAGCGTCCAAGTCTCAAACTCTCACTGCTCAAAACACCCAACATTAATCCCGAAATCCTGTAGTACCCACTAAGTGCTCACCACAGAATCTCGAGTGTCCTCAAACTCATGAGAGAGCTTATCAGCTTCCCTTTCTTTCCTCGTCAACGCATCTGAGTATATCTCAACAAGGCTAAGAAGGAGGTCATGATCTAAAAGAAGGTTCAAATAATTTGCCTTCAATGCTCCCATACCTTCTTTAACTTCCATCAAGCTATCATGGGAAGACTCTATTCCAATTCCCTTTTGTCTTCTCTCTAACTGAACTGCCCAAAGATGGTCCTCAATCTACTTGTGCATCATGTCACGATGAGATAATGCTGCAATAATCTCATCCTCATTAACCTTCAACTGAGTCTTCAAGCTATGAAGACTAATCCCATCCTTTCTTTGACTTCTTGAAGATGCTTTCTTGTATTGGCAGCCACTAATTTAGCCTCTTTGGCTTTTTGCTGTCATCCTTCATTCATCTCTTCGGACCTCTTTACCTCTTCTATGCCAAAATGTACAAAGTCAGTCCTCTTATGCTTGATATCAACTGGTGTTGGGCTGCCATCAATGGGTGATGTCATATTATTGACTTTCTCATGATCAAAAGCTCCTATCTCATGAGAAAGATGGGACATAATGCTGCTGTCCTCAAACAAATCAGTAATGACATCATGCCATTGTATAGTATCATCCTCATCATATGAAGCCAAATCACTAGTAGCTGATCCATTGAGTAAATGATCAACTTTTTTGTCCACCTGTATGTCTACATGTAGTTGCTCTAATGTAGCTGATTTTAAGTCATCATGAACAGTCATGTGCTCAACATCATTCCCCATTTTGCTTCCCTTAAAATCACCAGTATGCTGGTCACTAACTGCTGAAAATTCATCATAGAGATTCTTAGATGTTTCACCTGTAGATACCTCATGCTGCTCCTTTTTTTTTGTTTTGTGAGGTATACTATGACTCCAAACTTTTCTTCATAAAAATCTGTTATTGAATCAATGGCTCCATCCAAGCTTCCTTTGAATTGCTGAAGAAAGGAAGGTCATTTCTAATCTATTCCGGAAGTGTAAGGTACACTTCATAAGAAAAAATTATATCATCCATGACTCAACTGAAATTTCTGAATCGTTGAAACCCAATCCACCCAACAAGCTAGCAAGATTCTTAACTATAATACCACTGAAAAGTGCCTTGCCAAATCTTGATTTGTACTTGTTGATTCTATGTTTCAGTTTACATTGTTTTTTATTTGTCTTGATGCAATGATGTTTAAATGCTTGCAAATAACTTATACGATGTCTAATAAAATACCTAAAATGAGAGTACAACTCTTTTTGTATTTTCGGATGCAAATACATGAGATTCTAATGTAAAATGCACACCTACAGCCAAGAAACATTTTCACAAACACTTGGCATGCAAACTACATAAGCTGATATGAATGCAAATAACTTGGCATTTAGTCAAACAATTTGCAGCCAAACTCCTTATAACTCCAGAATGATATTGCAACAATGTAATACTGTTTACAAACTGAAAATGAGATGCTATCAGACCTATAGTAGCTGAGTTTACATTAAACTTCTTACATGAACATGACTGAAATTAAAATGCCAACTTCTTGTGTGTATAACAGCAATATATATGCAATCTCCTGACTCTATTATGACTGTACGTACAATGTCCAAATGCTGATCAAGTCAACAAGAGATACCTATATGCAAATATGAACCTAAACGCCAAATAACAGTAATATGAAGAATCTGATACAAATTTGCTGCCAACATAAATCTGATCGAACTTCCTTGAAGAGGCTGTTTCTAGCTCCCAAAATGCAGTGCCTTGACTCTTTGATACCCAACGATGCTTCTTGAATTTTTTGAGATTTTTGTATGCCTCCTTTCACAAAATCGTACCACCTTGTATCATGCCCAGCAAGTGACAAAACTCTGTTTTGCATCAGACCAGCTAAACATGAATTCGTCCCACTACCATGATGTCTTTCTTGAAGCATGTTGGCGTTTAAATTAGCACCTCTGGAGTGCTTATTGTAAACAGTCAGCTATTGCAATTGTTATAGTACTGCTCCCTCGGATTATAGAGAGGAAGATCTCTCTTTGCTGATGTAATGTGTAAGAAAGGGTAGAGTAGACTAAGGTTCCTATCTTTTTGTACTCAGTGGCAGGACACAAGGGTGCACAAACACAATGCGCCGTAGCTAAGTTTTTCTCTGGTTTCTACGGATCTTAACTACGACTAAACTAGCTTTTAATCTATCCTATCTCCCCAAGATAAACAGAGCATGAGGGTATAGGAGTGGGAATGGATGGTTGGATCACCTGAATCCACCATCTCCTTAGAATATGGCCGAGGCTCTGAACTCTCAGATATACACTGCAATAAGGTTTTATACAAGCATACACTATTTATGGTAAGTTGGATCTTTGACTTGCCAAGGAGGAGGAACCCCTGTCCGAAGTATGGGCTAGGAATCAGCTTACTAGAAACAACAAATTACGATGTTTTGGCAAACAAACTTGCTAAGGCGGAGGAACCCTTGTCTGAGGAGGGAAATGAAACAACAAGCTATTTAACACAAAACATTGAAAGGACTCAAATCTTTAGATCAAAATGCAAGCGCCTTCTGATTTTCTTCTTTAAATCTCTTTAGCGAGTTACAAAGATTGGGACATGCAAAGGCACGAAATCATGCACAATTGCTCATCAAACCAATTAACTCTCATCCAAGATTGAACAAATAATAACTTTCAAACTTGTGGCAACAATGGCACAGCAATTTTGCATAGTAAGTAAAGGTTAACAAATAATGAGCCCAAGGCTTTTATTTATAGAACTCAAAGGAGTAGGCAACCCTAAAATCTCCTTGGGTTAACAAATAGTTCTTGCCAATCAATCAAGCAAGATTTATTCCTAAAAAGGGGGAACAAACAGTTAACTGGAAATCTACTTAGTTAACTGAAACTAAACAAAGAGTCAACTGGAAACTACTTCAGTTGACTGAAACTAGACTAAAGGTGAACTTTAATACAAAGCATCCCTCCAAAATAGACATCCATGTTTAATGGAGATCTGAGATCCACAAATTATGGAAGCCAATTAGACATCCTTAATTAGTGGGATCTGACATGCATGATTTGCGGGATGTGGAGCTAACTTGGAAAGGGGCATCAAGTTAACTTCAGTCACATTAAATGTCTTTTTGAGTTGACTTGGAAAGAAGCATCAAGTCAACTTTAAGTGTCATAAATGCTATTTGGAGGGTTGGACGTCCTTCTTTGGTGCCTTTACAACTTACCACTAGTCAACAGTGTTTCTATCCATTCGTTGACTTCTTCAGCCTCTAGGTAGTTAATGCTTTACAGAATGATGATGTGGCGCTTTAGCATTACTTCGCCTGTCGTGAGCTGATGTTGGAAATCTATACACTGGGCAGCTGCCTCATCGAACTTGGTAGACAAAGATGCCACTTCAGCCAACTCAACTTGCAACCATCTGGATCATCAAGGAAAGTGTTGCAGATGACATCTCTGAACTGAATCTGCACTGTAACCATCTCAATGTATTCTCCTCCCTCGCGCTGATATTCTATGTGAGGGAAGGATATTACAACGTTCTCACGAAGTTGATAATATTGGCAACCACCCGTCGGTAGTCAATTAGTTCTACTAAATGGGCATCATAGGCTTTCACCTTGTATGCCAGTTGTTCTTTCCAATCAAAGAGATGTTGTTTGCTTTCCTCAAAGTAGACTGATTGATATGCCAATTGCAAGTTTGTAATTGTGGTTTCATCTCCTGGCCTCTTCTCTGCTATTCTTTGCTCTGATTGTTGAATCTCTGCACGGAGTCCATGTGCTCTATCCCATAACTGGTATAGATTCGCCAATATACATTGCCCTCTAACAACAAACTCCTCCACTTGATCTCTCAAGTGTTTTCGTTATGTCATCAATTGTTGATAGTTCTACTTTGCGGGAAGATCCTGCAATTCTTGTGGTAAGGCCAAGACGTTCGGTGTGTCGTGCATCAAGCTAGAAATGTACAACCTCAACTGTTGGTTCTCAGCCTTTAAGGTTGCTTTGTCTTTTCCATCCTTGGCCATCCTTTCTAGGGTGCTCACCGAGGCAATTCCGAGAAGGTCTGCCTCCACCTGTCGTGTGGTCTTTCTGAGGTTAAGTTTAGACAATGTGAAGTCTTCCACTTGTACATCATGTATGCTTTTATCTTCTCGTGGGGCATCAGTCTCTATGATGAACTCATGTTCTGCATTCCTTTCCACGTGAACTTGCTTCTTCAACTTCTTCGTCGGCATGTCTTGTGGGACATGGTCGAATTCTGTGAAGTCAAGTTCATAGGAGGGTCTTTCCCTCTTCCTACCTAGGAAACCCTCAAGCCAGATAGAATCTCGGCTAGCTTCGCTAGAGGGAGGAATATGGGGCCCTTGAATGCCTGATGTATGAGACTGTGCTGGAGTGACGTCTCTCGGTGGCGAGTCCAAGTCGATGGGGACTTGTGACTGCTATGATGGTGATGATGTAGGCGGCTCTGTTTCTATTACAGGCACCGTTTTTGTTGCTGCTTCTTCTGTTGCTGGCTCTACCTCTTCAGGCTCTGTCTCTTCAACAACTATATCTATCACTGGCTCTGGGGCAACAATTCCCATGACTATTTTGAGGCTATGTGTGGTTGTCTCCACATGTATCCCTTGTGTTCTTGGCCTTGTATGCCCTGACATCCTCATCCCTTTGGGGAGATTGCACCACTGCTTCTGCCTGGGCTTATTTCTTGATGTGGAAGGTGGTGTAGACTGAACCTGTGGCGGCTCTGTTCTAGGAGGTACCACCTTCCTTGTTCTCTTGCTGTCGAGGTAGAGTTGACTGTTTCTAACAACTCTACTCGTTCTCTCCTCTATAGATGGGTTTTCGTTTGCGTACCAATCCACTCTTGGGAGTGGTTGCGAGTCCACTAAGTCTACGAAGAATGAGGGGAGAATGACTTCCCCTTCATCGTCTGATAAACCCTCAATGTCTTCTGACATAAAGTCAGCTATTTGTGAGAGTTTGAACTTGCTATAGTCCCTTCTTCGCACTTCATACTCATTGTCACAATTGACCCAATAATCTTCCATAGAAGATTCATGTGATGAGTGTTGCTCAAGATGTGCCGCATAGAGACCTCTGGGATCATATGACCTTCTCTCAATTAGGTATTTGAAATTAAGCCTCACTGTTTCCTGGCTCATCAACTTGGCATCTATTGCTGACCTGCATCTATAGAGTTACATCTCAACGGGAAAGTTCACAACTGGCTTCTTCTTCAGGAACAAGTGAGTGTGAACTTCGGCTAACTGCCTTAGGAATTCCATGAAGACTACCCTATTTGAAGGGTAGCATGGCATCATGGTGGGGTGACCAATGTAGCCATACACACGTATGTAGGTGAAGGTAGGGAATTGGATAAACCAATCCGCCCAGTCTACCATTGCCTCCTTGGTTGCTTGTGAAACACGTACGTGCATCTCATGGTCTAGGTCTCATACAGTGTGCATGGTGAAGAGGTCACTTGTCCTTTTGCGGTGTCGCTCTGCTTGAGTGAACTCAAGACGTGTAAAGTGTTCATGGACCTTCTGCACACCTAAGGTCCCCACATTGTTTAATATCCTGAACTCACCTTGGAAGGAAATTAGGTACACCATGTAAGAACACATGTGGAACCTATGAGCCTCTGGAAACCCGGTAATCTATTGGTGGAGTGTATCACTAATCAGAGTGGCCCAGTCGTAATGTTCCCTCTTGCTAATGATTTTGGAAATGACATAATACATCCACGACTGAAATTGGTTGCCCTCCTCTTGTCCAGTGACTCTATTGAGTAGAGTGATCAACACTGCATACTCATCTCTGAATTGTCCTCATCCAACCAACTTAGGCAAGTTAGCCTTTTTCACTTTCAGCCATTTTTCTGCCATTATTCCTTGGCATTTATTCTTGGTTGCCTTGAATGCTTTGTCGCATTCTGCCACTGATATAACCACATTGGCAGGGCATGATGGAATACCAAAACATTTTTCAATGTCCTTGGGTTTCAAACTGCAAATTACCCTCCCATCCACTGATTTGATTTCTCTCGTGGTAGGATTGTAATGCTTAATGCAAGCAATTACAAGCTCCAAACTTTGTAATGTGATGGGGATGGACGCAGCTTGAAGCAACTCAGATTCCTCTATGTTCTGCAATGTGATCTGATTCATGCCCTCCAAGTCTTCTGGATCAACCACTGGATTCTTTTGATGTAAGTCTGTGTCAGTCGTTTTTAGGTAATCATGGTACAAGGCCGTCTTGGTCTTGTATTGTACCTGAGAGTACTACATCCTGAAAAACTTAAAGATTGACTGCACAAACAACCCTGTTCTGACAATTTTTGAAAACCCCTAAAAATAGCGCCTACCGAGAAGTATTTTTCCGGAAAAAATCTGGCACATGGGTTTTGTTCGTGCTTCAATGTTGAACAAACCCAATTCCTCAGAATTTTGATTCTGAAACTTTTTCGGAAAAACCCCCAAAAATAGTGGCAGGGAGTTTGTTGATTCTGGAAAATCTTACGAGATGGGTTTCACTGATAAATTATTTTGAATCTGCCCAGTTGATCAAATCTGTGGTAGCCTGTTGATTTGTGTGACATGCAAGTATACCTAAAACAAGAAAAGAGGAAGTAGACAGAAGATGGATTGGAAGTTTTTATCTATCTCCCTGAGAAAATCTGTCTTTGAATCCAGCCTTTGATTAGAAATCTTCCTCTGCCTCTGATCTTCAAAAATTATTGAAGAATTGTCAAAAAGCCTTGCCAAATCTTGAAAGGATGTCCTTGAGAGCTTATTGATGTTTTTTATCTTCAACCTGCAAAGAAATAATGAAGGATGCCTAGATCTACTTTATATAGACTCAAACCTGAATCCTTGAAGTTTGGGCTCCTAACTCATGATCTAAGCCTGATTTGGCCTAATCTGGAGTTCAAAAGGTTTATTTCCACTGATTGTGGGGTGAATTGGCCAAGTTTTCCTCCAAAATATCTTAGCTGAAGTCAACAAACTTTCCTTTGACCTTTTTAGGCGTCCCTTTTGAGTTTGAGTGCTTTTTCATCATTTTTTCATGTTGAATGACTTATGTTTGATCCTCGCTCCAGATTGATCAGTTGATCCTGAGCAGCTGCTAATAGATTCACTGTTGAGCTAGATCCGTGTTGAAGAGATGTGCCTGGGAGATGCTAGGCTGAAAAACTGAGTTTGGGGCTCCAGAAAACTAGGCGCCTTTCTTCAACAAGGGCGTTTTTGCACTTGCCTTAGTCAATTTTCAGTGTTTGTTCTTCAACTTCTTCATTTAGACCTCTCGTGCTCTGATTTGATCTCCTCGTTGACTGACAAGTCGAACAATCTTGCTTGACAATTCATCAAGTGACCAACTCAATCCTGAAAAGCATGGCTAGTGTCTCAATTCTTGAAAGTCAGTTTAAGGCCTCGGCGAGCAAGGGCGCATTTCTTCAATAGGGGCGCTTTTGCTCTTTTGGTCAATTATTTCTTGTTGAAAACTGCTTTAGTTTGATCTCCGTCATCAGATGATTGCCCTGTCGGAATCCTTCGCAAATGGTTTCATCGTCAAGGTTGATCCAAATGGAGAACATCATCGTAGGGGTCCTTCAGCCATTTGGCAGCATCTAGGTGCCCAAAAGAAAGGGCGCCTTTCTTCAGCAAGGGCGCTTTTTTCAAGACAAGTTTGTCGTTTCTGGATGTTCTTTATAACAGCCTCTTCGCCTTCTGTTGACGATTACCGGTGATCACTTTATCAAATGATCTCGTTGAATGTTTCGTTGTCGAGCCAGCAAGAGGACGTCGAGGATGACTGCCTTGGATGAATCAAGAGGCTGTATTTGACCCCTGAGATTCAAGGGCGCCTTTCTCTAGAAAGGGCCTTTTTCTTCATTTCGAGTTGGTTTCTCCTTCGTAGCATTTCCAAAGTTAGCCAAATTTTGGCCTTTTCCGGTTTCGAGAATCTCCTTCATCAAATAGCATCTTTTTCATCCTTTTTCGCCATGGTTGCGTCGTTCAAGCTTTTGAAGCTTAGCTTTCAGCACCTGGTATTGGCCAATCTGCCATTAATGGCTACAGAGCTCCTAACTTTGTTCCTGAAAAATAGAAATAGACCCACCAAAGTAAAACATGTCTTTTGATGATTCTGACTTGACCAATGTGATCATGAAGTCGATTAATCCTATCAAAATCATTTTCAATCATTTCCAAGAAGGTCCTATTTTCAGGGGTTTCCCCGAAAATAGGGGTATGAAACCCTAATTTTCAATTTTTCGAAAATTTGCACATATGTTCCTTGACAAAAACCCACAAAGACCTTATGTTTGGTTTGACCTAAAATAGACTTTTGACCGCATTTTTACATGATTTAGCTCAATTTAAGCAGAATGCCAAAAATTTATTTTGGGTATAACGAAGCAAAATCATCCTTCCAAAGGACTAAAAGATCTCCTCCAATCTACTAAACCTTTTACTCAATCGATTTCTCCTCAATGACAAAATTTGGCCAATGGCCACTAAATTTTGGCACAAATGGAAAGACTGAAATATATTTCCCAACTCCAGCTAGGATTGGTGTCTCACAACCGAAACGGGCATACAAGAGGATTCAGACCCTCAGGCTATGAAAGCGTTCAAGCTTACCAATGTAATAGAAAAGATGTATTCAACTCAAGATGCTCAAATGCATAGCCCAAGCTTCTTCTTATACTTTTCATACCTCATCACCAAGAAGCTTCTAGAGTAAAATATTATTTTATTTCATTAAGTGATTTTTTGATATTATTTTATTTTTAGTCACTTTATTAATAAATTAATTAAATATAAAGTCACCTTATGATATTGTATTTTTAGGATAACTTTATAAATAATTAATTTAATATTTAATTTAATTAAAATAATTAATTAGTCATCCTCATGAAATAACAATATTTGGACAACATAATTAATTAAATTAATCTACCTCCAAATCGGGGACATGACAGAAATTATGGTTATTATCATTTGACTTATGTTATTAGTCAATTCGAATATATGCCAATATAAGTTTGAGCAACAAATTGTATGTATGGGAATAAAATGATATTTGATGTCTATTTATTTCAGTAGTTTGGTAGAATAATTTATTATTCATATAGTTGTCGGGAAACTCCATTTTGGGAACATAGACAACGTACCAGTCCCCATACCCGAAATTTCCAGTGAATCATTTACATATAAAATAGCCGTCTCCTTATTCATTTAACTCATGTACCCTAATTTGATTGGCTTCCCCGTCCCCATACCAATACCAATACCCTGCGTCTCTTGGCAACTATGAATTATTTATTCAAGCTTGAGCATTGAAGAAATTAATGGCAGCTGATTATATAGGAATATCTTTCAAGAAACATTGCTTTATGCATTCAAAATTAGTTGAATGCAAATTGTTTGATGGAATGCTTGCTTACCTAAAATTGTGAAAATTGTAAGTTTTGGTCAAAAATTTCTGATAAGTTTATTACATACATTCACTTTGAGTTTTTGTCGGCATTACTATAAATTCTTCCTTTTATTAGCACAGTATAGTAGACTAGTTGCAGGGTCTGTCAAAAGTATATTCATTTTTATTTCCAATTCTTGATAAGCATTTAGTTATATCTTAAGGTATTGCAACATTCTTTGCTTCTACAAAGCTGTATACAAATTTCTTTCTTTAATCCATTGGGATAAGGCATTTTTATCTAGAACTGCAAAAGGCTAATTATGAGAACACAATAACATCACTAGGCCAGTTATAAAGAATGAGTGAACAAATTAGCATCCATGCAAGCCCCCTTAGACTTTTTATGTTGGCTTAGTTTCCCTAAAGCTTGACATGTGATTGACTTTGTACACAAATTAAGAAAACACCTAATAATTATCAGAAAATTGGAATATTAACCGCCCTGGATGGTTTCGCTCCTCCCATTACAGATTGAGAAACAAGTGATAGAATTCAATGGAACCATCATGTAAATTAAAATCTCTATTAGCAACCCCAACAGAATCAAAAAACAGAGACATTTTAATTGAACTCTTTTCATCAATTCCTAGAGACATTTATTTCAAAACTAGTAAAAGGAAATATATTAGAACAGCTATTGCCTTGGTTTAAATAGATATAATAATATTAATATATTAACAATATGATTTCATCATCCATTCAAAAAAAATTAGAAGCTGAAGCACTGGTTCAATGGAACCATCATGTAAATTAAAATCTCTATTAGCAACCCCAACAGAATCAAAAAACAGAGCCATTTTAATTGAACTCTTTTCATCAATTCCTAGAGACATTTATTTCAAAACTAGTAAAAGGAAATATATTAGAACAGCTATTGCCTTGGTTTAAATAGATATAATAATATTAATATATTAACAATATGATTTCATCATCCATTCAAAAAAAATTAGAAGCTGAAGCACTGGAATTTGTGCTTTCATGTAAAACCTAATTTCCTACATCTTCCAGCAATCAAGACTTCCCACATTTACCTTTAAAACTTACAATGCTTTAGAAGATACCTTTACATTGATGTTTTCTGTATCGAGCTGTTGCCTATTGCAGTCAAGCTTTGTTCCAATAGCATTCAAATTTTCCTTTTCAAGAAGAATTGACAAAGCCTGTTCAATGTCACCTTCAGCTGCCTGTTCCACAAGGATGTTTAGAGGGTTGGTGAACTGTTGAAGTGATTTAGTTATAAATTTACCACTTACTCTAGCCTAATCAAACAAGGAAAAAAATCCCTAGAGCTGTCCCTATGAAACAAGAAGCTAAGCTAAAATAGAATAGACTTATTGCCATACTATCAATAACAACACTGCTTAATTAAAAACAATGATCCTTGGTTTTCTTACTCTATTTCACTGTAAATAGTATTATTTTTTATTTTTGCTATTCAGTAGTCCCCAACTACTTGGAACATGTACTTGATTAGAAGCCACCATTCTGTAGGGTATGATAGAAATTTATTAGCAAGAACATGGGAGTATAATCTAGTTTTAGTATTGGTAATCGCAATGCAGTTCAACTATTTTTCCTAAAACCCATTCATTCTAATTTCTAACCATATAATCTAGTAAATTTAATAGTAAGAGGATTTGACCATCTTGAATGAGGAATTTGATGGTCATGACTGCAGTTGTAAGGAGCAGAACAAGGATACAGGGGCATCAGCTTCACATTTTGTAGTCTATGAGCCTTAGAGGCTAATTTTATTTTTAAGTTTCATTTAGTACTCTAAGACTTTAAGTTATAATGGGTACTTAATTAAGAAATTGATACTCATTGAGAACTTTTGAGTAATTGGCAACATTTAAAAAATTATTTATTTATGTCTTATGTTTATCTCTCTTTTGACACGTTATATTTGGAATGAAATAAAAATAGCGGTTTTTCTCCCATATTTTTATTACTATTTTAACATTTTTCAATTTGTTGGGGTTTTCCTATGTCTTACTCCTTTAAAGTTTAAAGTTTTCAATCCAAGTAATTGAATTCCATTTAGATTTTCAGATCATCATGTAAATAGAATGCTACTATGAGTAGTACACTAAAAAAAGTGTAATGTCACTAACCAAACACATTGACATACTTTCCTCATTCATGGACATTATTAAATTTCTTTCTTATTTGTATCAAAAAATCCCTGATGATGCAAATATTTGAAGTTTTAGCAATGAATTTCAATATTTTGACCTTTTGCAAATATATTAATGGATAACCATTCTTACTCGGTGACCTCTAGAAGTTGATTTTCCATCTGCCTAATATTCCAAGTAAAGCCACAAAAAGGGCACAGCCAAATTTTATAAATATCATTATTAGTTTTTGTCATTGTATAATTTCATAAAAAAAATTGTATATATCTGCCTTTTTTGTTTGAGGAAATAACAAGTGTTGATGTATGGCGATGTTAGCAGATGAAACACCTGTTAAAATTTTGGCACTTTCACATTGCAATAGCCAATATATCAACAAATCTCTCATCTATAACTTATGTTGTGAAAGTCCATACTTTAATGTCAATAACTAGATCTGGTCAGATGCAAAAATACATGTCAAGGTAGTTATAACAAACTTAGTTTATTATAAACTCAAACTATGAGGCTGCATCATAATCGCCTCAGAATAAAAATAGTTATAAGAAACTTAGTTCTTTATAAACTCAAACTACATGGCTGCATTGTAATCACCTCAGAATCTACATCTCTCTGCAATGTACACCGCTGTTTTTTCCTTTTTGAAACATACTGTTTGCTGCTCTTGTATTTTCAATAATGTTTGTGTTGGTTTCTCTTGTTTAAATGCATTCCCAGTGAAACATAACATAAAGGAAACATGGCAAATGAAGTAGAGATTTGAACAGCACAATTCCTTCAAATATTTTGAGTTAATACAAAATCATTTAATTTACTGTTTCTTATATCAGAACTATTACATCTGGAAATCAGACTTGAAGAACCTGTTATTTGCAGCAATATGGCACTATAGAAGCACCAGGTCAACTCCAGCCAAAACCTCAAGTTTCCCCTTCAATCTTCAATGCCTAGGGCCCCCTCTTCACAGTGTTCAAGACCTGGAAACAAGCTCCAAAAGTGCAGACCAGAATTAAGGTTTTTTCCTGTAGCTGATGGCGCCCCCTGTAGAGGTTCAATCCTCTCTAAAAAATCATTCCCTCCATCAAAAATTTCAAACTTATGCTCTTTGGAATCGGCCTTTGATTGGCAACACTCTAACTCAATACCCAAAATGAAATCTTCAAGTGTTTGAAAGCTGTGAATGAAAAACCAGATTCAGGTCCATGACTGCAAACCTCCAGAAAACCAAAATATCACTCCAAAACTTTAGAAAATCACACCCAAACTGAAGCCAAACCAAAGCACACCAAAAACTCCTAACAGTACTGAAAAATCTTCATGTTTTCTCTCCTGTAGATCAATCCTTGAAGCTCCTAATGAAATAAACTTGTAACCAACACCAATATCTAACTAGGGTGGATATTTCACCACCGAAATCAGCTCAACAATGGACGTTTTTCGTCCTCACAATGTTTCCCAAGCAACCAGATGAAAATCCAGCAGCATTTTAGTAAGATGTCAATTATGCATAAAGAAAAATGAGAACCAAACTTCTTTTGTAAAAGCTTGGGGGTTCTGGACTCCAAAAACACATTTCATTTCTTTCTAAAAGTTGGGCACCCCTCTTCTCTTTTCAAATTTTTAAACATTTTAAATAAAAAGCTTCATCTCCCTTTTTGGCGTCCACCTCATTTTAAAAGCATTTTAAACTTTAATTATTTCTCTCCTTGACATTGGCGTCTATCTTCAAGAGGAAATATTTATATTTTAATTTACCTTTTAAAAACAACATTAAGTTGTTCACTAGGTGCCCTTGGTCTTCCCTTGATGACCACTTTACACCTCCAATAAAGTTATAATATAACTTTATATTTTTATATTTCACTTTATTAAAATGTCAAGGTGATCGAATAAAATAAATATTAAACTGCAACCTTAGGCTCACCAACTGAAACTGGATTAAAATGCTACTGCCATTGACCAAGCCTGGAACCAACTTTCCCCCAATGGTGACTTACTAAAAATAGCACTGCTATAAATAGTAAGTGGATGCCAAATGCTCAGAATTGAGCGAAACTAAAGACCACTAAGGAGACTGTGACCAACTGAAGATGATAACACTGAAACCGGCCACTGCTATAAATAATAAGCCCTCCCGAAAAACCCCAAACTGAACACCGATGTTGGCCAATGAGTCCCCTAACCACATCAACTAGCCTACGAGGACTCTGGAATAGGCTAATTGAGTCTCAATATTGCTCAGGAGCGAGAAGGGGACATTACAATCCGCCCTTCCCAAGATTGCTTGTCCTCAAGCAATCGTAACTCTGGATGCTGCAATATCTACTCACTCTCCCAAGTCGCATCCTCCAATAGAAAGTTTTTCCATTTCACCAAATACTCCTTGATGACCCTCTTGCGCAGTGTACGCTCACGCACATCCAAGATAGACTCAGGAATCAATATCAACTTGCCTTCCTCATCCAAAGGAGGCAACTCTATAGAAGGTACCACATTCCAGCCAAGTGCTTTCTTAAGACAGGAGACGTGAAACACATTATGCACTTTGATGTCCTCAGGTAGCTCCAACTCATATGCTACCTCTCCAACTCTCTTGATCACCCTAAAAGGACCATAAAACCGTGGCTTCAACTTTTCTGCTCTACTCTTCTTGAGAGTGAACTGTCGGTAGGGCTGCAACCGCACATAAACCATGTCTCCAACCTCAAAAACTTGCTCAACACGGTGTTGATCAGCATATAACTTTTGCTATTTTGGGCATGCTGTATATTCTCTCTCAGAGACCTCATTATGTCCTGACTCTCCTAAAGAAGATCTCTGGCTGTAGGCATTCTGCAATCCCCAAAAAGTAAATCAACGAAGCTAGGAGCTTCGTAACCATATAATGCCATGAATGGAGACATCTGAATAGACATGTGGAAAGTACAATTGTAGCAATACTCCTCGAGATGCAACCAGTTAACCCACGCCTTCTGCTGCCCTGAAACATAATTGTGCAGGTACCCTTCCACCCATTTATTCACCACCTCAGTTTGCCCATTAGTCTAAGGGTGGTAGCTCGTGCTAGGGGTCAGCTTTGTGCCACATAATTTGAACAACTCCTACCAAAACAAGCTCATAAACTTGTTGTCCCTATCACTAACAATTGTCCTAGGTGTCCTGTGAAGCCTAAATACCTCTCTGAAAAACAAATCAGCCACCTGTGCTGCTGAATACCTTGCTGATATAGCCAAAAAGTGAGCAAATTTTGTCAATCTATCAACCACTACATATATATTGTCCTTCCCTTGCACCTTCAAGAGCCCTATGATGAAGTCCATTGATATGCTTTCCCATTTTTGAGTGGGAATGGGAAGGGGCTGCAACAAACCAGCAAGATAAGTATGCTCATTTCTATTTTTTTGGCATACTAGGCACTCATGTACATACTGTAAAATGTCATCCTTCATTCCCTTCCATGAGAATCTCTCACGGATCTGCCTGTAAGTCTTATAATAACCCGGATGACCAGCCATAGGAGTATCATGAAAAGCCTTAAAAGCATGCTCTCTCACCCTAGAATCAGGAGCCAACAATACTCTATCCTTATAGTATATTAATCCATCCTTCACCTGGTATTTGTCATCTTGTACAGTCCCATCCAAAATGTTGTTCGCCAATGCATTCTTAGCATAATCAGCCCCAATCCTCTCCTTCCAATCTGCTGCTATGACTGAAATAGCACTCAAATGTGGTCTCCTAGATAAAGCATCAGCTGCTACATTCCTTTTCCCTTTGACATATTCAATGTCAAAGTCATACCCCTGAAGTTTGCTTACCCATTTTTGTTGTCTTTCATTGAGATCCTTCTGGTTTAGGAAATACTTAAGGCTGTTATGATCTGTCTTAACTAAAAATCTGCCCCCTACAAGGTATTGCCTAAACTTGGCAAAAGCATGCATAATTGCCAACATTTCTTTATTATAAATTGAGTAAGCTTTCTCACCACCTCTCAACTTCTTGCTCTCGAAAGCTATAGGATGTTTGTTTTGCATGAGAACTGCACCTATGCCTTCACCCGAAGCATCACACTCAAGCTCAAAAGGCTTGGAGAAATCAGGAATGGCCAAGACTGGACATGTGCTCATTAACTGTTTAAATTTATCAAATGATTGTTGTGTTGATTCTGACCATACAAACGCCCCCTTTTTAGTTAAATTTGTGAGTGGGGCAACCAACTATGAAAATCCCTTAACAAACCTTCTATAGAAGCCACAAAGCCCAAAGAATCCCTTCAACTGTGTGAGGTTTTTAGGTGGAGGCCAATCAAGAATAGCCTTGATCTTTTCAGGATCAACGTGAACCCCATTTGAGCTAATAATGTGTCCAAGATACAACTCCGTCATACCAAATTCACACTTGGACTCCTTGGCAAACAGTGATTCACTCTCCAAAATGCCCAATACCTCATCTAAATGTCTCAAGTTCTCCTCCCGTGTTTTGCTGTAAATGAGGATATCATCAAAAAATATCAAAACAAACCTACGCAACTGCTGTTTGAAAACTCTGTTCATGCAAGATTGGAATGTAGCAGAAGCGTTGGTCAATCTGAATGGCATAACAAGGAACTCGAAATGCCCATAATGACACCCGAAAGTTGTTTTCTCAATGTCCTCTCTAACTCTGATTTGATGATATTCGGATCTCAAATCTATCTTAAAAAAACCGACTGCTCCATGTAGCTCATCAATGAGCTCATCTATCCGTGGGGTGGAGTATCTGTTTTTTATTGTCTTCTTATTGAGTGCCCTGTAATCTATGCACATGCGCATAGTCCCATCCTTCTTCTTCACTAACACCACCGAAAAAGCAAATGGACTTTTGCTCATTCTAATATGCCCCATGTACAACAGCTCCTTAATAATTTTTTCTATTTCATCCTTATGCCTTTTTGAATGCCTATAGGGTGTAGTGATTACCGCCTTAGTGCCCTCCTCTAACTCAATGATGTGCTCTATCCCCCTGTCAGGTGGTCTCCCTGGAGGTATGCCACCAAATACCTTGCTTCACTTAGTAAGCAAAGCCTGTATGTCTAGTGGATAAGGACATTTTTGCTCCTCAGTAACTGTGTTGGCGTAAAAACTAACACCTCTGGAGTGCAGGTTTGTATGGACAGCTATGCACACTGCGTAATGAGTGCTCTTCAAATTAGGAGGGGAAGCTCCCTCGTAGTGCTGGAATGCGTGGAAAAGAAAAGTAATCTAAATCCTATCTTTTTGTTCTCAGCTGGAAGAGGCACAAGGTTAAGAAAACCAAGAACGTTGCAGCTAAGGATTTTCTAGTTTTGCAGATCATTAACTACAACTAAGCTAACTACTTTAAATCTATCCAGTTTCCTCAAGAAAACAGAGCATGAGGAAATGGAGCAGGGATGATTATCGGACGATAAACGTGTTTAGATTCTCTACTTGAAGGCAAGGTGGCGCATCTATCAGCTCAATCTAGACAAGTTTATTGGGCACAAAACAGATTTAAGAATTTACCATGACAATCTCATGAAACCCTATGTGGCATAACAATTGATCATAATGGTAAAGATGCACAAAACAGATTTACCTAAACTATGGGAAGAATTTACCATGACAATCTCATGAAACCCTATGTGGCATAACAGTTGATCATAATAGTAAAGACTCACAAAACAAATTTACCATGACAATCTCACGAAACCCTATGTGGCATAACACTTGATCATAATGATAAAAGATGCACAAAACAGAAAGAATTCACCATTACAATTGCATGAAACCCTATGTGGCATAACAATTAATCGTAATAGCGAAGACACATGAACAAATACCAAAAGAGCAATATTGAGGGCAAGGTAGGTACAGCATATATTTCTCTCTCAAGCAAAAGTTAATTACAAATGAGCAAAACTCTTATTTATATACATCGAGGTGTAGGGAACCCTAAAATCACCTTGTGTTAACTACAGTCTAAATGCATGCAAGATTAATTATTAAACCCTAATGAAGTAAACTATACAGTTAACTGGAAAGCTACCATCAATTAAGCGGTACAAATAACCTAAATGGACCATGTGCAAGCATGCACGTCCTTATTTAAAGCAAAGTTAACTGGACACTACCCTCAGTTAACTGGAAACCCTAACCCTAACTCCTGTGTTGATAATTCCAAGGACGAGATAAGCATGTGTTAAGTCAGCAAGTAAACTCAAGACTAAAAGTCGAGTTAACTGCTGCTCATGACTCAACCCTTGAAATTAACTGCAAGTTCCAACTGGCAAATCACTCCACGTCATCTCAGCCTAACACTTCGACCAAGAACTCATCAATTACTCCGTCTTCCGGCACTCTGACGCTGTCCAAAAATAATAATCTGCTTCTTCAATTCTCTGTCACTTTCCTTGACTGTATGCATACATTCTTTAACATTTTCAGTCGCCTTCTTGAAACTAGCTGAAATTATTGAAATGTGATCTAAAATCTCCATCAAGACATCACGAACAAGCTTCTGAAACTCAGTTTGTACAGCCTCGAGATCAGCTTAGGTACCATCTTCACGAAGATAATGGCACAGGATCTGAGTGACTTTGGCGGCTCCGTAAATGAAGTGGTGGCCTCTATTTCTTCTGCAGCTTGACGCTTCTGATGCAATCATGAATTAAGATCGATTTGGTCTTGCATTTAGTATAGTTGAACCACCTTCTGAAAAACTTGCCCGTTGACTGTGAACACGGCTATATTCTGACAACTTTCTCTGGAAAGCTAAAATGGCTCCTGGTGAAGCTAAAAATACCTGTCGGAGGATAATTTTCACCAAAAATTCTGAGACATGGGTTTTTTCTAGAAAAGGATTCTAAGACAACCCACAGCGTCAGAATTGCGAAAACACGTCGTTTAGCTTGACATGCAAAGATTCTTCAGTCGAGAAATGCAGGGGTTTTTAGAGCTTCTCGGGGCAATTTTTCTTGAGAAAATCTGGAACATGGGTTTTGTGCACAACGGAATTCTGAATAAACCCAAATGATGAGATTTTCAAAAAGATGTGATTTTATCCCACATGCAAAGAAATTCTCGGAAAAAAGCACAGAGCTTTCAGAATGAAGGCTACGGGGCGATTTTCTCGAAAAAATCTAAGACGTGGGTTTTGCTGCTGATGCTGAAATATGCGAACCCAGATGGTCAGATTCTGAATATTTTTCCGTTTTCTTTGACATGTGAAGAAAGTACCTAAGATGAGAAATAGAAGAAATAAGACAGAAGATAGAAGGTTTTGCTTGTTCTGCTTCTGAAGAATTTGCCAATCTCTTTTCTGGAACTTGATGAAACCTACATGCAAAGTGAAAATAAAGTCTGGAATCTTCTTCCTCTGCACAATCTGAATTCGTTGCTACAAAGAACGCTGAATTCTGACACCTGTAGCACCTTTAGCTTGCTGCTCGCTCAAGAAGAATGTAGGCTTCGAAGTTTGAAATGAAGAAATAATGGACGCCAAGGCTGAAATAAATAAGCTTTCATCATTGAAATTCGCATAAAGCACTAAAGCTTGAAAAATGGCGCTTGGCTTCTAATTGGACCTCATTTTAGTTAACTGAAACTAAAATATGCTAAATAAAGCACCATGCTTTAGGGTTTTCCCTTTTCAATCTTCAGTTAACAACTTCATGCGATTTTGACTTTAGTTGACATTCTTCATTGAATTCGCCATCCTTCACACTTGCTTTAAATTCACAATTTAGAACTAAAGCGTCCCTTTTGAGAACTCCAGTTGACAATCTTTGTTGAAAAGAATTCGCCAATTTCATGCTTTAAATCTAAAAATAGCAACCCTTTCAAGACTTCAGTTGACATTCTTTCTAAAATGCGTAGCTTCACTAATTTATGCTTCATCAATAAAATCTAAATATGGCGACCCTTTTGATAAGTTCAGTTAACACTCAAATGCGCCATACTTCACAAATTTATGCTTCACCATTCATGCCGTCCCTTCTAGAACTTCAGTTGACACTCAATGAAGCGCCATCTTCACAGAAACTTCACAATTGCAACCAAATTCGCCATGCATGTGAACTTCAGTTGACATTCAAGAATAATCTTCAGTTAAGTGAGCATGCAATCAAGTTAACTCAACATGCAAGATAGTTAACTGAACATGCAAACTAGTTAACTCGACATGCAAACTGAAAGATCACTCAACATGCCAATATATGAACTGAAGATGACAACCCAGAAAACGTTTAGTCTAACTGCAGTCAGAACTCCAGTTAAGGTGTCCATTCAACTCACTTTCGAAAATTCAACTTTGAACTCTCAAGCGAATTCCAGACTTAGCCAAATTTCATGAAAATTTAAGCTAAAACCTCTGCCGGGACCTCTGTTCATCCTCTGACACTGGTTGACTGACTTCTCCGATTTGGCTAGGTGCATGCAAAGCTAAGTAAAAACTAATCAAAAGATATCTTGAGACTGGAAACCATAAAACTGACATTTGAAGGCCCAAAAATCCAAGCGCCTTTTTCAAAAGCTGCGCTTTTTCACAGACTCAGTCAAATTTTGACTTCTGCATTTCGTACGAAGGGAAAAATAAATCCTTCATAACTTCTGTTTTACCAACTTTCAGGACTGGATCTCAGGTTCACTGCGGAGCTGACCTCATTCTACATAACAGCTGCAAAGGCACATTTCCCCATAAAACATCATCTGAGGGGTGAAAATCAAGGGCGCCTTTTTGAAAAGTTGCTCTTTTCATTCCAGACTTGGCCATTGCTGGAACTGGCTAGAATAACATAAAAACCCCAACTGCAAGCTGCTGAGTCATCTTCTGATCCGGCGAAAATAGGCAACGGAAAGCTGAGCGTAACACGGACACATTGAACATCTGATATCATCAGAAAGAAGGCATTAAAGGCTTGAAAAGCTAGGGCACCTTTCTCAAAATGTGCTCTTTTGCCTTTTCCTCTGATATTCTGACTAAGATTTGACCCCAGGTTTGACCTCAGGTTCAGGCACTTCAGCAACTCAATTCACCCACTGACGGAGGCGTCGCGAAGCTCGAACAAAAGTGAGACAAACATCTTGGGTGGCATTTAGCCAAAAACCTTCATTTGGCACCTCAAAAAGATGGGCGCCATTTCCAAAAGCTGCGCTCTTTACCAGTGTTAGCCAATTCTCGTTTTCCTCTCGTTTTGCGCTGTATCTTCCACAACTTGCTCGAAACAGGTCCATTTGACAAGCTTCATAGCTCACTGCGAAGCTGACGTGATGCCGTACAAATGTCTGCTGGAAGTGACAAACCCTAAAAACAGGATCTGGACCCCTAAAAGATAGGGCGCCTATTTGAGAATGTGCTCCCTTCTCCAGAGATAGAAAATTTTGGTGTTTTTCGTTCAGATTTTCATTTTCTCAAACTCTTCAGTAACAGACTGACATGACACTAACACCAACTCCATATTTGAAAACCCCAAAAATGACCTTCTGACATCTCTTTAACAGGATTAAGACTCAATTAAGCAAAATGCCTTAGTGAAGCAAAAATTTTGGTTTTGGGTACAACAAACTGTAGGCATAACAATACATTTTTTTGCCCACTCCACCTAGTTATGTCTAGTTATGTCTAAAAAAGCCTTTCCATCCTCTTACAAGAAACAACTCGAGGCCCTCCATTAGAAATCCCTCTCAACACCACATTCTTGCCATCAGATTTAAACTTCAACTCTACGGTCTGAAAATTAAGAGTGATCTCACCTAATGACCGCAACCACTGAATGCCCATCACCACATCTGTATCCCCAATACCAACCACATAGAAATCATTTGTGAACTCATGGTTACCCAACTGAATGCTAAGCTATGGAATCATACGAGTGCAAGTAATAGTGAAACCATCCACAACCATCACTCTGAATCCTTCAACCTCCTGAGTCTGTAATCCCCTACGTGCAACAAGTCCCTCGTCAATGAAATTATGTGTGGCACCTGATCAATAAGAGCTATCATCCGCTGCCCCTTAATGACTCCCCTAATGCGCAAGGACTCATTTTTCTGAAAACTATATAGTTGAGCTAGTTTGCATTCTTTTGATTCCTCTTTTTCTACCTCTTGGGGTGGCTCTTCATTTTCCTTATCATCAAAATCAAATTGCTGGTCTAAAAAATCAGAATTACTTTCCTCAGCTGAATAGTATTCAATTTGATGAATTTTGGCTCCTTTTCGGCAAACATGGTCTTGGGACCACTTTTCTCTACACCTGAAACATAACCCCTTTTTTCTAAATTCATTGAGTGTCTCTGAATCTAACCTTGTGACTGGTTTTTTCTGTTGTGTGGTCTCCTTAATGTGAGGTCTTTTATCTTTATCTTTTTTGTGAAATGAAGGTTTGGACTGAAATTTTGCTTTAGGGGCAGCCCACTCCATATTTCTTGCTTTCTTCGTAGCCTCCTGTAAAGTGGGTGGATCAAAAGCCTTAATCCATCCCTTGAGTGGTTCCATAAATCCCTCACTAAACAAAACCACCATCTGTCTCTCTGTAATCCCTGTAACCATCACTGATAACCTCTGAAATTCAGCTATGTATGCATCAACAGTACCATAATGTCTAAGTTGCGCCAGCTCCCTGAAATGTATCTCCGGATCCTTTTTATCAAACATTTCTATGAGTCTAGTGGTAAACTCATCATATGTAGTGATAGACTGATGACCCAAGGTAACCAAGCCATGCTACCACCACTCATGTGCTATCCCATCCAAGTGTAACGTTGCAAACCTTATTTCCTCTTCCTCTGCCATGGATCTAAGGGCTAAATAATTATCTAGCTTCTATATCCAAGCCCTAGTTATGCAACTATCACTCCCATCAAAATGTGGTAGCGTAACCTTGTTGATGGCATGCTATAAGTCCCTCTGCACTGCTGATCCCCTCTGATCATAATTTCTTCCTTGGCCTTTACTTTCTCTTTTATGGTCCGCATAGTCATTGTAAGTCATACACTCTTGATTTCATCATCTCCCATTCCTGTTTCCTGAGAAGACTCCCAATGTGCCCTCAAAACTTTCGAGACTGTCTGTCCTTCCGGAATAGATGGCGGCTACCAATGTCCTTTCCTTATTTTCCTCTGAATATATGTATGTTCTCTTGCGCTCATGAATTTCAATGTTGTTTTCAATGACTCACAGGATGGCAGGAAAGTTTTGGCTCTGATACCACTGCAATGTAAACCCATATTTTTTTTTTTTCAAACACACTGTTTGTTGCTCTTGTGTTTTCAATAATGTTTGGGTTGGTTTCTTTTGTTTAAATGCATTCACAATGAAACATAACATAAAGGAAACATAACAATTGAAGTAGAGATTTGAACAGCACAATTCCTTCAAATATTTTGAGCTAATACAAAATCATTTAATTTTCTGTTTCTTATATCAGAACTATTACATCTGGAAATCAGACTTAAAGAACCTATTATTTGCAGCAATATGACACTGTAGAAGCACCAGGTCGACTCCAGCCAAAACCTCAAGTTTCCCCTTCAATCTTCAACGCCTAGGGCCCCCTCTTCGCAGTGTTCAAAACCTGGAAACAAACTCCAAAAGTGCAGACCAGAATTAAGGGTTTTTCCTGTAGCTGATGACGCCCCCTGTAGAGGTTCGATCCTCTCTAAAAAATCATTTCCTCCATCAAAAATTTTGAACTTATGCTCTTTGGAATCGACCTTTGATTGGCAACACTCTAACTCAATACCCAAAATAAAATCTTCAAGTGTTTGAAAGCAGTGAATGAAAAACCAGATTCAGGTCCATGACTGCAAACCTCCAGAAAACCAAAATATCACTCCAAAACTTCAGAAAATCACACCCAAACTGAAGCCAAACCAAAGCACACCAAAAACTCCTAAAAGTTCTAAAAAATCTTCATGTTTTCTCTCTTGTAGATCAATCTTTGAAGCTCCTGATGAAATAAACTTGTAACCAGCACCAATATCTGACTAAGGTGGATATTTCACCACCGAAATCAGCCCAACAATGGAGGTTTTTCATCCTCACAATGTTTCCCAAGCAACCAGATTTCAGTAAGTTGTCAAGTCTGCATAAAGAAAAATCAGAGCCAAACTTCTTTTTTAAAAGCTTAGGGGTTTTGGACTCCAAAAGAACATTTCATTTCTTTCTAAGAGTTGGGCGCCCCTCTTCTCTTTTCAAATTTTTAAACATTTTAAATAAAAAGCTTCATCTCCCTTTTTGGCGTCCACCTCTAAAAGTCATTTTAAAAGCATTTTAAACTTTAATTATTTATCTCCTTGACATTGGCGTCCATCTTCAAGAGGAAATATTTATATTTTAATTTACCTTTTAAAAACAACATTAAGTTGTTCACTAGGTGCCCTTGGTCTTCCCCTGATGACCACTTTACCCCTCCAATAAAGTTATAATATAACTTTATATTTCACTTTATTAAAATGCCAAGGTGATCGAATAAAATAAATATTAAACTACCACCTTAGGCTCACCAACTGAAACTGGATTAAAATGCTACTGCCATTGACCAAGCCTGGAACCAACTTTCCCCCAATGGTGACTTGCTAAAAATAACACTGCTATAAATAATAAGTGGATGCCAAATGCTCATAATTGAGCAAAACTGAAGACCACTGAGGAGACTGTGACCAACTGAAGATGATAACAATAAAACCGGCCACTACTATAAATAGTAACCCCTCCAAAAAACCCCAAACTGAACACCAATGCTGGCCAATGAGTCCCCTAACCACATCAACTAGCCTACGAGGACTCTGGAATAGGCTAATTGAGTCTCAATACTACTCAGGAGCGAGAAGGGGACATTATACTCTCTCTGTGTGTATAAATTTCTATGTATTCCTTTTGAAAATAAAGAAAAACTTGATAAATTTTGTGCAGTTTCATTGAATAAAGGGTGACAATTGGCAAGCATACTCAATCTCTTATGGTTGTAAGATATTTATTCATAATGTAGACTATGTTATGTGTTTGTTACTATACAAGTTATTGTTTATGTAGATGTTAAAGGAGATGATGTGTGCATTTATATTTATATCATATAACTAATTAAGCATCAAGTTAAGGTGCTCATAGTTGTGCCACACACGTAACTGTTTAATAGGGAGGAAGTTGGTTGAGGGGCTAAGGAGGCTAACATAGAAGTAATTCAATTACCGCAACCAAAAATACCAGCTCCATACAAACAAGCATACCTCTCACCTACTTTTCTGTAGATGTTTGCTAAAATTTGCACTAACTCTGCTATACTATCTCCTCCTTGAATAGGTATCTGCTAATGTTCACTCTCACTCTGCTAAACTATCTATTCAGCTCAAGCAAGGTGTTATCTAGACAAGATATTAAACCTCCTAATCAAACAAAAAGCATGATATTCCTAAGGACATTATGTTTCCAAAGTTCATTGCAATGAATTAGTAAGCTTCTGGTAGAAAACTGTTAGCAAGTTTTTGGTATCAAAATACTTGCACAAAGTTTTCTAACAGAAGCTTACTAATCATCATAATGGACTGAAATGTCATCTCTTTAATCAACACCATTTGCACGAGAGAAATTTGTGTTGAGACAAAAAATTGCACAGAATTTTCAACCAAAAGCTTAGTAAATCTTCGTGATATTGCTAGGTCTCGTTCGCTAGCTACCATGCATGCATAAGGCTTCAGCAAAGGCTCCTATGTGCATTTACCAGTTGTTTCTTTTACTTTGGTGTGTTTCTCTTGAGCAGTCCTTGAGAATTAAGATCAAGAAGCCCTTTAATTTTATTTTATTTTCACATGACCTAACTACCGTGTGATCTAGGGGGATACAATTGTTTGTACAAAGATTCAAGCAAGTTCATCATTGACCTGTGTTTGGTCCTATAATTTGAGGTACTCAACCTTTTTTTCTTTGGGAGGTTGTTTATTTTGTATATAGATCCTTATAGGGGACACCTAGGGCAATTAGGTTGATTATTGTATTTAACACATAATAGTGACATTGGGAGCACCAAGCGCTCATTGCATATGGTGGATTCACACACATAGGAAATAGATGAGAGAGACAATATTTCTTTGTCTACTGCTACTAGAGTATTTTGACATTGAGGAACTTTCTTTGCCCTGGAGTTTGAGTCACAAAGACATGTCAACATTACAAGTTTTTTCTTTGCCACCAATGGTTCATTACCTTGGATAGTAAGAGAGATTATAGGCAGCATACTCTACTTCTTCCGAGGCTCATTCAACCAGGCCTCCTTAACCCTCAACACACCCACATAAATATAGCTGTTCCCTTTGCTGTTCCCTGACATCCCCAAAAATGCCCAAAAAATCAGGGACTCCGAAACGCATCCCCCCTTCCCCTGCCATCCCTATCCCGGAAACTTGGGGTAACATAGGTCTCAGAAATGGGGACACACCAAAAAACGTTGGGCCATGTTTCCCTGCAAATAATGCATTTCCTTTTTTTGCACTGATTGATGACAATGTTGTTGGTTTTTTTGGCCCCAACCCTTGCTACAATCATGTGACAACATCAATCTCCGGTCATGGTTTCCCATTTGGTCTTCATCAGTTCCATCCTTCACTGAGTGCCCTCATAGGGCTATCTATACTTCTATTATAATTTTATGGCATGGGTTAAGTTTAACAGCTTTCATTTTACCTTTCTTATTTTCTTTGCATTTCTTTAGAACATAATCTTTTGTTACAATTCATAACCTTTGGTCTTTCATCTTAGAGCTTATCCATTATTAATTGTACATTAAAAATACCATTGCCCCACTTTGGTCATTTATGGACATTAATATAATTTCTTCTTTATTTACAAATGGATATGAGGCCCCCTTTTATAATTTTGTAGCTCATTTATTAGAAAAAAATGATCATCCAATAATCACTGTTGGCATCCACTTAATGTTTTGTTCCAGCCATAGGTTTACATTACAAATGAAAACTTAATATTCAACGAAGTAGGAGATCATACAAGTATAGTAGTAGTCCTCACCATGTCTTCATAATAGTTTGAGTCCAAGTAACAATGAGATAAAACTATAGTTATGAGACTTGCCAAAAAACTAGCCAGACTTGCAATTCTGGATCAGACTTCTGAACTCAGCGAGTCTGCAGATCACATTTGCAGACTTGATGAGTCCAAGCTCTATATGAATGTCTCCAAAATAGTTTGAATCCAACTAAACAATGAGGTAAAACCATGGTTATGAGACTCACTGAGGAACTGGCCACACTCATTGTTAAAATAAATAAAAAATATTATATAACATCATTGTATTAATATTAACAATAATACTAAAGTTTATTATTGTTAATAACGTGACATTTTTGGGTAGTTGGTTGGTTCTACCTTAACTGACAACATTCTCATTGTATTTAATCTTCCTTTGCAGAATAATACGCTGCTCATTGCTTTCGAATTTCATTTCGATATCAGGGCAACATATATCTTATGCCTGTGAAGCTGATAAGCAGTTATTTCTGTGCCTATAAGGAAATGATGGACATAGGAAATGATGGACAACATATGGTGGAGAATGAGTATTGTGAAAAAGGACTGTAAAAAGCACACATTACTTCCAATGGTTTGATGTCTTCAACAGCCCTCACATATTTTTCTGCCAGACAAGAGGCCAACGTGGAGGAGATAACAAGGCAAAGGAGTTTGAAGCCACTCTTTTGTCTATGCCACCTTCCCTTCCCTATTTCACATAAAGTCTACTGCACCCCTATTCACGAAGTCCACATGAAGACAAAAATATATTAAAAAAGAGTGAGTGACACCAAGTCTTTACTTGTACAAATCCAACAGGGAAGAGAAAGCTGGAAAAAAGAAAATGTTGGTGGAAGAGCCATTGAAACTGATGAGCATAGAGGGTAATAATATAAAGCCAAATTGATAATTTTGTTTGGTGTTTCCGATGAGGTTTAATCTCACATCTAAACAGCCACCACTGCCAAAGAATCTTGAGATCATCTCAAAACAGAATATAGATCCATCAAATCCTTCATTTGCAACATCAATTACATTGTTTGCAAATACAAAATGAAGAAAAATTGGAAAACATTTTAAATGGATCGCAAAATTAAGGACATCACTGCAAGCATTAGAGGAAACTATGTCAAATGACTCTCTTGTACCCATTGTCACTGCCCCCCTACCTTTTAGATGTTTCGCTTGTTTCAAGTTAGCTAACAAAAAGCCATCATTTGAGGAGTTGATAAATTTGCTTCAACAAGACAAGTGTTGTACCCAATCTGAAAATTTATGTAATGTCCCGTTCTCAAGAGTGAGTATCAGCAAAGACCCTTAGCCTAGTTAACTTCCATAGGCCAACCAGGATGTTGGTTTTTTTTTTAGACTGCAAGAATCGGGTAGCCCCCCCTATAAACTGCAGTGCACCTAGTAAACTTTTTTCACGTGACTGGTGATGCTAGCACGACACGCCCTCCAGTACCACAAGGACAGAGGGGAGACTAGACCTCATGACCTCTTGCCTACAATAGGATGCTTTAGCCAATCGAACTAGGCCCTCTATAGGAGTTTATGGTCAACTTCTCAAACACCCCAAAATCACCTGCAAGACAAAATAACTTCCACAAGAGAGAAATGGCAGAAATATCATGCTATCATTAAGAATGCAAGAATGCCAAATTGAATATGGCAAAGTACATATGATGCCCTCCTTATATAGGAAAGGTGAGGAATAGGATTGAACATGATTGTGACATGTGTCTTAATCCTATAACATATGACAACTAACTAACTACCTAGGAAATGATAAAAAAATAAGATAAGTTCTAGATAAGACTTCTAGAAGAATCTTATATCCTAAGTAAACTTAACATGTGAATATGTCCCCTAATTACCTAGTGAATGAATTAACTAGGTGCAAGACATTTATTCACACCAACACCCTTCGCCCCAACCAGGATGATGTTAAAGGAATATTTAATTTAATTATTTTTATTAAAAGTGACCATTTAAGTATAAAGTGACTTTTCAAGAGCCCAAAAATGAATTAAAAATTATAAGGGATCATTTTATGAGAAATAAAGTAAAAAAACTTCTTGAAAGTTCAAAAGGGATATAAAAAGATATTACAAAGGGAAAATGGACATCTTCTTGGCTATTTTCATTTCTTACAATGAAATTTGAGCAGTTTGCTCCAGAAAAACCCTAGGACGAAAACCCTAAGGGTAAACTGGTTTCGGAGAGGTATTCTTCCTAGCCAATTTGACTGAATTCAAGCAAAGTTCACCAATGAGCGGGTTATTGATAATCTTTAAATTGTAATTGAACATTTCAATTTCTCAAGGGTTTATGGATATTGCGGAATGAAGAATTGATTGAAAATCTCAAATAGGCCTAACAGCGAAAGAAAATATGAAGTTTGGCAATTTACTTATTTACCATATGAGGGGAGCTGCCATTTCTATAAGAGAAAACCAGGTCATGTGGAAGATTTGATATTTTCCAAAAAAATAGGGGGTTGTGCAGATGAGCGCACAAATGGTTGCAGAATCAATTAATCTTCATACACCTCCCATTTTGGAAAGAAATACGGGTCGCCATTAGATGAAAGCATGGTATTTTGAGGTCAGGTTGATAAGAAAAATAAAGGAAGTCTTCAGACGCCAATGCCAAACCATTAAAGAGGTCATGTGGGTTATTTTAGCCCTGTAATGAAGTTTGGAGATCAGAGAAGGGAAAGAAAGAAGACGCAGCAGGATTTGGGAAGTCGAAACAGCCCAAAATCGTGGATATGTAGTCATGGGTATTTAGAACTAACCATTACACTCAAGGGCCTATACAACATCCAGAGAAGGGGGCATAGGATTGTAAATGTTCTAATGCTCTGTGTAATAGTGCCCAACTGTGACATTCCAGTCTGCACAAGAGGTATGTAATATCTCAATACTATATTACTTTGAATATCAGTAAATTTTGTTTTCAAACAAGTATGTAGATGTGACCATTAATAAAGGCTGGGTGTTAGCTTTTTCTCCCCTAAATTGTAAGCAAAATAGTGAGGAGACCTACTAGTGTGTTTATAGTGAAATTGCAAAATATATTTCAATGTATTCAATCTTATTTGATGTATGTTAAAATTACAAACTCAAAAGAATAGAAATAGTGGGACAGCACAACGTGCAGCAACTAGCAATTCCAACCAACATTGGTATTTCAAACAAAACAAAAATATATATAGCTACTCCATTACACTTCATTGTGTTGCATAATCGTTTTCTGTTGTCACTAAATCAATCGTTTGTGTCAAAGTCAATGATGGAAATAGTCAAATCCTAATGGTATGGCAAAATCATTGTCTCAAAGTCCAAAATGTCATATTGTCAAACCTTGCAACTTGTCCATAAATTTTGATTTTAATTATTTGATTATTAATTAATATTTTAAAATAAATTATTGTTAAAAATTAATTTTGAATTAATAATTTATTATTAATTAAAAAATTGCTATTATTAAATTCAAAAATAAAAGCAAGATAAAGTATAATACAAAATTTTAATTGACAATAATATTAATTATTAACTATTATTAAAAATTAAAATTTGATATTATTAAAAATTCAAAAGGTTAAAAAAAACAGACACAGTCAGAAACCATGAAAGGCAGCGGCTAATAAAAGGAAATTAAGAGCAGGTTTTATAAGAATTACTCCACCAAGTCATCAGCAGCTGCAAAAGGGACACATTTTTGAAGGACCTTGCTCTTTTCTAAAATGTGTTCGCTCTAGACATAAAAACCGAGCCTATGTTTTTTTTTAAAGGCAGTGCACCTTTTCTAAAGGTTTGTCTTTTATTTAAAAACTGCTGCCAAAGTCTAAAATCAGAGCAGTTCGGGATGGAACCCCCTCTAATCGGAGCACCCCCTGTAGAACGGGGAAGAGGAATCAGCCAACTATAGTTTCCCACCCACCCACTATACATCGACTAGCTATAAAAGGTGCACCGAATATGAAATCAAGGTAGGTGCATCTTTTACTAATATTTGTCAATAAAAAAGGTGTGGGCAGCCTACAAAAAGTGTGCCTAGTTCAGAAAATAGCACTCGGGACTTTTCAAAGAAAAATCAAAATCTATTATATATAGGAGACTCATTAGATGAGCAGCAGAGCAGTGACTTTAGCTACATCAACAAGAGCAGTCATATTTGGCAGCTTTCAGCAAATGTTCTTCATCCTTCCAGCAGTAATTTCTAATCACAGGGGTTTCATGGGCTAGCAGCAGATGTGATCATCATCTCAGTTACTCCCATGTCAATTATTTATACATCTAAGGGTAGCACATAACTTTATACATACCAGTTTTAAATATTTTAGTTAAGGTTTATGGACTCCAAGGGCTTAATATGGGCTTAGTGGCACCTCTCCTCGATACATATATATGGGTATTTAATTTTTTAGTTAAGGTTAAAATGGCCTCAAAGGGCTTAAAATGGGCTTAGTGATGTTTCCCCTGGATCTCATTGGGTGCTGCCACCCCCAGACCCCCACTCTAGTTTTAGTAACAAAGAATAAACATCATTTAGTGCTATTGTGGATGGAAAACCCATTTTTTCCCAGCTAATTGAACTCCTTTTATACTTTTGGTTTGCTGAGTCAATCTAGATTCCAAGTGATGCTATTATGATATTTGAAGTTATTTTGACATGAGAAGCAATATACATTTGATGAGTGTTTCCTTAACAAGTTTGAGTCGAAAACAGTGTTGCCAGGTCTGAGTCTCAACAATATGGGTAAAACAAGTCAAGATGAATCAACTAGTCAAAACTCAATAAATAGAGTCAAATAGTCAAAACTCAATGAATAGAGTCAAACTCAATGAACTTACCAAGCCTTTGCAATAATTGAAGAGTATGAGAATGAAATTCAAGAACCTATAAAAATTAAAAAAACATAAAATGAATTTCCAAACCACATCAAACATAATTATTTTGTCCATTTAACATTTTGTGTCAAGACAAGAACATTGATGTGTAGTTAGCAATCAGATCCTCAAGCATTATCGGCCAATCTGTGCATGAGTATCTACAACAGACAAGAGTTTATAGCTATGATTTTAAATTCAAACAATCTTTCTCAATTTGCACTAGTGAAAAAGAGCAAAATTCTATTTCACACTGATATGCCATGCATGAATCCTATGAGTAATAGTTATCATTTATCACAAACCATTGCTTTCTAATTTCAAGGAAGCTCTTTATGCTTTCATGACATATTATCATCTTATATCTTCATCTTTAACTCTTAACTTTTTTCTTACTCAAAAAAAATCGCTTAACTCCCTATAGCATCATTGATAAAGGAAAACAAGAGAGATCCAACTTGACCTTAACACAAGTAAAAAGGGTGAGTTGCACAAGATTATTGTGGTAAGTACATGGAGGCATGAACATGATAAAATATCACTATGTAAAAAAGATTTGGGCCATGATTTAAACTACATCATGCTCATCTTTTAAAGTATTCTCGGAAATGAATGCATTCATGGAGGGATTTTAGAACAAAATCATGTGCAAGGCAAAGAACTAAGAATGAAATTGAAGACATTTCTTCTCATAGTTACCTTTTGAAGATGTACCAATAGGTTATGCCTACTTGGCTATTTGTATTGGTTTCTTGACCATTTGTTGGTGATTCAAGGAGTATCATATTGTTACTTTTGGTTTTTCACTTTTCTAGGCCTCTTTGGGATTCTCTTCCTAGAACTTTCTATTGTAGTCTGATGAGTGTTCTCAAGTCCCATTGACCTACTTTTGGTCATCCATGGACATTAATATCATATATTTTTTTCTTTCTACCTACTAACCCCAACTCCTCTCATAGTCTACAATCATTATGCTACTTAACATGCACAACACTCACTTAAAAGTATCATTAGGAATTTACCCCAACATGAGAAAGAAAGGAATGTGATTGACATTTTGTGGTATCAAGGTCTCCTTACCGATAGGTGATGACTGATGTTGTTGCTATCTTTGAGGTAGGGTACAGATCCCATAGTTATCAGGCACTTGGAGGGAACAGGTTACATGAAGTTATGATTGGTATGAGAACTAATTGAAGACAAGTGAGTAATTTTGAAATACAAGGGTCATTCAAATTGGTCTGATGGATTGATCCACAGAAGAAATCGAAAACATTTAATATAATCATGTGAAAAACTTAGCACAAGCAGAACATTATTCTACAACAACACAAGTTCCGCATGGAAGATAAGGAGGTGTCGATGAAAGGGGAAACCATTTCCTAAAAATGATAAATAACATAAGGAATAGAAAATTACAATCATCCGTATACTTTGAACAAAGGTAAAGGTATAGAGCCAAGTGACTCGTAGAAAATATAATTTACAGAAATTAATGATCCTAATTGTAGAAACATTTTATTTTTGGACTATTATTTACAAAAAATTTGAATAGCATATCAAATACTTTTATAATTTATGTAAACAAGACTCTCTCATAGAATTTCTTGTAAATTATAGTAGATAGAGTTTACTATATTAGGAGCCCATTTTGTAATCTTAATCCTTTGTCCTAATGATATGCCACAAAGTGTGGCACTTAACATTGACTCAAAAACCTCTTTATGCGATTTCACATAAACTTTTTTCTTCATGGAATAGAATACTTACAAAATTTATTGTCTCTCCCATGAGTGGTACTGTATTTTAGAAATCAGCGAATGAGTGGTATTGTATTTCAGATCATTGGAAGAGGTTGTTTTCATGGGGCTCATGCTGCAAATTATTTTGCAAGACTTTGTATCAAAAAAACCCCAATATTTCTTTTTCTACTTGTACAGTCCACTCCAAAGCTCTGGAGTTGAAAGACCTTGAAATTCTTCGTTGGAATAGACCAGCTATGACAAGGTAATCATAGCAGCAAAAATCGTTTGGAGTAAAAACCATAGTTACCGGGAAACTCCATTTTGGGAACATAGACAACGTACCAGTCCCCGTACCCAAAATTTCCGGTGAATCATTTACATATAAAATAGCCGTCTCCTTATTCATTTAACTCACATACCCTAATTTTATTGGCGTCCCCGTCCCCGTACCAGTACCTGTACCCTGCATCTCCCGGCAACTATGGTAAAAACCAGCAAATCAAAAGTATAAGACTTTTGAAAAAATTGGGATTTAATTTGGGGAAAAACCGGGAAAAAATAAGATTTAAAAAAACGTATATTATTATTATATTATAATAATAAAAATATAATTACAATATATTAATATAATAATTATATTATATTAATACATTATTAAATTTTTACCCTTTTTCCAAAAAATAGGTTATTATTGTATTATAATTATATTTTTATACTTTATAATACAAATAATATAATAATAATATATTAATATATTTATTATATTTATTATATTATATAATATTATATATACACATGATATATTATAATTATATTATATATTATATTAAATTTATATAATATTATATATTATAATTTAATATATTTTGTTATTATATATACTATTATATTATTATTATATTACATTATAGTTAGAGAACAAAACTTTAAAAAATTGAAAGTAAAAAGATAAGTGTCACGGGTCAACGCCCTGTTGCATGCGCCTGTACGAGTGCTTAGCCCCATGGGCCATGAGCCCCTATGGCTTGCACAACCACAATGGGTAATGCGGCTCCATGGAAGACTAACGGCCCAAAAAAAAAATTGTAATCACTACCGCCATTATTTTTTTGATATTTTTTTGATACTCTAGTCCTGTGAAATTTCTTAAAACCGGCGATTTTCTCCCTAATTTTTTCTAGGTTTTGATGCATTTATACACCAAACGCTCTTTGAAAATCATGGGTCCACAATTTTGTTTAAAAACACGATTTAATAATGGAAAAAGTCATTTGGCTTGGCAAATTGCAATTTTTAGGATTAATTGCGATTTTTTGCTTCTATGAAGGTAATATCCACAAATAGGTACATCTACAACCATCTTATGGGTCTATAACTAGATGCATCTAACAACAATCTATGGGTTGTCAACTTAATGAGGAAACAAACTAACAAGAGCTTGTAGGTGTACGGTGGAAGGAAATGGAACCAAAACTCTACAATAGATTGTTATGCAAGTATTGAGTTAAATATAAAGTGCCTATAGGTGTGACACCATTGGAGCAATGCTCAAAGAAAAAATATAAGAAATGCAAGATATTATCTTGATTTTTCTTCACAATAACTAGAGATAATATTGGTGTCTTATATTCACCAATTGGCTAGTTTTTCTATTTTCCCCAAAAATATTTATAAGTTGAAAACATTTGAAAATAAAGATGTGTCTTCTCAAGATTGGGATTAGTGTGAAGAGGCTATGAAACCTAAAGAGAAATGGAAAAAATACCTCAGCTAGAAAATAATGCTGCTAAGAGTAATCCATGGCAAGTGTGAGGAATCATTTTTGGGAATGAAGATAAGTGGCCTTGCTAATGTATGTGTTGAGGCTCAAAATGATTCAAACCACAACAACAGGAAGCTTAGGCTAGCTCCATCACCTAAGCAACCTCTAGAGAAGGTAGACTCCTATCTAGTCTATTATAATGCTAGCCTGCGTTAACATTCAAAAAGAAAAGGGATAGAAGATAAGGATTTAAGAGATGCACAGAAAGTAAAGGAGACAATAAACCAAAATAGAGAACAACAAACTCTGCAAAGAAATTTAGAACACACAACAACACAATCCACAAATAATGCATAACCATTAACACATCTCATATTGCAAAGGGTGAGAAGGAGTCTAGGGACCCCAATGTAAAAGCTCAAAGATTAAACTCAACCTATTTTTTATTTTCCGTAGGATAGGGGATAAAATAGGAGAAATAATTCAATAATATTCTTAAGTTGTGCCAATCACCATATTTTCAAAAGGGCAACTTAAATATTATTATATAGTCAAAATTTCATATTTCTATCATTTTGATGCTTTCCGCAACTTGGGTGAATAACACCAGTATAACAGCAGCAATATAACATGACAATGTTAAAATGATGTTGGAAGACGTCTATAGGAGCCTGCATGCCAACCACATTCCAAAAAGAAATTGTTTGTTTGTAATTCTCACACAATACCACACTATACCAGACCATGGCAAATGTACCTTTAATCTCTTTTGCACTCTAATACCATTTGAAGAATTTTGAGTTTTGATGCTTTTTTGAACAATGAAACATTGAAATTAGATATCCAAATTATTTATGTTAATATTCACTGCTATATAACTTATATCATTAACTATGAATCTGAATCATGATATATTTATGCGTTTATACTACAATTGTTGCAGTCACTGTTGTCATGATTAATTTAATTGTTGTTATAGTGATGTCATGATATATTTATTGTTGTTGTTATAATGTTGTCATGACATATTTAAGTCTTTTTTTTAATGTTATGAACGATTATTTTTAAAAACATTATTAAAAAGTGTTTTTCAACAGGGGACACTTGGCCATCACTGGGACAGTTAGGGGACATCTAAGACGTCCCTGGCCACCTTGGGGACGACCAGGTGTCCCCTATGTGTTTCCTAGCATCCCCGATTTTGGGGACACGTTTCGGGATGTTTCTGCAATTTCCAGACTTGGGAGGAATGGCTTGGGGACGTCCCCACATCCCCGAAACGCCTCAAGGGATGGGGACGAGGATTAGAGGGGTGGGGACATGTCCCCATGTAACACAGATTTTAAGTTGTGCCTATACGGGGATGCCTAGGCACATGGGGGACTTTGCTCTCTCAAAAGAATTATTATTAAATCTGGAAAAAGAGATTGTAGAGGAAAAGGGAAATTATTATTTTATATTATTATTTTCCTCCAAAATGTTATAAAAGGGGGTTGAGAGCTCATTGTTGGGGTTAGATTTGATATGATTTTTGCTTCTACATTTGAGAGAACCTGTGTTCATCTCTAATTTTCTTGGGGACAAAAGCCCTCTAGAAAATACTAGTTTCGGGGACGAGAACCCACTAGCTAGTCTTGGTGGTTTCATGCAGGACCCATAGCTATGCCTACAAGAGAAGTTTCCAATCTTGTTGATAATAGGTACAATTGATGTGTTCTGATGAGTTGATTTGTAGAGTGTGTTTGATTTTTTTTTGGTGAGTTTCTTTTTTAGCAAAGTTTTGAAGTGGAGTTGTTGGGCGAGTTGTACTATCCCCTATGTTGGTCATACTTCTTCATGGACCATACCTGCAAGTTTTTTATGATCTTGCTTGAAGTATTGCTACAAATTATCATTGTTCCCTAGTTGTAAAAACTTGTTCTTGCCGCCTAAGCAACATGGAGTGAAGTGTGAAGTTTTTGTAAGTTGTACCATTGCATGGGCTAGCCATACTAGCTGGTTAAGGGGGGCGTATGAAGTGAGGAAGGGGTTCATTCCCTTTAAGAGGCCGCACCATATTGGCAAGCCATACATGAAACAAACATTTACATATGGACATTTACTTTCTTATAGTTTAAGTTATATTTCATGGATATAGTTTCAAGATGTTTGAGATGGGTTTCTGATCTTTAGGAATTACAATGCAAATTCTAGTTTTTGGAGGATCTTATAATTTTTCAGTCTTAGTCAAATTTTAGTAATTAGCAATTTTTAGCGTGCTCCCAATGTGTGTTCAATTCCGATTTGACAGTTTGTCAGTAGAATCGAGTGATATCAGACCTCCAATCAACTTCTAATGTCATCTATCTGAGTATACCTTTGTTGGGTGCTTGAGTATTTTGTTATCTATGTTATTTGGTTTCAATTGAGTTGTTGCAATAGTTGTTATTTGTGTTCATAACTTTATACCAACATATATCAGCATTGTATCTTTTTAAATAATGTTTTGTATTGCATTGGATATTTTGCAATACCTTGGATGGTAGTACCGCCAGTAGCTTTGTCTTGCACTATAATGTATTTGTTCACCCCATTGAATAAGTGGAAGTAGTTGTGTTGTACAATTGCACTCCGTTGAATAAGCGGGAAGTGTTTGTGCTTAATGTAATTGCACTCTATTGAATAAGCGAGAAGTGTTTGTGCTTATCGCAAGTAAACTCCGTTGAATAAGCAAGAAGTGTTTGTGCTTATCGTAATTAAACTCTGTTGAATAAGCGAGAAGCGTTTTTGTTTATTGTAATTGCAGACTCCATTGAATAAGCATAGAAGTGTTTCCTTTCAGTTCTTGCATCACGCACACTCCACTAAAGAAGTGAAGTTTTGGCTGGCTATGTCGCCTTGCATGCTTCAATTGATTAGATTACTTCATTTGCTACTTTTTAGATAATTAGGTGTGGTCCTATACACCATATGCTCTCACCTTGCCCATCTTGAGAACTAAGTGATCAGAAAGTGATAAGGACATTGCATTGCAACTTAATTTCAATTGAATATTTTCAAAAAAAATTGGGGTGCTTATTACACATCCAATTCAGGTATAAGATAGAATCAAAGAATCATTTTAAACGCACACAAATTCACCTCACCACATGTATGTCATGTTGACAAATCATGCAACACTACTGATATCAACTTTAGGTTTTTCTTTAAATTAAGGCAGAGATAATACAATCTTCTATCTCATAGTCAATGTATGTTAAAGCATAGAAAAAAAACACATCAAATAATGTTTAAATGACTTGGACTTGACCAATGTTGATGTATGCTGATATGCTATCTAATGCCATTGAGCTAATCTAAGTAGGGTTTGTTGTACACTTGTGATTTTTTTTGTAATGGAGTACTTTTGCATTATTTAACAAGTTTTCTTGTAATTCTGACATGGGAAGCTATTGAATGTTGTGCCTTTGTCACTTTCACATATTGTAGCTGAAGTTCATCATCCAAGAAAAGTTATTGTTTGTTTTGTTAAGTCAATGAAGTTGAGAAGTCAAGATTGAAAGTGTAAAATTTGTCGAAGGAGTGGAAAACAGCAAAATGGCTTCAAGTGTACACTTTGCCAAGCATAAGGTTATCTAAGCAATGAAAAATGGTTATAACCCCAAAAGCATACACTTTAAGTGAAGTTGTTAGTGCCTCTGAAAGTGCGTTTTGGATGTTAAAGTGAAAAATAAACCATCATGAAAAGTGGATCTGACAAGAAAAGCATGCAAAAAAGTTGTTTGTCACATCAGAAAATAGCAAAATCACTCCAAGTGTGTGGTTCGCCAAGTATAAAATTGACCAAGCAACAAAAAGTGGTTATAGCCCCAAAAGCATGCACTTCAAGATTGTTTGTTAGAGTCAAATGCCTCTACAAGTGCAGTTTTGGTGTTCTCTTCCAAAATGAAAATGAAAAATACACTATCATGAAAAGTGACTAGCTAGAGAAGCATGTGCACATGCTTTTCCATTTAGAGCCAAAAAGTTAAAGTGGCAAAGGACTCAAAAGAGTGTTTTGATTGGCTAAACATCCTCAAAAGAGTGCTTTTCAAAAAAATGTGGTTCTTCCTGTTAATTTTCAGATCAGAAATGTAAATAAGTAGAAAATACAACACAAAGAACAATGAACACCGAATTTACCTTGGGAAAACCCTCCTACTCGAGGGAGAAAAACCCAGCAAGATATTCTCTTATAAATCAGAAAAATAAGTGCAGAAATAGCACTCAAAATCAGGCCCTAGAAAGGCCGAATCTCATACAATGAATCTGCACTTGAAAATAATGCGATTTCCTTGAATACACAAAATAATAACACTTCTCCTTGAAGCGAATTTGCTGCTCTTAAGAGTGAACCTGCTGCTGAAGAAATTTGAATTGGAATGGAGTGAATTGCTTGATTAAAGTGGAGATACATTCTCCTTTATATACAAGACTAGGCGACCTCTCTTCTAGAGCCGACCTAGCAATATAATATTTTGTTTAACAAATGATAGGCCGACCTACCTATGATTAATTTTACTTAGGGAAATACCTCCCGCAACTATAAAACACTAACACTCCCTCTTAGCTAGGGAGTTATTCTCAAATATCCTCATCATGGAGTCTCTCAACATGACGTCCACAATGGCTACACCTAATTGTGGAAAGCACAGCTCAGTCTCAGAGAGGTGATCTTGTACAAGGGCTTTCACCTCATATTTTTCAGTCTCAAAGAAATATACACTATAAGGGCTTTCACCTCATATTTCTCCGTCTCACAGAAATATACACTACAAAGGCTTTCACCTCATATTTCTCCATCTCAGAGAAATATACACTACAAGGGCTTTCACCTCATATTTCTCTGTCTCAGAGAAATATACATTACACCGATCTTAATGATGTTGTGACTCCCTCTCAGTGAGGGCTTCAATTTCCACATCCTTTGTAGCCTCTGTTGGTTTGTCAGACTCCCTCTCAATGTCATTTCCTCCTCTTCGAAGTAAATGGTCGCAATGGAAATATGTATAGGTTCTCCTGATGAATGCCAATCACACGAGCTGAATTTACGCTGGAGTTCTTCAACCATGCAAGAACCTTTCCTTCGGAGAAGGCAACCTTGTACCCTTTGTCCTCCAAGGCTGAAATGGAGACAAGGTTCCTTTTGATCCCAGGTACGAACAATACATCACTCAAATGAAGAGGGATACCTGAATCTAGCTGGAAGGAAGTGGCCCGAGCTCCCTTTACGGCATAACTAGCATCATCTCCAATTATCACTTGTAAGTTAGACTCTTTCTCTACTAAGTCTGTAAGATGCTCTCTATAGCCTGTGATGTGACGTGAAGCACCACTATCTATCAACCAAGTATCACGGTCAAATTGTATATTACTTGAAAGAGCAGAGATGAATAGGAATCCTTCTGAATCAACTTTAGAATGATTTGACTCCTTTTGAGATGTCTCTATGTCAATTTTTGCAGTAGAAACATGTTGCGTTAACTTTAATTTGCAATCTCGGGCATAGTGTCCATACTTGTCGCAACTGTAACACTGAATATGAGAGAGATCCTTATTTTTCGATTCTAGAACAGAATCTGATTTTCTGTCTCTATTCCTCTTTCTTCCTTTGCCTCTTTCTCTAGTAGTATGTGCAGCAAGAACTCGATTTTCTTCATGATGAGAGTTTCACCCAATTCCTCTTGTTGCCAATCTGGTTTCTTCTTGAATACAGTTAGCTCGAAGATGATCAAACTTGGGCAACTTGGATCTCCCACTGATGCTCTGAATAAAAGGTTCCCAAGATTGGGGACGACCATTTAGTGCCAACATAATAAGATCTCTGTCTGCAATTATATCCCTAATAGTGCTCAACTAATCTCTCAAATCAGAATCTTCATAAAGAATGAAATGACTAAATCTTCTTTAGCTATTTTTACATGATGAAGTTGTTGTCTCAAAGCAAGGGCTCTGCTAGCATTGTTGATCTCATACAATCCTTTTAGAGTATCAAACATTTCTTTAGCTGTCTTCATCTTGGAGATGATCGGTACTAGGTGATCCATCATGGAGTCTATCATGATCTTTCTAGCCTTCGTGCCATTTTCTTCCATTGGATTTTCTCTGTGTCTTCAAACGGCTCAAGCATGTCATTTTCTACGAATTCTAGAAGATCATTCTCCTCTAAGGCAATGAGTACCCTAGGTTTCCAAGAGTTGAACTTTGAAGCTCCATCAAGCCTATCTTCTACCTTGACACCGGTCACCATCTTTTTCTGAGAACCCTAGGTTTCTGCTGTAGATTTGCTCCTCCAAATATTTGATTTTTAGATCTAAACAAATTCACCTTCAAAGTTTTCCCTTAGGTCTGCAATAATTTGCCTTCAAGGTCTCCCCTAGTTCGCCTTCAAGATCTACCCTTAGGTCTGCAATAATTCGCCTTCTTAGATCTGCAATAATTCGCCTTCTTAGATCTGCACTAATTTGCCTTCAAGGTCTGCCTAGTTCGCCTTAAAGATCTGCCCTTAGGTCTGCTCCGAATGGGATTAATATTCAATGAAGAATGCTTAGACAAATCTGATCAGATCTCCCCTAAACCCGCTCTGATACCATGTTAATTTTCAGATCAGAAATGTAAATAAGCAGAAAATACAACACATAGAACAATGAACACCGAATTTACCCTGGAAAAACCCTCCTACTCGAGGGAGAAAAACCCAGCAAGATATTCTCTTATAAATCAGAAAAATAAGTGCAGAAATAGCACTCAGAATCAGGCCCTAGAAAGGCCGAATCTCATACAATGAATCTGCACTTGAAAATAGTGCGATTTCCTTGAATACATAAAATAATAACACTTCTCCTTGAAGCAAATCTGCTGCTCTTGAGAGTGAACCTGCTGCTGAAGAAATTTGAATTGGAATGGAGTGAATTGCTTGATTAAAGTGGAGACACATTCTCCTTTATATACAAGACTAGACGACCTCTCTTCTAGAGCCGAACTAGCAATATAATATTTTGTTTAACAAATGATAGGCCGACCTACCTATGATTAATTTTACTTAGGGAAATACCTCCCGCAGCTATAAAACACTAACACTTCCATGGTTATAAATCTAAAAGAGCACACTTCCATGGTTGCCAAGTGAAATTGATGATAAGTTCTAGGTCATAAAAAGTGACACTAAAGCCAAAAATGTGCACTTTATGTAGTTTTGCCTTGGTTATATGTGCAAAAACATGCGCCTTCGACCTATTTGCAAAAGGGTGCTCCTTTAAGTGAAAAAAGTTAATTAGGAGGTAAAACAAGTGTACTTTTTGTCACTTAAAGTGATAAGTGAAAGGGCTGGAGCAAGTCAGAGCAAGTCAACTTCAAAATATAACCAAAAAACAATATTAAATTAAGTGACAAGATATTTAAAAGTGCACCATTTTCATCTCACTATAGGACAAAGACTCCAAACCACATAATCAAACATGATTTGTCAAAAGACACAAAAAGAATCAAAAATTAAAATAGGATGTTGTATCATTGTTCCAAGAAGTATTCAAGTGAAGGATTTGGTGAGAGTTGATTCAAGAAGCTTTTAGACTAGCCATTTTTAGCTAATCCCATATTTAGAGCGAATGATCTATTTTTAGGGCAGATTTTAGAAATTTTATATTTAGTCAGATTTTATCTAAGAACTTTATTTATACTTTTTACTTTAAAGTACTTTTATTTTCAGCTATTTTACATGAGCTAACTTTAAAGGCTGCTTTTTGGGAAGATTTTTATGTTTATCCTAAATTCCAAAATACCATTTTGTAAGCACGGGATTTTCTTAATGAAAGTTGATGCTACACTTATGCTGCAAAAATTATCGTTCAAGTGTTCAATCTGAGTTTCATGTGCTTGTGATCATTGTCTTTAGATTTCATTGATTAAACTGAAAGTGAGGAATAGTCTCAGTCTTTGTCTAGGCGTTATTTTTCATCTAAGTTGCTGCTTTGTATGCAGCTCTAGCTATTTATATTTTGATGATCTAATGTTATCTGTGTGTTAAGGTAATTTATTTATTAAACTTTCACATATACTGACCTGCTGATTTCTTCTTTTAGCCAGTAGGATAAGTGACTATTGTGTTTAAAACTTTAAACTAGCTGTTGATTCATGCAATTTAGTCTTTAGAGTCATAAAATATAAAATCTCATCTATGAGAGAAGAGCTGTTTTCGGTCTTAGGCTCATACCCAAGGCCAAAATGATAAGGCAGATTTAATTTGGTTTATTTCACTTAACAACAAAAACCCCAAAGAATTATTGTGCATGGTGTCAGTATTTGTAGAATTTGTCCATAGTCTAGAGTCTGGGGTTCATTTCAGTTACAAGGGAGCTTCTTCTTCCAATTAGAAGAGAGGTTTTACCTCACACTGTTCTGTTTTGTGTTGTCTTGCAAAAGACAAATTAAAATGTTAACAAGACAAAAATAAGTCCATAAGGTTTCTACTGTACATGGAATTTAACCGGAAAACTTTAGGAAAAACTCCAGAAGATTTTGTATCAACATTTGGGATCGCTCATCACACTAACTCACCAATTTAATCTTGATGATGGATCATGGAGTGTGATCAAAAACATAGGCAGAAATCTTCTACACAGTTTTTCCTAAAACTTTTCTACTTAAAAAGGTGAAATTATAAAAATAGGGTTAAATAAAAAACAACCATTTTTGCAAATACAGGATACTACATCTAATTGTACTGCTTTTGGCACTACTATAAAAAGCATAAGTTATATTCATCAATACTAGCAAGAATATTAGTTCAGAAAAAATTTGTTTTCAACTATGATGTTGATGCCCTGTTGTCGTGGCATCAGGTTTACTGTTGTAGCAAGAACAACAATTGAAAACTAATGGCTAATAAATTTGAAACAGCAATTGAGTAAACTTTACAGTAGCTACACACAAGGGCACCAGGTGTAGTAACTGCTTTCAAGCCAAATCTGCCGCTTGTAGAGAATATTATTCCCAAGAAATAAAATGGACAGAATGGAGGTCACTATTGTTGATGTTATTGCAGCTTTGGGCTTCATACTTCCTTATTTATTTGTGATTTATTAATGGCAACATATCTCTAAGATGGCCGACCTCCTTTGTAATTATTATTTATTATTTGTAATTATTTTTATGGTGGCCGACCTTGTCCTTGAAAAGGTGCGACCCATCTAAGCAACATGTATATATAGAAGGTCACTTTCTCTCATTTGTGTACCAAGAAAAAGTTCGATCTCCTTCTCCATTTAGTGCGAGCTCTTCAAGAATAGTGCGAATTAATATAGGAGCAGATTGAGAGTTTATTCAAGTGCAGATTGAAGATCAGACTATTAGTTTGTGTTACAGCCATTGCTGGTGCTGATCTTTGGCCTTGTGTGTGACCTCATTGTAATGTAACTTGTTGCCATTGCTCATATATGTAAGAGATATAATTGTTGCTGGGTTTTTCTCCCTCAAGAGGAGGGTTTTCCCAGGGTATCTGCTGTGTTATTGTGTCTGATTTTGAATTAAATTTTGCTTATCTAATCTGATCATTTAAAATCAACATGGTATCAGAGCCAGGTTCATCAGATTTGTCTAAGCAAGATGAGGGAAGGATGAAGAATGAATTTTTTGTTTTTCATGATCATAAGTGGAATCCGATCTATGGTGTTTAGTGCAGAAATCTACATACTGTTGGGAATCTCATATACAACAAACTCGTGAAGATCAAATCTATCGGGAGCACGAAGGTTATACTTATTGATTTCTGTGCAAAGTCTTGTAAAATGTTCATTGGCATGGGAAATAGATTTGGTATGTGAAGAATCGATGGACCTGGCCAGTTATGTTATCACATTGCCGGGACCTATCATTGTCATTAAACACTGGATAATCATCGTATCCTCCTTTCTGGACGGGAACAATACAATCGCAACTCCCTATATTCGCCCCAGCCAACGCGGATGTTATGAAAGGAGGACGTCTTTTGTTTTATGGCTAGATGATGTTGCACTTAAGATGGCGATTGATCGCTATTGGTGTTGATGCATTCACAAGAGTCGGGTATCGGGCATATCTATGTTTGAACCAAAGCATTTGTCATTATCTGTTTGCATCATCGATGATGCATCAAGGAAACTTTTGAGGCCTTCATGCTGCTTACGAGCCATCTGAAGTGTGATACACATCTGACTGGCTGAAGGAAGGAGCAATCATCACTAATTGGGAACGATGCAGGAGAAGGGCTTCGATATCTGAAGGATTTGATATTTCCTTCGCGTATTTTGTCTCCATCCATTCCCGTCGAGTATTCTACTAGCGGCTAGTGTTTGCCGTGTTGAAGCAACAGTTAAAGTCACGTTTTGTCCTTATCAGGATGTTGTTTTGTCTTCCATGCGTGCTTCAACTCTGTGCGTAATTGCTTTGTGCGGAATACTTGTTTTGATACTGTCGTTGGTCGCAGGATATAAAACTCATGCAATCGTAAATACAATTGCAAGTATTGGTTGTCGTCAAGCTCTGTCTACATAGTCGGGTCTCTTGAAATCTCCGCCCAAAAGTATAAGAGTTCACTGTTGAATGCCGGAAGTTCCTTTTCTAGGTTGGATACATGTTTTTCCCCACCGTCGCCCAATATGCATCTGCTCTGGCGATGGAATATCCTTATTTTGAAGAACATTCTTGGGGAAGTTCTGAGAAGTCAATCGGTACTATGGTGGGAGGCGTCAGTTGAGATTTGTGAAGTCATTCAAGAATCCATTCCCTGAAATGCCAACCTCTTGTGGATTCGATTGGCTATTGCTTGAAGCTCTATGTCAATCAACAGCTGAAGGAAAGTTGGCATGAGCTAGTCATGAATCGGTGACAGCAATATTCAGCGGGCTTGAGTGACATGTAAAATCCATAGTCATTAATCTCTCTTGTTATTAAACCTTTGTGCAGATCTGAAGATGGTTTATGTGCAACACTTAAAGGATTCCGATTTCAAGAAATAAGTATTTGTTCTTGTTGTTGTTTATTTTTTATGTGAATTTTATGTGAAACTCGGATCTGATAAAGCTTACAAGTGATGATCTTATCCATCTCTAACTCTCTGAAGTGTTGCTAGTAAGCATGCTGCATCTGTTTCATAATCTGATGAATTGTAGCTAAAAAAAAAATGGAGTGCATCGTAAATTTGAACGATCAAAGACCATGTTCAAATTTAACCTTGCAAGGGCCTGTGTTCAAGTTATGAAGATGGTGGACTGATCTGAGCACAAGAGTAGCAAATCATACTGTGCCCAGTATCTACATCCATCAAAATATTTAAAGAGATAAGTATTCTTTGTTTGCTGAGTTATATCATTTAGTTGGATCTTGTAATTAGTAAAGAGAGATAGTGGGTTCTCTTGAATTGTGTTCACTAGCATAGTGGTTTCATTTATTGCATGTTGGTTGTGAAGATTTCTGAGTGTGACTCTGAAATAAAAAGAGAATTGTAATTTCGATGGTGATTGGTTGGTCACATCGATATCATTCTCTAATGCATGAACTGTGATAGAGCCTTGAACTCTTGGAGAGAGTTGGTTCTACATGCTAACTGCATATTGCATTCAAGAAATATGTAGTTGTGCAGATTGTTTTTTTTTGTTGTGCTGAGTTTGGCACTCTCGAGAGAAGTAAAAGATGGAAGGAAGAGTTATATCAGAATTCAATAAAGATAAGTTTCTTTATCCCTTCATTTTGATCATTTGTTATATTTCCCTTTAGGTTGATTTACTTATTCATGTTTTAATATTGTTCATAAATTATTATGTATTCATGCTATAACCTGAGATAATAAACCTTGTATGATTTTAGTCTTGATATTTCTTTGCATAGTTATAAACAGTTAGTAATCTCTCTCTATAATGCTTCCAGAAAGATCTAGGGGCAAGAAAGTGATGAGAGATTGCTTAGTGATGAAAAGCTTGAGGCATCTTATGAAGAAGTCATGCCGACCAAAAAAATGATCAAGCGTGAAGTCACAACTTGCAGCCATGAGACTGAGTTGATGGCTAGAGGGAGTTCACTTCCAGAAGACTTCTTTGCAATCTCTGAAGCAGGGATCAAGAGGGAGCTTTGTAACTCACTGAGAAGAAGTGAAGATTACTATATTGCAAGGCTAGGTGCTAAACCCTTAGAGGATCCCTTCAGCTGCTAAGATCATAATTGCTCATAACTGTCATCTGGATTTGTCATTGGTAGCTCCGCAAACCTATTCAGAATAGAGTGATCTGGAGGTCGAGGAGGTCAACCCTGAACTCTCTACAGTACCAGAGGTGTGCACTGGAAAACATTTATCTAAGGCAAGCGTTGCAGGAAATCTTGGACGATGAGGTCAGAAGGTTGATGCAAGTACTTAAAGATTCAGAGGGAGTCTACTATTGATATTTTGAAGAGATTTGGTATGATGGATTGCAAATCCATGTCTACACCTATGGAAACCAACTTGCACAAATTGAACGAGGTTGCAGCTAGTTCAGACCTGGTGGATCTCACGATGTACAGGCAGTTGATTGGATCCTTGATGTATCTAGTTAACACGAGACCTGAAATCTGCTATGCAATAAGTGCACTTAGTCAGTTCATGTGTGAACCGAGGCAGGTACATCTTGTTGCAGCGAAACATGTCCTGAGATACTTGCATGGGACAATTGGGTATGGGTTGAGATATTCTTCAGGTGTGATCCTGGAGCTGCATGGTTATACAGATTCTGTTTCGGCAGATTGTGTTGCTGATCAGAAGAGCACCCTTGGATGTTATTTCAGTTTGGGGTCTGCGATGATCTCCTGATGTAGCAGGAAGCAGTCTTCAGTGGCACTGAGCATTGCAGAGGTCGTGTACATTGCAGCATGTGTGGCAATTTGAGAAGCAGTGTGGCTTCGAAAGCTCCTTGCAGGATTGGTTGGACAATCGTTGGAGCCGACTATCATCCATTGTGTTAATTAAGCTATGTGGAGCCTTCTGTCAATACAGTGTTTCATGACAGAACTAAACATGTTATTGAGGAAAGCATTTCAGTTGAGGTATATCAGCACTGATGAGCAGACGACAGACATTCTCACCAAACCTCTCTCCAGGATAAAGTTTGTGTACTTTCGAGATAAGCTTGGTATGGTGGAGAATACAGCCTTAACTGAGAAGGAGTCTTAGTATCAGTGATCCTCATTAATGAGTTCTCTCTGTGAGATAAGTTCGAGGTGAAATCCCTTGATTAATGAGTTCTTCTATGGGAGAGAAGTTCGAGGTGAAATCCCTTGATTAATGAGTTCTTCTCTGTAAGAGAAGTTCGAGGTGAAATCCCTTGATTCCACCCTCTGGGAGAGCCATGGTGGATGTCATGTGTGTGACTCCATGACAACATCACGTGAGGGAGTCCGTGATGATTCCTCTTGTACTTGTGTTTTCACCCTCTGGGAGAGCCATGGTGAAAGTCATGTTGAGGTGACAACATCACGAAAGTGATGAACATTTGTACATACCATACATGTTTGTAGCCATTATGGTTGATATCACGATGAGGTGATATCGTTTCTTTTCCACATATGGTTGTAGCCATTGTGGTTGGCACCACGATGAGGTGATGTGTCTTGTGCAGCAGGAAGTATTCCTCCCTAGCTGAGAGGGAGTGTTGATGTTATTGCAGCTTCGGGCATCATACTTCCTTATTTATTTGTGATTATTTAATGGCAACATATCTCTAAGATGGCCGACCTCCTTTGTAATTATTATTTATTATTTGTAATTATTTTTATGGTGGCCGACCTTGTCCTTGAAAAGGTGTGACCCCTCTAAGCAACATGTATATATAGAAGGTCACTTTCTCTCATTTGTGTATCAAGAAAAAGTTCGATCTCCTTCTCCATTTAGTGCGAGCTCTTCGAGAATAGTGCGAATTAATATAGGAGCAGATTGAGAGTTTATTCAAGTGCAGATTGAAGATCAGACTATTAGTTTGTGTTACAGCCATTGCTGGTGCTGATCTTTGGCCTTGTGTGTGGCCTCATTGTAATGTAACTTGTTGCCATTGCTCATATATGTAAGAGATATAATTGTTGCTGGGTTTTTCTCCCTCAAGAGGAGGGATTTCCTAGGGTATCTGCTGTGTTATTGTGTCTGATTTTGAATTAAGTTTTGCTTATCTAATCTGATCATTTAAAATCAACAACTATGAGAGGGTGAATGCCTGCAATAATGCATGAAATTGAAGAGAGTATTATACTATTTGGAGTGAAGCAAAATACGTGAGTCATATACAGTTGCACAATACAAAACATGATATACCCAAAGCTGCACAAAAATAAAGGAAATGCAAAATTCAAAACTTAATTAAATGGAGGCACAAAGAGACCATATACCTTGCAGAAGCAGATAGCAGATCTCAGAAGTATGAATTTCAGCTGGAGTTGGCCGTTCTTGAGCAGAAACAGGCCAGAAAAGAAAAGGAGAAAACACAAAGATTACAAAAGCTAAATAATGCATTACAGATACAATATGTGTATTTACTATTTTGCAAAGCAACAGCAACAGTAGAGAGTAGAGGTAGTTGCAAGGCAATAATTGAATTTATTGATGTGACTGTAAGATCTCTCAGAATTTTACCAGCAATGCCAGAATTACAATTCTAGTAACATTTTTGCCAAGTTTTCGTAGATGTTCATGGAGAATCTGGCTTTACCATCAGGGGATAGCCATAAACAGGCAAAGGCAAAAAATTCATCAAGGATGCCTACTACACAAAAAAAAAAATGATCTTGTTCATTCCTTATAGGCTGAGGAATTTATGTTGGTGGCATTCCTACAACTGCATCAAGCATCCCCATCATAGTTGAGCAGAATTCACAACACTATGGGGTGAGTGAGGGTATACATAAGTAATATTATTTATGCTTTGTTATTGATGTAGTTGACCTCACATGCTTCTAGCAATAATTTGAGAGAAGCCCCCTTTACAGAAGGTAAGAATTGGTCTTTGAAAATAAAACTTGGTACATATAGTCTTGTGCAGTTGATATGCTTGATGGTTTGGGGTGTTATACAAAGTGCCTCTATTATCCCCCTCACAAAAATTGTATCCTCGAGCATTATAGAGCACTCTCCCATCACCTGCATTGGGCATACTGGCACTAACCATGATCATTACAACAATACATTTATCTGTTTTTCTTCAGTACAACAAAAAACATGGTGTAACAATTATATATTTCATTCCCCGCTTATAGATGGGCAATTGCAATCAAGAGTTTGTTGTCCCTAATTTTTGACTTGTTAAAAATTGGGATAACCAATTGAAATTTTGATTAAATTTGAAGGTTTTCTTCTCTATGGCACGTATTTCGAGGTGCTAAGATCAGCAAATCTCAATTTTAAGTCTATAGTCCTTTGGGTTACCCCTTTTTCCATATTCTCGTCCATTTTCGTCAATTTCTGAGTCATTTTCAGTATGTTTTTGGTCACATTCGGGTTTTTATAACATCACTGCAAGTAGGAGATTTTGAACTTAATTACAAGTTGCTTTTTAAAACTTTCTTTTCCTTTGTAGGAACTTTTTGAAGTATTTGCAGTAATACGAACTTTTTAAGTTCATTACAAGTTATTTTTCATAAAGTACTTGTAATTGTTCTTAGAAATTCCGATTTCCTTTAAAGATTATTTGTAGTAGCTTCTTAAAAGTCCGATTTGCTTTATTTTGTTTGCTTTTGTCTTATAAAAGCCCGATTTTATAGACTTACGAATACAGTGTAAAAGCCCGATTTTCACTTGATTTCACTTGCAAGAGCATGATAAAAGTCCGAACTCACTTGTTAAGTGATCAAAAAGGCCCGATTTTGCAAAGTCACTTGTTAAGTGATTGAAAAAGTCCTATTTTCTTTTAAATCACTTGCAATGACATTTTAAAAAGCCCGAATGCTTGCAAAATCATTTGAAAACCCCGATTTTATTGAAAAGTCACTTGCAAACAGATTTTAAAAGCCCGACTTTGCAAAAGCATTTGCGTTTGTCATGTGAAAGTCCGACGCCATTCATTTTTGAAGCTGTTCGAGTCCTATTTCGCCTTTCTTCCTCTTTTCATGGAGATGTCATGAATTCACATGCTTAAAAATCGCACTTTTACCTGTAAATATCCAAGTCTCTTTCATCTTCTGAGTTTGTGAATGCGCCTAGGGTTTCTTCTTCTTCTTTGTCTGCGAATTTTGCTACGGGTATGTTTCCTTTTCTTTCTTTCATTCTTGTATTTTGTTTTGTAAATATTTTAAATGCTTTTCATTAAAATGCTTTGCAAAACGTGTTTTTCATTTACAACGACTTTCTTTTTCATACGCGTTTTTATTCATTTGCCTTCATACGTTTTTCTGTTATACACTGAAACGTCATCTTCTTTGCAAATGTATTCGCCATTTCTCGTTCATCCCATACATTTTCAGTCAAGAAAAACGTGTTCCTCTTCTTTATGCTTTCTCATGAAAATGCGTTTCTATTTCTTCATTTTAGTGAAATGTCATTTACTATTCTATGCATTTCCCATGTCTTTCATTGTCCATACGCCCTTTGTTTCCTCACATTTTATTTTACTCGCCCTCCATTTCATTTCATTTCTATACGTTTCAGCTGAGAATATGTGAAAACGTCTTATTGTTTTTTCCATTCGACCTTCATTTACTTTCACTCCATTCACTCTCCAAACCATTTCGTTTTCATTCCATTTCCATACATTCCGTTTTCATACCATTCGTACTTCTCTCTCCATCCCCATTTCCATTTTCTGAAATAGAAAAAGAAATACAAAAAATGATACCTTTTGTGGCAAATTAGGGTTTTACTTATCTATTACAAATCAGAGATTTTAATGAAGAACGCAAGTTGTGAAAAGTTTGTTTTTAAATCACTTGCAATAACCTTTCAAAATGCCGAAATGATCTTTTACTTGCAATGTCTCCTCAAAACCCCGACATTCACTTTTCACTTGCAGTCGGCCCTCAAAATCCCGAAATACCATTAAGGTGCTTTAAAATCGGACTTTTTGCCTTTGGCTGCAAATGCAATTTAAAAGTTTTGACTTGCACTTTGCAAAGTTGCAGTCTAACTTTTTCATTCGTCATGAAAAGAATGTCCTTTTCACTCGCAATCAGCCCTCAAAAACCCGAAATGAGTTATAATGCTCATTTCCTACCCTCAAACAGCCAAATACCATTCTGAGTTTTAGCCTTCGCCATGTCTACGCATGTAAACGTTAATGATGTCCTGACCTTATGGAACTTTCATCGCAGCCTTGCAGATTCTTGTTCGATGACGGAGGAACCTTCTTCTCCACCGAACAAAAAGAGATGAAGTATAAATATGACAAATACCAGAATGAGATTTCACCTTCTCATGTTGTCTCAAACATTGAGGAAATCAGAGATACGGAGATTGGGCATGTTGATATGTCCGAGTTTTTGGGAAGAGCTGAGAAATCAACTTCTCATCCTATGCAGTTGCTATTGCAAAGTCATATTCATCTGGTTGCTTCCTTTCCTGTTGCTGCCCTAGAACCAGAGTTCGTCCTTGCATGCACAGCTCACTTTGATAGAGAATCCAGAACTATTAAAGATGATGATGGGAATGTAGTCATACGGCTTGATCCAGAAACCATTCATAGGGTTTTCAGACTTCCAGACTCACCCATGTATTCAGATATTTCAATCAAGAGCGCTTTAGATCATTATGAGCATAAGAAGGAAGATTGTAAACAGCACATTAATACCAAATGGCTTCTGAAGCGTCGAGCTGGTGTGTCTCGGTTGCCCAAGCTGTATCGATCTGACTTCAAAGAAGAAATCAATGATATCATCACTCTCTTGAGCAGAATTATGGGGTTGAAATTCTCTAATGTCTTTGAAAAATGGATGTACAAGTTCATTGTGGTGATTAGAAAGGCACAACACCCAATCTTCTGGGGTGAAATAATCAGTGATAGCTTATGTGAACAGCTTGCACAAGTTCCTACCACACTCACCTTCTATATGAATTCCTATCTAGTTTATATAGCAGCATCACTAAGACAATTTTCAGGCCTTTCTACCGTTGGAGATAGATCTCTTGTCCCAGTTTGGGAATACTATGATCAGCTGCCTTTGATTCCTAGCAGGATTCACTACAGAAGAGTTCAAGATGCGTTCTTTGGCTATTTCATGTGCCTTTTTGACAAGAACTTGCAGAATAACAGAATATCAGATGCTGCTTGGAAAAAAGTTAATGAATATGGTTGCCTTTTTCTTCAGTTTCCTACTTTTACCTATATGAGGGTTGGCTGTTTTGAAGATCAGCCATACATGCTGCCAAGGTATCCAACTGATAAGATCATTTTAATGGAGCTAGCAAGACAGTTGATGACGGTGCATGCACGGCAAGCTGCGCAACACAAAACTGGAGTGAGTATCTCGTCTCATAAGCCATTACAGATTGGGAGATACTCCTTGACAAGCACTTCAAAGGCAAAAGCTATGGAAACTGAGATTCAGGAGGTTAAGATGAAAAGATTCAAGGCTAGAGCAGATTTTGATTACAAAGGCATGAAGGACAAGATAAAGAGGGCCTTCACTCATGTGCATCGCCTTGAAGATATTTGGGCAGATCTCCGAACTGAGAAAGAAATCTATAAAATGGACTATTGCAGGTTTACAGTTGAACAGGTTATTGATTTTAATCTCACTCTGATTCCAGAAGGAGTAATTGATGATGGGCTGATTCTAGATCCAGAATATGAAGAACAAAGAGTTGCTGATGCTTCTATTCCAGCAATACAATGGTTTAATAAAGAATCAGTTTCTATCTTCAACAGATTTCAGTCGATCTTGGCAAATACTAACTCTTGGCTCAAGAGTATAGGCGTCAAGACTATTAAAATCAGGGTTAATAATGAAGATGATTCAGCTGGACCTGTTGGATTAAAATCAGAAGTCAGGGATAAATCCAAAGAAGGTGCTTCTTCTTCAGGAACGAGGATTAAGCTGAGAGTCAACCGTGTTGTAGAACAACCTTTGGAGGAACCAACATTAAAAGGGAAAGAGGTTAGAGAGACGCAGATCCAAGTCATTGATCAGCAAGAAGGAGAAGTTCCTCAATCTCCTACTACTCTAAGTATAAAGTCTCCACATATTGATGCTGCACCAGTATCAGTATTATCTCCTATGTCTCAATTTGACAGCGACATTGATTCCTTTTCAACGGTTTACATTCCTCCTATTGAAGCTGCTCTTCATGCATCAACTTCATCAATGGTGATTGCTTCAATAAAAAACATGCATGATAATCTGGAAAATGTTTTTGATGCTAATCCAATGTATCCAAACACATCACAAATAACGCTTCCAGAAATTGATACATCTGCTGCAAGCTTTGATTGTTTCATGGCTAATGCTGATCATAATGCACCTTCCAGTCAAGCTTTTGTTGCAATTCAAACTGAGACATCTCCAAGAGTGACAACTGTGACTCAAAATGAATCTGTTGTTGTTTCAAATACGGTCGCTGTTTCAAATGAAGACACGTTGAACCTTCCTCCATGGTTGAGTTCAATTACTCTAAAGAGAAAGAAACAGGCAATCTCTCCAGATGTATTTGATTTTCAGCAGTTGAAGAGATCAAAGCCAAAAGCTGCAAAGAAGGCTAAAACCGTTTCACGGGTAGTTGTGGACAGCAACAAAATGAAGTATGCAGAGATAGCTGAACCCCTTGCAGACAAGTCACCTGAAGAGATGCAAGTTTCTGATTATAAATTCACAAGGGTGGATTTAGGCAAGCAGACACATGCTAGTATGATGCAAGACGCTCAAAATTCAGTAACTATTCTAACACATAGTTACAATGAACTTTTGGCAAAGAAGGAAAAGCTGAAAGAAGAGAATTCACAGCTCATCTCAGTCATTCAGAAGATTGCCAACTCTTCAGAACAGGTTAATCCATTAATTTCTTTCACTTCTGAAGAATCAGTTAAGCAATTGGAGAAAATTGCACAAAAAGCCAAAGCAATTGATTCTTGGGTAACACAGCTCATTGATCAAAGCATTCCAATGATTGAAAAGACATTACAAGTTCTAAACAATGTCAGAATAGCAAAAATAAAGTTGAATCAGACTTTGGAAGCTTTCCAGCAAAGTTTAGATTCACTTGAAAAAGATTTGAAAATCTGGCATGAGATAGATCAAGTCAAGCTACAAATTCTATGCAGCAATTCAATCCTACCAAACAGAGAGAAATACATAGAATTTGAAGAACTTATGACAAATAAATCATTGGTTATTCAAGATCTCATCAAAGATATCCAGGCTACTCTAGAAATGAATAATGAAGTTCAGCAAGACATCCTTTCTAGCTTTGAGAAAATCCCTTGCACAGTTTTGAATCATGAAGGAGAATTACTTGCAGCTGATATGGTCACTACAGAGATGGCAGCAAATCTTCGTCAAGAGCTGGAATCAGAACATTTTACCATGGATTCGATTCACAAGTTTGTCAATCATAGAACGATCCTTGATAAAATGCAAACTATTTATGAAGAGCATAGACTAGCAACGATAAGATATTTTGATGTAATTTTGAAGACTGTTGCAGTTGCCAAGAACACGCTAGGCCCCGATCCAGCTGAGTTGAAAGAAATTATCAGCAGATTTCAATCTTTCAAAGCTAGGATTGATATAGAATAAAATGTTTTATCTTTATGCATTTTTGTTTTCGACAAACTACATGTAAAAACAGATTTTGTAATCGCAAGTGTTTCTTTCACTTGCAATTTTGTAAATTGTAATTACATGTAATCTAATTACAAGTCAAAATAGTTTAGGACTTGTAATTTTGAATAAGTCAATTACAAGTAGTTGGTGATTGAGAGAATTTCTCAAGTTAGTTGGGATCCTCCCACCTTTTTCTCATGACCTCTCTCCTATAAATACTTGAGAGGGTCCTTTGTAAACATATCTTTTTGGCAAGCAAGAAAACTCTGCAGAATTTTGTACTCATAAAGACTTTGAGCTTTATAATTACAAGTTGTTCATTTTCAAATAATATCAAAGAGTTGCAGATTTCAGACTTTGTGTTGAATTCTCACTTTGTGTCCATTGTGTTCTTATGTCATTTTGGGCATTGCTTTGTGATCATTTGAAAGTTGAGAAAGATTGCTAGAGAGAGCTTCAATTAATATATTTTCAGACTTTGTGCTGTCAATATTGAAGATTGAATTTATAGTTTAGAAGTTAAGAAGAATTGCAAGTCTTTGTGCTCATGACGATTCCAATACATAAGTAGTTAATAGATACATCATATCCACAGACTTTGTGCTACCATATGCTGTATATTATCATTAGGATTATCTTTTAAAAGGGTAGATAGGATTGCAGATTTTCAAGACTTTGAGCTTGAGGTTGTTTTCCCGTCCCGAAGGAAGTGACGGAAGTCTTTGAGCTTTCAGGAAACTTCATTTCCTTTCCACTGATTTTATTACAAACTGCTGTAAGAGTTTTATTTAGAAGTTAATCCTGCTTTTTCTGAAAAGAGAAAAAAGTTTAGTCTTTCCTGAAACAAGAGGAGAGATTATCGTTCCACCCGTATTTGTTTTTAGTTATTTAGATAGGGGGAGCCTTCCCTTAAATAGGAGAGTATAACTCACACACTGTGTTGAAATTACCATTTTGCTAAACCTTCTCAGTTTACAAAATATTCAACCAACAGAGTTGTAGATGTTATATTTATCATTCTTATCTGTTCTATTGAGTTTGAAGTTAGGGTATTTAAGGGTGTTATAATAACATTGGTTTTAAGCAGAGTTATTTAGCTATTCACTGAAATGTTCCATGTCACCACATACCATTCACATATCAGAAAACAATCGCTGTAGGACACATCTCAGGGCATTTTTACTTATTGAGATTAATATGCAATAAGCACTTAAACAGAACATATTTCTGGTAATCTAATGAAGCAATGCTTCAAGATAGCAAAATTTGGGAGAGAAGTATTACCTGACACGCTTTTAAGACCTCATCCCGATCTCTTTCTGGGAAAGATTCTGACATTGATTGAAATGAAGTTTGAATCAGTCCATCCTTCTTGTCACTATAATTTACACTAGATTCACCAGCAGCAAGGTCCTCATAATGAACTTTAGACGAAGTTGCCGCCATTTCAAGCAATATGTTTAGACTCTGCCATATGAACACGTAATATTGAAAGAGAACACAACGAAAAGCTTAGTGAGATCATAGGAAGACCTTTTAACATACAAAAAAGCATGAGCAACCATGATGTTCATTGTCTGTAATGATTCTTGCATATAAATGAAATTCTAGAAATATATGAAACCCAGATACATTTATAGAAAATTAAAGCAGTTATCAAAAGTGAAAACTAAGCTTACAAACAAAATGCACATAAAATAGCATTGTGTAATTGAACTTCTAAATTTAATAAAGACAGGTTACATATATCCATTGCTTTTGTAAACTAAAAACCATAGAAGCATAAATCCTAAAAAAATTCCAAAAATCCCAATTTTTAAAAAATCTTTGGCCAAAACGATTTTTTCCCCAAAAAATCCCGATTTAATCAGCTTTGATTTTCAACAATGTTCAATGATTTTTAAGTGTTTGAATCGCGAAAAAAATTGCATAAAAATCTTTAAAAAATTGCCCAATCAACCTTCGCAAAACCCTAACTACACAAAATTGCTATTCCATCAGAGCATTTCATTGATTTTTAGCACATAACTAAGCGTTGGCCCTTGAGACATGGTTCACCATCAAAGATTCGCTAGATTTCATTAGGTTGCTGAGGCAAATCACAGGTAAGCGACCTTGAATGTATGTATATTTCTAATAGATGTTAAAGACATTAAAATAGAGACACGTTCTTTGGTAGGCTTCTACGTTTGATGTTAAGGGTGTTGCAAGGTGTGTGCCATTGGTCTCCTTGTGTTGTGCAGCACGGCACTCAAGTTCGTGACATGGCTTAATCGCCTCTTATGGATTCATTAACTCTAGTGGTTGTATCAAACATTAACAAGTCGATCTTTTGGTGCAACGGAAACCGTCTATGCAGCAATTGGTATCCTTTAACTGGCTCATCGATCAACTCTAGATCACCTTTAACACATAGGAATTTGATTCCCATGTCTTTGGCATCTTTGAGGCCTAATAAAAGCACCTCTTTCTTAGCTTCAGTGAATTCCAATTGCATAAATGAGTGCAACTGTCCTCTAGGGGAGATAATCACTTCCCCTACTTCTGAAATTGTTGTAGGGGAACAACTTCCATCAAACTGTGTTGTGCATGACCTTGTGTCTTCTGTCAGTCTCCTTTCAGAACAAGCAATGTTCTGATCTTCAGTTTCTACCTCTGGCAGAGTCACATAATTACCGGGACCCGTTCCAAGCTTTGCTCCTACTGGAACAGATGACTTGAGCACAGCGTGCTTTTTCACAACATTGAGAATCTGATCTACTTGTTCTGGATGATCCTGAACATATTCCAGTTGAGAGATTTGTACCTTAGTCTTCATCATGGAAGCTATGATGTCAAAATTTGTTGAAGACGGATCTTGAGCAACTGGCATAGCGTTCTTCTGTGAAGACCTAGGATTGGAAGTGGAAGGCACCTCTTCACCCTTTTCCGCTTGATCTTCATCTTTCTTCCTCTTCTTTTTGTGCTTTGAGGTGTTGAGCACGTCTAGACACAGGCGTTGAACCATTTTCATGATTTACCGCAAGAGCATACTAACAGTATGCTTTTTCTTTTTCTTTAATAACGGGTTCAAAGTATCCCGTTGCAGAGACGCCATCGAAGTTGTCTGTCTGTGGTAAGACAACCTTTGAACTTGTTGGTACAAAACTAGAATTGGGAGCAGCTTCAGCATATCCCATGATTTGGGACATTCTCAAATTCTCAGGACACATAAATCCGGTATGTTCATTAGTGTCATGGAAACAACAAAATACTACACTGTGTGCAGCTTCAATCATTGGTCTTGATGGAGATGTTGGCAACCATGGGTGAAGATTGTCTCTCTTTGGCTGGTACGGTTGCTGAACTAAAGATCTAATAGAATCTGTTTTCATCAAACCAGAAGTGATCATATTATCCTCCAACTTGATGGCGTGTTCTTGCACACTCTTCAACTCTGTTTCTTTTGCCATCTTCAGGAAGAAGGCTATCTCTGATGGAAGAGCATTTATGAAATACCTCATCAGAATCTCTAGTGATGGATCGAGCGTAAAAGAAATTCTTGTAACAAGACGATTAAATCTTGATACAAATTCCCTCATGTGTTCGTTGTGTTCCATCTTTGAATTTGCAAGCTGGGCAAACAACATATGACTGTCTTCAGCGGGCTTGAATCTCGCCAAAAAATTGTCACTCATAGTTTTCCAACTTGTAATAACACCTGGCTTCAGGTGACTAAACCAGTCAGTAGCATTCCCAACAAGAGTCTCCACAAAGAGACGCACTGCAATGTCTTCATGTGGTACATGCAAGACAGCGCAAGCCATTGTGAATGCAGCAAAATGTTCATCTGGGTGTTGACTTCCATCGCTGTGAAATCGGGGAAAGTGCTTCCTTGACCCTTTAGGTAACTCATGATTTACCTGAAAAGCCAAAGGTCCAATGTTATTACCCCAAGGTAATGAAGGTGGACGTATCTTGCCAGCATTATTGTTGTTGCCATCCATTGCTTTTTGTATGGATCATGCAATCGAATGCCAGAGAATCATTCCTGTGAAATAAAAGCGTTAGCTTTTTCTTGAAGTTTTATGCCTCGTTGCCCCACAGTGGGTGCCAGAAAACTGTTGGCATTTCAATTAGCACCTCTGGAGTGCTTATTGGAAACGATCAGTTATTGCAATTGTTATAGTACTACTCCTTCGGATTATAGAGAGGAAGATCTCTTTGCTGATGTAATGTGTAAGAAAGGGTAGAGTAGACTAAGGTTCCTATCTTTTTGTACTCAGCAGCAGGACACAAGGGTGCACAAACACGTTACACAATGCGCCATAGCTAGCTAAGCTTTTCTCTAGTTTCTGCAGATCTTAACTACGACTAAACTAGTTTTTAATCTATCCTATCTCCCCAAGATAAACAGAGCATGAGGGTATAGGAACGGGAATGGATGGTTGGATCACTTGAATCTACCGTCTCCTTAGAATATGGCCGACACTCTGAACTCTCGGATATACGCTGGGATAAGGTTTTATACAAGCAAACACTCTTTACGATAAGTTGGATCTTTGACTTGCCAAGGAGGAGGAACCCCTGTCCGAGGTATACGCTAGGAAACAGCTTACTAGAAATAACAAATCACGATGATTTGGCCGACAAACTTGCTAAGGAGGAGGAACCCCTATCCGAAGTATAGATTGAAAGACAATCCATTAAACAACATCACACGATAACTATTAATAACAAAATATCCAAGGAGGAGGAACCCCTGTCCAAGGAGGAGATTGAAACAACAAGCTATTAACACAAAACGTTGAAACAACTCAAATATTTGGATCAAAATGCACGCTCCTTCTGATTTTCTTCTTCAAATTTCCTCAACGAGTTACAAAAGAATTTGGACATGCAAAGGCATGAAATCATGCACAATTGCTCATCAAACCAATCAACTCTCATCCAAGAGTGAACAAATAACACTTTCAAACTTGTTGGCAACAGTGGCGCAGCAATTTTGCATAGTAAGTAAAGGTTAACAAAATAATGAGCCCAAGGCTCTTATTTATAGAACTCAAAGGAGTAGGCAACCCTAAAATCTCCTTGAGTTAACAATCAGTTCTTGCCAATTAGCAAGATTTATTCCTATGTCTAAAAGTAGGTGAACAATTAGTTAACTGGAAATCTACTTTAGTTAACTGAAACTAAACAAAGAGTCAACTAGAAACTACTTTAGTTGACTGACACTAAACTAAAAGTGAACTTTATTACAAAGTGTGCCTCCAAAATAGACATCCACATTTAGTGGAGATCTGAGATCCACCAATTATGGAAGTCAAATTAGACATCCTCAATTAGTGGGATCTGACAATGCATGATCTGTGGGACGTGGAGTTAACTTGAAAAGGGGCATCAAGTTAACTCCAGTAACATTTAATGTCATTCTGGAGGATAGGACGTCCCAACTAGGTGTCTGATACCTCATTACCTCTAGTCAACAGTCCTTCTAACCAGGTGTTCACTTTTTCTGCCTCTTGCAAGCTGCTTTTGATATTCAATCTTCTTTGCAACTGCGTCTTCCAACCTTGTTGACATGGGATGTGGAAGGTAGTGCGATAGTAACCTGTGGTGGCTCTATGTTTGGAATGGCTACCTTCCGCATTTGGCTATCCATTGAACGGTGATGCCATTAACGCCTTCCAAGGCATCCAACTTGACTATGGGCTTTACTTGATGCATGTCTGTGTCGAGTGTTTTCAGAAATTCTTGAAGTAGGACCATTTTGTTCTTGATTTCATCATGAGAGTACTACATTCTGAAAAGCTTGACTGTTGACTATAAACATAGACATGTTCAGATAAGTTTTGAAAACCCCTAAAAATAGCCACCCGCCGAGAAGTATTTTTCCGGAAAAAATCTGGCACATGCGTTTTGTTCGTTCTTCAATGCTGAACAAACCCAATTTGTTAGATTTTTTATTGTGACTTTTTCGGAAAAAACCCTAAAAATAGGGGCAGCAAGTTTGTTGTTTCTAGAAAATTTGAAGAGATCGGTTTAGTTGGAAAACTATACTGATCATACCCAATTGGCCAGATCTGTGATAGCTTGTTGTTTTCTTGGACATGCAAGAAGTTTTAAGAAAAAACAGAGGAAAAAGACAAGGAGAAGATTGGAAGTTATTCTCTGCCTTCTTGTAAAAATCTGCCTCTGGATGCAACCTCTGAGAAAATATCCTTTTGTGCTATTGATCTTCAAAAAATAATGAACGGTCAAAACCCTCTATCAGATCTTGAAAAGACATCTTGGAGAGCAAAGGACTGTTCTTGAACTCCAACCTGCAAAGACAAACAATGAATAATGATGTCCAAGCTTGATACATAGTGATTGATGCTTGAATGCATCAAGTATGGGCACCAACTCATGATTGAGGAGTGATTTGGCTTGATCTAGAGTTTCTAAACTGATTTCCACTGATTGTGGGACGTTTGAGCCAAGTTTGCCTCCAAAATATTCTAACTCAAGTCAACATATCTTGCTTTGACCTTTAAGGCGTCCTTTTTGAATTTGAACACTTTTTTCATTATTTTTTTTTATGGCAAAAAGCCTCTGTTTGATCCTTGCTCCTGGTCGTTCAATTGATCTTGAGCAGCTACTGATAGATTTGTTGTTGAGCTGGAACAATGCTGAAGAGATGTGCCTGGAAGCTGTTAAGTCAAAAAACTGAGTTTGAGGCTCCAGGAGACTGGGCGCCTTTCTCCAGCAGGGGCGCTTTTGCACTTGCCTTAGTCAATTTTCAATGCCCGTTCTTCAATTCCTCCATTTAGACCTTTCGTGCTTCGATTTGATATCTCTGCTGATTGACGAGTCGGTCCATCTTGCTTGACGATTCATCAGGTGACCAGCTCAATCCTAAAAAGGATGACTGGTTTCTTAGCTCCTGAAAGTCAGTTTTAGGTCTTAAGAAGCAAGGGCGCCCTTCTCCAGTAGGGGCGCTTTTTTCCTTTCTATCCAGTTATTTCATGTTGAAAACTGCCTCAGTTTGATCTCCGTCATCAGATGATTGCCTTGTCGGATGTCCTCTCTGACGGTTTCATTGTCGAGATCGATCCAAACAGAGAAGGTCATTCTGGAGGTCACTCAGCAAATTGATTGCATTTGAGTGCCCAAAAGAAACAGTGCCTTTCTTCAGCGGGGGCGCCTTTTTATGCTAGACAGCCATTTTGGATGTTCTTTGTCAACAGCCTCTTTATACTCCGTTGACGTTTGTCGGCTATCACTTCATCAGATGATTCCGTTGAATGTTTCATTGTCGAGCCAGCAAGAATGCGAAGAGGATGACTGCCTTGGATGAATCTGGTGGCTGCATTTGGCCCTTGAGATCCAAGGGCGCCTCTCTCTAGTAGGGGCGCTTTTGGCATTTTGAACTGTGTTCTCCTTGGTAGCATATCCAGAGTTAGCCAAACTTTGGCCTTTTCCGGTTTCAGAAATCTCCTCCATCAAACATCATCATTTTTGTCCTTTTCTGTCATGGTTTCTTCATTGAAGCTCTTGAAGCTTAACTTTTAGCATCTAGTACTAGCCAATCTACCATTAATGGTTGCGGAGCTCCTAACTTTTTCTTCTGAAAAATGAAAACATACCCACCAAAGTTAAACATGTCTTTTGATGATTCTGACTTGACTAGTGTGATCATGAAGTCAAATAATCCGATCAAAATCATTTTCATTTGTTTCTAGGAAGGTCCTATTTTCGGGGAATTTCCCTAAAAATAGGGATTTTCAAAATTTTAACCATATGTTCCTTGACAAAAACCCTAGGTTTGGTTTGACCTAAAACAGACTTTTGACGGCATTTTTACATGATTTAGCTCAATTTAAGCAGAATGCCAAAAATTTATTTTGGGTACAACATTGTAGAAATTGCAAGTACTATTAAATCACAAATATGAACTAGTTGATTCCCATTTTGTAATTTATGATGTCTACTCAGCAAAGAAAATTGTCTTTTTAATGACTCTCTTGATCTTGAGGATTTTGAGATCCTAGAGACCAACTTGGATAGTCATGAGGTTGACCGTTGAACGACTAAGGAGAGGCTCTAAACTAGGAGCTTCATCATCAAGACCTGCAGCCCTCTAGCATAGCTCTATTTGTAGTAGCAAGAATCATTGGCTACGTTTGATTTTTTTGGAAATTTGTACTTAGTTTATAGATTGACTTTGTACAAACTATATTGTAATTGAAATTTTATCAATTGTAACCATCTAGTTATTTTTTATGCCTATGAAGTATGCTTTGTGCAACGCAATGTAATCAGTGATCTGAATATAAACAACCAAATCCTATTTTCTATAATTCATGGGTTAAACTCTCTATTTTATTTTCTCTCTATATCTCTATGCTATGGAAATGCCCATAAATTTTTTTAAAAATTAGTCTCTTTTTCTACAATTTTTTATATTTTTTTATAAATCCGATTTTTTCACAATTTTTTCCCAATTTTTTCAAAAAATCTTATACTTTTGGTTTGCCGATTTTTTCCCCAAACATTTTTTGCTGTTATGCAGTAAAAACAATCAGATCTTTTCACTTGAACAACATATCAGCAATGAGATTAGGGAGACTAACATTACCTTCGAAATAAAGGCCAATTGTTAAAGCTACTTCTAACCTATCACAACATACAAAGACATTTATAGGAATAATCAATAAACTTGTCAAAGATAATGCCACAGACTTGACATCAACATGATACTTGGGTCTGTATTTTTGCAATGGCAATCCACAACATACAGCTGCAGAACATTACAAAGAAAGACAAGATAACAGTGCATTCAAAGACTTGTTACAAATGCTCTGCCTTTCTGCTCTCCATACAGCATTCTTGACCTATTGCATTTATAATTTACTTATGCATTTAATAGCTACATGTTCATTTATACTTTTCTAAGATACAATACGTGCTGCATAGATTACATACAAGGAACACAAAAGGAAAAATAGGTACCTATATTCTAAATATCTGCAACCCACACCTCATGTTAGTCAACAAGAATGTGAAATTTGCAATGGCAAAAAATTTACAAATTTCTATTTTATACAACATTCATCTGACTTGTGATGCAGCAAGCTCATATCCATATAATTGCAGAACAATACTGGGGTGGATTTGTGCTTCCTTTGAATTCCCAGAAATTAAACTCCAGCACATAGTGTTGGATCCCCATTGTTGTGGATGCCAAAACAAGCACTTGGGAACTGGTCGCCATCATGGATTAGCACTGTGAGTTACGCATAAAAGGGCTTCCAATTGTCCAAGTCAAGTTCAGTGGCAAGCACCAGCAATATTGGCAGATTGACAACATCGTAAAGCAACATCTAGGCAATACCCATGTCACAATCAAATTTAGAGAATTCTATCAGAAGTACATAGACTCTAACAATCAAAGAACCACATTCACACTAGTCATCAGGTGCACTTGGCTAGCTAAAATAGGGCATTGAATATCTCAAGCACACTCATGAGTAAATAAACCAGTGCAAAAATAGAACCTTGGTTACAATCAGTGAGGAAAATGGGTGGAAACACAGAAAGGGACCGCAATACCATGGAAAGAAGAATGCCCCACTATACCACATGTTCTTCCTTGCTGGCATATTCTGTCACCACTTTCTAATTTCATTGGCAGACTTGTGCATGCTCATCATTGATGTCCTATAATTGGTTGTCGGATTGTCCTACACCTACACTTGACACAGGTATTCTTAAAGAAAAACACAAACCAATTTGGTAGACACGAGGTTGAGACACCACAAATTGTTGACATTGGCTTCCAATAGGTAAGACCATTGAATACCAACTTGGTTCACAATAAAGTTGAGCATATGGTTTGTTCACATATCTTGATGTAAAACTGTCAATTCATGTGGAGAATCCATAAGAAGCTCTTATACTAGGATAATCTTAAAAAGAGGCTTAAGTTGTAAGGAAGTGGATGCAAAGTTCAAGAAATGTCAAGAGGAGAGAAGAAGATAGATACTACTGCAAAATATAGGATGTCAAAAGTTGCATGCAAGGCAGAAGTTATGACTATGTTGAACGAGTCACTGAAAATGCAAATGGATTGCATGTGGCGATAACCAGTGACAAAGATAGCCATGAATCTTGTGGAAAGGTGCAGCACACAATAATCAAGATCATCATCTTTGCCAGAGTTGGAAATGGGCAGTACACATTCAGGAAGTGGTCTGGTAATAGTTATGAAAGTGATTCTAACTACAGAAAGGGTCATGTTCAAGACATTGATGGCTGGTAGAACAAAGGAAATGACAAGGGGTGTGGAAGACTGCAGCAGCAATGAAGGTGTAGGGGAAACAGAGCAGTTAGGTATTTTGTGAGTCAAATTTTGTTGTGCACAACTTCAAAGGTGACAAAACTAATTATTTTGTAATCATAGCAAGAGTATCTAACTGACAAATGTGCTAATTTCAACATGCTAAAAATTTATAATCTGTGTAATGAACTCTACAGCAATATTATGAAGTCACTACTGGAGGAGATGAACATTTTGTCAAGTGACCACAACATATGGCTGTTGCATGACACTAGGTGTGGTAGTCGCGGAATGACAAGTGTTGATGAGATTCTATGTCTAGACAGCATCAAATCAACAGCAGTGTCATGTCCCATTTTCAATAATTTATTTTTGTGGACAAAACACCCATTCCAATATTCTCCACGGGCTTAGGCAAGGTGAAAGGGAAAAAAATTATTTAGTATTTATTATTTTGGTCCTACAAAAGATTTATTTTATAAGTTAGGGGTCAAATTGAATATTAAATATATTTTATTAATTTTTGGTGTAGGAATCCCAAAATGGGGCGTGGGATTTTTTTATGAGGAGATTTCAAACCTTCAGGATCAGGTAGCAATCCATTATTAGCAAATTCTTTAACAGCTTTTATGCCAGCTTACATATTTATTGTCTAATTTTGACTGGGAAACTTGTAATGGTAATTAAAGTGAGTATCTTTAGAGGGAATCAATGAAAATAACATTATTTTATTTATTTTTCCAAGAGAGAGGCATTGGGATTTGGGTTCCCAAATTGGGGCCAACATCATCTATTTATTTGCGGGCAATTTCACATTTCAAGTATCCATCCTTTTATACAAAAACTCTATCAAAATTTGTATTGAACACTTGTGTTCAAGCAATCAAATTTGAGAACAAAAACCCTTGGATTTGTTCGAGATTTGAGGACAAAAAACCCTTGGATTGTTAGATATTTGAGGACGAAAACCCTTGGATTTGCTAGAGATTAGAGGACATAAACCATCTAAAAGCCTTGAGGGCAATTTCATACAGAACTTGCATTTGAGCTGGAATGTTTGCGGTGTTTGTTTTGCAGGAAAAGTGAAGAAGGGCCCAGATTTGCAGAGTTTGGTCTTCTAATTCACTATTTTGGTTTTATGGCTGTAGCTTTTGATTGTAACAGCATTTTTTTGTGTATTTCTTCATGTTGGAGCAATTTTGTGCAGCCACTGATCACTTGATATATATTTTGTGACTTTGGTTCAGTTTGGCTAGTTTGTGTGTGTGCATTGATGGAGTTTCGTCAAGTGGGTTTGTTGCAGATTGTAATGTTCTGTTGTTGATGTTATATTACTTGTATAAAAGCATACTTGCTATATATTTCATTAATAGAAACAGCCCAACACTTTGGTAGAGTTTCCTAAGTTATTTGGTGCAAAAATTGTCAAATGTTGCTTGTATGCTACAAGGATTAATGTCTAGATTTTATGCTCAGTTGATAGATAGTAATTTTCTGACATTTTCCAGCAACTTTTTTTATATTTTTTCTGTGTAATTCATGCTTATTGATCAGCCCCTAAATATTGAAGAAGATTCCAGTTGATAATGAGTAAAATTGCCAATTCTGGATACATAGTTTGTTAAGAAATTGTGCAAAAAGTTTAAGTCTTTACATGATAATTGTAACATTTTCAAATCTGAAATATTTTTGCACAAAAATCTTGTAGGGGACATTACACAGTGCACTTACAGGAGCTTGTGCAAGAAAGGGTTGTGGAACCCTTCTTGCTAGCCAAAGTTCATCCAACATCAGTTAATCTAAGGCCTTCATGCAACCAAGAAACCATTTAGTGTGAAGATGCAACCAGCAAGCCATTCAATGTTAACTGCTTCATTTCCAATAGGAGTTGCAGAACAAACCACTAGTCAAAAAGTTCATCTCCACCATACCAATATTCATTCCACCTCATCTTGTAGAGCAAGGACGAGAGATCAAAAAAACTGTTTGGATGACAGATGTACTTGTGAATGACTATATCAAGCAATAACTGATTGCATCTCTTCTTGAAATTTAGGCCCATTGAGGCTTGTATGATATGTTTATGTGGCAACTTTTGGATGTTCAAAAATGATTAAATAATTGCCACGTGGATAGTTTTCAATTTGCATATCCAAGACTCACAACACATACAAGGATGTGCAGAAAGCAACTAGCAACATCTAAACTAAATGAATTGGCAAAGGTCTCCTGATCTCTAATCAATGAGACAATTTTTATTGATCATGGGGGCAATATCATACCAAGATAATCAAGGATCACATTGACTATAATGATGGCTCAATCATATTACAATTGAGGGCATTTGTCAACATGCCAATGAAGTGTGGAACTCCACAAAGTTGTCAGCCATGGTAACCAAGGAGAAACCAGCCAAAGTGCTCTCATTACCACAAAAGTCATCAATAGTTCAGGCTAGCATATTGGACTCAAGTTATCTCGATACCAGGATGACCATGAGACGGTTGAATAAGGCATTTGTCTAAAAGAGATGGTTTAGTGGGTAGGCAAGACATATATCTCTACAATGAAGGTAATAAGCCATCACGATAAAGGAGAACAACAATCAAGAAAAATGCTAGGATAGTGGAAGACAAATGACAAAAGAACCTAAGTTCAAGGACCAAGCATGTGAGATGGAACAGACCATGAACCACCATGTGCAAACCTACTAGAGCAAAGCCAGCAAGAACAAATGAGAGATGACAAGTAACCAATGACAATAAAACAAGTGATCAACTATTTAGGGGCACTAAAAAAGCCTTTTACAAAAAGGTGCTTAGAGAGAATGAGCCAACAAGAGGTAGGGGAACGTGAAGGGGCTCCACAACAGGTGTCTAAGAGACACGGGCCCAATAAATCACAGAGCCAAGAAGGCCAAGGGTACGTCACCTCAATGTGCAAAGCATGAAAGGTAGATAAACTAATCCTAGGGCAACCAACGAATAAGTGACCAAAGAACCCAAAGGGGCTTCGCAAACAAGGAGTTCAAGAGACACAAGCCCTATCTAGTACAAAGCCTATGTAATGAAACAAATTACACAATAGAGGAAATTTGTAAATGCTTGATAATATTTTAGAACAATAAGCCACTTTGAAGGGGAAAACCTCTAAAAGTCTCCAAGAAAAACACAATTTGCAATATGATGATAATAAACTAACCACAAGCTCCTATGTGTACCCTACTTATCCTTTTGATGTCCCCAAACCAACTTAGATACCTAAAAATAACACCTAGAGTGAATATAATAATGATCTTATAACTTAATTAAGAGGTCAGATAGCCACAAGACGACTCACTATAACCCTATGCACACTATAGGATTAAAGGCATAGCATGCCCCCTCTTCAAAAAAGCATTGTCCTCAATGTTGATCAACCATGGATTCTTTTGCATGAAATATTCTTCCCATGTGGCATCTTCAACCAGAAAAATTCTTCCAATGAATGATACTCAATGATTGTACTAGTCCTCAACTCCTTTGTGCATGATTAGAGAATTAACAATGCATTCAAGTTGATTCTTCCTTCAACATCTAGCTCTAATAATGTTTGTGTAGTGATCTATCAACCAATCACCTTCTTTAAATAGGAAACATGAAAAAACTAGATGTATCTTTGTTGTTGGAGTTAACTCAATCTTGTAGACCACACTGCATGAAAAAACTAGATGTATCTTTGTTGTTGGAGTTAACTCAATCTTGTAGACCACACTGCCTATCTTATGCATACTCTATTATGAACCATAATATTTTGGTGACAACTTGTTATTCTTTGTCTGTTGCTTCAAAGAAATTTGCTTATAAGGTTGCAATCTCAAGAAAACCCAATCACCTAATTCAAAACTCCTTTCACTATGGTGTTGGTCAGCCTATTGTTTCATTCTATTTTGTGCCATGGCCAAATTCTCCTTGAGTCCTAATAGTACCTATTGTTGATAATTCATGCAGTTTTCCACAGCTTGAATTCTTAGTGTCACCTTCAACGATGATGTGATGGATGGGCAACAATATACATATAATGCCAAAAAAGGGGCTATTTTTTAAGAACTATAGAAGTGTTATACCATCATTGTACTAGTGGTAGGTAATCCACCAATTGAGATTGCTTATCTAAAGTGAAACAACATAGATACCCTTCTAAGCACTTATTGATGACCTTGATTTTCCCATTTGACTGAGGATGGTAAAAAGAGCTATGAGCAAATTGAATACCCACACAAGATAATAAATCTATACAAAAGTTACTAGTGAAGATAGGATCACAATCACTAACAATAAGCCCATAGGCACCATGTCACTTTTGTATGTTCTCCATAAATGCTCTTATCATTGTACTTGTAACAAAGGATGCGACAATGCAATAAAATGGGCATATTTGGTGAGGCAATCCACCAATACCATTATGACACACTTGCCTTCAAATCTTGGAAGGCATCTAATGAAATCTATGGAGACCTCTTCCCATTGGTAGCTAGGACTAGCTAAGGGTTGCAAAAGCCAAGGCATCTTAACTATATCCCCTTTATTTCTTTGACATACCAAACATTTTGCCATAATTTTTAAACATCACCTTTAAGCCCTTCCTAAAAGAAAACCTAGTTGATTCAATTATGTCTACAAAAATCTTAAATGACCCCCAACTGGAGAACCATGGAGCTCTTCAAGAATCTTGTCTTTTTGGGTGGACTTCCTTCATAGGTACAATATCTCTTTATAGCACAAAGAGTATCCCATCCAACAAAACATATTTGAGCTATTTGGATCATTTTGCAACTATTGAATGAGATTCCTTGTAGCAACATCATCTTGCCACTCTACTTTGGTGACTCCAACCCAATCCGCTTGTAATATTTTAATGGCACACAATATTGCCTCATCCTTCTCATCCTTTTGGATAGTGCATCAACTACAATATTCTCCTTCTCTTTCTCATAGACAATCTCAAAGTCATAACCCAACATCTTAGTAACCCGGTTTTGTTGCTCTTCAAAAGATAACCATTAATAAAAAAAATATTTTAGGCTATCATAATTTGTCTTAACTTTGAGGTGTCTACCCATCAAATATGGCTTCCACTATTTCATTACATGAAGAATAGCTAGCATTTCCTTCTCATAAATGGGTTTGAGTTGATTCTTACCCTTCAATTGACAAATTTCAAAAGCAATGGGCCTACTTTCCTACATGAGAATTGCTCCTATACTATTTCCCAAAGCATCACACTCTTCAATAAAATCCTTGGTGAAGTCTGGAGTGGCTAGAATTATGGTGGTACACATTGCCTCCTTCAATCTCTTAAATGTTGTATCAGTTAACATATTCCATTGAAAAGCATCCTTTTTCAATAGAGTTGTGAGGGGTGTTACTATGCGAACATAGTTCTTTACAAATCTTTTATAGTATACAATGAGTCCTAGGTAACCCCTCAAGTTTTTAATGGTTTTTGAAATAGGCCACTCCATTGTAGCCTTGATTTTGTTAGGATCAACCTTTACTCCTTTGTGAGACACAATATGACCCAAGTACTCCACCTCTTTGAGACCAAAAGCACCCTTGGAAAGCTTAGCATAAAGTTGGTGATGCTTGAGAACTTGTAATGCTTGATCTACATGATGTAAATGGTCTTCCAATGTCTTGCTATAAATCAAAATATCATCAAAGAACATTAATACAAACTTCCTCAAAAATGGCTTAAAGATAGAATTCATCAAACTTTGAAATGTAGATGGTGCATTAATAGGATCAAATGGCATCACTAAAAACTCATAATGACCCTCATGAGTCTCAAATGTTATCTTGAGAATATCTTCTTCCTTAATCAAATTTAGTGATAACCTCATCTAAGATCAAGTTTTATTAAAAACATAGCTCCATTCAATTCATCTAATAAATCATCAATGACTGAAACAAGAAACTTGTGTTTGATGTTGTACTTGTTGAGCTCTGTATAGTTTGGACACATGTGCCAAGTGTCATCCTTCTTACGTGCCATCACCATAGGAGAGGAGTAAACAATTTGGCTATGCTTAATAATGCTTGCCTCTAGCATCTCCCAAACCATTTTCTAAATCTCACTTTTTGGTATATATGGATACTTCTAAGGCCTAATGTTGGATTGTTGGTTCACTAGTACTAGCTGAATTGCATGATCCTAATCCCTTTCAGGAAGCAATCCTTTAGGCATGTCTCCAAGAACGACTGAGTATCTATAATTGATAGTAGATATAGTTGGGTAGGAGCACTAGACTAATAAGCTACCAATGAAAACAATTGGGCCACAAATCCAACAACCCCTTTGTTAAGCATCTTTTGTATCTGATGAGAGCTTACCATCTCTAGGGACTTTGCACACAACTCTCTTAGTTTGACTATCTTGCCTTCAAAGTGAAATCCCATGAATAACCCTTGGAAATTCATCTAAATTGTTCCTAATGTAGTGAGTCACCCTAATCCCAACACTATATTTGTTGCATCCATTGGAATAGCAAACATTGGGCAACCAATTCAATACTCTCTCATGGTCAGTTTAATACTATAGTCTTTTCCCAAACACCATACAATACCCATCTACAATTTGGACCTGAGATTTCAAAGTGGGAAATATCAAAAAATTGAGACGAGAAGCTAACTTCTTTTTAGTGAGCTCACCACCTTGAGAGTTTGTGGGGAACTAACTCTAGCAAGTGTGTGATAAGAAATGGTTGACTAAGTATCTCTTGATTCCTTGTCAACTCATTGCCACCCTCTAATATTGATTCCTCCTCATCTTCCTCAATCAACCCTTCAATATAGATTAGTTTCTTTGTAGTGTGTTTATGTCCTTGACTATATTTTCTATCGCAATTAAAACATAACATTTCACTCTTTTCTCTTCAATTTGTTGTAGACCCAACCTACTAGGTTGAGGTAGTGACTATGTCAGATAATTTTTATCTTTTATGTTTAACAAACCTTGCCTTCTATCAACCACAAACTTTTCCTCTACCTATCGTTCCATAATCATTGCTAGCAACAAAGAATATGGACAAAACATGCGTACCTCATATTTGATGTGGTCCTTTGAACCCCCTAGGAATAATTCCTTCAAATTTTCCTCTGTGACATTCTCCACTCTTAACCCAAAGTTTGGAATTGAAAAATATGATTCTTGATTGTACCTATTTGCTTTAACTTGGTAAGTTGGCTGAAGTAGCTATCAATAAGATTGTCACCATAATGTGTAGTGAGTTCCTCTTGGAAAACCAACGATGTAACAACACATCCCTTTTTTCCTTCCCTTCACAAAGCCAACGATACCAAATGAATTGGTTAAGAATGAAGTATAAGGATGCCATCGCAACCTTTTGTTGACAAGAAATATCATCAAGATCAAAGAATTACTCCATTTGACAAAGCCAATTGGTCAAATCTTTGCCATCAAACTTTCATATATCCATCTGTGGTGTGATGTTCCTAGCCATAGAATTATGACCATTGATCCATCTTGCGATATAAATCAAACCCACAAGCATCATGTCTCTTTGAAGCATCATTTTCCTCCCAATTCTTATTATGTGAATCTACTCCCTTAGATTTCATATCACTCATAAGGGAATCCATTTTCCTCAATAATGCATTGATCACTTCTCTCATGGTTTTCATCTCCGTCTTCAATAATGAAATATCTTCCTTAACCTTGGTGATTTCATCCTTCATATCATTAGGAGCAATCCCCTCAATTTCCACATCATCCTTATCTAAAGATTTTCCAACTGTGACAGGACTTTTTTTTGTCTCTTGTAGCAAGCCCCGCCATGATAGGGAAAAATAATTTTGCAATACATCACACAAAACAAATCCAAATTATTTAAAAATTCTATTGTAACTTACTTGTGCATAGATCTCACCTTGTTGACTGTTGTACCCAAAACAATTTTTTTGCTTCATTAAGGTATTTTGATTAAATGGTCTAAATCTTGTAAAATTGTCGTCAAAAGTCAGTTTTAGGTCAAACAAAATACGGGATTTTTATGGGTTTAATGTCTCGAAGATACTAGAAAATTTTGAAAATTTTGAAAACTAGGGTTTCTGTGCCCCTATTTTTAGGAAAAACCCTAAAAAATAGGACTTTCCAGAATTGGCTGAAAATAATTTTGATTGGCTTATTTCACATTACGATCAATTGGTGAAGTCAAAATCAAGAAAAAGTTAGTTTAGCTCTAGTGGGTTGTTTTCACTTTTTCAGGAGAAAAATTAGAACCTCTGAGGTCGTCAATGGAAGTTGGCTAGTACCAGATGTCGAAATCTAAGCCTCAAACTCATCACAGAGGATTCTATGGCGAAAGATGCTCAAAAAGATGCTTCGTGACGGAGGGGATTTTCAAATGGTAGAAAATTGTAAAAAATATTCTAAGTCTGGAAACACTTTGCCTTGCTACATGGGAGATGCTTGTGCAATCAACGTCCAAGTCAACTTTGCAGTGTTCGTACACGTAAAAATGGTGAAATGCAGTTACGCACTCACGTTAGCAGCAACAATTCTTCAACGCAATCAACTCAGCAAGCGACACAGTATTCGCGAAGCGTGAAAGAGGTGAAATCATCATAAAATCACCAACTTTGGAGACAGTTGCGCCCCTGCAGGCCAGGGGCACCCTTGAATTTGAAGGCCCAGATGCAATTGTTAATGGTTGCAAAGACATTCATCTTCTTCGGATTTCTACTAGCTTTCCAGTGAACCGTCAAGCGAATTCATCAAATTTGTGAAACACCGGCAAACGAAGGCGAAGGAAAAGACGCAGGAGGCAATGAACATCAAAGATGGCAATCACATTATAGAAATTGCACCCTTGTAGCCCAGGGGCGCCCAAGAATAAAGCCTATCAAATGTCAATTTCTAAGTTTGTTAGCTCCGAGTGATCTCTCCAAATTCAATCCAACTCCACGATGAATCTGTTCTCCAGTCCATAAGACATGTCAGACGACCGCAGCAGTTGATCCAGCGAGCATGTAAAACGGAGGATAAAAAGAAAGTCAACATGTCAAAATGTACCTCTGCAGGCCAAGGGTGCCTAGCTTTTTGGTCAGTCAAATGAGATAATCCGCAGTTGTCTTCTTCTAGAGATCTGCTTAGAATCCTTCCAGCTACGCAATGAATCCAACAACCAATTCTTGGGACCTGTCAAATGCCCATGGATGAAGAATCAGCATAAAACACCAGAGGCGACGTCAAGTTAAAAAACATGAAAATTTGACTCAGTGTCGAGGAAAATGCACCCTCCTGGGAAAAGGCACAGTGAATTTCAAGGCATCAGATTCAGTTTTCAGCACTTGCAGCTTCCAGCAACATCTTTTCAGCTTTGATCCATCTTCGCAGTAAATCTATCAGCTAAGCTTCAAGATCAATTGGGCACCCAGAATTCAGGGTCAAACATAGGCAATTCGTCATAGTGGAAGTTGAAAATGTTTGAAAATTTTCTAACTCTCTCAAGCTTGGGTGCCAAAAGTCAAATTGTGACCATTTTACTCTCAGTTGTGATTTTTGCATACTACCTCTTGCATATTGTGTCCAAAATTAATGGAGAACCTCAGTTCGAGATGCATGCACGAGGATTAACTCAATTAGGGTTGGCACACCTACCTAACTGGCACTACCACCTCCAAAATGCTTATTTGTTCAAGCATAGGCATCACAACTTCATTATTTCTTGGGTGTTGAAGCTAAAATCAGCTATTTTCTCTCCAACGCCTTTTGAAGGATCAAACGGAGGCCATTTTCAATGTTCTTCAAGGTTCTTTGTTCAGGTTGCGCAAAGGAATAATTATTCATGCTTCATCTTTCCAGCACATTCTTGCCAAGAATTCATCAGATTGAGGATTACACAGAGGCGATTTTCTTGAGGATTGACAAAGGCAGTTTATAACTTCTATCTTCTCACCCTCACATTTCTTCTATCCTTGTCTTAGGTTTTCTCTCGCATGTCCAAATAAACGACAGTTTTTCACAAATTTGGCCATCTGGGTTTGCTTTATACAGCATTGGCAACAAAACCCATGTTCCAGAAGTTTTTGAGAAAATTGCCCCGATACTTCTCACTTTTTGAAGTATTGTGCTTTTTTTTGAAGATTCTTTTGCACGCTAGTGAAAAAGTCAACATTTTGAAAAACAAAGAATCTAGGTTTGTTTAGCTCTCAAGCACCAACAAAACCCATATGCCAGATTTTTTTGAGAAAAATTGTCCTACGTGCCCCTGCAACTTTTGTTACTGAAAAGCCCTTGCATGCCCAAGGAAAAGTCAATTTTTCGAATTTCTGACGTTGTGGGTTTGCTTAGAAATATTTTCTCTATAAAACCCACGTCTTGGAACTTTTGGTTAAGATTGCCTCTCAATAGGCTATTTTTAGCCTTATCAAGAGTTATTTTCAGCTCACCGAAAAAGTTGCCCGAACATATCCGTGTTTACAGTCAACAGTCTAGTTTTTCATAATGCAATTCACTCATACTGAATTCAAGACCAAATTAGTCTTGATTCACAATTTCATAGGAAAAGCTAACACTGATTTGCATCAAACACATTCGGAGGGTTGATTCAAACAATTTGACAGGCGTAGTCGCTCAAAGTCCACATGGTTTCATACCTCGTATAGCTGATTGCCTTCCAAGGCCAATTTAGAGGGTTGATACCGTTGGAATTCTGTGTGTGCAGCAAGTTCGTGTGCATTTCTCACAGCTAAAGTGTTTGCGGTCAAACTTCATGGTTTCGTCATGCAACACTCTTCCATTGAGAAAAACATGAAAAGCGTCAAAAACATCAAAAGCGTAAAGCTGCAAAAGAAACAAAGGCCATCACTCCAATTGCAAAGCCGCCAGAGTTACCAATCAATGAACTGCAAGTTGAAGTGTGCAGATATTTCCAGGATTGCTCAAGTTGCTGACAAGCAGTGAATTAACAGATGGTGAAGAGATGTTGCGAAGACATCGAGTACTTCAAAGGAGTATCAGTGCTCCGAATGGTGATGCAGTTAACAACTTGTTGGAGTTGATTTCTCATGATCGAGGCCAGTGAACTACTTGTCATGGACATCCCACCTTTTTAGGATAGACATTAAACACAGGAGTTAACTTGATGCCTCTTTCCAAGTTAACTCGTTGTCCCACCTATTGAGCATGTCTATTTTGGAGTCACCTATGTACATTTGGAGTTAGATTTCAGTTCACTCTGATGTTGGTTATCAATTGACTCTCATATCAATAAGACTTGCATGTTGCAAAGTCCAATCAGTTTAGTTTAGAATCAGTTAACTGAGGTAGTTTTTCCAGTTAACTGTTAGGTTGCATACATTTTGACATAGTAATAAACTCTTGCATGCTTGCAAGGCTGAATGTTAACTCAAGGAGATTTTAGGGTTCCCTACTCCTTTGAGGTTCTATAAATAAGAGCACCCTACTCATTATATTTCAACTTTTGTTGTGATAACAAATTGTTGTGCCACCTTGCCATGCAATATTGCTATTTTGTATTGGTTCACTTTGTTTAATATAAAGTTGGTTTGATCGTTCATTGTGTGTGTGTCTCATTACGCAATTTGTTGTCCCAGATTGATTTGTTTTAATTTTTCTTTCATATCTACACCTTGGATAGGTGTTCCACCTCCTTGGGAATTTAGAAATAGAGATTATCGTTTGATGTTGTTTTAATAGTCTTTCTTCCATATCTACACCTCGGATAGGTGTTCCACCTCCTTGGGAATCCTGAGAACTAGCTTGCCGTTTGATGTTGTTTCCAATAACCTTCATTTCAGCCTACACCTCGAATAGGTGTTCCACCTCCTTGGGAATCTTGAGATAGAGTTTATCGTCAACCATTCCCACTTGCTCCTAATTCCTCTTGCTCTTTTTTTCTAGAGGAGATAGGGTAGTTTTAGCATATCTGTGGAAACCAGAGAAAACCTTAGCTGCAATGTTCTTGGTTTTATAACCTTGTGCCTCTACCATCTGAGTTAAAAAGCTAGGAATTTAGAATACTTTTTTTTTTTTTTATGCATATCAGCAAAAGAGGGAGCTTCCCCTCCTAATTTGAAGAGCAGTTAATACTGTGCATAGCTGTCCATTGCCAATACGCACTCCAGAGGTGCGAATTGTAACGCCAAAACTGACAAAATCTACAAGAAATTCACTAAATTTCAACCTTGAGAGTGAAAATAGTGGAAACCCTAATTCTATAATTACTCCTTGAGTTCTACTCCAAATGCCCCCAAATTTCTATTGTAGAAACTTCAATGTAGCCTTGGAAAACCCTTTAAAAATCAAGAAAAAAATTGCCAAAATGAGAGAGATATGCACTTCACAATTCACCCACCAAAATTGAAAAAAAGTAACCTTGTTTCTATCTTTCTAGTTGCCAAGATCATGCTCTATTACCACTGGTAATAAACAAATTACACAATAGAGGAAATATTTTACAAATAATTGAATATAATAAGCCACTTAAAGGGGCAAATCTCCAAAATTCTCCAAGATAAACACAATTTGCAATATGATTATAATAAACTAATCAATAGCTCCTATATATACTCTACTTATGCCTTGGATGTCACACAAGCCAACTTAGATACCTAAATATAACACCTAGGGCAACCTAAATATCATAGTTCAATGAAGCTTACTGACAAGAGAACGGGTTTCAAGAACAAGGGGACCAAGGCCCCAAGTTTTGGGATGGTGAGGGGTCAATGGAGGGGGAGTGGCACAAATACATATATTACTTGAAAAGTTAATTATAAAAAGATGCATAAGGAAAAAGTATAGGAACTTTAGAATTACAAATGTACAAATAAAACTTTGGCATACTAAGTAAACTAAAACTACCAAACAATAAACACATTGAAATGATTGCATTGAACAATTGAAGTGAACATTAACAATGAAAATTTTGGATTTGGTATTTATATTCTATTCAAAATTTCATAATGATGATTACAAGGTTCAAAATGACAAAATGGGTTGAAGTGATGCCTCTAATCATCCCTATGCTCCTCATCACAAGAACTGTTAGTCTCCACATGCTCAAGCTTCTCCAAACAATACCAACCAGCCCTGTCTATGTAGCATCATCATCAACTTGTGTTGGCTCCTCTGGCTCTACATCTCATCGGGATGTTGGACTCTCTTTCTACATAAGTGTGTTGTGATCAATGAGACACAAGGTACTATGTACAACCACAATCCTCTCTGCCCTCTTAGAGTTAATCATGTTCCTCTTAATAGAGTGGATGAAATCATAAGTAGACCAATTCCTCTCAGCAATAGAAGAACTAGAAACCTAGGATAGCAAACAAATGGCTAGAGAGATAGTCAAAGAAATAGGCCCATGCATAGTCAACCGCAATATTGGGTCCTCCTATGCCATAATGTCCCTATCTATCTTAGATTGCTCTGAAGATCTCCTGTGGCAAAAATTTTCCACCCAATACGAATGATGTCACCATTTGTAGAATCATACATCTTTTGAATAGCCTTCATGAACCTTGCTTTCACCTCAACATCTTGTATAGTTGTAATTCTACCAAGCCTTTACATGTACCACTTCAGGTTCAACAAATAGGCAGCCATTTGCAAGGGAGTGTTGAGCTTCTCCCATATATGATTAATGATCAGCTGAATATGTTCATTGTAGAATTGCAATGTGAGGTCTTTCTATTGCACAATAGGCTTCATTTAGTCAAGCATAGTATCAATGCATTCATACACCCCTCCAAGGTTAGGTGCATTGGCGTCCCCATTATAATCCATCTAAAGACTGGAATAATGATGGAGACAATATATTTTGCATCACCCCAAAAAAATATCACTCTTCACAACATCCTTTACCCTCTTTCTCTACTTTGTATTGGACTCATGCTACTGATTCCATTTTACTATCATACCCATTAGTTGCAGTGCCTCTCACAACTCAAGCATTCTCTCCAAAAGAATGAAATATGGTGCATATCTAGTCTCTATAGGTTTCAAGAATTCCTTCTTAGAGAATGTCCTAGAGAGTGCGTGTGAAGTTTGGTAGTTGTAGATTAACATCTACACATCTCTACCATCACTAACAACTATTTTCATCCAACCAATTTTTTCCATGTCCTTGAGTGTATTATTTATGGCATTTATACAACAAGGCGTTCACCAAATATGCCTACAGGCTGCCTCAATTAACTTCCTTGTAGCTTTGCACACATGAGCCACATCTATCAATACTTGCACTACATTTTGTAGCCCAACCTCCTCTATAGCATCTTTAAGAATCTAAAACTAAAAATCAGCATCCTTGCAATGCCCTAAACAATCAACCCTAAGGAAATAAGGGCCCTCTATGCATATAATCATGATATTGATGAGTGGACAATAGCTAATACCCATCCACCCATCCATGACTATGTTGCATCCACTTGTGACCTAGAATTCCTTCATTTTCTCCATTAAAATATTAATCTTGGAATGGTTCTTATCCAAGATTGTTGCCCTCAATTTAGTCTCCCCTAGTGGCACATTTGATGATCCTGCCCTTATTATCTTTGCCACAACCTCGTTATAATAAGGAGAGCGAGCCATATGGAATGAAATTTGCAAGTGGGGTTGGAGAATCACTAGTCACCCTTTTGTTTCCCCTTAGACTCTACTACCCAAGCCCCTAAACTAGAAGAAATTGGAATTTGTGCCTATGACGTTTGCAAAGTACAACAAGTAGAACTCTAAAAACCCTTCCCCCTTAGTGGCAAAGATGCAGATGTAGGTGCAATTTCTTCACTACCACCCCATAATTTACTTAACTCAACTCTATATTTCAAGTTTTGTGCCAACATTTCACATACAAGTGCATTAACTCCGATAATGCTACCTTAAAATTTAAGTTTGCAAAAGTGGCATTTCCACAACCTAGTGCCCCTAGTTGTTTAGGGTTTAATTGTAACTTAGTTGCAAATTGTTTTAAAGGGGACTTAGGATCAAAGGGACCCTTAGTATTATTTTCAGCATTTTGGAAGGGCAACTAACGTTTACACACCCAATGGAATTAGTGGCTTCACCGCTCTCTACTTTTCTACTTTCATCAAGTGCATAATTAAATTCAGTTTCAACTTCTTAAGGCACAACCTCATCCTCACTCATGCTATGAGAACTCATACTCATGGAGACACTAGAAGAAACAATAGAAAATTTATTATTTTATAATGTAAAAAATCAAAATCAAATTCAAATCATGCATAATGTAAGGGATGAAGGCACAAGGATTTTTTTTATTTTTCTTACTTAAGGTCACAACATCAGTAATTATCATTATTCTCAGACTTGCAATTTCATTTTATTATATTTGAGTGTGTTAGCAGTGATGTTTGAGTGTGAATGATAGAGTTTTAAGTGATTTTTCAGTAGTATGCTAGTGGGTGTGTTTGTATGCTTCTTCCCTAAGAGTCCAAAGCATCAACAGCAGTGAATTAGTTTTGATTTATCCAAATTCCAAAGTACAACAGCAAAAAAGGTGTTTCCAGACCTGCACAAGCTTTACACGTCATCTATGCAAGGTATTATGCTATTGTTACATTGTTGAGCTGATCATCTCATGTTATTTGGTTTAAATCTGAATAGTTACAGCAGTTTTGTTTTACGTCAGCACTTTATATCAGTGGTACTTTCCTTTATCAGCATTTTGCAATCAACAAATACACTTCTATTTAGTATTGTTGCATGTGAGCTAACATCTTAAACACTAGATGGTAGTACCGCCAATGCATTTAGCAAAGCTTATTAGAATCATGTACTCACGCCACTGAATAAGTGGTAGGTTTGTATTGATTCCCACTTAATAAGTGAATGGTTTGGTTGTTACCCCACTGAACAAGTGGTTATTTTGTAATAAGTTTTCCCACTGCATAAGTGGCAGTGCCTTCTTCAGTACCCACTAAATAAGTGGATATTTTGTACTTACATTCCACTAAATAAGTGTGAAGTGTCTTTCATTTCAGTATTGCATAAACACTCCACTGAATAAGTGGTATTGGTTGGTTTTCTGCCTAGTGCATTCTCTTTCAGCTGCAGCACTTTAGTTTAATTATATAAATTTGAACACCGTATGCTCTCACCTTGCCCATCTTGAGACCTAGGTGATCAAAAAGTGGAAAGGAAGTTGCTTTGTATCTCATTTCCAACTGCAATATTTTCAAAAAATAAAATAGGGATGTATATTACACCACCTTAGTCTTTTTCAAAGTTTGTGAGTTGAGTCTATGGTGCAAGCTATGCTTGGAACCTAAGATTTTGATCATCCAATTCTTCTGTCAATTTTTGGGAATACACACTAATCAATTTGTGCTTCAATATTGCAATGCATCACTACTTCACTTTGTAGCATGACGTACAAACAACAAAATTTAGACTCAATAGAATATAGAACCTCTAAAACTTTACCATCCAATCCACCAAAGAAAGGGGTCATTCATATAGGAGTCTATTGTTGCTACATTCCAAGCACCTATGTGGTAGGCCACCCATGAGAGAGATTTTCGTAAATTCTCCATGGCACTCACCCTCAACAAAGCATTAAATCCTTCAAGCCTCCTGTAGAATCAAGGGAGAGTGTTGTCCAAATTTCTTGCAATATTAGCAACCTCACTCATGATGTGTGCCATTAGCTCTAAGTCTTATATGTATCGTTGGATGGTTCCAAGTGGATCACTAGGGTCTAGTTTGGATAGTTGAATGGTGATTTCCTCATCACTACTATAGACTAAGCTACAAGATTCATCCTGCAATTGTGAATCCTCATGCAATTGTGATTCCTCCTACAATTGTGAATCCTCATGCAATTGTGATTCCTTCTACAATTGTGACTCATGCAACTATTGAGGACTTTATGTACTAGCTAAAGACTTCGCTCTAGCTAAAGAGTAGGAAGTGGCTGAGAGTTTTGTTCTATTTTCTGTCCTATTTCTTGCGTAGGGCTCAAGGAAAGCTATTCCATGACCTCAATGGGAGCCCCTAGTAAACTTAGCCACTCATCTATATGTTCTAATGCCTCTTTAATTGTTCGGAAAGTGTGGTGCCAGCGGGAGATGTAGTCAATTCTATAATTTCAACCTTCTTGTCTTCTTTACTATCACATTCCTCTGTGGGTTCATCTTCAAAACATGATTCTACTTGTGTCTTTTTCCTCTTTCGTGTAATTGTCTTGGCTTCCTCTCATTTTCCTATCATGGTAAACCCAAAGACTTCATCTAAAAATTGCTAGCTGCAATTGATGGTACCTATGTAAAAATTGCATCAAAAAATAACACAATGCATGCTATGTCATACAAAAGGTTTTGCATTTTGAAGATAAGGACTATTGAATTCATATTGATAATATATCTTCCCAATTATAAATTACTTCCTTACTAAGCACACCCATTAATTCAACAATCTAATCAGCAATGTTTGAAGCCCATGTTGCCCCCATTAACCTACTCTTAATAAGGTCCAAGAAGCACTTCCATTCATTAGTTGCCAGATAATCCTTGCACAGGCCTCTAATTCCTTTCCTCCAGATGTTCATTTGTTCCTATTTTGTAAGGTTGTCCTTAAAAAGTATTTGGATGGTTTCTCATTTTGGACTTTGACTAACATGCATTGAAGGTTTCAATACTAAGATTCTTGAGCATGGGATTCCAAATGTTGGGCAAAAATCCTCGGGGGTACATGTAATGGTCACTATGGAGTCCACTTATTGCACAATAGATTTTTTGTCTTTTCCATCATAGTTAGCTACAGCTCAAATTCTCAAAAATTAAAATAAGAAACTTGTATTACTTTGTCTACCTAAGCAGCCATTAGTGCATCTTTGAGAGGGTGATCTTCAAGATTGTTTTCCTACCACAATCGATAAAAGTGAGAGCTTATATAGTGTTAGCTCTATAAGTTTGTTGTTATCACTACTTCCTCTTCCCTTTCATTTTTTTTGATGCCTTCTCTCGTGTTTCAACCTTTACTTCACAGTTTATTCCAACACAAAGGTAAAGGAATCTTCGTTCCTTCACCATTACACTCCATAAGCTTATACCCGTCACTTGTGTTGTACTGGCCTACCTTTGAACCATTCCATTTGATGGAATCCATCCCTTCCCTTATCGTGACAATTCTTTGCTTTAGAATGTCGTTCAGAATTGCTTCCTCTGCTGCTAGGATTCCTTGCGAACCTAGCACTTTCTAGCACCAAGTAGAAATGTCATCCTTACAAACCTCCACCATATAATCCCTCACGCATATTCCCCAACTTTGTTGAAGAATCCTCTATCTTGCGCAATCTCTACTACCTTGTCCATACTTGGGTAGCCTACCCATGAGTCTTCCAAAATCCTAGCAATCCGACCATCCTGGATTTCCTAAGTTAAATAGCTCGTTATGATTGTTTCGCATGACCTCATAAAATTCTAGATCCTAGACCCCTGAGGGAGGCTTCTTGTTGTGAGGATCCTTGATGGATCATTACTATCTAGGTATTTGAAGAACACAAGCCCACTTAAGCTACAGCTGGTTAAACATATGCCACACCAACTTAGCACCCAAAGCTTTGTTTTGAGATAGTTGCCTTTTTAAACCCACACAACACCTTTCTTTAGGTTTGCATATTTTATCCGAAGCAATGAGCACTATTTTGTCCTTCTCAGATTTGCGTTGCTAAAAGAATTTACTCATTTTATGATTCAATTTTTGGCTTGTGCCTATTGGTAATGCAAGACATGACATGCGGTAGATTGGCAAAGCTAAGATCATTGCTTTCAACATTGTGATTTTGCCTTCCCATGACAACCATTTCTCTTTCCATGACTCCAATTTGCTTGCTATTTTCTCCCCTAATGGATCCCACAATTTTCTTGTCCAAAGCCCCTTGTCTAAAGGTAGGCCCAAGTATACACAAGGTAATTGCCCTTTTTTGTATTTCAAGACTCTAATAATTTCCTATTCCTTCTTGGGGGTGGTAGAAAAGAAAAAAATCTCTAATTTTGCTACATTTACTGCTTGACCTAAGGCCTATGTATACACTTCCAATATTTCTTTCATTTGTTTTTCCTCCTTCCTCTTTGTAGCATAGAACAGCATTGTGTCATCCGTAAACTGCTAGTGCAAAACCGAAGGTAGATTTGAAGTTATCTGGATCCCTTCCAACCTACCAACCATTGTTGCTTGGTTTATGCATCTCCCCAAAGCATCTGCAATTATGATAAAAAGAAATGGTGATAAAGGATCCCCTAGCTGCAATCCTCTGGACACCTCAAAGAAGACCTCAAGAGACCTGTTGATCAAAAATAAAAACCTAGGACTAGCAATGCAGGTGAAGATCCAATCCAACCAAGATTTATCAAAGCCAAAGGCTTCCAACACTTTGAAAAGAAACCTCCAATCTACCCTATCGTATGCTTTCTTTATATCCAATTTCACAAGCATACTCTGCCTACTTGTTTTTTGCACCGAATGAATAGCCTTTTGTGCTAAGATTACCCCATCCAAGATTGATCTTCCCAGCACAAAACCGGTTTGCTCCTCCAAGATAATGTCCAATAGTAATCGTTTTAGCCTATTTGCAACTGCTTTAACTAAAATCTTGTAGATTGTGTTGTCGAGGGATATTGACCTATAATCATCCAACGAAATTGCTTGTTCCTTCTTTAGAATTAGAGCAATGAAAGTGTTGTTGAACTCCCTTAACAATTTCCCTTTTTTACGGGAGTTTTCAACAACCTCTACTACATCCTGCCCAACAATTTCCCTTTTTTACGGGAGTCTTCAACAACCTCTACTACATCCTGCCCAATAATGTGCCAACATTTATGATAGAAGCTTGCTAGAAATCCATCGGGCCTTGGTGCTTTGTCTGGACGGAGTTGCCCCATCGCTTCTTTGCTCTCTTCTTCAAAAAAGGCCTCCATTAACATTTTGTTTTGCTCTTTAGAGATTAGCTTAGGTATATGTCTCAAGATGTGATTTTGTGCTTCTAAACTTGAGCCATCCCAATTGTTCAATAGATTCTGAAAATAGCTTACCGTTTCCAATTTAATAAATTTGAATCCTTGATTATTGATCCATCGCTTCTTCTTAGCTGCCATTCTATTCACATTTCTAGGAACCTTGGTTGCAATCTGAAAGAATTTTGAATTTCTATCCCCATCTTGAATCCAAGTCTCTCTTGAATTTTGTTTCCAAAATACTTCTTCCTTAGCCAAAATGTCTACATGCTCTTTCATGAGTTCCTTTTCCAATAGAAATCTGCTTTGATCCATCCCCAAAATGAAAATTTCCTTATTCAAGTTCGCCATTCTCTCTATTTCTCTCTTCGTTGGGAAGATGTTTTTGAAATGATCCCTGTTCCAGAACTTCAACTATTGTTTTACATATTTTAATTTCGCCAAGAACCTAAATATTTTGGTTCCCGGCTTCTATCCTTCCGCCCACCATTTGCCAATCGGATCCACAAATTTTGAATCTTTCATCCACATGTTCTCAAACTTAAAAGGACATCAGACTAGGCTCTTATCTCCACTAATTGTCAACTGAATTGGCTAATGATCCAATCCTGAGAACAGAATGATTTTACTCTATTGTGTAAAAGTAAAATTACTCAAATCTCCCTTATATAGGAATCTATCCAATTTTTTTGCTATATTAATAAAACCTAGTCTACGGTTCGTCCATGTGTGGGTTCCATTTTTCATTGGCACTTCAATTAATTGATTCTTTCACAAAATTTCTGAAATCCACTTGCGATTAGTATATTTTTTGCACCATTCCTCACTTATCCTAACTAAGAAGTGTTGCATTGAAATCTCCTCCTAAGATATGAAAAGAATTTGGAAATCCTACAAAAAATTGTTCAATCTCTACCCAGACTTGTTTTTTTTTTACACATGTAGCTGGCCCATAAATGTTAATCAAGATTAATTGAAGGTTCAACGAGAAACTTTTAATTGAATGTTTGTTTTCAACCAATTTCTCCATCGACACTGCCTAAGGTTTCCAAAACATAGAAGTAACCCCAGAAGCACCTTCGAATGGCACCATATCTACATCCCAACATCTTAATTTTCTACTCCACAAATCTATCCCTTCTCCACCTAGCTTCATCATCCAATAATTCCATCTAGTACTTTACCAAGCGCTTTTTGTTAGGGGCATTTAGGCCCCTAACATTCCATGATGAGTCTCTTCGTTGCTTTCTGGGAAGGGTTTTTCCCTTCCAATACCTCAACATTTTGGTTATTTTTACTTGACCTTCTACATCCCTATCCTGGTTGCGCTTCTCTTTGTTTGATTTCCTGCCCTTCTTCCCTTCATCGCAATCCAAAGAGGTCTTTGTTGGTCCCTTCTAACTTATTCCAAGTTTAGATTTATTAATTGGGATGGCCTCTATTGCCACTTCTTTACCTATATCCTCCTCTGGTAGTTCCTTCACCCATTCCTCTATTTCACCATCTTCCGCACATAAATTAAATTCAATCTCCCCTTCACTCCATAGATTGATGAGGGCCCTATTGATTCCTGTTTCTTCCTCCACGAGCCGCATTTTGTTTTTAATGCGAAACAATTCACAAACCACATTTGTGCTTTCATCTATTGTGTGGTGTTCTTAAATTTCCAATTTTGCATTGATCAAAATTGCACCCACCTCCAACGTAGACCCCACTTCAAATTCTTGCCCTGTTCTTAGACTTGGCTCATCATTCAAAAAACCCCTTTTGATCCCTTGCATTGATTCAATTTCCTTCCTCACAAGGTTGGTGGCCAATTTGATAACATTTGCCTCTGAATGGCCTCCTACATTTTCAATAATTTTGTGGGATTCCTTGATTTCCAAAGATATATTTATCAAAATTACCTCAAATTCTCTCATTAATCTTAGCCCCTCATTTGGTGGACTCATCTCTATCCCATTCACTGGTTCTTTCTCCCTTCTCTCGAGGTTGGGGGCCGATTTGATGCAATCTACCTCCAAGTGACCTCTTTTCAGACACTTCTAGCACAAGATCAGCGAGGAGTCCATCTCAATTTCTTGAAGCCATCTTCATGTTTTTGTTATTATTTCCAACTCATCCTATTGTGTTGAGCCAAGGTTTGTTTCCACACAGATCCTTATGTCTATTTTGATTTCTCCGTCAAGGAAATTGTCATCCGCTTTTATGAAGGAGCCCAGCGCATCTTCAATCGCTTTTGGTGATTCTACATTCCAATATTTTGATGGCAAGTTGTATAACCTTATCCACACCATGGTTTTGCCAATTTCTTGCATTAGGGGGTTAAATTTTTTACATCCAATCTGTCATAAAGAACCCCACTCCATCCATCACAAGGGAGCCCTTGCTTAAGATTGTTTCTTTTATTTCCGTCGATTCACATTTAGTCAGAAAGAAGCCATTGGAAAGCAACTTAATTTTGACCTTCGCACCCCAATTATTTGTCCACCATTTTTGGATCCTTGCCCTAGCTAGCCATTTCCCTACCCATTTCACAAAGAAGATGCAATCCTTCAGCCACTTTGTTAACTTCATCATTTCTTTGGATTTGATGACAATTGCCTTGTTGTTAGTCGATTTCCTCCTACTGCTCCATCCATTGTTTTCCCCTTCCTTTTTGGTTTTTGGAATCCAATCCTCCCTATTACTAGGGTTTTTCCAAAGCTTCCCATCTCTCTTGTAATTACCTCTTGATTGGAACCACTAATCAATTTGTGCTTCTTTCCTTATTCCTAAGGTGATGGCATTGGCTCTGGTCACTACCTTCAATCCATGCTTTGTATCACCATATCCTTATCTACGCCATTTTGCAAGCCACATACTATTCCATCGTTTGCTTCAAACACCTCTGCTCTACCCCAAAAACCCTACAGACCGATTGCACAACATTTTTCGTATAATATTTATATTTTAAATCATAATTCATTAAATACAAGTTGCTTGGAAATATTAATTTAGAAAACTTAATTTAATTAATTAAATTATTTTTTTTCTGAAAACCTAGGCCAAAAATGGGGACATTATAGGAGATATGGAGCCACTCAAAGTGGAAGAGGAGCCCAAGGGTGCCAAACGGAGAGAGATTTTGGGGTTAGAGCAAGAGGAATCTATGAACTCAATAGCAACTAGATTATATTGGCGAGAAGAATTGAACGAGTTCTAGCAAGAAATAGGAGTTTTAAGGGCCTTCTGCTACAACATGGGTAGGGTTTTATCATCATTGCACATCACTCACTATCACAACAATGCAAAGACTGATAGTGACTTTCATACTAGTGTTTTGTGGCAGCTCTTTATGTTTCGCTAGGTGTTGTACCTGTTGGTGTACGTTTTATCATCCACCGAACACACAGAATAAAATGTCCAAAGACACTCTATCCTCTCTTGAAAAACCACCGCGTATGCTAAGATTGCGAGAAGATCATATGGCGATTCCAAGGTTTCTTTTGTCGGGTCTCGACGTGTGGATAAGCTCAATGGCCGTTGTGATATGCTGGTAATAAACAAGGGGACTTACGTAAGAAAATCTTCACAAGTTCAGGACTTAGGGAATTTATCATTAAAGGCTCTCTTCAATGGGACTTCAATTGTGGATCTCAAAAAAATGGCAAAAAGAATAGGGTTTAGGAGAATCTAGTCTAAGCCTAAGAACTCAAGAGACAATAAAGACTCGGTGAAGAGAAATAAACCACACTTTGTTTCGCCTCCTGTTGGACAACATACGCAAAATGGGTGCAATCTTCAAGGGGTTTGTGAGAATAATTTTCAAACCTCGAATGAGGCTGAAGTTAAGCTTCCACGATTAAGAGCTCAGGCTAACTTTACAAATCGAATGCAAATCATCCATTCGAAAAAAGTATGAGCTACACTTCACCATTGAGTCAATGCGATCAATCTCTCATTCAATTAACAACTTTCAAAGCAAATTCTACCTAATCTAACTTTAATTCTAATCTATGGCGGAAGATAATATGCAACCTCGCTTACTATTCAACAATAAGAAGTTATTCAAGGCAAATCATGCTCAAGAGCTTTTATCATTCAAAATAGTCACGCACTCGCATCAGCAGTAGTAATGCTTCAACGCAATCAACTCTGCAAACGACATGGTATTCGCGAAGCACAAAAATGGTGAAAATCATCCCAAAACTATCGTCTGGTGACATTTGTTGCACCCCTGTAGGCCAGGGGCGCCCTTCAATTTGAAGACCCAAATGCAGTTATCAGTGGTTGTAAATACATTCATTTTTTTTGGATTTTTGTCAGCTTTCCAGCAAGCCATCAAGTGAATCCATCATATTTGCAAAACTTCGGCAAATGACGACGGAAGCAGAAGATTTACACATCAGATATGGAAGTCAAAATTCAGAATCTGTGCCCTTGTAGCCCAGGGGCGCCCTTGAATTAAGCCTGTCAGATGTTAGAATTTGCAGAAACCGTTTCCGGGGGATCTCTTCAGATTCAGCCTAGCTCCGCGATGAATCCATTTGTTAATTTTAGGATCAAAAATGAAATAAGCAGAAACACAGAATAATGAACAATAGAACACAGCAAATACCTTGGGAAAACCCTCCTTGAAGGAGAAAAACCCAGCCACAAATATATCACTTATATATTGAATGAAAGAGCAGCAATTTGCTTTACAGCTTGGCCAAACACTAGGCTGATTCTGATGTAATGAAGATAGCACCTCTCTAGCTGCAAATATACAAGCAATAATGAATTCTCCTTAATATCGATCTCCTTGAAGCAAAGTATCGATCTGCTATAAGAATGCGAACTTGTCTTGAATTGAATTGAATTAGATTGCCAATGAAGAGGAAATCGCCTTGTTTATATATGCATCAAGAGGTCTTTCCATAAAGAGTCGGCCTCTTTCACAAAAGAGATGACTATACAAAAGTGAGACGACTTTTCATCAAGTCGGCCTTGAAAAATAAATTAATTATTTAAATAGTACGTCCGCCTCAGCATTTAATATTATTTTTTATATTTTTGAATTCGAAGGAGAAAGAAATCTCCTACCGCTACTATAACATCAACACCATTCACTAGTCCGTGAGATGTACTGAGCAACCGTGGTAGTTGATCCTGCGAGCACGTAAAATAGAGGGGAAATAAAAGTCAAAATATCAAATTGTACCTCTACAAGCCAAGGGCGCCTAGCTTTTTGGCCAGCTAATTTAAGTTTTCTTCAACTGTCGTCTTCACGAGATCTGTTTAGAATCCTCCCAGCTACGCAGTGAATCCAACTGTCAGCCTTCGGGATCCATCAAACGCATGTAGATGAAGAATTAGCGGAAAATGCTAAAGGATAAAGACAAGCAGAAAAATGGCTAAGTATGGAAAATGCACCTTCCTTGAGAAAGGCACCCTTCTATTAGAGGTCTTAGAAGCAGTTTTCTAGCTTCGTCACTCCCAAGAACATCTCTTCCAAGTTGTTCAATTTTCACGATTAGATCATCGGCACAAGCATCGGAGCAATCCAACTCCCGATAGCGAGGGTCAAAGTAGAGCATTCTGTTGAAAGTTACAAATTGCAAAATCATTCTCAGAAGGTCAATTGCCCCCTTGCAGGCCAGGGGTGCCCTTGCATTTGAGGGTCTTAATCCAACTTTCAAGACTTGCATATACAGTCATCCTTTGCAGAATTCTTCCAGCTATGCGATAGATCCAGCATCCAGTCGACAGGAGTCGTCAGTCACTGACAGCGGCAGATTGAAGCATGAAGAGTCAAAACCAGAAAAATGGCTAAGTTTGGTGTCATATGCACCCTTTTGGAAAAAGGCGCCCTAGTTTTTGAGGCATCAGACTCAGTTTTTAGCACTTGCAGCTCCCAGCAACATTTCGTCAGACTTGTTCCGGCTACATGATGAATCTGTCGGCTTAGTTTCAGGATCAACCGGGCATCCGGAATTCAAGATCAAACAAAGGCTATGGTGACATTTTCAAAAGCTAAAAAGTAGGGAATTAGCAAAAAGTTTCAAGTCTGAGTAATGGCGCCCAAAAAGTCAAAATTTGACTTTCAAAATTGAAGTATATACTCTAGCCGCCCTATAAAGATGGAATCAGTTAACTGAATTTAAAATATTAAAACTTCAATTTTAAATGGCAGTTTTACTTGCATGTGACGTATTTATGCCTTGCAAGTTGGATGGCGCCCATTTCAAGGCTCAGTCTCTATTTCTGTTAACTAAATGCGATCCAATGAGATGATTGCATCCAAAATTTAGGGTTATCTCCTGCATGTGACGCCTTAACTCTCAAAAATTATTTAAATTGCATTTGGGCATCCATTATTTTCACAACAGGTTGAAGGAAAACACATTTTTCCTCATGCAAGCAAATCTGAAGGCGCTACAGAAAGAATTTTTCAGTGTTCTTTGCATCTACGGGTCCAAATTGTTCAATAGGATAGTTTTGCATGCTTCATTTTTCTAGCAGATTCTTGGCAAATTCCATCAAATTGAGACGAGGAGGTGAATTTCTTGAAGATTTACAGAGGCAAAATATAACTTCTATTTTCTCACCTCATAATTCTTCTATCCTTGTCTTAGGTTTTCTCTCAAATGTCAAAGTAAACGGCATCTTTTTCAGTAACGAAGAATTCGGGTGTGATCAACACATTGGCGGCAACAAAACTCATATGTCAGAATTTTATGTCAAAAAAAGCTTCTGAAGCTCCGTTGCCCTTACTACTTCTATTCTGAAAAGTCTTTGCATGTCAAGCAAAAAAGCATTTTTTTGAATTTCTGACGTGGTGGGTTTGCTTAGAATCATTTTCTCTACAAAACCCACCTCTCGGAATTTTTCGTAAAATTTGCCCCTCGATAGGCTATTTTTAGCCTCATCAAGTGCTATTTTAGCTTTCCAGAAGAAGTTGTTAGAATATAGTTGTGTTCACAGTCAACAGGCTAGTTTTTCATAATGCAATTCACTCAGATTGAATTCAAGACCAAATCGGTCTTGATTCATGATTCCATAAAAACTGTTGATACCGATATGCATCAAGTGCATCTGAAGGGTTGATTCAGACAATTTGGCAGGTGTAGACATTCAAAGTCCCCATGGTTTCATACCTCCTACAGCTTATAGCCTTTCGAGGCCGGTTTAGAGGGTTGATACCGTTGGAATTTTGCGTGTGCAACAAGTTCGTGTGCATTTCTTACAACCAGAGTGTTCGCGATCAAACTCTACGATTTCATCATGCCACACTCTTCCATTGAGAAAAACGTCAAAAGCGTCAGAAGCGTAAAGTTGCAGAAGAAATAGAGGCCATCACTCCAGTTGCGGGGCCACCAGAGTTACCAATCAGTGAACTGCCAGTTGAAGTGTGCAGATATTTCCAGGATTGCTCAAGTTGCTGGCAAGCAGTGAATTGACAATTAAGGCATGTGATGATCTCAAGATGATGGGGCAGTTAACAACTTCTTGGAGGAGTTGATTGCTCGGAGACACAACCAGTGAACTACTTGTCATGGACATCCCACCTTTTTAGGATAGACATTAAACACAAGAGTTAACTTGATGCCTCTTTCCGAGTTAACTCGCTATCCCACATATCATGGCATGTCTATTTTGGAATCATCTATGTACAGTTGGGGTTCTCATTTAGTTTTCAATTTCAGTTGACTGATGTTAGTTATTAGTTAACTCTCATATCAATATGGACTTGCGTGTTGCATAGTCCAATTAGTTTAGTTTAGAATCAGTTAACTAAGGTAGTTTTTCCAATTAACTGTTAAGTTGCATACATTTAGACTTAAGAATAAATCTTGCATGCTTGCAAGACTCATGTTAACTCGAGGAGATTTTAGGGTTCCCTACTCCTCCGAGCTTCTATAAATAAGAGCACCCTTGCTCATTTGTATTGGAACTTTTGTTGTGATAACAAATTGTTGTGCCCACCTTGCCGTGCAATATTTCTATCTTGTAATTGTTCACTTTGTTTAATATAAAGTTGGTCGATCGTTCATTGTGTGATAGGTCCTCTATGCAATTTGCTATCCCAGATTTATTTATTTTAGATAATCTTGTTTTCAGCCTACACCTTGGATAGAGTATTTTACCTCCTTGGGAATCCTGAGATCAAGCTTGCCATTTAATGTTTGTTTCCAGTAACCTACTTTCAGCCTACACCTCGGATAGAATATTTTACCTCCTTGGGAATCCTGAGAACTAGTTTACCGTTTAATGTTGTTTTCAATAACCTTTATTTCAGCCTACACCTCGGATTGAGTATTTTACCTCCTTGGGAATCCTGTGATAAAGTTTATCGTATACTATTTCCTGCTCCTAATTCCTCTTGCTTTGTTTATCTAGAGGAGATAGGATAGTTTTAGCATTAGCCTAGTTGTAGTTAAGATCTGCGGAAACCAGAGAAAAACCTTAGCTACAATGTATTGGGTTTCTTAACCTTGTGCCTCTACCAGCTGAGTCAAAAAGATAGGATTTTAGAATACTTTACTTTTTCACGCATATCAGTAAAAGAGGGAGCTTTCCCTCCTAATTTGAAGAGCAATTAATATTGTGCATAGCTGTCTGTTGCCAATACGCACTCCAGAGTTGCAAATTGTAACGCCAACACTAGGCGCCAAAAGGATATGTGATTCAAGCTTGGGTTTTGCCACTTTTGATGCTTTCCAAAGCAACTTATCAATGTGTAGGTTTCTTAGTTCAATTGTGTGGGTTGAGGACTCTATGACAAATCATGACGATGCGTACGGTGGTAACTTTTTGTGTTTGTCACTCTCTAGTAGCTCATTTTGGCCTATGATCATTTTGCAAGTTTCCCCACTTTTAGATCGTTAGATTGTTATGAATCATGATACTTTGCATTAATATGGTTATAGAGAATAATTCTTATAGTTGGATATGGTATTATGGTACGAACTCTATTTATTCTCAAAATAGAATACATAGCTATTATATCCAAAAATATTAATCTCAACGATTTAGTATTCAATTGCTGGTCGCAAGGATAATTCAAGGGTCTACTTATACATAGTGACCATTTTCCTTGTGATTGTGAGACTTATGTAGTGACAAAGCCATCTGATATCAAGAAAGCGTAGCGAAAATGAGTACTAAGGAAAAAGAGTGTCAAGCCCTAGAAAATAACTGTCTTGTCACCATCATTTTGAATGAAAATTGTATAGGTTAGTGTTGGAACTTTGATGTGCCATTCACCTATAAAGAGTTCGTAGTAAGGTTAGTGACAGAAGAAATTGAGGGACAGAAGAAATTGAGGGTCTTTGTTCTAATTCCATGTGACAATTGTTTGTTAGATTAATAAACAAGTTGCAATGAGTTTCAAATGTTGCAATTTAGCATAGGGACTTGTATAAGTCCAGTATTGTTGTTGCTATGTTCCCAACTACAAGTTATTTGGAGTACTCACAACCACATAATTGTAGGTATGTCATTGCAAGTATGTATGACAATGCAGGTGCACTTGTGGCATTGTTGAAGTACATGCAATGAAAACCAAGAGCATGGTAATGTTCTAACAAATGCCTAGAGGTGCCACAAGCAACTATAGTTCATTAAGAGTTTGTCTCTGCTATCACAAGCTATAGGTAGTGTTTGGCTATAGTGTACAAAGACATGTATGCAATTTAGGGGAAGTTGGTCAACAACCTTTGACCAAGTGTGAGCATAAATAGCCTATTATGTGTGGTGGTTACTCATGTTGAGAAGTCATGTTACATGGAACGTGTAGCATGCTAATGTCATGATATAGTTATGAGATGGTTGTGTGACTGTTGGTATTATACATGGAAGTTAGACTAAACAATTGGAATTCCTTGTTGGATGGTTCTATGACTATATCTATCTATTTGTACAAATGTACCAAGGTTGGTTAAGGTTGGACATTATTGATATAATGTTCCCTATCTCGATTTTCCCTAGAATTCACCTATTGATCACAAATTGCTATGAAATAGGGTTAGGGTTTCACCTTATTAAATAAATCTCTTGGATTGGAATCCTGCATTCACCACATAAACAATATTCCCAAACATGAATATATACATTTGTTAGCATTAATCCATGGTAACACATTTATAGACTATCAATAATGCAACCTATTGTGAACTAGGAGGAGTGACATGGTGGGTCTGCCCAAAGCCATATACCAACCTAAGAGGTTGCCTACCACAACTCTCCCTGTTAGCGACTTGTACCTACTTTCCCCAACCATGTCCCAACCTTGGAAAACACTTTGCCCACTTGTGGGAACAGACGGAGCTCTTGAGCGGTCTTGGCCCTTCCACCCCTCCATGGCCCATCAAGGTTGGGGGGCTATAAGTGGAACCTGTACCGCTCTCTCAGGTCCCTTCCTCCAAGCAGGTTTTCAGACAATCAAACACATCGTATACAAGAAATCAGTCAGTAAATATTCTTATTATCATATAGGCAATATGCACGCATATGTAAGCAATGATTGGCAATAAATACACTTGAATATAGGATATATCTGATGATAGTAATTTGTGGTGATGACTGGGACAGTTCTTCCTTTGTCTCTTGAATGTTTTCTTCTCCTTAATTGATGACCTGTTCTTACGCTCAGAGTATAATGTTAGTGTAGATCAAGCAAAGTAGAATCTATCATTCCTATTACAGTACCGTAATTACTTATAAGGCTCAATAATCACTACAAGCATCATTATTGCATAATTTTGAATATAATTCATATGAACATGTGTGTGTGTGTGTGTGTGTGTGTGTATGTGTGTGTGTATACACACATATTCTTATAATATATACATATATATTCATTTATTTCCATACCTGCTATTTACTTCCTTAAGATTGGTTTGTATCTCCTGCTGTGTATATTAATTACTGATTATATCCCTTTCCTTCTATTCCATCCTTCATATTTCTGCTGTATATCTATTCCCCATATTTCTCCTTTTCTATCGCCCTCTTAAGTATATATGTATTCCTTGCTGTTTATATCTTTGTTATCTCTCAATCTGCTTAGGAGTTATTTACTTTCTTCCCTTTATTCATTCGATGATTTTGACCCTCATAAATTCTCCGTTTCTATCCTTCCAATTCCCCCCTCCCTTCATAACTCACAATCATATTTTATACTTTGGAGGGAAGAGATTCACGAGTAGGGTGCGTCTATTTGTAAGGCAAGATACCTTTGCGTTAACACTGCTTTTACTAATATAATTGCTGCCTTTAACATAGTCACCGCTGTTTGTTAAGGCTGCCTCTTTCCTCCTTAATGAGATCGCTGCTGTGTAAACATGATTAATATGCCTTCTTATGGGAATCGGTGCTTGTTTTCTTTTGTTCATAATCACTGCCTTATTGTATATAAGGTTGCTGCTGATAGTATAGTCTATTTGACATTTCTTTAGTATATTTATTATTTAGAATTTATATACTATAATGGTATTTAAATTGTTAATACTTATTTTGTATTTTCACTATTTATAATTATAATATTATCTTGATAATTATAATTATAAAATTGCTAGTATATATTTCGTTATTTCATTGTGTTGCAATTTGGGGACATGACAATTGAATCCTAAACATGTGAATAACTAGGATTATATATTAGTCTATGGATTGAGACTATGTAGAAGAGAAATATTATTTTACATGTAATTTCCTTAATAATACAATTGTGAACATCCTTTTGCTAGTGGGTCTTTTCCCATAAGGATTTCCCATAACAATTCATGTCTCGTGTGTATCTATAGCTTGTAAATTGCTTCATGAGCTTCTTTTCATGTTGCTTAATCAAATCGTACAACAAAAACTTTTTTTTATCACATAATCTTAAGGTGCTCCAATATCCTAGTTTATCAATCGTCTGCATCAGTGATTTATTCCTATCAGAGAAGAGATACCTATATATGAGATCAATGATTACCCTCAAATAGTCACAACAAGCTACACTGAACAACCAACCAAAATAGATAAGAACGCTTACAGTTCTGTATTCTATCCTGTTAATACCAAGATACAGCTTATTTCCACTCAACCCCTTAAAATAACTTGCACTACGGATCTCATATCTAGTAAGGGATTCCTAATTCTTATCTCCCCTCCTAGAATCTGCCTCTTGTTGCCAGTGTCTCCTTCCCTTGAGCCGTTTTCCACCCTACACTACTGAAAGTTGCCAATCATCTCATGCTATGTGATAAACTCAACCAACCTACAACTCCCAGAGTCACAGATGCCAACGACAAACACCCTGTTGATGCTGATAACAATTCAGCTAAACATCTCACTAGCTCTTTTTACTTAAGAAAAATTTTCTTTCAGAAAAGTTAGTCTTAGTACTCTATGTTATTTCTTCTTTGTATCTACTGAACCTTTATAAGGTGTTTTTTTAATCAACCCAATGTAGCTTTGTTTTGGTAACTTAAAAATATACTCTTACTTCAATGTAAATACAACCTTTACATTTGATCACAAAAAAAGTATTGTATCTTGTTAGTTTGCAATAAAGGTTTCACGTCATTATATAAATCTGGATGGTAGTTTCCATATTCAATTAGGACTCTCTTTGTTCATGCATTGATGTTATGATGACCGGACTATTCCAAACTTAGTTAGTTACCAGTAAATTACCTAGGTAAATAAAACATTAAACATTTTTCATAAGTTTAATTAGTCGTGTTTACAGTTTTTTTAATGATTTTATTGTGTTGTTAACTTTTAATCTTTCTTTTTTTAATTCTGACTTCATACCTGAACCAACGTTGTTTTTTAATTTTTTATCATGTTTTTACCATGACTTGGTTAACCATGGGTCATAATAATAGGACAAGTAACAGTACCAAGACCATAAAGATATGAGTATGGGTGCCTCCAAGGTAATGCATAGTAACATATCATTCTCTTCTTTTTATAGCACGTAATTTTGGCACCTATTGGTAATTTTGTATTGGTGTCTATTGTATTCTATAGCTTTAAGTGAAACACGTTGACTATTATAGTTTTACTCAATCTTACACTATTTTCCTGCACAGAAAAGTTTGTTAGGTTAGAGTTAAGTTTTATATTATACCATGCAAGACCATTGAGACAGGGTATTAGAATATGTGGTCATAAAAATCAATGATTTGGTTGGTAGCTAGGAGTCGGTGGCTAAGAGTTGGTTCACAGTTAAGATTTATTTAATAGATAGGAGGTAGTTAGTTGATGAAGAACACTTTAAATGTAATGCAGAAGCAAACTAGTTCTTTAAGTAAGCTTCATATTCACCAAACATAATTCATCAAGTATTGCTTTATCTTCTCCTTATATATTCTCTAGTGCTATATTCATTTTCCTTTCTTTAAGAACACCCGCTTGCATTTTAGTTTGGGTCTTTTTCTGCATAAATGATCATCTTTCCACTAGAACACAATCCAGCATATAGATAGAAGCATTGAACGTTAGATATTCTCTACTGCTATATTATTTGTCTTCAGTTTAAGGACACCCTCTTGCATTTTAGTCTGGGCCTTTTTCTGCATAAATTACCCATCTTTCCACCAGAACACAATCCAGCATATAAATAGAAGCATTGAATGTTAGATATTATCTGCTGCTATATTATTTGTCCTTCATTTTAAGGACGCCCACTTGCATTTTAGTCTGGGTCTTTTCCTGCATAAATGACCCATCTTTCCACTAGAACACAATCCAGCATATGAATAGAAGCATTGAATGTTAGTTATGTAACAGAAAATATAGTTGACTAAAAGATATGTTACATTTATCTTTTTAAATTTAAACCTGTGCATCTTACATTGTTTCAACAAGAAAGAAAAAAAGAATTACTATCAAAACAACTCCACATACAATCATTTTATCCGTAAGGCAAACTCTTTGGTTGGATACAATCACACTAGACATGACCAATAGAATACACAGGGAATGAAATTCTATGGGTCAGTCATTTAAATCATTTGCTTAAAGTACCTTCTCAACATCATATCCACACTGACCTGCGAAACAGAAAAAATAGTTGTTAATTTACTCCTATTGCTTACACTCAAAATGATATTACGTAGATGACCTTAAGCAAAAAATACAGTGAGGAATTTCGAAGGATTGTGTATAACATCAAATCAATAATCATATGCCTATTAATATGCCTAACCTTAACCTCTTATTCATTTGTAATTTCATAAATCCACAACAAGATATATACAAGAGTGATGAGAACCAGACAATTCATAAAATCTAGCACAGCAAAGAAAACTTTAATAGAGATGCCAAGCAAAACTTTCACTCAAATAGCTAAGCAGGTTCTTTTACAACTTCCCACCCTTGCAGCACTAATTCTCCCATATATTGTCTAAACATTGAATACAAAAAAGATAAATGTTCTTCACAATAAGAAGATATACTTCCTATTAACTAATGCTTTTCCACCTTCTACGATATTGAAAATTATTTGAATAATAATGATGATTAACTGCATGTTTTAAATGTAAGTGATACTTCCCCCTGTTAGAGTTGTGTTCGGTTTAGATGAGCATGGAGAAAGATAAGGATTGCAGTATTGAAACCATCCATAATGAAGTCACTTCCACCTATGAGGAAATTGCACAATATGGTTAATTGGGGGGATGGAAATAGCAAGTAGAGCAACTCCAATGAGGAACTGTTAAGAGCCTGTGAGGCAGTTTGGCTTCAAAGGGTGCTTTCTAACATGCAAATGTCTCAAGCAGGGCCTTCCCCCTTGTACTGTGACAATCAAGGGGTGCTGAAACTCGCCAAAAATCCAGTCTTCCATGAAAGGACAAAGCATGTTGAACTTCACTGTCATTTCATTCGCCAGCTTGTCGAAGATGGATCAATGGTATTGCAGTATGTTCCAACAGAGGATTAGACTGCTGATATTCTCACCAAGTCTCTAAGCCCGGATAAGTTTGTCAAATTTAGGGGGCACCTTGGTGTAGTTGATAGGTTGACCATTAAGGGAGGGTATTAAAATAATATTTTGTTTATTATTAATGGTCAACATATTGTAAATCCTATAAATTAGCTGTTTAGAATTCTTTCCATTTTTTCCTTCGATGATGTTTCTATTCTTGACTCTCTGTTTTTAGAAACATCTGCCTTGTAATCTATTTATGAAGAATGTTCGCTTCTTTGCAAATATATCGAAGATTTCATTATCTCTCATTTCACACCCTGCCTTCTGCCCTCTCCGTATAAGCTTGTGCTCATCACTCTCCTTTTTGAATTTCAATAAAGATGAATACTGTGGAACTGTGAGCCTATGTATTATTTATTTATGCTGTAGATTCCTCTCATGTTAAGTTTTCAGCCATTCTTTGAGATATTTCTTGTCATGTGGTGGATGAAACAATTATTAATGCAACAGCAGATGTAACATTGGTTGTTTTCAGATCTATGAGTCTGGAAAGCCTAGGTATGTCTCTTTTCTTATGTTAAGTTGCATTTCCTCATCCAAACTCTTGTTGCAGTTTTTCTTCAAATCTATTCATTATTTTTTGGGAAAAACTAGGTTATCGGCCCCATGTCAACCATACCTAGGGTTCCTTTTTTCTTATATTTCTGTTTTAGTTTGTGTGTCTTTCATTCTTTCTAGTTAATAGCACACCCCTAAAAAACACAAATTTCTATCCTACAAAGGAACTGCCCCTCTCAAATGTAGAGGAAGATTGCTAACCCAATAGCAATCTCCCCAACTATTGTAAACTTTGACTGCCCATTAGACAAGTTAGGCTGTTTTCAGCAAAATATTGTAGTAACAAATCTATTTACCAACACGTGTTAAGCCACAATCAAAAACCTTCGTTTGTTTCCAATGTGTCTCTCAAACTAGGAACTATGTAACAAAACATACAAATTGTTTGAAAGAAGACCTCAACAAATGGGCTTGAAGTAAGCCTTGTAGATTTTTAAGCAAATGCAATCAGTAAGTGTAAAGCCATACTTTGTCAGCCTCCTCCAAGCTTGCACTAAATGTGTTTGGATAAGAACTTTGTAGCTGAGCTTAATCAACATTTACAGAGAAAACATAAATCTACTTCTTCCAAATAGTCTATAAATAAGATTTTTGGAAAATTAGTTAAGGAGTTCATAGTTTTCTATTATATGTTTTCATTGTTATGCTCCATTTTTAGTTGTGCACTCTAAATTAACTGAAAGGCAACAGTTCATTTTCATTTGACCATTGACCACAGAATTGGGATGGTAATGGCATAGATGAATGAATAAACGAAACAGCCATGTACGCATCTTTCAATTTTAGTTCAAAATGGTTGAGAAACTGTGAGTTTAACCGCCAACATTGCATACACCCCCTGTATGCATATTTCCCTTTAGTGCATGTCAACACATGATTTGTTTTATTTTCTAACTTGAGAAACAATCAGAAAATCAAAGTCTCTTCATTTACAATCTTTATAAATTGCCTTCACCTGAAAGTCCAATAACCTTGTTGGATGTAGCAAGAATTTGTTATTTGAGTTTGAGACGAGAACAGAATTTTGGCTTGTCAATCTACTTCTTCCAAATAGTCTATAAATAAGATTTATGGAAAATTAGCTAAAGAATTCATAGTTTTCTGTTATATGTTTTCATTGTTATGCTCCATTTTAAGTTGCACACTCTAAATTAACTGAAAGGCAACAGTTGTTCATTTTCATTTGACCCTTGACGATAGGATTGGGATGGTAATGGCATAGATGAATGAATAAAGGAAATAGTCATGTATGCATCTTTCAATTTTAGCTCAAAATGGTTGAGAAACTGTGAATTTAACACCCAACATTGCATACAAGCCCTGAATGCATATTTCCCTCTAGTGTATGTCAACACACGATTTTTTTTATTTTTCTAACTCGAGAAACAATCAGAAAATCAAAGACTCTTCATTTACAATCTGTATAAATTGCCTTCACCTGAAAGTCCAATAAGCTTGTTGGATGTAGCAAGAATTTGTTATTTAAGTTTGAGACGAGAGCAGAATTGTGGCTTGTCAATCTACTTCTTCCAAATAGTCTATAAATAGGATTTTTGGAAAATTAGCTAAAGAATTCATAGTTTTCTGTTATATGTTTTCATTGGTATGCTCCATTTTTAAGTTGCACACTCTAAATTAACTGAAAAGCAACAGTTGTTCATTTTCATTTGACCCTTGACGACAGAATTGGGATGGCAATGGCATAGATGAATGAATAAAGGAAATAGTCATGTATGCATCTTTCAATTTTAGCTCAAAATGGTTGAGAAACTGTGAATTTAACCCCCAACATTGCATACAAGCCCTGTATGCATATTTCCCTCTAGTGTATGTCAACACATGATTTTTTTTATTTTCTAACCTGAGAAACAATCAGAAAATCAAGTCTCTTCATTTACAATCTTTATAAATTACCTTCAATTGAGCAGCCAATATTGGTAACATGTTTTATTGCAGTATTTAACCTAGACTCGATGAGAAATAAGTAAAACTTTCATGCAAAAGCCTTCCTTGCGGTGAAAATGATAGATAGATTGAACATGTGAAATGAAGGAAAAGGGAATTAGTATTACTTAGCACAGTTCTGACGACATCCTTCTCAAGTTGCCAGCCATCTCCCATCATTGCATAGAGGAACTCCTCAACGTGCATCTCTTGGTGTTGGTCTTGTTGAGGCTTCTTTCCTTGAGACTTGATGGAGACTGTCCTCGAATACCCATTTCCAACAACACTCGATACAGTGCCTGTACAAACTGAAATTTTCTTATTCTTCTTCTTCGTATTTTTGTTGACGTTGTGATTGTTTTTGTATCTGTCCTTAACAACAGCATGAGCATGGTCACCGTTATCACCATCCTTGACGAAAGAGGATGAAGGAGAGGTTGCACCTGCAAGCATGTGAGCAGACTTGTACAGATCACAGTTGGAGGAAGAATAGGCAGATGCAATTTGCTCCAAAGACATTGAAGGGAATGCATCCAGTAACCACTCCAGGGCTTTCCTTTCTCTTTCTTCTTCCATGCCTATACCTATGCTTATGCCCCTGCAACGACACTAGAATAATGTAAATGAGGTTTTCACAGTCCATTAAATTGTAAGGAAGAGAATCAGTGTATAATTTGTTATTCATCACACTTCCTAATAATCATCAGGGTATGTGCAAAAATTCTGAGTAAAGAAAATATCACAGCAAACAGAATGATATATTTTAAAGCCAATAAACAAATTTGTTATTACATCATACCTGATTTAAAAATTCGTTCCTTTCATCTATTCACCTCACCCAGCGCTATATGCGTATCTATGTAGTGTAGTCCTCGCAAAGATTTTACAGATAAATATGCAATATCCATTCCAAATCACAGTAGCTTCCTCTCCTTCCCCTACATTCGTAATTAGCACTCGCCAAGGATGTTGACAAAATATGTTCCTTACAGACCTTCAAAAGGTATAAACTTTATGCTAATAAAGCCGTGTTTTAATCCCTGCCGTCCGAGAGCGATCACTTTAATTCATCTTCAATTATGTGCAGAGGAAAAATCAACTTTTCTTGGGGTTAATCGATGGTGAGCCTTAAATGAAAGAAAGATTATATAATTAGACAATATATGCTCAAAAATATAATTATTTTATGTTAGTGAATTGCTTCAATGTTAATGTTGGATATGTGTTGTTTGGACAAGTTCACAAATCTAGGATGGTGAATTTAGAAATGTGTTGTTTGGACAAGTTTACAAATTTAGGATAGTGAATTTAGAATATATATAATTTGATATTTGGAGACAAGTTGATGATGAATTACGGAGTGTGATCCGAAACGTTGATGTAAAAAAACTACACAATCGAAATCCAAAAACAATTTACCAAGTTTATGATTGTAAGGTTATTCTATAATGTCTCAAATGTTTGTGTCGTGTATGTTTGTTGATGTTTGTGTTGGTTGTGTTACTATACTTATCAATGATGTTTTGTATTGTCATTGATGTATTTTATGAATGAGGTTTTGTATTGGCGTCTAGATTTTTGATTATGTATTATAAGATGCATAGGTTGTGTCTTTATACGTTTGAACTATTACATAGTTTCAACCTCATTGATTGACTATATATGATATGTGCATGATTATCATGTATGGCTTAGCATTGTGGATTATTAATGTTTTGTTATATTTTGATGATTGGATCATGTTGGTTGTAGATAATTTCTAATAGATGTGATGTTTTGATATCATATTATGAGTTATATCATGTTGGGTGTTTTATGTTGCTCTTTAGCTTTTCCTATATGGTGCAATTATGATAGCGCCTAGAATTCACCAAAGCATAATATAAGTGAGTTAGACTTCAAATGGCACATGTGCTCCACCCTTTCTAAGGCATCCACTAGATCACTCTTGCTCTTCTCCAAAAAGCTAGTTGAGCAAGGGTGAATTGTATTGATTACTCTCTTTCTATGGAAGAAGAACACCGCTAATGGAAGTGATTTGATTGTTTCAAGTAGGAGTCACACTATCAATTTCACTCACTTCTCTAGTGAGGAGGAATTATTAGTAGATTGTTGTGTTTATGTCTTGAGGTGGGATGTTTGTTTGATTGACAAATCATTGAGGTTGGTGGTTGTTGTGATCCTTATATGACCAAGAGGTTCACTTTCTTTAATTCTAATTAATTTATTGGTTGCAAAGAGGTAAAATGTGTTCAATCTTCACTCTTCTATTTTGATTTACTCTTCAAGAAGTGTGAGTTCCCTAATGCAAAACTCTTCTCTTGGGTGTTTCATTCATTTTCTTCGTGAATTAGCCTCAATATCTCAACTTGGTCATGAGTTATCTCTTGAATGGGGGAGTCTCTAGAGTTGGTAAATTCTCATGGATTTCATCTAGCATTGCTTCAATATAATCTTCTCTTACACTATGACACATCAAACATGAATGTTGAGTGAGGAGGGAGAAATACAAAGAGATACAATTAGTATTTTGCTAAATCATTTGTTGGTTGGTTGAAATATTGAGCTTGTTTGATTTTTTTTTGTTGAAGTGTTGAGCTCATTTGGTGTTTTAGCATTGAGTGTGTCATTTGAATTTTACATGCTTCATGTGATTGAGGGATTTTTTTGTTTGCTTTTGTTGAGATTGAATTTATTGTGCCTCATGTTGAGATCAAGTGCTTACCTTTGTGTGTTTTTGTTGTGTATGAGGTTTCTAAATGTAATTAATATATGTGAACATAGAAATTAAACCAATCTATGTTTTTTGTATTTTTTTAACTTTAAATATGAACTAACTACTTGTAGAAAATATTTTTTTTACATATGAAGACAATTTAAATGGCTTTTCCTACAAATTCAATGTAACTACAATTTTGGTGTTTTAGTGTTTTCTTAGAAAAAATCATTCTAAGGATAAATAAATACAATGTAGTTACTTGGAAAATAAAATTGTTGCAATTAGAGGCTTCTAATCTAACCAAGAAATTCAAGTGAATGTTACTTCCTTGTGCAAGAGAGATTTTCTAATTACTAAAAATAAAAATCAATAGAGATTTGAAGAATGAAACGTATGAAAAAAAGAGGCTTTCAAGAAGCTTTTGATGTTTCCTTTGTCAACCTATCTCCTTAGGATGTTCATCTTCCTTATTTATCTACAATAATGGGGCCATCTTGCTTGATGATAGGGAAAGCAAGGATACTTTGGGAAAATTAGAGATTATCTAGAACGTAAGGGAAGCTTTAAAGCTTCTAATTGAAATGAAAAAGGCTCATAAAGTCTAGTATAACTATGTAAATGCTAGTGGGGATTGTAGCAACAAAGATAGCCAAGATCCTAAGGGTGATTATACAAAGAGAATGAGAGCCTATTACATAAAAATTCAAGTTTCAATAGTAGGCAACCTCCCTCAAACTCATGGGAAAGGAGATACTTATAGCAAGGAAGCTTCACAAATTAGGGGGATTGATTGGAAGTTCACTAAAGAGTTTATTGAGAGTTATTGAGAGTGGATTGAAGAGTTAATTGGGAGGAGAGGATGAGTGAGGGGGGAGAGGTGGCTTAGTCAAATTAGATTCAACTATTCATCATGAGAAAAATTCATGGAGAAATGACTTGAACTAAAGCAATTACACATTTATAAATATGATCAAATCACTCCTTTTAGGGTTTTACGACATACATTTGCCAAGGTTGGTCACCCAAGTGACCCTACAATTTATGTCAAGTCGCCTAGGAAATCTTATGGTCTCTCAAGCAACCCTCAAGTCAAAGGTTGGAAAAAGGTCTTTGGACTTAAGCAAGTACTTTGAACTTAGTCTAGGGGTTGAACAAGATGGATAAGAAGGCCAAGAAGCAAGAGAAAGTTATCATAAATTTAGATAATATTTGAGAGTAAGTGTAATTCATGCAACATGGATCATGAATTGGACCTATCAAAATATCATTGGACTACCATGTTGGCTTGTACAGTTTTGGGCACTTAGAGGTACACCTAATATTTTTCTTGAGTGTGCAAATATAGCTTTCTTCAATAGAAATTGATTGGAAATGGTTGCATTTGGTAAAACATGTATGTTTAACCTCCATCTCACTCAATTTGAGTTGCAATATGATCCATGTGAATATCTATGAAACTCAAATTTGAATTAGTGGTGATTCTAGAGTCCATGTGTTGTTTTTAAACTCATAAAGTGAGTGGGGACCTTTGTGTCTATTATTTATCCATCTTTTTGCATTACATTTAAATTGAATCCAAAATACATGTTTGTATGCTTTGATTCAAAAGGAAATCATTATGCCTTAGGGAAAAAGGTATTAGACATTATTTTATTTCATATGAAAATAAAATTAAAATAAATTTCTTTGCATAATGGAAATAAAGTTATTATATAATTAGAATATACATTTAAATTGTAAAGTTCAATGGTAAATATTAATTAATTTATATGTGTTGTAATAACTTTTGAAATATGTTGTATGAAAAACATTTCATTAAAATATATTGATGCAAGAGCCTCCCTGATCTTGCATCTAACTCACAAGTTGTCAACAATAGAAACACAACAATTTGGTGCTTTATTGTATTCAAATTTACTCAAAACACATTTAAATCTGTAATACAAATTTTGCAACAAATAACAATTAATTTGTTTTCAAAACTTCTTCCTCTGTTACACTCTCACACCTCTATGTTTGATGTCTCTGTAATCTTCACTTGACTAATTTCTTTCTTCAGTCTTTTGGCTCCTCTTTTGCACATAGATTTTTCCTTATAACTGGCACCACATACCTGTACACTTTCTTCAATTTTCTACACCCTTACTTCAGCTCGATACCTCTCTATATCTTCCTTGGCCAATCCTCTTAGGCTATCGACCTGTTCATTCTTCACTACCTGGGACCTCCTTCACCATCGACTTCTCCCTTAGGCGCCCATTTTCTTTTGTCTTAAATCTATAATTTTAATGAACTAGTGAGGTATCCTCAACTGCCTCTATTATGCTTCATTGAACCTTCTCCATTACTTGTTGCACATTCTTTTTTTCCTCTAGTGCATCCCCCTGCCTTCTACTCTTTTTTGATGCCTGGTGAATTTTTCTTTTTTGGTCGATTCTCCCTTTCCCATTGGCTTCCCATACATTTTTGTTTGAGGTGGAAAGGTCAATTTAAAACATTCACTTCACTACTTCTTTTTTATTGAATCTTAAACATCTTGATGCCTTTTAATCTTCAATTTGTTTTCTCTTTAACCTGCGACCCTTTGATTAAATTTTTGTTTTTGTTTGATTTCAAAACAAATAAAATGTATCTTCTTAACCTGCATAGAGGAAAAGATGAACAACAACTTCAAGATTTAAATTTTGGAGGAACTTCATATATCATTTTCCCTTTCAAATGCTAAATCAATTCTAGTAACCATTGCACTTTTAAGACAACATTTTCTTCAAAATCTATGTTTGTTACCTATTTTCGCTAATAGCTCAATCAGGTAGAGCTTTTGTGATTTTCAAATGAAGAGTATGGTACATTTTTGTTTCTGCTATATTACATTCATGTGCATAAACAAAATCAGAAGATTACATTACTAGATTGCATTTATGCAAATGCATATAATATAGGAAAGATTGCACAATCTTTTCAAGAAAAGTAATATTTATTGATAATGTAAATGTATAAGGTCTCACACAAGCCGTGAGACTAACTCTTTTAGTGCAAATGAAAGAAAATATTATATATTTATAGACATAAAGGAGAATAAATGCACATATAGAGAAAGGTGACCCGTCATTGTCTGAATGATGAGTCTTGGTCCTAGTTGAATTGCCTTGAATCATCTTAAGTCTTTTGCTTGTCTTGCATCTAGTTGTTGCTCTCTTGTTGTTCCTAGTTTCCTGCATCTATGAGAGAGAGTGTTGTTAGAGCAATGAGGGGTCATCAGTCAATACATGCACATACATCTATAAACATATGATCTAATCTTCATGTGCACTAAAACAGTTAGCATGCCAAAGATGTCCAAGAAAACAACAGGGTTATCAAACACATCTATCATATGCACATTTTTTTTCTAACATGTTTGCTTCTTGTGTAGATATAGGTCAAGTCTTTGTTACTGTTTCGTTTCATCTAATTACGACATGTGGGATAAATGTGGCTCCCACAAGGGTTGAGCCTAGTGTGCTATCATTTTGTGTTTTGACAGGATAAGCTTGTCCAGCCTTCCATGACATTATGATGCAATCAAGGATGAATTCATCATTCATAGCAATGAAGTTGATGAATTCACTGGTATTAATAATAAATTGATGCTCAATGGAATCACAATGTCCAAAAAGACTAAATAATGGTGCCCATCAAGGATAGTGGTAGTAAGAAGGACAAAAGAACCATCTTTCAAGTTTTAACCTGACAAAAGGAAAATTATCATTTTTCACTAAAAGCTTCCAACTTTGATAAGGTGAGAACTTCTGAAGAACTTGTGGTAAATGCTAAGGATTTGTTCTTGAAGGATGACAAAAGGACAAGTATTGAAGTAAAGATATGAAGACAATCAATGATAGCTTGAATAAAGGATAGATATTGGAGGAGTGATAATGCAGGGCAACATTCAACAACAACAAATTCTTCATAAAGAAGCCCATAGTATGTACAAGGACAATCAAACTATCTTACCAACAATTTTTTTTTGGGTGGTGTTGATCGCCCATTCACCTGTGTGCTCCTACACCATTATATTATTCAAAAAAGTTATTTTTGAAATAGCGTAGCAAATGTCAATATGAAGGAAATGGTTGCAAGGGTTTAGGGAATTTTTATGAGGAAAAGGAAAAGGCATTTTCACATCACTTTGCATTATTTTGAAAAAAAAATATCTCTCCTAAAAAAATAAATCTTACATCTAGAAAGGATTGCTTGAAATTGAAATTGTTTTAGTTTTGGATTTGCATGGGAGTTTCAAAGAATTTTTTGAGGTGAACTTGCTTCCAAATAAGTTTAAAAATATATAAAATATGTATAAAAAATTATTTAGCATGCTCACAATAAGTGGATGAACATGTCTTTTGCATTCATAGGACCGATTTGAGTTGAATGCATGTGATTAGATGTAGGTTTAATTTCTTGTTATATTTTTTTTAATTATTTTGAAAAATTATCCAAGAGGTTGTAACGCCCCGCCGAGTGAACCCCAAAGGGCAACAAAACACCACATAATTTTTTTTTTTGAAAGTGAAACATAACATAAGATGAACATGAACATATATTACATATAAACAATTATACAATTACAATGACCATTAAGTCCTCTGGGGTGCACAAGATGGCGTCACGAAAACCTAAAACTAAAACCATAACTTTAACAAACAAATCAAGATTACATAAAGATAACATATAACCATCCATGATCAAAGGAAATATATAAAGGATACATACATCATTCTATTACATTTCAATTCGTAGTTCAAAATTACAATGGTGGAACATATTTCCACAATACAACACATCATGGACACAGTAATAAATTACAATTATTTCAGGAGTACATTACATCACTACAGGAGTACATATGTGTCTTGTTGTGCAGAGGAAAAGATACATCAAATACAAAAATGATACATCAAAGAAGAATAAGGTACAAAGTGAAAAGTAGTCTTCAACCAAGTGAAGCTTTGGAAACTTTTTATCCGCTTCCGCATCACAAACACAACCTGGGAACCCAATGGGGTGCATAGCACGTTCCACCCGACCACGTGGACCCGAAAGTCCACCCCCTGTGCGAGGAGTTGACAAGAAAGATCCTCATTCATCAACCAAAATAGTCAAACGAAACAAAAACAAGCCAAACTCCACAGCAAGGATAACATCGACATATAAGGTAACAACCCATAACATTGCCATCATATAGCCACAACAAAATAACAAAAAGTCCACTCAAAAATCAAATGCCAATATTTTAGATCAACATTAAGTAACTATAAGAGGTGCCAACAACAATAGGATCCAAACCCTTCAAATGAAGTCGCAACATCAATCAACAATAAATATCAAGGGCACCTTTCATTAACATCAATCAAGTTGCCATGAGACATGTGTGCAACACTAAAAGATAGAACTTTGAGGCTTCAACAACAATCACCAAGAACCAATTGCCTCAACAACATCAACAATTCAAACAACACTCCTAGAGGCTACCAAACAAAGGAAGGTAAACGGGTACTGTAGGAGAGTGTCATCACATGGCCTTACATGGATTTTCCAGTTAACCTAACACAAGGTACCGCCTCCATCTATGGTTATCCAGGCTGCCTATCTCAAGGCGACCGCTCCATAGGGTGACTCATGCAGAACCACTTACCTTTCGTGAGGACAAGGCAGTGATCTTACCAACCAGGTCTTCTCATCCCATCCTTAGCCTGTGAAAGCACTAACGGTATGGGTGAGGCTCATAATTAATCTTGTTTAGTGTTTATCTACCCAACCTACTAGTTAATTAATTACATTCTCACTTGATTAAGAAACTCTTCCATGGGTTATCCAAACAGCCCCTTTGTGCGCCGACCCCCATGAAGAGCCACTCTCCCTACGACACCAAAACTAAATACAAGCAAGGGGTGTACCTCAACTCACATAAACAAAATCAACGTATACACAACTCACAACATGCGAGGAAAGAACCATCTTGCAAACCCATTCCATATCACTGAAACAAGAACAAGGGAGGTACCACCCACAAAACTCAAAATCAGAGATAGGATCAGTGAATCACAAAGGTCCAACAATGGAAAAAACAATATAATTCAAGTTTTCTCCAATGCCTCTGGAAGTCTAAATTACTGAAAATCCACAAACTCCCACTGAGGGTAATTCAAACACTTCGGGTTCCCAACCATCACGAAATATGACTACAAGAAAGTTATTGCATAAAGTCCCCTCGATCAAAATTAACAAAAAAAGGGCAACTCACATCAAGGAACCCACAAAATGACTATATAACTTCCACAATCGCCAAAATGACAAGAGAGGAATAAAAGAGGCAATATCATAATGAGACCTTCAAACTGAATCAAGATAACATAAACGATTCAATACAAAACCAACTTCAGTTACTGACAATAATTTAGCCGATAGGGTATCCAAGGGAACCCTCAATATTCTACCTACAAGATACCTAGCGAATCATTCCCCAAAAGACTTACAATTCAACATTACATTGCAATCAAGATGTCCAATACAACAAAATATAGTCAAATTTCCCTGCATATCAAATATTCAATTATTTAAATATAACTAATTCAATCATGACATATCGTAAATAATATTTTGGAACACAACTCAATAGCCATCAAACACAATACTCAATCAACTTAAATTCCAAATCATGCACAAGATTCCACATAAAGTAAATATCAAACTCTGCAAACTTGAAATACATTATTTTTAAGCAACTTACAATAAACAAGTCATCCTGAACATCTCCATAAGTAACCGACGAACCAAACACTTAAATCAATTATGCGACCACAATATTGATTGTAACAATGAATAAACATTGCAACACAAAGGCAACACATATTATCAATCCAACTATGAAATCATTCAAAAACGAAGCCCCTATTCACAAGACGGTATATTTCTTCTATGCAAGCCTATAAAACTATCAATAGAGCTTGTGACATTTCACAATACTTTCCCAATGTCTAATATCCAATTAACCCGATTTTTCCTTCTAAATGATGTTGCCATTTACTAAGCTTCCTAATCAATTGATTATAACTAGAGAAACACTATCTTATCCAACATCCATAAAACAAGTTTATACTAATCACCTAGTGCATCCTCAAAGCAACTGTTAACTATTCGAAGTCAATAAGATGCTTATCCCGACATGTTTCGCCCATTTAGATTTATTAAACTAAATAATATAATCAATAAATTTTCCCCAATCTTAAAGATAATTCTATTTGTTTTATTAACTTATTGAAACTATTAACTAAGTATTAATATCGTAAATACCTCATTTATTCATTCTTTCTTAAAATACAAATAATTTCATTCACCTAATTACTAATTCTCTTTAAGAGTACTTAATCAAATATTAAGATTATAAGATATTCGTTTGTTTCAATCTACTTGTAATGCCCATAATTTTACACTACCAAAATAAAAATAAATATCATTATATAACATTTAGGCTTATGAGAAAGCAAATAACCTCAAAAACTTCCCATTCACAAAATATTTAAAAATAATAAAACTATAACTAATTAATTAAAATCTTATTCATTTGAAACAAATATTGTCATAATCCTAATAAAACATAATTTTACTCCAAACCTCATATTACATGTATATAAAGTAAAACCTTCAAATTTATTTATTTATTCATTATTTTAATATATCCTTTTTATTTATTTAGTAGGAATTAATTAAATACCAAATTAATTACTTAAACTTTTCTTTATTTACATACTCTTATTTAAATTTAAGATGACTTTTATCTTAAAGTGTGGGGATAATATTCTTTTTAAGGAAAGGTATGAGAATATTAAATGAATTCCTAGTGCTACGTGGGCTTTTCATTTCCTTGCCTATATTCATATTTAATATTATATTCATATTTAATATTAGAGGAATCTTTTCTTAAGAACGTGGGGCATAATTTTAATGATCAATAATATTTGATTCTTTATATTTATTAATTTACATCCTTAATTAGGGATCACGTGAGGGAAGGGAAAGAAATGCCACCTAAGCCTTGCTCAAGAGAAAGACTAAATCTAAACTAAATTAAGCCCTTTTATTTTTGTATATGGAGGTCTAGGTGGGTCCCACGCTCCCATAAATTATGGATTAAAGTTGTGGAAGAGAAGATAAAAGAATCATATTATTAGCATGAATATTATCTGAAGACTGCTATATAGACATTTATATTTAATAGACCCAAACAAATAATTAGTTTATGGGCAGCGATGGAGACAACCAAGAGAATCAGGGAGGTTATTGAAACTTTTAAACTTCCTATTATATTCAAATGCCACAGCTGAAACAGGCTGACAATGGAATCAGAGAGATTACTTAAAACTCTACAACATTTTATCTTCAAGTACTGCAATTGTGACAAGTTGCCAACGGATTCAAGAAGGCTATTTATACGAGTCTCTATGTTCAAGTGTTACTGCTGTGACAGGCTGCAAAATGGTATTAGGAGCATTATTTAAAATTTAAACACTTTCCAAAGTCTAAAATATACAGCTGCGATGATCACATATGAGCATTATATGAGGTTTACGCAGGTTTTATTTGTATGAATGAATTGTAAGTTACCTAATGAGCTATGAGACGCTGATAATAGCAGTTTATTGTCAATTGATTCAGTTCCTTCATGGCACAAAGACTGCTTGACAGGGTGACTCAAAGAATGTGCAAGAACAGAAAAGGCACATGAACTGTTTGACAAAATGCCTCAAAGAAATGCGATCTCTTGGAAAGCAAAAGTTGCGGGATATGTACAAAACGAATTTGTTGAAAAGGCTTAGGAAATGTTGCTAGGAGGTGCGACGGCTGAGACAGATTGACAATGAAATCAATGGGATTATTTAAACCTCTATGCATTATATTTTCTAGTACATCAGATGTGCAGGTTGCAGAATGTGCCCAAATGGATTTTGCAAGGCAGCTCTCAAAATCTTTGAATTAATGAAGCACTCTGAAATCCATCCTAACATTGGAAACTTTGCTTGTGTTCTGGGTGTACGCAATCCTGCATGTTTAGTGGATGAGGGCTGCACATACTTCACACATTCACACCCTTATTGCATAACATATATAGTTGATCACTAGAAATGCATGGTTGACCTTCACGTCCGCAACATGGACAAGGAAAGCAACCGTTTGACAAATAGCTCAAAGAAATGTGAATCTCATGGAATGCGGTGATAGAAAGATATGCGCAGTATGGATTTGTTGCAACGGCTTAAGAAGCTTTCAAGCAAATGCAATTGGCAGGTGTAAAACCCGTTCACACAACCTTAGCCAGTATCCTCCCTACCGCGCCAACAGGGGAGCTATGAAACAGGGTATGAGCATCCGTCAAAGCATAAAAAGGGTGGAGGAATTTTGTTAGAGGCTGCAGTTGCAATTGCCTTCATAAAAATGTATGCAAAATGTGAAAGCATAGGCAAGGCGCGTATATTGTTTGACAGAATGCATTAAAGGAATTTGTTCTCATGGAATGCAATAATTTAATATATGCACAAGCTGAGATCATTGAAAGAGCTTATAAGAAGTTTGAAGCAAAAGCAATTGGCAGGCATAAGGTCGAATTCCAAGACTTTTACCCACGTCCTGTCTTCCTAGGCCACAATGGATGCTATCGAACAAGGTATGGGTATTCACCGAAACATACATCATTAGAGAATATGCACAAAAGTGATTGTTGTGAAGCCAACAAGGTAAATAGTAAGTATAAAGCCAGATTTGACAACCTGTCCCAACTTTCCCTTTTGCTAGTTCCAAACGGGGCTTGGGAACAAGGTATCGATATCCTTCATTGCCTAACGGAAGGGAAATTATGCTAGGTATTATATTTACAACTGCACAGACAGACATTAGACAAATGCGAAACCATAAGCAGAGCAAAATAACTGTTTAAATAAATATTTCAAGAGATGCCATCACCTGGAAGGCATTATTTGAAGGATATACCCTAACTAGATTTAATTGTATGCAAGTAACAAGGATTAAACTTTTACCACCATTCTTTTTACCATCTGAAGAGTTAAACCGCCATTAGTCTGGAGTCTATAAAAAAAATATATAAAAAAAAATAGGCATGATAACTTTCCTCATGCAGCCTATCTTATTGTGAATTCAATAATCCAACCAGGGCAAAGGATAATAGGAATACCTTAGAAGCTTAAAGAAAATCCAAGGACCCCTCCCCCACTGACTCTCTGTTCTCTTTGCAAGCCACCCCCTTATGCTTCAAACTCCTCCCCACGTATCTCCCTCTTCCTCCACCTACCCCCTTTTCTTCTTCCCTGTGGAGCAGGAAAATGGCAGTATGGCAGACAGGTGTTCCATGCTCATATAATTACAATGCCCCTGCAAAGCAAGGTGTGGAAGCAAGGACAAGACATGTGGATTTGGAAGGAAGACTTAAAGCCAGGTGGAGGGCACAAGCAAGGACAGGTATAAATCTTTAGCTGTTTAAATAAGTTTATTCATTATAATATCAATTTTATGTATATGTTTATATATTTATTCTTACATAAAAAATAAAAAATAAACATAATTATCTTTTGTTTACCTTTCATTCACCTCTTTATCTGGAAATAATTCAAAATTTATAAATAAACTGTATTTTAAATGGATGATTAATCCATTATATTAAATTTCAAAATAAACATTATTTATAATTGTAATTTTATATTTTTATTTACATATTCATGAAATATCTTAAATTTATAAATAAACTTTAATAATAAATGGATTATTAATCCATATTAAATTTAAAATACTCATTATTTATAATTGTAATTTACGATTTCGTCTTTAATAAAGAAATAATATAATCTATTGGATCATTACCCCTTCAAACAAATTTAATAATTTAATTTAATACTTTAATTAAATCCCTAGAGAATTTCTGACATCCTTCGTTTAGGTTTTATTTAACCTATGCACATAAAATCTCTTTCTATGCAACCAACCCATATAATTTGTGTGCTCTAAACTTCGATGAAAGGTCGAATTCCTCTCGACACCACTATTTAATTTAACTAGCTAATTGAACAAGGCTTAATTATCAACATAATCACAAATAAAACTTACGCCAACAATCTAGGAAGATCAATTCGGAGGGGCACTACAGGGGTTGAGATTAATTGGTTAAATCATTGAGTTCTCATTGTGGAGATCTAAGTTCAAATCCCAAAGGGACATCTAATATAGAATTATAAGTTGTGACTCTTGGTCTTCCATAGTTGGCTTCCAATGTGGAGGTGGTTTTTAAATAAGTAGATTTCTAAGTTGTGACTCTTGGTCTTCCATATGTAGTTTCTAGTGTGGTTTCTTGAAAGGAGCTACTAATAGTCTCATGTTTGTGCTCGCAAGAGCTTGTATTGGATTCATGTTGATGCTCGTATGAGCAGAATATTTGTAAATGATTATCAATATAAAATATATATATATTGAAAAATATAAAAAATGAACCAAAATTATGGGGAAAAACATTCACAATCATTATGTGATTTGAAGGGCTTGGAATGATGTATTTTAGGCATCTAATGGTATGCTTAAAATTTTAGATTTGACCTAATTTCAAACTTGAAATTTGAAGGTTTTAAAATCCATTAATGGTGGATTTGATCTTTTTCATAAAATTGAAACTTTTATAATTTATTCATTTTATTAAATTCATGTTTGTTTCACATATTTTGTGGGATGGGTAGCCTCCATTTTGGTTTGTTATTATGTGTCATTATACCAAGTATAATGACTTTTGCATTTATTTTAGTGTCATGACTAAAATACAATTTTGGTATGTTGGACACTTAGGATTGAGGTGTAGTAAAGAAGGAATGGCCTCCCACTACTTGCTCAAATTCAAAATAAAATTACAAATGGAGCCAAATGAGAGTTTAATAAGCAAGGGAAAACATAAAATGAATGGTGATCAATAAGTCATGTACATAAGTAAGATAAGTACACCATTATCTAAATACCTATGAAGATTATGGACTTGGTTATAAAGAACATTCCACACCTCGTGAAGTTTGATCAATGTTGTTAAGACTACTTGCATGTACATTGAGGGCATTATTAAACCCACACATGTATGCTTATTTTGTATTTCGTGTACATGTTGTTTGGGGTGTGCATTGTTTGATGAGCACACGATTATACTAAGAGGGGGGTGAATCAATATAATACAAACTTTACCAATTTAAACTTAATTAATCATAACAATAATGACCATGCAAGATCTTGACAATTAAGAACACAAGAACACCAAGATCTACATGGAAACCCTTATGGGAGAAAACCACAGCAAAAATATTACTTTTATTAAACTTCTTTTTACAAATTCGAGAGGCACCAAACCCTCATTCAATTTGTGAGCACCAACCCACTATAGAGACACCAATATCTTCTTTAGGAAGAACCAACTTCCAAAATAAAGTACTACCTTCTATGTTGCTCCTTCAAAAGATGATAGACAATTTGATCTCTTTCATATATCTCACATAAATCTCCTTTTCATAATCTGCTCTTAGATCCTCTATACATAAACTTCTTTAAATCTCTATGTATTTTCTTTACAAATCTTCCATAAATCCTTCTTCATAAGTCTACCATAAATACTTCTTAAATCTGACATAAATCTGATTGTAAATCTCCCATAAGATTTCTTACCATCTCTTCATCCAATCTACAAATTAACTCCTTATAATTTTCTCTTCACTTGCTAGTGTTTTGATATATTGTTTGTTCTCCACACACATTTCTCCACTTGAATGATCTACCTTTATATCTTTAATAATTTTATAAATGGAAGCAACTTTTTGAAATGAATACAACCATTTGAATAGTCATGTCATTCACTAACAAATCTGTTTTAACTAAATCACTGCCTTTATCTTCTTTTCATAATTTGCATATATTCTTCATAAAGATCTGCACATATTTTTCATATTCTTTTCTTACATATTCTTCACATATCTGCTCTTTTTTTAATCTTATTTTTTGATCCGATGGATATTTTTAGTAGAAATTGAAGTGTCTCCAAATCTCTAGATTTCAGCACCATTAGAAAGAGCTCGATGTCCTGATTCCAACGCAACTTGAATGGAGTCAAACAGAGCTACGGAGCCCAAGTTATTGCCGGTCAAAGTTCAGTCAACAATTGGTCAACTCAGGGCCCAGGGCAAGAAAAAAAGGTCAAAATTTGATGTCACCAAAAGTGGTCAAAATTGATGTCAATGTGAAGAGCACGACAAGAGCTTTCCGACGGTGTTCATTTTGCGCAAATCAGAGCTCGTATGTGCAAGATATGGAAGGTCAAAGCTTGTGGTTGACTAGGTTGACTTGAAGGTACAATGATGATGTCAGCATGACGTCATCATGCTGACATGGATGAATCATGAGGTGACACATGGTGGCTTCCCAAAGTTACACGTGGCGGCAATTTTTTGGACATGGTTTTATTTGAAAAAATATATAAAAAAATAATAAATAAATTAATAACAGCCATGCCCTCCATTTTAATAATTAAATCACTTCCTTAAGAAAAAAACGTGGCCCTCCCTATAAAAGGGGATCACCATTATTTAAAAAAAAATCATGCTATTTTTTAGGCTACCTTTTTTTTAGGGAAAACAAATTGATCCCTATTTTTAAGGGATGTAAATAGCCCGTAACCAAACTCATCCCCTATTTTAAATGAGAATTTCAAACCAACATTGTATATTGTATGGTTTTAAAATACAAGTGGCATTGGATGGTTTTGTGGAAATTTGGAAACGAAATACTCCTTAATTTAATAAATTCCCTCCAAGTTGTAAAACAATAATCCTTTTAAAAGGATTAGTTGTAACTTATGGAAACAAGAAAAGCCCGAGAATGAATAATTGGAAGGGCTTAAATTAATTTAGGGGGATTTATATTCAAATAAGGTAGATTTTTAAATATTATTATGTAAAAATGGAGATTTGGAAAATATTGTAAATCAATTGGTTAGTAACCAATTTGAGCCATTTTTTTTGTATTTAAAGGGGGTGAAAGGGAGAGAGTTAGGCTAAGTGTGATTTTGAAGTGTTTTTGGAGGAGAATTTTGGTGAAGGAATTTTTGGTGTTTTGTCTAAGCATTTTGGTGAAGGAATTTCTGGTGAAGCGAGAGGAGGCTATTCTGGAGATTTTATTCTTCATTCCTGCACTTCGAAAAGTGGCGTTGTGTGGATAGGGGTGATTTTGTAACTCATTGTACTTGATTTTGGAGATTAATCGGATCGGTCGTACTCTATTGGAGCCGACCCGGAGACGTAGTCACGTTTGTGGCGAACTCCGTAATCAAACTCTGTTTGCATCTCTCTCTTTCTTTCTCTCACTTTCTTTCATTCTGTTGTTATCACCTTGTCATTTTAATTATTTCCATGAGTTAATTTTGATGTTATTAACTTGGAATAATCATTGTAAAAGTTAAGCATTTCAATACTGCAAATAGTCTAGATCCTATACAGATCATTTTTAATCCCCTTATTCTATTTATATCTTTATCTCTAAGATTCATACCCTTTGGAACAAGATTTCTAGAAACATTTATTCTTATTTACTAATCATTGCCTTTATGGTCATTCCTTCTTTTTAAACAATCATTTTTTTTTGTTAGTAACTTGCCTTCATAATATAGATCACCTCCTTTTTAAACAATCATTTTTTTTGTTAATAACTTGCCTTCATAATATAGATCACCTCCTTTTAATGAGCCTTTTAGTTGTTATTGTTGTCGTAATAATATAATTGTTGCTTACTAATTAAAGTGTTTTGATTATATGGGAAAAATAGGTTTTGAAGGGACTTGAAACCCTTTACAATAAAAGATAGAAAATGCTGCCTGAAAATATTTTCAAAAGACCACCAGAGCAACCCAACAACCAAAAAACACAACAAAATGGGTGCTAAACAAAAGTATAACAAATAAAAACCATCAACACCTAACAACCACAAAACAACAAAACAACTTAAAAGAAACCTACACCCAACAATAAACAGAAAGCAACAAAGAAGAAGACTAGGCGCTAATCCAAAATACCCAGGGTCTTGGCCACCTCAATCTATTGGTTTCTATGTCTTTCGACCATATCCAACAACTCCTTCTTAGCATCAAAAGATCTCTTCCAATCAGCTGACCCTTTCACAGCAGGTCCTTTGTCATCATCCTTAGCAGCTTGTATACCTTTGCCCTTAGTCACATGCTCTTTCTCCATAAACTCAGAGAAATAAACCTGGTCCTCCCCGAGCTCATTAATATTTCTAAAAAGGCCTTCCAAGGAGTCCACACTATTCTTCATAGAGATATGACAAGCCTGCATTAGTTTTTTGATATCAACATTCGTACCCAAAACCTTGGCTTCCAGAGCAGCCAACTTTTCCTCACACAGAGATTTGAAGTCATGATAGGAACCTTCAAGGTCCACTATTTTTTCAATAAGAATGTCTGGAACCGAACCCTTGGGAACATTCTTTAGATTCTCCTTTAGACCTCTAATTTTAATATTAATTTTATTGAACTCCTGCAAAGTCCACTTAGCAAACTTAAAGGTACCTGTGGCCCCAGCCCTAGCCATATCCAACAAATCATACATGGAGGTAGTGTCATCATCAAGGTAAGAAAAATCCTTAGAAAGAGGATTAATCTTCAAGGGCTCCTGTTTAGCTTTTTTCTTCTCCTCATCCTCCTCATTTAGACCCCTAATCTCCTTGTCCCGCTCCATCTTGGGCATGTCCTGCATAGGGGAATCCTCAATGGCCACCATTTTATCACCAGAATCCTTGGCATCACCAGACATAGTGGGGTCCTTAGCCAGAACATCCGAGGCCTTGTTCTTTAGATTGGAAATGTGCTTCGATAGCCTATGTCTTGTCCACCAGACCCATCACAATATCCTATGTCCCCACCTCTGGGCCACCAACAACAACATCCTTACCAACAGCCACCTCCACAGTTCTAGGAGAGGAATCATCTGACCCCACCTTCGTGTTCTCACTCTTAGAAAGGGAAAGCCTCTTAGCAACCTTGTTACTCTTAGAACCACCCACCTTCCTCTTCTTCGAAGAATTAGCCACAGTTGTCGGAGATAAGTCATCCTCTTCATTCCATTCCTCCTCCTCCTCCGAAGTGGGCTCAGAACCAGATGACACATAACTTAATGTCGTCTCCTTGCCCTTAATGGCAGGAGCCGGAGTAAGAGACTTAACATGCTCCATAATCAATAAAATAAGCCCTTCATGGAGGATGAGAGCCCTCCTATTCTTCAGATGGGTATAAAGAGACCTCTAAAGACGAAAGTAGAAAGAAAGGAAATGAAATAAACAAACCATGTCTGAAATGGTTGAGGAGGGTAAAATGGTGACTGAGAATAGCCATAAACCTCCCCTCCAAAGTCACATAACACATAAGCACCTTATCCATGCTCGCCCAAATTTTCTTGAGGGATTTTCTTTCATAGCCCTTGGTCTCCAATTTAACTAATTTCTTTCTCTCATCATCTTTAAAAAAATGGGCCATCGCCTCTTCATTACTCTTTTTATCCTTGAAGAACTTATGTCCTACCGTCGACATCCCAGTAATAGAAGCAATTAAATCCTCATTGACCTCCACTTCTAGACCATCAACCTTGAGCTTGCGATTGTGCCAGAAAGAAACAAATTGCACCAAGGCATTGGGGTCATGCCCATAGCCTCTCCAAAAATGGAGTAAAATTTCCATGGTGTAGAATATTCTAGAGCTTCTTATTTCTCCGAATGTCCCCATAGGAATGCAGCTCGATTCTACTCTTGTCACCACCCATAGCTAGTAGCACCAGAAACACCAAACCTTTGCGAATAACACACAAAAGAAGACCATAGAGTAAAAAAACACCCACAAAGCGTGCAAAACAGAGGAAGGTACTAGATCATGAATGTCGCATCAACTCATCCCACACCATCATTCCTCAATAAACTCCTAGATTTCTCGGGAAGGATTGATCCCTCCTCCCACAAACGAAAATCATTTAACCTGATAGCCTTGTTGGCAAAAAAAAATGCCAATGAGTTTCCTTCTTGGTAAACGTGAGAGATACGGGTCTCCTCACAAGATCTTAACATGATTATCATATCCTTAATGAGATTATCAGCATTCCAACTCAGAGGATGGGTGCCACACAAGTAATTTATTATGTTCAAAGAGTCACCTTCAACCCATAATTTGGAGTAGCCCTTCCTAATTGCAAATCTAACACTTATGAGCGCAGCCTCCGGCTTTGTGCAGTGATTGGTCTGAGCTCCCAATAGGGGTGCCACCGTGCCAAGGAGTTACTAATTAAAGTGTTATTCTTAACAAATGTTAAATTCTTTCTTTTATTTAATCGTTGTTATTATTATTCTCACAGATAATTGTTGGATATTAGCAAAGGTAAGTGTTGCTTTTTAGATTTATTTATCACCGCTCTTTAATCTTATTTATCGTTACCTTTGACATATGCCTTGGCTATTATTACTACGACATGTGAATAAGACAAAATACCTTTTTTAATAAGTCAAATTTTATCTTATATGCCTTATTGTTGACTTTCTTTTGATCGTTGTTCTTTATAAGGTAATCTTTCCTAATTTATTCATAGCTACCCATATTAATATTATTTTCTCATCTTTAATCTTTTATTATTTAAGCATAGTATTCATTGATCGTTCAACTAAAATTATGTATAATATTAATTATCCTTTATGAGCACTTTCCTTAATATAATTGTTAGTTTTCTTGTTGCCTTCCTACATCAATGTCTTTAGCATATAACTTGGACAAAGCCTTTCAAGAATAATTTGTAGCTTGTACTTTCACCAATATATTTATCTAGCATGGTACTTGAAACCACCTTAAGGAGATTGGAATCAATATTGTTAGTAATAATTTCGTCTATAGAATGCAATGTCCCAGTCTTATCTTTATCTTCACTCAAATCTAATCTCTTCTTTGAATCCTTAATAGTTTGCATAGCTTTTTCATCACTTGTGTCAATGCATGAACTCATTATAATTCCTCCAAATATAGATACAATATCAATGCTACATGAAGTTGACCATCTTTGATAATTATTTCCTTCTTGTCCATATTTGACATCAATGATAATGATGGAAACTAATCTTTGGTCTATGAACTCTTTGACATAATTGGAAATCAATCCAAAAATCTCGCTCATACACTTGACATCAATGACAACATTAAATTGTTTATATACCTTTGACATCAATGTCCCCCTTTGTCATTAATGACAACATATTTCTCTTTCTTTTCTCTCTTACTCTCCATTCTATATCTATCCCCTTTGACATCAATGGTAAAGGGATGTTTATAAAACTTTTATCCACAAATAGATCATGAGAAACATCCAGTTATATACTTCTCCCCCTATTGGAGATTCTCTAATGCTCCCCCTTTCTCTAATACTCCTCTTTCTCTATTTCTTGATCCTTTGTATTATGTGCTTGAATGTCTTGTTTCCTCTATGGTTGTCCAAGAGAATTTGGATCATCTCCCTGAATTTTATAAGTTAGAAACTTGTTTAGCTATCCCATTAATTTCTTATGCATGTTCAAATCTTCTCTATCCTTGGCTATTGAATGAAGAAGATCATCTTTTTGATCTCTTTGTGAGATTCATCTCACCTTCCTTCTCTTCCTCTAGTTTTCTGATTGCTACAACTAAATGATTGGATTTCATCTTTTTTCTATCCTTTTGCATGGGAACTTCTTCTCTTATTTGCTCTCAATTTTGGGCTCTTTGACACTATCTTCATCAATCTGGAATATCTCTAGCTACTCAAATGGTAACTCCTCTTTTCATTTCCTTCTTCTCTTACTTTACTTTCTTCAAGACCTTTTATAGGCTATAAATGACCTTTTTCTTTCCAAGGGCTGCTCACACTAAAACTTTACTCATTACCTTCCAAGGCAATTTACTCCTTTCTATTGCTATTATTCACAATAGATTTGGATTGCTCATATGACACCTTAACTTCCTCGAGTCTTGATGCAATTTTCTCCTCTGCATGCTTAAGTTTCTTTTGAAGATTCCTTTCATAATTATTCTTCTTGACATCAATAGCATTATTCTCTCTTGTTGTAACTCTCCTCTTTTGACATTAATGCTAAAGATATGCTCATCATACTTCCATACATGTCTTCTATGGCATCATTACATCAATAGGAACATTTCTAATGTGAAGTTGAACATAAGCACAACCATCCAACTTTTCACTATCGATGTCTTTTGCTTTTTGTCAACACATGATTGTGTGTTCTAGCAAAAAATGTCAAATGCAAATATACAAGCATACTCTTCAAGAAAAGACTCCTTTGGATTATTCATATTAGCCTTTTGGAAAATTCTCTCACCAAATTTAGTACTACAAATATTTCCACCACTTTCTTCCTCATATCTTCTCACACTATGATGAAAGGTTAAAGCTTTGTGATCCCCATTCTTACTCTCCCAAATATATAATCTTATGGAGACACTTGTAAATGCCAACTTTATGTGCATGAGTTAAAAGTATGCAATCTTTCATCATCTAGGATCTTGAACATATCCAACAATTTTGTAGATGCCAATTCATTACTTTCCCTTGATACTGATCTATTGCACAAGTGGATTATTCTCTTCAAGTTTTGTGATACATCATCTTTTGAGTTATTTTCTCCATGGGGCTGAAAATTAATGTCATACTTAGCTCCCCCTAAAATTTGGCTTCTCCTTATGAACTAGGAGATATGTCATGTGCATGTAATGAAGTTTGTACTTACATCAATTTCTCCTTCTCTTGCTTTATTGTCCTCTTCCAAACTTTCATAGGTTCTTTATTATTCTTGCCAAGTGTATTTATATTCTTGTTTTTCTTGAAGGTTCCATAAAATGACATCTAAAATGGTGTGCTATATGTCCATAGTTGTTGCATTTATAGCATATAACCTTCTAATCCACTAGAGGAACATATGTATTGTAGTTTTTACTTGTCCACCCATAAAGATTTCTATTTTTGTTCCACCTATTATTATCTCACTTATGTTCTACACTCTCTTGCCTTATGTCCAAAATGATTGAATGAGTAGCAATAGCCATCAAAAGTACTCTTGAACTTGTACGTATGCACTTGCCCCAAAGGAAAGGACTTCTTGAAATTATCCTTATTAACTTTAGGAGGAGTCTTTGTCTTCTTGCTACCTTCATTTCTGATAGGGCTATTGAAAGTATCTTCAAGGATTTTTGTCTTTCTCTCATTTGTCTTCTTAGGAGTATCTTTGGAATCTTCCTTGAATGTTTTAATTTCTTTATATCCAAGTACTGTTTTATTTGACAGTGACCTTTTCCCATTAATGATTTCATCTAGGATTTTGTTGCTCTTTTCAAACTTGAGGCTTGTGTTTAACTTGGTGGTTGCCTTCAATTCTTTCCTCATGAAAAATAATCTCACACTCTAGCCTTTCACAATTTTTTTCTTTTGCTTTCAATTAGATTTTTACCTCTTCTTGAATTCTTTTGATAGGGCTTTTGAAAGGGATTTTGAAAGTATCTTCAAGGCTTTTTGTCTTTCTCTCATTTGTCTTCTTAGGAGTATCTTGGGAATCTTCCTTGAATGTTTTAATTTCTTTATAGCCAAGTATTGTTTTATTTGATGGTGACCTTTTCCCACTAATGATGTCATCTAGGGCTTTTGAAAGTATCTTCAAGGATTTTTGTCTTTCTCTCATTTTTCTTCTTAGGAGTATCTTTGGAATCTTCCTTTAATGTTTTAATTTCTGTATAGCCAAGTACTATTTTATTTGGCGGTGACCTTTTCCCATTAATGATGTCATCTAGGATTTTGGTGCTCTTTTCAAACTTGAGGCTTGTGTTTAACTTGGTGGTTGCCTTCGATTCTTTCCTCACGAAAATAATCTCACACTCTAGCCTTTCACAATTTTCTTCTTTTGCTTTCAATTAGATTTTTACCTCTTCTTGAATACTTTTCTCTTCTTCAATTTGAATTTTCAAATTGATGATTATTTGCTTTGCTTCTTTTATTTGATCTTTCAAATCAATGATCAAATTTTTGGATTCTTGTATTTTTTCCTTTGTTTCACACTCTTCTTCAAATAGCATCTTGTACTTTGAATTCTTCTTCCTAAGTCTCTCAATCTCGTCTATAGCCTGATAGAGTTCTTCCTCAAAACTTTCATCATCATTTTTACTATTCATATCAACATTCTTATCACATTCTTTTGAATCCTTTTCTAAGTTCATCTCTTCTTTTCTTTTATTCACAAGATGGTTTTCCCTTTTGAAGATATCATCTTTTGTTTCTATTTCCTTTTGCGTTCTATTTATCATCTTATCACTTGCATTTGATGCTTGTTCATCAATACTTTGCTTGGTATTTCCTTTTTCCCTTATTTCCATTTTTTTTTCCAATATGTGCTTTCACGATATACCTTCAAATGGTTAGACTTTTTTTGAAGGAATCGACTCTAATACCAATTGATAAGCACAAAAATATACTAAGAGGTGGGGTGAATCAGTATAATACAAACTTCTACCAATTTAAACTTATATGATGTGGGGTGAATCAGTATAATACAAACTTCTACCAATTTAAACTTAATTCATCATAAAAATAATAACCATGCAAGATCTTGACAATTAAGAACACAATAACACTAAGATTTACGTGGAAACCCTTACGGGAGAAAACCATGGCAAAAATATTAATTTTATTAAACTTATTTTTACAAATTCTAGAGGTACCAACCCCTCATTCAATTTGTGAGCACCAACCCACTAAAGAGACACCAATATCTTCTTTAGGAAGAACCAACTTCTAAAACAATGTACCACCTTCTATGTTGCTCCTTCAACGAATGATGGACAATTAGATCTCTTTCATATATCTCACATAAATCTCATTTTCATAATCTACTCTTAGATCTTCTACACATAAACTTCTTTAAATCTCTATGTATTTTTCTTCACAAATATTCCATAAATCCTTCTTCATAAATATGCCATAAATACTTCTTAAATCTGACATAAATTTGATTGCAAATCTCCTATAAGATTTCTTACCATCTCTTCATCCAATCTACAAATTAACTCTTTATAATTTTCTCTTACACTTGATGGTGTTTTGATTGTTCTCCACACACACTTATTCTCCACTTGAATGATCTACCTTTATATCTTTAATAATTCTATGAATGGATGCAACTTTTTGAAATGAATGCAACCATTTGAATAGTCATGTCATTCACTAACAAATATATTTTAACTCAATCACTGCCTTTATCCTCTTTTCTTTGCATATATATTCTTCATAAATATTTGCATATATTTTTCATATTCTTCACATATCTGTTGTATATCTACTCTTTTTTAATCTTCCTTTTAATCTCCTTATTCCATTTATATCTTTATCTCTAAGAGTCATACCCTTTGGAACAAATATTTCTTGGAAACATTTTTTCTTATTTACTAATCGTTGCCTTTATGATCATTCCTCCTTTTCAAAAAATCATTTCTTTTTGTTAGTAACTTGCCTTCATAATATAGATCGCCTCCTTTTAATGAGCCTTTTAGTTGTTATTTTTATTATTTTAATGTTATAATCATTGCTTAGTAATTAAAGCGTTATTCTTAACAAATGTTTTTCTTTCTTTTATTTAATCGTTGTTATTATTATTCTCATAGATGATTATTAGATATCAACAAAGGTAAGCGCTACTTTTTAGACTTATTTATCACTACTCTTTAATCTTATTATCACTGTTCTTTAATCTTATTATGACATGTGAATAAGACAAATTTTATCTTTTATGCCTTATATTGTTGACTTTCTTTTGATTGTTGTTCTTTATAGGGTAGCCTTTCCTAATTTATTCATAGCTACCCATATGAATATTATTTGGTTATCTTTAATATTTTATTCTTTAATCATAATATTCATTGACCATTCAACTTAAATTATGTATGATATTAATTATCCTTTATGAGCACTTCCCTTAGTATAATTGTTAATCTTCTTGCTGCCTTCCTACATCAATGTCTTTAGCATATAACCTGGATAGAGTCTTTCGAGAATAATTTGTAGCTTGTACTTTCACCAATATATTTATCTATCATGGTACTTGAAACCACCTTAAGGAGATTGGCATCAATGTTGTTAGCAATAAATTCATCCACAAAATGCAATGTCCTAGTCTTATCTTTATCTTCATTCAAATATGATCTCTTTTTGACTCCTTAATAGTTTGCATAGCTTTTTCATCACTTATGTCAATGTATGAACTCATTATAATTCCTTCAAATATAGATACAATATCAATGTTGCATGAATTCGACCATCTTTTGACAATGATTTCTTTCTTGTCCATATTTGACATAAATTTAATTTGACATCAATGATAATGATGGAAACTAATCTTTGCTTTATGAACTCTTTGACATCATTGGAAATTAATACAACAATCTCGCTTATACACTTGAAATCAATGACAACATTAAATAGTTTGTATATCTTTGACATCAATGACAATATTTCCAACATTGCCATTTACTCCTTATTTTGAATGAGTATGTCCAATACCCAATCAACTATCTACTAGTATAGAAGGGTGGGTGTAAGGGTTGCACAAGGTTGGGTGGTGTTAAACCACCATCAAGGAATCATAGATCCTTTAGAGAAGCTCAATATTGTAGGGAAGAGAAAAAATAATTTCAGTTTTTCATGCCCAAAATTACACATGAACAAAAAATAAACAAACATGAACACAACTATTTTTTAAAAAAGAACACTTAATATACTACTGTCGCACTATACATGGTAACACAACATACACTCTTAGTGTTGAAGTGTGTGTACACAATAATATGCATGTCATATAGCATAAGAAAATGATACACAAAACTAGTGGTTACAAGGAGTCCACTTCACTCCCAACTAAAGATGCAATTTTCTTGATCTTGATAAAACCATTATATGAATACATCTAAATAATTCTTAATCAAACCTAGAAAATATCTCATTACTATCAACTAGTTCATCTATTTCAATAGTGATCAATTAATCAAACCTAAACTATTATTTAAAGTACATGAACAAAGTTGATTAAACAAATGCCCAATTTTCCCATCTTTGTAAGAGGTAAATCGAAAGAAAAATACTATAACTTTCCTAAAAAAATATAATATCATAATTAAATACAAATAAATTATGCTAGCTATAACAAAATTTCATTCATAATCCATACACTTATAAATTAATATTTAATACTTGAGAGGATTTAAAAACCAATGAGTCAAATTTCACTATGAATCAACCCACAAATTTAGTTTTATGATGCAATCAAAGTTTAACCCACAAGGGTGTAGAATGCAATAGTTAGATTTCAATTTTACTTAAATCTTTGTTTAATAGTAATTTAGTAATCATCTCATTTTTTAATTATTTTTTGATAATTCATTATACAATGATAATTAAATTATATCAATTAGAATTAATTTATAAGTTTTAACTACCCTAGTTAAATGTAATATTCATGTTCACATTTTAATTCACCAAGGTGAAAGAGACATTTAAGAATTTATTGGTCATTTCATCTATACATTTAATGTACAATAATTTTGTATGATAATATTTGTTGGTTTGTGGAGCATGATCATGTTGTGGAGTTAATATTTTGGTGACTTTGGCAACTACATTCCACCCCCCCCCAATTAATTAACAAGAGAGTGTAGGGGGTGGAGCCCCTCCTACAAGGTTCGAGGGGACCATCCCCCTGGTAGGGGCTTGGGGTGGAGCCCATGGTGGGGGTTTGGGGGAAATGCCCCCTATAGGGGTTGCTAGGGGCTTGAAGTGAAAATTGCTCATTTTTTTAAAAAAGGAATTTTTAAAATAAATTTGGTTGAAAAATGTTTTGTAACTACCCAAAATTGTGATAGTTTCTTGTTGTGGATATGAAAGGTAAAGGGTTGTATGTGAGAAGATGAAGCCAAATGCAACAATGCGGATTGCAGTTTGAGAAGATCACCTGAGTGTTTGTGCATTGAGCACGCAACAACGTGGACTATTGTGCATAGATTGAATGCATTTTTGTTGTACACACAACTATGGTTATTGTTGTGGGTGATTGTAATATTGTAGTCTATATTTTGTTGGATAGTAAAATTGGACATTTTTTTTGCAGACGTAGTCCACATTGGGTGAACCATGTTATAATTTTGTGTCTATGTGTAATTCATTTCTATTATTTTTGATATCTACATTTATAATTGGTTATTTTATTACTCCATCCTGCTAGTAAATCCCAACAAGATTGATTTTATTTTATCGCTTGATAAAATATTGACAATATTTATTTTATTTTACCGAACCACATACTATAAACTATGTACTCAATGTAAGTTAACTTAATTTACTATTGTTAATATTCATTCATTTTTTATAGATGAAATTATTCATGGGGATCATACCTATATATTAGTTTGCTATAAAATATAGTCATAAGCTACTCCAAAATGGAGGGCCATAAATAAATTTTTTGAGGGTGTTATAAGAAAAACCTCAAAATATTTGATTCAAGATGTAGACACCTCGAATTCTTCATTTTTTCATAATTAATTAAATATAAATTTTAATTAATTATTAGTGTAAACACTTAAAAATTGACTAACATTCTCGATATTAAATCACACTAATTATTCTTCAAATGTTAATTAAATAATTTTATTATTTAATTATTCTAATATAATCTTCTATAGTGAAATAATTTTTAAATATTTAATTATTAACAAATTTCCCCTCCACTATCAATTAAATAATTTTGTATTATTTAATTAATTCATATTATCTATTCATTCATATTAATTAAATAATTAACGTTATTTAATTAATCTACTAATTGTTCTTCTATGCCAAAGTTCAATTAAATAATTTGTCATTATTTAATTGATTCATTGATCTCTCAACACTTTTTTCAAAATAAATAAAATCATTTATTTTATTTATGAAATTCAACCTTGCACATGTAAATAATAATTAAATTTATTTAATTATTAAATACTCATGCAAATTCCACCTCACCTATTGATTAAGACTTACTCTCAGTCCACTCATCAATCAAATCCACTTCACTCCCACTTACTTCGAGTCCACTGAGGAATCAATTCAATCCACTAACCGCCAGTCTCAGTTAACACTCCAATCAATCCTCTTAATGGATCCATACTATTAGTTACTTGAAATCATGCAGTCACTTAACTAACCATCAATTCCTCTCATCAATTATGAACCCTTGATCTTTTCAGTCTCATCTGATCTTAATCGTCAATCGATGTCACCAAATATCTATAAATTGAACCATCCTATCATTCATTTTTCATCTCATATCGTGTAGAGAAACTATACTTATATTTTGCAGTGCTTTTATGCTGTTGTGCTTATACCAAATTTGAGAGCAAATGACTACTTACACCATTATCCAAGGTTAATAGAGGAAAACAATGGAGCTATGCTAGACCAGAGCATGTGTTTAGTGTGTGCAAGGTTTGCATTTTGTCTGATTTAGTTTATTCTATTTTCTTGATTGATTATGATCTTTGATTATGATTCTCATTTATTAGTTCTTATATTTCAGTTTTACAATCATATTTTGAGGTCATACATTTTGGCATGCATGGTGGGACAAATTTGTCCTTGATTTAACCTTTTTTCATGAATTTTAAGTGATTTTTGTAGTTGCAGGCTCCTTTGGTCCAATTATTTGAGAACGATGAAATTGACAAAAGCTTGAGCACAACGGTGGCACTGTGTGGCAAATGTGTCTTAGAATTGTGCATCTATTGTTTAGATGGGCATAATTATTTTTGTGATTTTCAAAACTTTATGCGTTAGATACCTAACTGATAACCCTAATTTTGAAGTTTTCTAACACTAGACTCATCATTTAACCCCTTACATTAGGTTTTTTCAATTTTTATTTACATTTTTTATGTTTTTATGTAGAGTTGCAAAATTGAAACTTTGTGTGGTGTAATTAAGGCTTTGTGCGGTGCATCCGTGCAAAATATAGGTGCATATGTGTCTCTGGTTAACACATTTGTTGCTCAAAATTGTACATCTAACAAAGAAGGTAATTTGCTTTTTATCATTTTTCAATTACGTTTGTGCAATTTTCTATTATATTTTAGAGTTACTAATTTGTTTGTTGAGCAACTTGTGGTATTTGTTGGAATTGAAGACCAAACCCTAAACTACTGATGCTATCTATTGTAGGGATTTTGAGCTTGATTTTTATAAATTAGGAACACTTCAATTTCATAAAGTGGATGAACATTGTTTGTTGTGTCTAGTAAGTCATTAGGTATGTGTTTTTTCTCCTCGTGCCTAGTGCAAAATGTGAGACCCCGCTTTTTAGCGATCCTGTTGATTTTATGTGTCTTTGATGTTTCTTGTACAATGCTTCATGTTCTTATATGTTTGAATATTAAATACATGAGTTTTATGAGTGATGGTTGTTCCTATACATCAATGATGTTCATATGCTTGGTTGTTTTAGCTATGGTTAATTGACTAATTTTTTTTATTATAGGGAAAAACAGGTTTTGAAGGGAACCACAACCCTTTACAACTTTAAGAACAAAATGTTGCTCAAAAGATACAACACTAGGCAGTTAACAACATCCAAAAACCCAAAAACTACACAGGATACAAATAACTGCTCAAAAGATAAACAACGAATACCAGTAGCCAAACAATAACAAGCCATAGTAGGACAAGTAGAGCTAAACCACATGTGCAACCTTCCGACCACCATGAGAAAACTTTACAAGGGATTGAGAGGATTGATTATGCTTAGGAAGACCTCTCTTCCTTCTTTGCACAACCATCCAAGAAAGACAAGCCACCAAAGGAAAAATAGGAAGAGCACTAGGAATGTCACTCCCACAACCAGCAGCAGCAACATGAGCTATAGATAAACTAGTAGTAACAACACCATCAACAACAACAATAGTAACCTCACCAGTCGTAGCAACAATTGTAGACAAACCAACAACATTGGTAACACCTATAGATGAACAAGCAGTTGTAGATGAACCAACAACACCAACAGCAACAACAAAACCAAAAGCCCCAACAACAACTGTAGAAGACCCAATAACAACAACATAAGGCAACTGAGAACCATCAACAGAAGAAGCCACGACTTTAGGGGCCAATATATCATCCCTGGAATCACCCCCAAAATCATCGTCCAAAGATTCACCCTTAGTAAGATGCTCACGAAGAGCATCTTTCCACCAAGTAGCATAACTCCGCCGAGATTTTTGACAGTTAGCAGCCAAATGACCTATAGAAAAGCATCTCCTACAACAGAAAGGAAGACCTTCATAATCAAGAATATGAGACCATGGTCTAGCCCCCACCATCAAAATGACCTCCCCAGGTAGATCTTTTGAGGTATCAATATCCACAAGAATGCGGATGAAAGTGGATGATCATAGATAAGAGAAGACGAATCAACCATAATAAACCTACCAATAGCATTCCAATAGACTCAAAGAAAGAAGGAGTCCAAAATTGAAGAGGCAAATTAGGAAGTCTAACCCAAGTAGGAACAACACTAATAGATTCAGAAAGAGGCTTGAAAGAAGGGAACCAAGGCTGGAGAGAAAGCGAGTGCTTTCCTCACAACCAAACACCTCCTTCCAACACACGAGCCCTATCCTCCTCATATTGAAAAGCAGCCACAAAAAAACCCCTAGCTAAAGGATAGAGTTCAATCCTATCCTCAACAATAGGCCTCCAAGACTCCAAAACCCACTTATGAAAATTTGGAAGGGAAGGCCATAAACCATTGAATCTACAAATAAGAGTAGAATGGGAAAAATACTCTTCTTTATCCAACACTTCCTACCCACAAATAATAATAGGGGCAGAAGAAGAGCACCGTAAGGGTTTACCCTTAAAAGAGGGAAAATAAGAAGAAGGGATCGTACCACTAGAATCAACCACCTTGGAAAAGGTATGAGAAGTAGGGCACGAAAGAGGGACATCCACGTGCAGCAACGCAGACCCTAAAGGAGGAAAATCAGAAGCAACAAACCCACCTAGCAAAGGCCATGAGCCATCAGGAGACACAACAAAAGACAACGGCGGCCCAACAACAAACAGTGAGCCATCCGCAAACACCCACGAGCCAACAACACATGATCCAACAGTGGCCAGAACTGACCTAGCAAAAGTCGACAACACACTAGAAGCCAACAACACACCAGAAGCCGACTACACACCAAAAGCCAACGGTGCAACAAAAGCCAATGACACACCAGAAGCCAACGACGCACCATTCACAAAAAGCAAGAGGGATTCAACAAAGGGTGGGATAGCCATTCTAGTAGAGAGCGGGAGAGCCATTTCAAAAATGTCTTTCCTATTGACTAATTGTTTCCAACTAATGGTAATTGTGATTTTTCTATGATAACTAGATGAGTTCCTTTCATTTATTATGTAAGTATGTGTTGATCGAGATGTTCACTTATGATGGGTTATTGGTTATATGTTGATTTATTATTAATGGTAGTAAGATGAATTTTATTATTATTAGATAATTACTTAATGTGGATGTGTGAGTAGGTGTTATTATGGAGATGAGATTTGATATGCTAATGTTTACTTGTGATGGTTATTGATTTAAATAATTTCTATGTGATTTCCTAGATGATTATTTTAGGTAAGAAATTTTGGAAAATAATATTTGTTTTTGAAGTTTTAATTTAATAGTTTCTTCCCCTATTATTATTTACATGATATATATTGATGCCTTTTGTTGAGTGAACAGGTGAATGTTTCCAATGGTGATTGGGGTCACATAGGTACTTCTGTGTTATTTCCAGTGTAATACCCGACCTTGTCTCGTATGGAGTACTAAGGTCCCGTGGTTCGTATTATAGAGTATTGTGTTGTATTTGTTATGCAATTTTTTTTATAAATGTGAAAGTCTATTTATTTGTCTTTTAATTTTCTTGAGTGTGTTTTATTCTTTTGTGATTTTTAAGTACCTTTATACTTGGTTTAGATTTTTTTTTTATAGTTTAAAAAGGTTCCTATGGGTGGGACCTATGGGTTAGGGGTTAAATCTTATTATAAAATACCTTAATGGATTTTAGAACCCAATATACTTACCCACTTTTGAAAAGTAGCAAAAATTAGAGTTGGTTGGGTAGTTTAAGTGGTTAAAGAAAGGTAGTTTATTTTCCCCGTCTATTTATTCTTTCTCCTTGAGTGGAGAAGGGGCTTTTTCCTTTGGAATTATTCTTGAGTTCTTTAGTTTTTCATTAGTAGAGGCAAATACTAGTTGGATGAAGGAAGAGGAGAAGGGTAGAGGAAGGAAAGATGAAATAAAGGATTTGGAGAGTATTCTACAACTTGGATAGCAATTCTTATGGTAGGGTCTAAACCCTTTGCTAGATCTTTGTTTTGTTGTGTAAGAGAATGTTTGGAATGTTTTTTATGTTTGTAAAATCTATGTGAAAATAGGTGGTGAATCCTTATGTCTTTTCTTATGAATTATGTGTGAGTTTATCCTTGGGTATGAGTACCCACCTTGTCTAACTTTGAACATAAATAACCATGTATGTGTACTAGGTGAAAGAATAGGATGCGAATGAAATTGTTGTAATGTGAAAATAATAGAAATATGAATGCTATGTGGTTTTTATTTGTTTAAGGATTTAAGTGATAAGTGTTGGTTGTACCCTAGAAGAGCTATGTGACCCCTAGCTTGGGGGTGGGTTGAAGTTACAACCCTATGATTGGGTAGAGAGCCCATTGGCACTTGATGTTGCCTTGTGATTTTTTTTTTCAAGTCTATGGGTTATGATGGAAAGCTATGTTGAAAAACATCTCACAAGAAAGTCATATGTTGGTTATTGCTTGTTTTGGAAAGGTTTAAGAACTCATTGAAAAAAAAGAATTGTAATAGTATTGTAATAATTCCTAGGAAGCACACTCCTTGTTAGTGGAGGAAAAGTTGAAAGAACCAAATGATTCATTTACTCATACATTTTCCTAATCAAGCATAAGAACTAGCTAAATGACCCATAATTTCTAAGTGAATAAAGAAATATAGGAATTGTAGTACTTTGAGTGAAAATTAAAGGTACTATGGAGATAAGTTTAGACATACCAATTAAGGAAAATAAGTTATTTTGAGAATATATTTTTTTCACATTTAATTATTAAGAACAATAAAGGAAATATATGATTTCTTCAATTCTATTTAAATAGTTCAATATTGGAATTAATGTTTATATATATATATATATAAGTATAAGTTAAGGGAATGAGTTAATTAGGTGGAAACCAAATACCTTAGAGTCTTGTTCACTAGTTGATTTTGGTAAAATTTGAGAAAATAAGTTTAGGTTCCAATGCAAAATGTGTTCCAAAATTCTAGTTTTGGACAAATCCTTCAATAAAAATGCACTTCTCTAATCATGCCACTATTGTTTTCCATCATGAAATCATAACATAAAAACTAATAGTTCATATATTGCATATATTCAATGTAATGAAAATCATAAACCATAAACATCTTCATGTATGAATTAATCATATTTATTTTTATTTAAAAGTGTATACAATTTTTTATAAATACACTTGAAAATATTCATATATATATATATAGTTTATAAATAATTTAATTAAAATAAATATAATTATAACCTAATTAAGACATATATAATATACTTTACAAATATACATAATAAATAAAATACATATATATAATTTTTTTGGTTTCCATTTAATAGTCGGTTGTGCACATATGTCGGTCATTTGCCATTTTTCTTCAACCTGTAGCACTTTGTTGAAATCTAAAAATAGATTCTAGAAAATATAATTAATAATACGAGTTAAAAAAAAAAAATATAAATGTATGTAAACATGTATATACATGTGTGCATATATTCAATTTGAAATTAAGAAATTTGTTCTCCCAATCTATCAACCTACATACATTGGGATTTTTCTTTGGAAAAAAATAATCTTGAGCAATCATCCAAAATTCAATTGTTGGATTGAGAGGAATAACATAAGAACATTTAGTTTTCAGTTGGTTATTTGTTAGTATCAATTAGTTTCCTAATTAGTAATTTAAGATCAAATTAAAATTCAAACTTAAATTAGTATTCCAAATGACTAAAAGATAACTCATTCACGTTGAATTATTGTTTCAATAGTTGCTTTAGAAATAAGGCAAATAAGTAATGTTATGAAAAACAAGAGTGCATTATGTAAGTAAGTTGGGTAAACTTGCAATATCAAAGTTGAATTTGGACTTATTTGAGAAATAAAATTCATTCATGTCACAAGTTATTTTTTCTTTATTTATTCATCAAATTAAATTTCTTAATAGTATAAAAAATTTAATAGTGTGGGTTAGATATAACAATAATAAATTGCATCTAATTTAATTGTAAAACTATGAGAGGGAATAATTAATGAAATAATTATACAAACTTAAATTTTTATAACTTGTAATTATTCATTTTTACTTGATTCATCTAGTTATTGAATAGTCAATAAAATTTATTAACCAATAGTCACATGAGACAAAGAAATGTTCCTTTGAGTGTCTAATCTAATTGTTGAATGTTCAAAATTACCTTATGTAAATGAAATTTTATGATAGTTTAATTTTGGTCATTAATTTGGATTTTTTTTTTAAATAGTTGACTTCACCTAAATCGAATAGGTTACTTTTGCAGTTCAAGTATGAGAGAGAGATTATCCATGACTATGTTGGTCATTTTCTTCCTTGCACTATGTGTGATGTGATTATGGTGACTTCATTAACACATTTCTTTCTAGTGTGTGAATGTGATCCATTAAGATTTTTTCTATATGTGTGCGTAAATAAAAAAATTGATGGTTGAGTTAGTGTTTGGAAGTAAAATTTGTGGGCATGACATGAACTTGGAGATTGCAAATACCCTAGGATTTGCATTCTATTTTTCTACCCGAGGATTTGATTGTCTATGCATGGTCTTCCCTTGTGACACTTAAGAACGATCTTGGGAATCATAAACAACATCATATCTCCATTTACTTATAGTAGGAGGCATGCTTAGGGATTTCATCACCCCAAGGATGACCTCAACCACATTTACCGATAGGGTATATAAAGGGGGAGAACAAAATTTGTACCCCAAGGTGTGACCAGCATCTTTAAACCAGGCCTTGTGATCCTCGGTCTGTGGAGATGTGTATAGGTGGAGAGAGTGGAGGAGAACCCTCTAATCTCAAGCATCCACGAATGGGCTCACTACTCATGGTCTTAGTGTGAACCCTGTTTAATTAGAAGCCTTTAAGACCTTTAGTAGTTGACTTAGTGTGGTGCAAAGTATAATATCATGCTTGAAGTTACTCACCATGTACTATTCTCTTGTTAAGGCGATATAATTCCTTGTTGGACCTAGTCCTTCTAAGGAAAGGGGTGTTAAGGTGTTACATGACCTTATCATACCCTAGTCTCCCATTCACTTGAAGGTATTGTGCTTCAGTGGGTGGGTCTGCACTAAGTCATCACACCTTTATTACTAGCTAGGTTGTTAATATGCTTGGAGTGTCTTACTTATTTATACTAGTAAAACCATTCATCCTTGTCACTGTTGGCGATCAAGATTGCACCCTTAGGCAAGTTGCACTTGTCTATCCTGTCGCAACATGGAGAAACTCTTTAGTTTGTGGGTAAACCAATTGGAGAGAGTGAATCTCTAGAGTGGGATGGTTCCCTCTAGCTAATCACCTAATCTATGAACTTTCAGGGGAAAGGGGAGTAGGGAGAAAACTGAAAATTGACACCTACAACTTATGATGACCAACTAGATATTGAGATTCTGATAAAACTTAACTCACAACACTTCTTTCAAAACAATCAACTCTCAAAATTCACCTTAATGCATTTAGCTCATTAGTATTTTGTATAAAGACTCCTCAAAAACTGAATACAATGTGCAACTTGAACCTATTTGCAAATCTTGACAATATCCCACAACAAAAAGACAAAGAAGGATCCACTAATTTGAATCACAACAAAATCTAACTATCACTGTGAGCTCATGACAAGAAAGGAGAAAAGGAAAACTCTGCTACTTTATTGGAAGTGGATTAAGACATCAAAATCTGATTCAAAACAAGTTTACAAAACTCTCGAAGTGACTAGGAGAGCAAGAAACTGAAAAATTTTGAACCCTGAGAAATTCAATTTTTTTAGATTTATAGCCAAGATGTGACCTTGTAGTGCCAAAATAGAAAAATCAGGTTCATTGCCTCTCCAAAAAGTAACTCATTCTACATTTCTGAGCTCCCTCAAAAAGCTTGAAAATCAGCCTCCAAAACAACTCCAAAAGGCACCAAAAAGATGGAAACATTTCATCACCCAAAGGTTGATCCAGAAAGGCGTCAAAATTAGGTGCAAATAGTTGGAAACGGAAATTAGAAACTTCAGTTTGGCATCCTCTTTTCAAATTCACCCAAGATTGAATTTAGGAATAGAAAGTTTCGATGTGAACTGAAGTGCAACTCCTAACTGCATTTAGATAACATTTAATCAAGTAGTTTATAGAAACACTTGCTTAATTAATGTTTTACAAAGGTGTAGTCTTACAAAGTAAAAATAGAAGGCCTCCTTCTCTCATTTGATTTTTCCAAACTGTCCTCAAATCATTTTGATTTTTTTGCATTTAATCTTTGCAACAAATCAAACATTATATGATGCTCTCTTTTACATTTGATTTTTATATAAAAAATCATAAAGAAATATATGCCCACCAATGACCTAAAGTCATCACTTGATCTTTAAAGGCAAAAAGGCATGGAATTTTTTCTAAGGCATTGTAAAGGGAAAAATGGGGCAACCCTAATGAGGGGCCATGTGCATTGTTTTTTATTTGATTTTCTCCAAAAATCAAAGGAAAAATAAAAAGCCATAGGCTAAGGATTTCAGCCCCAACAATATGGAGGATGGGTATGGCATTAAAAAGTGGAATAAAATGTGATTAAAATCACATCGACCAAAAATAGGGAAAAATCCCTAACGCAAAACATCCATCAAGCCCTAATTTTCCCATCATTTGTGTTGGCCAAGATAGAGAGAAAAAAGCTTTGTTGGGCACCGCCATGGGAGACTAGGGTTAGGAGACTTTGACACCGCCATTCGAGTTCCCTCCTTTGATTCTTTGATGCATTCTCTTCTGCACTGAATGGTAAGTTGTCTGATTGTATTTTTGTGCACTCTTTGATTCCATTTGATGAGAAAAAATGGCCTTTAGGCTGTGACTATCATTGTATTTTGATGCATTTTGTTCTTTCTTCTATGTCGACTCCCTTTGCTCTCCTTTGTGGCCACCGATGGAGGGTTTTACTTGAGCTATTGGAAGCTTTGGTCGCGGGCTTTGTTGTGCTACACCACATAATTCTTCAAGGTAAGCTCCATTTCTTCATCTCTTAAGAGAATTTCCTTCTTAAATAAAGCTTTATTCAAGCTTTCCTTGCAAAAATACATGAACATTGTGAAGAAAATTGTGGAGTCCATTGTACAGGCCGCAACTTCACTGTGTGCTCTCCTTCCTTTTGTTGAATGAAATCTAGGGCTTGGCCCATATTGTGCAAATGAAGCACATTTAAAAAATGAAGACATTTCATATAAAAAATTCCTTTTTTGTGGGTCTCCAACACCCCTCATGGTTGTGGCCTGTAGCTTTGATTTCACCATTTTTGAAGGCACCTCTGTTATTAAGGGCTCGAAACCTTGTTGTTTTTTCTCTGTATTTGCATTTACATTCAAACCCTAGTGAGTATTGTGACTTGTGAAGAAGAAATTTTGGCCTTCCAAGGCCGCAGGTATGAAAGCATGAACTAGGTTTCTCTCCATTGTTTGAAAGATTTGAACTCTGCAATTTGAAATTCCACCACATAGAGTTGTGTGGGTTTCCTCTTTCCATCTTGAAATGAGTCTTGATGCATTCGTTTCACTTCCAAACCCTAGCTTGGCATTGACTCACTGTAGCATAAATGCATTGCTTCAAAAGAATGAAATGACTTCACTTCATATTCATATTACTGATGTAGCTCACTTAATTTCTTTATGTATTTGAAAACTCAAAATCTTGAAATGAGTTCCATTACCATTGCATTTGTTCACTTCCAAAATGCTTTACCCTCAGGGTGTAGACTTGCTTGACTCAAAATTTGCACTTAGTTGAAAACTTAATTCATTTCTTTGCATTGTCTACTTTCAATCTTGTTTGAAATGCACAACACAATAAGAATCAAATCCATTTGAAGATTTTCAATAGTTTACCAAACAAAATGCCTTCCCATACCTTTATGCACTTTCTCATGCACTGTTTAACATGGTTTCCATGCACTTGCTTACCTTCAGATATATTGCATATTGATACATTCACTTCATTTCATGCACTATGACACTCCTGCAGGTTACTTTGTTACTTTTTATCATTCATTTGATGCACTTGAATGCTTAAAAAAAAAATGAACATCCTCACTTCTTTTCCATTTGAATTTTATGCTTCATGAGATCATTGAATTGTGTAATCAGATTTCCTTTCATAATGGTGGCACCATAATACTGAAATAAGCTTAAAAACTTACAAATTACCTTCATGAGACATGCTATTTTACATTGTGTTTTATTTATTCCCAACACTTAATGCCTTGCATTTTAGTCCACCATGCCATCTTTGCATTCATTCTCTGCCTTTAGCAGCTCATTTGCAGCCACTTGTCACTCTATTACTGATGGAGCCAACCCTTTTTTGTACTCTTCATTCATTTTTATCTCCTAACAACCACATGATGATGTGAAAGCTATCATTGCATAAAAGATTTTGAAATATAAGAGTACTTGATGTTGGTTATTAGAGGCTTCTTCATTTGCTTCAGTTATCATTGCTTGATTTGTAACAAGGCATTATGTATGCCTATTTACTATTACATTATGTGATGATGCACTTGATTGCAGTTCACTTGAGAAATGGATCACCTATGATTTTCATTTCATTTCACTTAACTTGATTGTCCTAGGTGATCACTTGCTTGAGTCTTCATGTCACTTGATGCACTCCTTCAGATGCATATCTCTTTGAGCAACTTTGAGTTGTTTCTTTTCTAAAATCTCTCTGTGGGATGTTTAGGGAAAGCATGTCGGGTCTTAACCCTTGTGGGAGCCTGTTTTACACCACATGCTTTAAAATTTCACATTGGATCAGCAACATGACTTGTCCTATAATTGCCAATGGAAACAAACAATGTTAGATTAAAACAATATATTATTATGATGCTTCCTCCTTGGATTTTGTCACACTTCTTGTTCTTGCTCAATTGTTTCAATGTATTACTAAGCAGCATTTTACATTACTGCTGATGATTCATGTAGGAATGTTGATAATCCAAGCTCTAACAACTTTTAACATCTCTTGTAGGTCTACAAGGAGCTCGGGAGCAAAGAAAGGTGCACCATTCCAGAATCAACTGAAGATATCAGGAAATGATGATTATGTTCCTTCTTATGTGATTTCTATTTCTTTAATCTTCAGTAGTGTAGCATGCTCCTTTTGATACACTATCTCAGCTATTCCCACGGCTTGTGTGGGACACTTGGTTCTTATTATCCAATGAATACAAATACAAAATTTATGAAATACTTGTTCAATTTTGTACTTTTCCTTTTGCAAAACAATGTTTGAAACACTGTGAATGAATATAGAATGAAAACATTCCTTTTACATTCCATGCAATACTTAATGTTGCAATTGATAACAAGCAACTAAACACATTGCATTTTAAAATTCCACAATAACTCAAAATATTGCAATGGTTAAACATCTGCAGAGGTAAATTGGAACTCTTCACCTTAAAATGAATCTTGAATAAACTAGCTCTTTCAAATTGAGCTATGGTGAAAATTTGATAACAGTCACCTTGAAAAATGTCTACAATGGTCATGTATACTGTTTGAAGTGTTTTCTTTCCAAAATTTCTCAACACACTCAGTTTAAACAAAAATCAATCAGAATAACACAATTGAACCTTGGAATCTTACATTTGTCTATCTTGTTGTGCAACTGATTATCATTTTGCATAACTCTATGTCAAAAAATTCCAAAAACTTAGTTTTAGATTAGAATTTTGCAACTATTTTGTCTGTGTGCAATTGCACCTCCTTATTATGCAATTGTTGCTAATCTAGGCACAATTACTGCTTATTTGGGTGTAATTGTTGCTTATATGAGTGAAATTATTGTTTATTTGGGTGTATCTATTTTTTAGAGTGGCACAATTGCTTGTGACTGTTAGAAACCCTAAATTTATTACAAAAATTGAATTATCATCTATTTCTACTTAGGATCCTACATTTGAAACTCAAATTGTCACATTTGTATTGTACTATGGCACAATTGCTTTGTATTTGGGTGTAATTTCTCTATCAATTAGGCCAGTTGTTGTTATTAGACTTTATTATCTTACACACAAACCTTAATCAAACCAAAGTGATACCTATTAGTTTAATACAAAGTCAGACCTAGATTTTCCCATATTATCTTATCCATTTTCATCCTTCATGTCTTTTCAATCAAAGTATAGATTCAAATTTAGGATTTGATTTACCACATCCCCATTATCATCATCTTTTCAGTCATCCCAAAATCAAAATCAGTTAGTCTATCGAGATCTTGCGGTCATATCCATTCTAGTTTAATATTTTCCCTTGAGAATTTACCTTCTCAAGGTAAAATATTAAGTTAGCTTATTTGTGGTTAGTTTGAATTAGGAGCTCATAAGTTAACCTATTCCACCATTATCTCAATTTTTTTGACTTTTGGACTCACAATTCTAGCCCAAAAATTTAACATACTTTATCTAAATCTTGATCATACAAAAACACTAGAAATATACTTTTACTTCTTGGTTGTGTCCACTTCATTCATCCATCCAAAAATATCACTCAAATCAAAAGGTCTTAGTATCTCTTATATTCCAATAGAAATGAGGTCTCAAGTCAAAAACAAAATGCAACAACTAGATCCTAACATGACGAACACAAACACATATCCTTTCCATGAGACAAATAATGAACTCCCACACATGTATGTACCAAGGAGTGTTGAAACACCACCCCCATTGAGTCCTAACCATAGTCCCAACATCGATGGGTTTGTATGGGATGTAATGCTCGAAGAGTTGGTTGAGGCCCAACAAGACCCTAATGTAATAAAATTGATTGAAATAGTTCTAGCACCCAACTCAAAGCAATACTTCTTGTTGCTTTCCCAATAGGGGGGTAAATTTTCCCCCACATTCGACATAATTTGTATCCAAAATATCCCTAATAAAATTCCATCCCTGACCTTGGGGGAAACCAATTCCAATAGCAACATACCACTTTCACTACAACCAAACCACAACCTCACTGTTCAACCCCCTAACAATCCACCCACCAACTCTTCAAAAATTATTGCAAACATCCCATAAACCACCATCCCTACTAACTCCATGCAAGTGAGAATACCACCCATACATATACCCAGGCTCCCACATACTCTACGCACATCACTAACCCATTATACAACACTACATCCAGTCAAACTATCGACCCACCTCAATAATTAATCCACATACATTATCACAATCATCTCACCCTTCACAAACACTACCAATTAATAACTCCAACCCATCACACCAACACCCACCTAGTAACCCTAACAATACACCAACATCACCATATAAAACCTATAATTTCCAACTACTAATGTCTAACATTCATACTCACACACCAAGCAACCAATATACCACTTATCAAATCTACCAACATATCAACTCAAACCCTAATCCTAACGTACACCCACATCATCCAAATACTTACCAACATAACTTCACCCAAAATGTAATGGCTTCACAATAATATATCAATCCCCCTAACTACATACATCCACAACACAACCTCCATCCACAATACCAAAATCATTCACAACAATAAGCTAATCCCAACACATCTAATCATGCTTACAATCCCCAAAACCATCCATATGGTTATAAAAGTCCATCATCATCAAACTACCCCTAAGATCAACAATCATGACATCATTCATCCACCAACAATGCCATTAATGTACCACTTGAATAGATCTCAACAATCTAGCTCTTTAAATCTAAAATTTGCAACAAATTGCCAATATCTACATGGTTCCACCAAAAAAGAGCTACACATTAGAAGACATATGCCCCTACCTATTTGACAAGACTTTATTTATGCCACCCTTTCCACATCACTTAAAAAATCTCAAATTTGATAAGTATAAATGATAGGGATGTACCCTTGTGATCACATGAGAGAGTTCTATGTAGCTTGTTTAGAGGTTATGCATAACGATACTTATCTAATGCACCTCTTCCCAAGAGGTTAGGAGGGCAAGTTATGGAGTAGTTTTCTTGACTCCCTATGGCCATAAGGAACTTTAGTGAACTAGCTAACAAGTTTTTCTCACATTTCTCCTATAATATGGAGCATGAAATGATAATGAATAACTTATGCACCACTAAGTAGAATGTTGAAGAAACATTCGCCTCCTTAGAAAGGTGGTGAAACTTAGCTAGTAAAAGTCTATGTCACATCTCAGAGAAAAAAATAGTTGAAATGATCATTCAAACTGTGAACACTGAAATTGGGTTCCAATTGAAAATTTTATGTTCAAATTATTTTGATGAAGTCATCGAGAAGGGGTTACTATCAATAAATCCCTAATTACCAAAGGATTGGTTAAAACCTTCAAAGAAAACAAAGACTATTCAAATTCTTCAAATGAAAAGTATCGTTATTGGAATAAGAATAAAATATTGTTAATGATGGCATGGTTGATACCAAAATGGATTAAAATTATCAAGACACCTTACGCATATAAGAGCCAAACAATGTTTGGACATCAGAAAATATGATGAAACTGACATCTAGAAGTTTTTGTAGTTTAACCTTAATTGGGAATACTATCTATGGATGCATCTGTTGAAGCTTTTGTTTTACCAGTTTTTCTCCAAGAAAGACTGTCAAATGATGAACCACCAAGGCTAGCTCTAATCCAAGCATATCCACATAGGACCAAGCAAAGTTGATCATACGGTTGCCCAAGAAAGCTATAAAGTTCTTCTTTTCATCAAGGTCCAAAGAAGTTGCATAAAAGGTGATTCTAGGTACATCTAATGTTCCCACGTTTATTTGTTCTGAGTCTTCTACCAATAATGTTGATCTCTCTTTGTTTTGAACAATGTTAGGGAGTTTGAATCCTCCATATTCAGGTGCCTCCAAGAGGTTTTCACCCTTAGATACGTCCTTTATTTTCACTTTTCCTCAATTTTATAGTGTTGTATTATGGTTTTCACTAAAGGATCTCTTTTTAATATTTTGATTTTTACTTTTTGACTGAAGGACCCAATCTATCCTCCAAAGTATGTGTCTTCACCAAGTTCAATATCAAATCCTACCTTATGATCCCTAGGTGGTATACCGTCTCTTAGTCCCATAAACTCAGTAATAGCTTTGTCATTTTGGAATATGTATAGAACCGACGATCGTTGTTGGTCCCAATCTATCAATTGAGGGTAAACGAGTTGAAGTTTATGTTTCTCATATGGTTGATCAAAGGATAGGGTGGTAATGGTATTGATAAAGGAAATATTGAATAGGTAAATGATATACATAGATATATCCTTGATGGAATCATCATCATCAGATGTCTTAACCACAAGAGACTAAAAAACTTCCTCACAAATGGTGCTTTCAGTGCTATGGGTTGCTTTGTCTAACAAACCATATCCTAATCCTTGATTCTTTTTACATTTCTCTAGGACAAGAGGCTCTCTCATACCTTGCTCATGTATACCAAGGCCACCTTTTCCTATGAACCCCATGCTCTTAACAAGTTGAAAACCTTTATTGTTGCTATCAAAGGGGATAGCTTCTAGCTCATGCTCTTCTTCTTCTTTGTATATCCAATTAGAAACATCTTCTTCTATGACTTATTTGCTCAAATCTACCCACTTAGAGAAGACCATGGATTTAAAATTAATAGTTGTAGTATGTGATTCCTTGAATTCCTATGACTTTCCATAAGATTTAGGTGATAACAAAAGTTTTCCCATACAAAGAGATTGATTTATGTGATAATCTTAGTAGCCATTGTCTAGCACTTGGATCTTGAGATTGGATTTAGGTGGAATTATTGAGGATAATGGAGAGGAGGATGATGAGGCCAAAGAGGTAGGATCAACATAGTCAAATAAAAGAAAGGAGATATCGATACTAGACACTTTGAATATCTTTGCACATTTCTCTTCTAAGTTCTTACAATAACGAAAAGGTCTCGGATTAGCATAGATAGTGACCTCCTTATGATGGTACGAGAACTTCAAGAATTGATGGTATGTTGATGGGATGGATTGCATTGTGTGAATCCAAGGCCATCCTAAGAGAAGATTGTAGAGCAGCTCAAGATATAGTACTTGACAAGTTGTTTCAACTATTGTTGGACCCTTGTACATGAAGTTTAATACTACCTTTAGAGTCTCTTTCATTGTCGTCATAAGCTCTCATTATAATAATCATTTGCTTCTATATAATATTATTGGAATATCCTAGTTGTTTTACCAATTTTGAGGTACAAATGTTTAGGCCTATTCCACCATCTATCAATACTCTATTTATTTTGTGCTTATGGATGCAAACTTCAAGGAATAAAGCTTGGTTATGATATGTATGCAATGGAAGATCCATTTTGAAAAATATGAGGTGGTAAGTAGAAGCAATGTGCCCCACCACAACTTGAGACTGGTTAATGTTTATATCATTAGGCACTAATGAGTCTAGAAGAGATTTCTCTAGAACTTCTTTATGAGTTGGGAATATCTTGAGAAGTTAGAGGATAGAAATCTATGTGGGAGTTTTTAAATTAAGATGATCAATAAGGTTATAGCTAGATTGCGGAGGTTTAGGAAAAGTTTTGGATTGTGGTGTGGCTCCCTGGATTGTAATCTTCCCTCGTCATGTAGTTACATTACACTTAGGATTTTACCAACTATAGTCACAATTGCAATATGGTTATTGGCTTCAAATGTAGCCCCCCCTACATGATCATTGTTGTATGCAACTTTGTTGTAATCTCTCCCTTTACCTTGGTCATTTCCTTTATTGTGATCGGGGATTGAATCCTTGTAGATTCCCAAGTCCTTGTTATTAGAAGTTCCAAGATGATGTTCAATATCAACCTCTCCCTTATCAATTAGATCTTGTATGGGGTTCTTTAGTTTCATATAGTTATTTGTTTTATGTCCCTTGGTTTTATGAAATTCACAATGGCCATTCACATTGTAGCAAGGGGGTTTGAATTGTGGTTCCTCATAGTTTCTTGTTTGGGTAGTTTGATAAGGTTTGATTGTAGCAACTTTCATAAGACCACTTCAACGGGTTCTCCAAAAGGAGTGTATTTCCATCTAGTTTGATTGAAAGTATTGTTATTAAGTCTTGGTGGTCTTCTTGGAGGATTTTGATTTTTATTATTCATTTGATAGCTTGGAGGATTATTTTTTTGGTTGCTTTGAACATGGGGTTGAGGATTATTAGATGGAGGTTGTATGGTTTGTACAAATTTTGCATCCACTACTCCATCATTAGTGATATTTTTGTTCTTCTCCCACAAGTGAGGTTTATCATTTGAATTAGAAGGTTGATCTTGACTATTGCATAGTTTGATAGCTCCTTTTATAATAAGAGCTCTTTTAGCAGTTATACCTTTTTCAATGATATCATCAAATGTATTCGAACGTAACATGGTTAATTGGAAGCTTAAGTTGGTATTTTTATTTCTCATGAATATGTCTAAAAGTATTTTTTCGAGACAGGCCATTTACACTTAATTGCTTTGTGTTGCCACAATTGCAAGAAAAAATCAAAAGAATCTCCTTGATTTTGTTTGACTTTATACAAGTTAGGTACGGTGATATGTTGTTTGATGTTGTACGGGAAGTCATTGATGATTTTTTTTAATATTTTGTTGAATGTCTTAAGTCCAAGAAGTAAATGAGAAAAACATTCTATGTCTTGTCCACTGAGGCTTCTTGGAAATAGTCTCATAATGTAAGAGTCATTGTTAGCTACGTCCATATATGCTACAAAAAATTCACGTATATATGTTCAATGAGATTTCCTCTTCCTTTGTATTTCTAAAAAATTTAAATTTCAAAGTTCTTAGGGAAGGGAATCATAGATATGCTTTGATCATAAGGATAAGGAAAAATGTCCTCCAAGGAATAACTTTTCTTGGTCTTCCCAAGTTGTATATCCTATAACTTTTGATTAATGTTCTAAATTTGTAATGCTAACTCATTTCCCTGTGTATCTTATGGAGGATTAGATGGGTTATAGTTTGGTTGTCCAAAGGATGATGAGTTGTAATATGGGTTTGGATTATGCATTGAACCTTGAAGGACATTATGTGTATGTGATAAAACGCTTGGTCATTGAGGAGCATTATATTGATATTGTTGAGTAACATTCAGATCTTGTAGTTATGCATATTGAGGATTAACATTTTGATGTTGTGAACCATAATTTTGTTATTATGGACCAATATTCTGTTGTTGAGCAACAAGATTTTGTTGATATTGCGGGTTCATGTTTTTTTGTTGTGAAACAAGGTTTTGTTGTTGAGGAACAAGATTTTGTTGATATTATTGATTCACATTTTGTTGTTGCTGAACAATATTTTGTTTTGGAGCAAGGTTTTGTTGTTGAGGAACAAGATTTTGTTGATAATGTTAATTCACGTTGTTGTTGTTGCAGAACAAGATTTTGTTGTGGAAGAAGGTTTTGTTGTTGAGGCGTTTGTGTATATGAAGGACCATGTTGATATTTCATTGCATTAGGATCCTAATTTTGAAAGTTTAAACCTTGTTGATATTAAGCATTTTGTGAAGGGTCTTGATAAAAGGTTGTTGTTGAACATGGTGTTGTTGAACCAAACCTTGTGGGGTGTTGTGTTGTACCATGACTTGAGGAGTGTTATGTTGTTGATACATGGATTGTTGATAGGGTGGATTGATTTGTGTGTGTTGATAAATGGGTGGTTGTTGTTGTGATTGTGTAGGTGGATTTGGTACGGTATAAATGGGTGACCCCATGTGTTGGGGTTGTGGTGGCATGGTAGCATGCAAAGGTGGGTTGGGTGGTCTATAAGGAATATTTGACATGTTTTTTACATTAGAGTTTTGACCTTGTGGAGGTGCATTTTCTTCCCAAGAGGTTGCATATAGATTTAGTTGATGCGTTCGATCTCCATATACTAGTTGAAGCATTATTAGTTATGGAAGGAGTTGTAAAAGGATTTGTGAATTATTGAGGCATGTTTTGTGTTCCTAATATATTAAGATAAAGTTGATTTTTTGAGCTACCATTGCTTGTTCTATTTGGGTTGGTTGCCTATACAATGGGTTTTCCACTTGTTTCACTTGAGAAGGAATACTTGTTAATTATGCAAAAAAACTTGGAACCTTAGGTGGTATAGGAGGTTTAAAGAATTGTCTAACCATCGTATCTTTGTCTCTAGAAACAAGGGTTGTATCCTTAATATTGTTAATGTTATAATCATAGGGTAACTTGGCACCATGTTGTGCAAGTCTATAAAAGTATGTGTTGGGATCAAAGCTGAGCAATTTATCCATGACCTTCAACATTTTGGGTTTTTGTGTCATTTCTAAAATATTCTCTTTGGTAAGGTCTTCATCGAATCCTCTTCTATGTAACCATATTGCCCTTTCGCTAGTTGATTCCTATGTTGAGTGATGTAATCTTGATGTGTACAATGTAGGTCTTGTTGTGAAGGTTGTGAAGGATCAACACTTGGTTGTTGTGAAGGATTAACATTTGCATGAAACGAAGGATTTATGTTTGTTGGTTGAAAAGAAGGATTTATGTTGGCATTAAATGAAGGATTTACATTTGTTGGTTGAGTAGAGTACCCCCACAGAATTTTGGTTGAATTTTCTACGTTTGTGGTATGAATATTTGTTGTGTTGACGTTGGTAGTGTGTGGAACATTTGAGCTACTAGTGTTGGTTGTCATTTTATTTCTATGTTGTGATCTTGTTGTAGTCATAAAAGTCCTAATAGACGTGAGTTATGGAAAGGATATATGAATTGTAATGTTGCTTGTATTTCTTTGTTTCAAAGTTGGATTTCAAAGGATTTGTAGATAAATATTTTGACCAAAAGAGTGATTTTCAAGTTGATTTTGGATTGTATGGTTAACCTTCAGACAAAAAGGATAATAAAGTTGTTTTATGCTAGTATCTCAAGATGTTGATGGATGATTTGTTGATTTCTTTGTTTGGACTAAACTCATGAATCTAAACAAAGAGGGATGATAGTGATGATTTTTAGACCTAGGGGAAAGACAGTTCTTCTAATTTAACAAGTTCACAAGATATAGAAAGATGGTATCAAAAGGTAATAGCAAAAGGTTGATAGGTTTGATATGTTGATGTCCAAGGATGTTAACGATGATATCAAAAGACTAATGTTGATTAGGTTTGTTGATGTTTGAAAAGGTTTTGATGTTTTGATCCAAAAGAGATATGTTGGCATTTGCTATGAAAGCTAGTTGAAGGATAATTATAATGTTTGAAGGTATAAATGATTATGTAGAAGTTAAAGATCCACTATGATAGATGTTTTGATGGTAGGACCAAGAGTTATGGCACTTTTTAGTTCCAAATGTTAACACGTCTGAGAAAGTTTATGTTACAGAAAAACATGGCTATTCTGACAAATGTGACTATTGTTTCATGAAAATGTGGCAAAGCACTGAGCAAAGGTGATAGGATGCAACACAAACATGACCAAATGCAAAGTCAAACACGACAGAGTGTAGCCAAAGGCGATTCTATATAATTTTTAATTTGTCAGAACAAAGTAATTGCAAAAGTAGCAAGTTTAACAAAGAAAGCAATATGTTGAGAAAAGGCGGCCAGATGCAAATCAAATGTGGTAGAGTGCAGGGAAAATGCGACTAGTTGTGAAAAGTGACCATGTTTTCTAGTAAACTCGATTTTTTGTATCTGTGTCTGAAATTTCTTGCAAGTTTGATAAATTTTGATGTGATGTTCAAGGCTTAGTGTTTGTTTTTGGTAGCAAGTGATATGAACAACAACCATGAACAATCAAGACTAACTTCAAATGATTGATAAAACCAAACAAGTACAACCAAAATTTAGTAGGTGTGTAAATTTAAGTAGGCCCACCTCCCATTTAAGGGGTAAATACTCAAATAGATTAGGTAGTGAATTACTTCAAAACCCTTTCTATGAAGGCAAATAGTAGATGTCTAGTGACACAGGGTCATCGATAAATGTCACAAGCACACCTTATTTCACTTCTTGGGAAGCTATTTCTAGCAACACAAAAAGTTTCTATCTCAACCTAAGTGAGTACATGGTGAGTAGCTTTAGGGTATGATCCACATCCCTTGCACTACTTATAATACATTTAAAGGGTCTTAGGATTCTAATATAAATTAGTTTTGAGTGGGTATTACATGTTGCAAAGACGGTTGTCGTTGCACCAAAAGATCGGCCTATTAATGCTCGATACAACTATCAAAGTTAATGAATCCATGGGAGGCAGTTAAGCCATGTCATGAGCTTGAGTGATGTGTTGTACATCACAAGGAGACCAAGGGCGCACACCTTGCAATAATCCCCCTCTAGTGCAAGCAATGGGTTCGAATCCGTGACACAGGCTCTGATACCAATTGTTGCAAAGACGATTGTCCTTGTACCAAAAGATCAACCTGTTAATGCCCAATACAACTACTAGAGTTAATGAATCCATGGGAGGAAATTAAGCCATATCACAAACTTGAGTGTTGCCCTGCACATCGCAAGAAGACCAAGGGCGCACACTTTGCAACAGTACATTGGTGAACATCATCGACCTCTCAGACATCTCCTAGAGAAATTGGGAAACCATAGTTCCCTAGAAAAGCTTTGGAGTTCTACATGCATGAATTGACCTAAAAATTTCACTCTCAGCCAATTTACGTAGCACACCCAAAAGCACTGCTTGAGGTCGAACCCTTGAGTTCTTCATTAGGATGTGTCTCAAGGCAAGCCTCCTATAAAAGAAAAAAGATGAAAGCTTAATTTATTTCTATTTCTCTTCACCCAAGCTCATACAAAGCACAAGGGGAGAGGATACATAGACAATACACTTTTTTCCAAAGAGAAACAAAGGTAAATATAAGGTATTTCTCTTCACCCAATATCGACAAAGTGCAAGGGGAGAGGATATGCACACTTAAACTTACAATACATAGTAGACAAACCCTTTTTAGGCCCAAAATCAAGTGTGAACTAAACTACCAGGTAATGAAAGCATACATGATAGAATGTTTGATAAAGCATTGCATTAGGAACTTGAAATCAAGGTATTAGTAGTTTCAAATTCCTTTTTTCTTTGACAATTTGAAAACCCTACAAGACAAATGATGTTAGAATTTTTGAAATAATTATCTTCTCCCAAACGAAAAGGTTGCACAAATATGTCAATAAAAAATGCATAATAGTAGAAACATGTTAGGGTTAGGGTTAGGGTAAATTGAAACCAAAAAGTGATTGTCAAAGCCAAAAAAAGACAAAAAATAGTCAAGCACGACGTTGTATACCTACAAACGTGACTATGGGCTCTATTAACTAACAGATGCAACCAAATGCTAAGCAAACACGACCTGATGAAGCAAACACATCTCTGTTAATTGGAAACCACAAAAAGAGTATTGTATAGAGAAAAAAAAAGTCAAAAAATAGTGAGCAAACACAATTAGATTCTTGTTGAGGCTTTTGGATTAGATTGTGTTTGCATTTTTTGCATCAACGTTTCAAATCACACTCTGTGATCCATCATCGAGATATCAGAGAGAAAAAGGAGTAAAAGGAATAGCTACATACCAAGCATTGCATAAAAAGAGGGAGACAAGAGGGGTTAAGAGAGGAGGCACAAGAACCGAGGGGAGGTTGGAGGAAAAAAACCCAAAAAAGAAAATGAATTACTAGCTAAATAAAGTAAACAACTAAGCATAAAAACAAGAGCAAGAATATATATATATATATATATATATAAAATATGAAGCAACAACAAGCATAAATATATATATATATATATATATATATATATATATATATATATATATATATATAATGCATATATATATATATACATATATATATATATATATATGCATATATATATATATGTATATATATATATATATATATATGTATATATATATATATATATATATATTTATGTATATATATGTATATATATATATATATATATATAAATATATTTATATATATATATTTATATATATATATGCACATATATACATAAATATATATATATATACATAAATATATATATATAATATATATATATATATATATATATATATATAAAATATAGCAACAACAAGCATAAATATATATATATATATATATATATATATATATATATATATATATATATATATATATATATATATATATATATATATATATATATATATATATATATTTATGTTGTTATATATATATATTTATGTTGTTGCTATATATATATATATATATTTATGTTGTTGCATACTATATATATATATTTATGCTTGTTGTTGCTATATATATATATACACAACCAAGTACATATAAATATACATATATATATATATATTATGAAAATAAAATTAAAATAACACAACAAAAGAAATAATAACAAGCTAAATAAATCAAGTAACAACTAAAAATAAAAACCCCAGAACAAGAATTTAATATAAATGAAGCAAATAAACAAATAAAACAAAAAAGAAATTAAAAACAAGCTAAACAATAAAGTAACCAACTAAGAAGGAAGGAGAACGAAGCACAAAGAGAAGCAATCAAAGGAAAAAGCAAAAACAAAAAGAGGAAAATAAAAATAAATCAAAGAACCTGCAATAGACTGCTCAAGAGATCACAAAGCGACACAAAAATACAAGAAACTCAGACCAAGGACCCAAAGAAAAGAAGAAAAATCAAATAAAACAAGAAGAAAAACAAGAATAGAGTTATAGAGTAACTCAAAGGTGAATAAAATGCCAATGAAAAAGGAGACTCACTTAGGAAAGAAATAAATAGAAATAAAATTAGAAAGGCAAAAACAACACAAATAACTCAAGAAAAGAAAGAAAGGAATGCAAAGCAAAGCAAACCAAAATAAATTTACAAAGAAACTAAACCAAAAAACACTTAAGAATGGCAACAACATGAACAAGAATGAAAAAAGAAAATGCAATAAAGAAAGAAAAGAAAATAAGAATCAAGAGAAAAAGATGGGAGAAAAAAGGAAACACAATAATAAAAGTAATTTACAAAGAAGAATAAAGAAAATTAATTAATAAAGAGACATAAACTAAGGAAATACAAAAAAGAGAGAAAAGGACAACAACAAAAAATTAAATCAAAGCAAAAATAACTTAAAGGGGACAATTAAAAGAAATTAAGGAAAACCAAAAGAAAAGAAAGGGGAAATGCAAAAGAACACGAATAAAAACAAGGAGAAAAAATATAAAGTGTAACCAAATCACAAGAAAACAAAGAAACTCATTCTCAAAAAACTTAGAGAGAGAAAGAGAAACACAAAAGAAAGAAAGAAGAGGAAACAAATGATAGAACAAGGAAAGAAGAAACGAAGAGAGAACACATGAAAGAAAAATGGAAACATTAAAAAATCAACACCAAGAAAAATTAAGAAATAACCAACAATTGTCAAGAGACACAAAAGAAAGATGAAAGGGAAACAAAGAGAGGGCAAGAAAATAAAACCAAGATAGAAATGACAAATAAGGCAGTAATTAAGATGACAAGGAGAATGAAGGGGAAAACAAAGGAAAAGGAGCGAAACAACAAAAAGCCTAGCAAGAAAAAAAGAACGAGGAAAAGAATAATGATGAAACATTCAAAGACGAGGTAGCAAAGTAGCTCAATAGAGAAATTAATGACAAAAAAGAGGGACGAAGAAGAGAATGAGAACATGGAACCAAGAATAACAAGAAATGGAAGAACAAGAAGGAGAGCCACAACCTAGAAATTATGAAAAAGAATAAAATAATCCTATAAATAAAATGAATACGACAAGCTGAACAGGGGTACGAGAAGGGAAAGGGGAAACAGAAGAAAAGAAGAAAAAAAGGGAAGCGAGGGACCAAACAAGCAAGGAAGGGAAGGGGGGGAAGAGCCCGAACACAGGCAGGAGAAAAAAGGAGAGGGAGAAACACACGGGGTTGAGGGGAGGGGAGGACAAAACTAGTGGTGAGAAGGATGATGGTCGGTTTTCAGGTTAGAGAGCAACGACTGCTAAGATAAACTTAAACTCCAAACCTCATCATGGTTAAGGTTAAGAGGATGATGGTAGATTTCAATAGCTTCTTTAAGCTTCATCTTGAAGAAATTATCTTCTTTGGATAAGATTTGGGTACTTTCAAGGTAGATGTGATGCTTGGTGGATGAGGAGTGGTCGACTAGGGCAGATTTGGAGGTACGCTCGTGCCTAATGTCAATACTATGCTCCTTAATTCTGGCGCTAAAGGAACGACCAGTCTCACCAATGTAAGGAGTGCCACAGGAACAAATAATCTTATAGACCCCAGATTCGAGGAAAATGTCCTTGGAATCTTTGAGGGAGGGGATACATTTCCTTAAGGTTGAGAAGGGCTTAATTCACAATGAATACCGTTTTTAAAAAGGATCTTGGAGATTTTTTGGGAGATTCCATCAACAAAAGGAAGAGAGACATTGAGATGGGAGGAGGGATGATTAGGACTGGACTTGAAAAGGAAACTAGATTTGGATTGGTTGAAATCCCTAGATATTTTCTTGCTTGAGTAACCATTTAATTTGAAGACATGATGAAGGTGAGATAACTTTTGCAATAAGTTTTCTTCATCGCAAATCAAGTAGGCTCTCCAGGTAAGGGTTTTGAGAACACCAAAATTTTGACTAGGATGGTGATGAGAAGATGAAAGGAGGTAGAGATCAATATGGGTAGCCTTGTGGTAAACCTTACGATCTAAGGATCCATCGGGTTTTTTGAGAAGAACATCAAGAAAGAGGAGTTGGTTGCAAGATTCAATTTCTTTGGTGAAGGATATGCTCAGGGATAGGCTATTGAGATGGTTTTGAAATTCTTCTAACTTATCTAAGCCATGAGGCCAACATACATTAGTGTCATCCACATAGCGCTTCCACCATCTTGGTTTGAGAGGAAAGGAATGAAGAGCCATTTCTTTGAAATGCTCCATGTATAAATTAGCAATGATGGGGGAAAGGGGGGAACAAATGGCTCTTCATTCCTTTCCTCTCAAACCCAGATGGTGGAAGCACTATGTGGATGACACTAACATATGTTGGCCTCATGGCTTAGATAAGTTAGAAGAATTTCAGAACCATCTCAATAGCCTATCCTCGAGCATATCCTTCACCAAAGAAATTGAATCTTGCAACCAACTCCCCTTTCTTGATGTTCTTCTTCTAAAATAACCCGATGGATCCTTAGGTCGTAAGGTTTACCACAAGGCTACCCATACTGTTCTCTACCTCCACTTGTCTTCTCATCATCATCCTAGAAATTTTTTTGGTGTTCTCAAAATCCTTTCCTGGAGAGCCTACCTGATTTGCGATGAAAATAACTTATTGCAAGAGTTATCTCACCTTCATCATGTCTTCAAATTAAATGGTTACTCAAGCAAACAAATCTCTAGGGCTTTCAACCAAGAGAAATCTAGTTTCCTTTTCAAATCCAATCCTAATCATCCCTCCTCCCCTCTCAACGTCTCTCTTCCTTTTGTTGATGGAATCTCCCAAAAAATCTCTAAGATCCTTCTTAAAAAAGGCATTCGTTGTGCCTTTAAGCCCTTCTCAACTATAAGGAAATGTATCCCCTCCCTCAAAGATTCCAAGGACATTTTCCTCGAATCTGGGGTCTATAAGATTGTGTGTTCTTGTGGCACTCCTTACATTAGTGAGACTAGTCATTCCTTTAGCACCAAAATTAAGGAACATAGTGTCGACATTAGGCATGAGCGTACCTCCAAATCTGCCCTAGCCGACCACTCCTCATCCACCAAGCATCACATCTACCTTGAAAGTACCCAAATATTATCCAAAGAAGATAATTTATTCAAGAGGAAGCTTAAAGAAGTTATTGAAATCTACCATCATCCTATTAACGTTAACTGTGATGAGGGTTGGAGTTTAAGTTTGTCTTGGCATTCGTTGCTCTCTAACCTAAAAACCCACCGTCATCCTTCTCACCACTAGTTTTTTCCTCCCCTCCCCTCAACCCTGTGTGTTTCTCCCTCTCCTTTTTTCTCTCGCCTATGTTTGGGATCTTTCCCCCCTTCCCTTCCTTGCTCGTTTGGTCCCTCGCTTCCATTTTTTTCTTCTTTTCTTTTGTTTCCCCTTTCCCTTCTCATCCCCCCATTCAGCTTGTGGTATTCATTTTATTTTTAGGATTATTTTATTCTTTGTTGTAATTTATAGGTTGTGGCTCTCCTTCTTGTTCTTCCATTTCTTATTATTTTTGGTTCCATGTTCTTATTCTTTTCTTGGTCCCTCTTTTTTGTCATTAATTTCTCTATTGAGCTACTTTGCTACCTCGTCTTTGAATGTTTCATCATGTCTCCTTCCCTTGTTCTTTTTTTCTTGCTAGGATTTTTGTGTTGTTTTGCTCCCTTTCCTTTGTTTCCCCTTCACTCTCCTTGTCATCTTAATTGCTACCTTATTTGTCGTTTCTGTCTTGGTTTTATTTTCTTGCCCTCTCTTTGTTTCCCTTTCATCTTTCTTTTGTTTCTCTTGACAATTGCTGCTTCTTTCTTAATTTTTCTTGGTGTTGATTTTTTAGTGTTTCCATTTTTCTTTCATGTGATCTCTGTTCTTTTCTTCTTTCCTTCTTCTATTATTTGTTTCCTCTTCTTTCTTTCTTTTGTGTTTCTCTTTCTCTCTCTAGGTTTTTTGAGAATGAGTTTCTTTGTTTTCTTGTGGTTTGGTTGTCCTCCTTTTTTTTCCTGTCTTGATTGTGTCTCTTGTTCTTTTAGGTGTTTGTCATTTTATCCCCTTGTCTTTTTGGTTTTCTTTTGTGTTTGAATGTGTCTTTTCTCATTACTCTTTATACTTTTTCTCCTTGTTTTTATTCGTGTTCTTTTGCATTTCCCCTTTCTTTTCTTTTAGTTTTCCTTTCTTTCTTCATTTCTTTTAATTGTCCCCTTTAAGTTATTTTTGCTTTGATTTGCTTTTTTGTTGCTCTCCTTTTCTCTCTTTTTTTGTATTTCCTCACTTTATGTCTCTTTATTAATTAATTTTCTTTTTCTTTATTCTTCTTTGTAAATTACTTTTATTATTGTGTTGCCTTTTTTTCTCCCGTCTTTTTGTCTTGATTCTTATTTTCTTTTCTTTCTTTATTGCATTTTCTTTTTTTCGTTCTTGTTCGTGTTGTTGCCATACTTAAATGTTTTTTGGTTTATTATCTTTGTAAATTTATTTTGGTTTGCTTTGCTTTGCACTCCTTTCTTTCTTTTGTTGAGTTATTTGCATTGTTCTTGCCTTTCTAATTTTATTGCTATTTATTTCTTTCCTAAGTGAGTCTCCTTTTTCATTGGCATTTTATTCACCTTTGAGTTACTCTGTAACTCTATTCTAGTTTTTCTTCTTGTTTTATTTGGTTTTTCTTCTTTGCTTTGGGTCCTTAGTCTGAGTTTCTTGTATTTTTGTGCCACTTTGTGATCTCCTGAGCAACCTATTGCGGGTTCTTTGATTTAGTTTTATTTTCCTCTTTTTTGTTTTTACTTTTTCCTTTGATTGCTTCTCTTTGTGCTTCGTTCTCCTTCCTTCTTAGTTGGTTACTTTCTTTTTCAGCTTGTTTTTAATTTTTTTTTGTTTTATTAGTTTATTTGCTTCGTTTACATAAAATTCTTGTTCTGGGGTTGTTATTTTTAGTTGTTTACATGATTTATTTAGCTTGTTATTAATTCTTTTGTTGTGTTATTTTAAGTTTATTTTCTTATTATATATATATATATGTGTATATTTATATGTACTTGGTTATATATATATATTTATGCTTGTTGTTGCTTCATATTATATATATATATTATATTTTGCTTATATGCATATATATATGTATACAATTATTTGTATATATATATTCTTGCTCTTGTTTTTATGCTTAGTTTACTTTATTTAGCTAGTAATTCATTTTCTTTTTTGGATTTTTTCCTCCAACCTCGCCTTGGTTCTTGTGCCTCCTCTCTTAATGTAATACCCCCATGTTTCTGATACTATTTACTACTATTGTTTTCTTTTATATGTTGGTGTGATACTGAATTGTGATGGTGATTGATTCATCGATTTGGTGTGTGTGGTTGCGTAGCTTAGTTGATTACTACAATTGATATTATTATTATTATGATTATGATACTCTGTATGTAGGGTTTGGATTATTTTATTATGCAATGCTTTCTCTTGAATGTTTTATATGTCGATGTGATAATCCTATGGTGATCATGTGATTTGAATTCAGTACTATTTTATAATGCAATAGTTTAGTAATTAGTTATGATGCAGTAGTTAATTAGCATGTTATCTTATGATCAATTGGTTAGAAATGTTAGTTTGTTATTGATATTGTAATTGTTAGAATAGATTAGGTGAGAGGACAGTGTAGCATCACTCGTTCACGAGTGCCCTGCTACACTGCAATTCCTTCTCACGATAGAATGTTTGACTATATATATACATGTGCTACTTGACGTTTATTTGGATGCAGGATTGCAGGATTAAGTCTCGATTCCACCTGTTTCGGCAGGACAGGGCGAGCAATAAATTAGCCCAATGGGTAAAAATGTTGAAAAAGGGAGTAGGTTTGGAAGCGTCCCCGTCCCAAGTCCGTCGTCTGTTGTGAGTCGTGTTATGACTGAAGTTTTCATTCTCGTTGATTTTGTAGTTTGATTGTTGGAGTATGCATTTTAGTTATGGTTCATGTTTATTTAATTAACCTTATTTTATATGATAATTGATAAAGTTGTCTAGTTGTTTTGATTTAATTGTGTGATTAGTTGAATGTTAAGTTTAAATATATTATAAATTAAAAATTGATTTAATTTATTAAAAGAGTAAATAATTATTCTAAATTATTATTGTGATAATAATTAAATTAAATAAATATTGTTGAAGATAATTAAATAATATCTTTTTATTAATATTAAATTAGCAAATCATGTATAGATAATATCTTGATTAAATAAATTATTGTAATTGAAATTTTAGATAAGTGTGCTTTTAAAAACTGGAAAAAGGACCAATAGGAGGGAGGCTTTTTGAGAAAAGAAAGCAGTAAAGCTTTATTGAGTTTTATTTTTGATTTATTATTTTTTTTGAGAAGATTATTCAGACACAGAACTTCTACTCTGTTGTTCTGGGGGATCTGAAGAAAAAAAAAAAAAAGGAAAAAGAAAAGAAAAGAATTTGTGTTGAAAAACTTTGGAGAAAATAATTGATTTGAAGAGAGATAGATTGGAAAAGAGAGCTGCAGGAGGTGATCGAGAAGGAACTGTAGGAGGAATTCGAAAGGTTTCAGAAGGGATTCTTCTTCAAACGAGGGACTCCAGGTTTTCTTCTTTTAAATTAATTATTTTACTGTTCTATAAATAAAACATGGTATGTCGTATCTGAAAATCTATTTCTTTATTTCTTTTGGAAATGGTTTTGTGGTTGAAGACTTGTTTGCATTTAAAAATCTTGAATCTTCTATAGAAAATTGTAGTAGAACCCTTTATGAAATTCTCCAACATAGTTTAGTAGGGAAAATTAGTGTGTTTGAAATATAAAAATCATTTTGGGTTGAAGATTGAAATTGCATGTTAGATCTGTGGAAAAATCTGTTGTTATATTGTTATTTTTGAATTTGTTGTTAAATATATATACATACTTATGTTATTATTCTGATTGTGTTGTTATAATGACTATGAACTCGTGTGATTTTAGTTTATGAGAAAAGAATGAAAACTACATTTTGTATTTAAGGATATTGAGTTTTTAAAAGAATATAAATATATATATATATATATATATTGCATAAATAATTCTGGTTCTCTGTTTGTGTATGAGAAAATTTATTAAAATATTATAAAACTGGAATAAATTTACCCCGTATATATTATAAAAAAAATTCATATTTTCATTCTTTGTTTTCGAAGATAAATTTTTAAACAAATGAAAATTTTGGTTGAAAACGAAAATAAATATATATAAATTGAAAATTAATAATAATATATAAATTTAAAATAAATAAAAAAATATATATAAACGATTTTATTTTACACAGAGGTGGGTGGTCGGCCGAAGCCGTACCACCCACGGCTCTGTGTGTGGCAGGGCGCAGCCCACCACGGCTGCACACATCAGCCGAGGCTGCTGGCGCAGTCCGTGGGGACTGCGGCCTCCCCACAGGGGGAGGTACATAGTACCTCCACCTGTGTGGAGGTTCGGCCCCATGCGTTTTTTTTAAATTCGTTTGTTTTTTTTTTAATTATTTGTTTTTATTTAATTCGTTTATTTTATATTATTTTATTTTGATTTATATTTTAAATATATATATATATATATATATATTTATTTATATTTATATTTAATTAAAACTATAATTTCTTTTTAAAAAAAATATATGATTTTTAATGAAGTTTGTAATATATTTTTTTTGGTAAAATGATTTTTATAAAAATATTTTATCTTTAATATATTTTTAATAATTTATATGTGTGTGTAGAGTTAAGACTATTTTCACAATAGATTTTAGTATTAATAGATGATTTCTTTTTCATAGTTTGCATTGTTATAGTTAATCTGAAAAATTAGAATTAAAATACGTGTTTCTGTTAGTTAATTGAATATATTCGTTAATTGGTTTATTGATTTGGTGAAATTTACTGTGCTTGTAGTTTGTTTGGCGTTGATCTATGATTTATGCACGTTTGAGTTATTCATTTTATTTCGTTTAGTTTTCTTTGCTTTGGGTTTAGGTCATGTGGGAACCCTAGAATTAACTCTTCCAGTGATAGGAACCTAAGTAGTGTTTAGAACTTCCAGAGGCAGGGATACTGTGAGTTGTATTTGAGATTGTAATTTGATGGTTGATTTTAGGTTTTGGCCTTGGTTAATGTACACGTGGATTGTACTATTTGTAAACGTTATACGTATGATTTGGGCGAGAGGGTTATGCCTCGCGGTTGATCCAATGTTGGTTCAGTTCTTTCTTCCTTGTTGATACAATCTTGTTGAGTTGGGTATTCTTGTGCTAGAGTGTGTAGAGAGAGTGGCTCTAGTGGGGGCCGGCGCACAAAGGGGCTGTCAGGGTAACCCACATAGAGTTGTATTAATCAATGATAACCTAAGTAATAAACCACGGGTGGGGATTAAACATTAACAAGATAATTGTGAAGCCTCATCCACCTGTTAGTGCTATCACAGACTAAAGGGGACTGAGAAGGCCGTGGTTGGCAAAGTCATTGCCTTGTCTTCACGAAGGGTTAATGACTCCGCATGAGTAACCCTATGGAGCGGCGCCTTGAGATAGGCTGTCAGGAGAACCATAGATGGAAGCGACACCTTAACTTGGTTGTCTGGAGAATCCATGTAGAGATGGAGGCGACACCTGGTGATAGGTTGTCTGGAGAATCCATGTGAAACCATGCGATGACACTCTCGTCTAACATTCTGTTTGCGTTGATTTACTGAAGTCCTCTGGAAGTGATTTATTGATTTGTTTTTGGTCATTGTTGGAAGTAGTATTTGATATTATGTCTTGAGTTTCATTGATGTTGTGAGTGTGATTTGTTGTTATGTTCAGATGTGATTTGTGTTGTTCTTTATGGATTTGTCATTGTTGAGTTTCTAAGTGGTCTTTGATGTTAAGTTGTCTGTCTAGAGTTAGTCTTTGTTTCCGTTAGACGTGCTTGGTCAGGGACCCTTCCTTGTCTACTCTCAGCACGGGGGTGGTTGGGTGGAACGTGCTTCGCACCCCGTTGGGTTTCCCTTTCTGTTGTAGATGTATCTTTTATTGCAGGGTTTTGGCGGATGCTGTAGATCCAGTATTCTTTGTACCAGATGAATGTATGCCTCAGATGTAATGTATTTATTGATATATTGTCTCCCATGTGTGTTGGGATGACCTTGTTGTAAATTGTATATGTGGTTATTGGGATGTATGTTCAGACAGTTGTATTTTACTATCATTTGGATGTGATGTATATTCAGGCCTTGTATTTATTCAAGAACTGTCACTTGTAATAATTGGTTATGTTACGTTGTATCTATCGAAATATGTAACACTTTATATCTTTATAATTCCATGTATTGTGACATGTGCATATGGTATTATTATGGTCATTGTTTAATAGATATTTTAAATGATGAGATGGGAATGAATAGATTTATGTAATTGTTTATTTATTGATATCTTATTATCGTTGTTATGGGTTAGTGTGGTCATGTCACCTCGTGTACCCCAATGGAACTAGTTGTGTAACTTAATACATTGTTATTGGAATACTTAAGTATGTTAGTATGTTCTTTTAAAAAAAAAATTGTTCCGTTGTTATTAGTTCCTTTGGGGTTCGCACGGCGGGGCGTTACACTTAACCCCTCTTGTCTCCCTCTTTTTATGTAGTGCTTGGTCTACAACTATTCATTTTACTCCTTTTGCTCTTTGATATCCTGATGATGGATCACAGATTGTGATCTGAAACGTTGATGCAAAAAATACAAACACAATCTAATCTAGAAACCTCAACAATAGTCTTAATGGATTGTGGAAATTTATTATCTCTAAACGATTAGATTAATCAAAAACAACTATCCTTAGACGTCAAATGCACCAGGATGTATAGCAAGGGTAGAAAAAACAACAAACATGACTTTTGCAAAATGCAATCGTGGCCTAGAAACCTGCAAATTCACTAAAACTCACATAATTTGATTAAAATAGGGACACAAGTCCCATCGGGTGTGCCAAATTAATTTGAAGTAGAAAATGGAATTGATATCAAAACAAGCGTTAGTAATCAATATGACCCAAAAACAATGAAAGATCAAATTCCACTCACAAAATTAAAGAGAATGCATACAAGGGTTAGAAATCAAGATAAATAATGAAACAAATCAAACTATGAAATCAACCAGTGTGCAAACTTTGTCTTCTATTTTCATGGTGATGGAATGTTTTATTGCTTGATCATGAAGCTCCCATGGTTGCAAAAGCATGAAGATTGCTGGCCTAGATGGAGATAATTGCTCAAATCCTCATGATTATGATGTGCTCAAATGCTCTCAAATGATATAGGTATGTTAATAATGAAGGAGGAATGATTGTAATCTATAGGTTTTCAAGTTTGAATCAATGGAGTATAATAAATCTCAAGACCCATAAAGAATGGTTGAGATTGTACCTTAAGACCCATGAATCTGAGTGAATCAAGGAATATGAAGGATCAAGATGAATTTGAACTCAAATATCTCCATAATTTAGGAAAATTGGTTGAGGATATTTGAAATGGAGGGATAAGATTAGATCAAGAAATGGAGGAATGAGAATAAATGAGAAGAATGAGATATTTTGAAAAAGAATATTCCTTGGGAATATGCTTTTGAGAGGGAAATTAGGACAATTAAATAATTCAAGATTATTTAATTATGGAGGATTAGAATATTCTTTATTAAAAAGGAATATTTCAAATGAATGGTATGGGAATTAGTTAATTAAATAATTAAACTTATCAATCATAAGACTTTTGAAAAAAATTAGATTTAGGGCTAATTAAATAATTAAAATTATCCAATTAGGGAAGATTTAGAGGAAAATCAATGAAATAGGATGAATTAATTAAATAATTCAAAATTACTTAATTAATGGTGGAAATAAGGTGAAATGATGGAAAATGATGTTAAACTAAGAATTCATAATGCAAATGATGAAAATGATGTGAATGCAGTGATCGAGGATAAATATGAAAAAAATAGATGATTAACGATGCGTGATACGAGTTAAGAAATTTTACATGTCTACAAAATATATATATATATAATTATAATTATAATATAAAGATATTACATGTATTTAATATTTAATAATTACTTACTTATAACAACATGAAGAATGGTAAATAATTTCAGTTTTGTTGATGCTCATCGAAAGACACAATAGCCTTCATCAAAGGTTTTGGCAATGTTATAATAATATGGCATTAAAGCCAATGAAATTGCATGAATTAACAATTGTCATCTTATTTCTTTAACACCACTTTGTGGCGATATCATTAAAACTTTGAATTGTTTTCAATTGCTATTCAAATATCTTCTTAACAACTTTCTTAAGCCGTGGCAATGGGAATACTTGACCCATTAAAAGTGGAACCTTTTTCTAATCGTAAGCTCATTGCATATAGTGATAAGCCACGAATGTAAAGTCATTCTAGGTGCATTACTGAAGCCACAATGGTGGCAGTTTGAACTAATTTTAATCTTGAAATCTAAAGCTTACCGTGGCACATGAGTAGTGAATATTACCATTGTCTATATTTAAATGCTTAATATGTGGATAATGAGTCATGTGGGGGTAAGTTAGTTTCTTTTGGGTGCCAAAATTGAATAGCATTTAAATTATTATTTTCTTATATGCAAACCATAGGGATAATGCAACTCCATATTGGTAAAGGGGTGCCATATTTTGAGGAGGATTTTTTTTTTTGTTACTTGCTATCAGCTAGGCCGAATTCTTAAGAAGTTTAAGTCTTCTTTAATTCAAGATTTATCATCACAAAGTTGAGAAGGGAAGCCTTGAGAAAATGGAGTTAGAGTTTTACTCTTTCTAAAGAGCTAACTATGCGCAAGTGTTGAGTCTCAGTAAGAGTGGAATAGAAGGGTTACAGAGGTAGGAGTATAATCTTCTAGTGTTCCTTTGAAAGGAGTCTTTATAATCAGAAGTTTCAGTAGATAAGTTGTTGAGAGTATGTTGACTGGCATTTAAGTTAGTTTTGTCTATTACAAGTGCAAGATTTTTAGTGATTCCTCAAGAACATTCATTTTTGGATTTTTGTGATAATATATATAAATATGTCTTATTATTTCTTTGATTTAGAGAGAAGAGATTTTTCTAGTTTTTCTGAACATAAATAATACAAGCGTATTATAAATTTAACTAACCTCAGTTCTTGTTGAAGAGGCAGCGAATTTGAATAGAACAGTTTAAAGATCTTTGAATTTGAGTTTTTAAATTATTTTACTCTTGATAAAGAGTTTAGAATCTGAGTTGGGTTAAAAACAATAATATTCATATATATATAAAGAAAGCTCTCAGTGAGAGTCAAGTATTCGAAAACATGTGTATATGCAACGTTATAATGGTTTTTTTCCTTAAATTTGTATGGATTAAACTTGTTAGATAATGGGAAATAATAGATTGGACATTCTTTCACTTATTTGAAGTTTTCTAAATGAGGATAGTGTATTAAACCAAGTTATTGCATATTCCATATTACAAAATAGTTATTCTTGTATAAATTTCAAACATCAATATTATAATGAATGATGAAATTTAAAAAATGGTGTTCCTTGTGAACGAGATTTTTTAGCATAGAAAATCAAAACTCTAATTTGAAGATATAATCTTCTATGTAAAGATATTCTTTACTATGAAGTTATTGAATATGTTATCAATATACTAGAATATGACTAGGAAGGTCAAGTTGGTGTCATTTTATCGTCAAGTTTTATTAAATGCTTAAAATAGGAGACTAGTCACTCTCATGAGTTGTAATAAGGACTCAAACAAATGGTAGGGGCCAAGACCCAAGAACTTACGAAAACATAACATGGGTGTTCGAAGCCAGGGATAAATATTCAACCTAGTTAAGGATTGACTTAGTGAGTCAACACATATTAAGAAAGAATATTATAATAAGTCAACCATTGGTCAAATTGTAAGTTTGGGTTAACCTTAGGTTAGTCAAGGTTTCCAAGTGAAGTTAGAGGTGGGTGAATGCACGACTCCAATTTTTAAGGAGTTGGTTGAATTTAATTCAAAACATTGGCCAAAGTAAGTGCAAAAGTCTCTGCTTGCACTTGTTGGTTCACTATGCTTCAAAGTTGCATAACCAATCAATAGTGTCATACATAGTTAGAGGAGGCTATAGTTGTATGATTGTATTGGTTATGTAGGACACAACACTAGAAACTCATATGACAACACTAGGGGTTCCTTGACTATACTCTTCGTTGAAGGGTAGGGCCACTTCCAATTTGAAGGTGTGCAAGGGACCGCCGATTTGTGGTTGGAGTTAAAGTGCTTGGGTGATGCTCTCCCTCTTGCAGATGACATGTTGAGGCTTGTGAAACAAAAAAATAATTTAGATATTGAATTCCTAACCTTGAACTTAATAGTTAATTATTTGTAATCATATATATGAAATTGAAAGTGGAAATATGTATTTCAATTTTATTTCATTTCTGAAATGTTTTATGTTTACAATTATGCAAAGTGCAAAATATGATATTATAAGAGGAAAAATTTACTTGCCTATTTTTAAGGGAATGAATTATTTACTGCAAGGTTAAAAACCTAAGAATTTATAATGTTGTAAGGGTATAGATGTTACAAGATTAGAATTGCATCTACCTAATTGACTTTACGTATACTCAATTGGCTTTGTATAAAAATATGAAACCAAATAGTTTTTCAACTAGCTTTTTCAACAATGTTGGGATATCATATGCATGGATCTTTTGGATGTGAAAAAGGAATTTAGAAAGAGGAAAATTGTTCTTAAGGGTCTATGCATTTATTCTTAAGAAAACCAAGATTGAATCCTTGTATGGTATTTGACCCATTTTATTGTGCAACATAATCTATACAAATATTTCCAAGGCAATATCAAACTAATCAAAAGGAATACTTCCAAATATAATTTTAGAAAAATGAGTGGATTCACCCTCAGGATATCTATTATAGATAGAATAATTATTACACACGAAGCCATACAAACACTTCATAAATGCAAAGCAAAAAAGATTCTGATAAAACTAGACATAAGAAAGGCATATGACCATGTAAATTAGCGATTTCTTCTAAAAGTTCTAGAGAAATTTGGTTTATGCAAAGATTAGTGTATATGGATAGGCAGTTGGATTTCTTACTTGAGATTCTTAGTCCTAATCAATAGAGATCCCTACAAATTCTTTGGGTCTTCTTATGGGTTAAGACATGGTGACTCTTTGTCTATGTTCTTGTTTATTATAGTGGTAGAAGCTTTAGGAAGATGCATTCAGGCAGAAAATCATAGGGATAAATGGAAAGGAATAAAAATTGGCCTCAATATAAGAACTTTGACTCATTATAAATTTCCTAATGGTACTCTCCTCTTTGGTGTTGTCATCCCAAGATAAGCATAATCAACAAGGAATGTGTTATGTGGCTATTACAAGGTTTCAAAGCAAAGTGTTAACAAACAAAAGTTATAATTTTTTCTTCAATATAAATTATGGGGCTCAAAAATTGGTGGCTAAGACTTTAGAATATAAGAATGGCTCTCTCTTGAGCAAGTATTTGGGCATTCCTCTTTTATCAAGAGTAGGAAAATAAAATCTTTGGGATCCCTTGATTATAACATGTAACAAAAAAATCTCTTCATGGAAGGGATAATAGTTATCTTCTGTAAGGAAAGCTAGATGCGAAAGCAACTCTCCTAACGTCAAAACCTCAGGGAAGAATGCAGAGACACTTTTAAATTTTTACAATTACAGTCCAATTAAGATGCACATGAAAGAGATAACGGAAACATAGAATTAGACATACACATATGAACACCAGATTTACGTGGGAAAACCCTTATGGGAGAAAAACCCACCACACCAAGAGAAGTCACTTTGTATTACATTAATAAAGATTACATACAAAGATCAACTTATCTTTCTAATTTCAGTTTACAACAACATTCACTATGATCAACCTCGTACAAAACTTTCACATTACAATGTTCTCAGAATCAAATTCATCCACTGATCATACAACCACACCACCAATCTATCGAACCATTCATCATCTGCAACTTCAGAGTATATCCATGTCGCCCCTGTCTGTCGAGCTTCCTCTCAATAATGGCCGCAACAGTCCAATTGCTAGCGGTTCCCATTCGGCTTCTCTGATTGGTCGAATACAAGCCACGTAGGATAGTCTTCACTCGGTCAAAGGTGTTCACCCTGTGTTGGCATGTCGGTGAGACACTAACCGTGTATCCCCAATGCCACGAAGTTAGCATTCAATATCGCCAAGAGTCCATACTATCGGTAAGATGTTACACCGAGTCTAGAGAGCTATCGCTAAGACTTATCGCTTTCGCTAAGAGATCATACCGAGCCTTCATGTTATACCGAAACGTTCAACAGTCGGAAAGACTTATCGCTTTCGGTGAGACATCATATCGAAGCTCCAAAGTCACATAGACAATAGAATTTCCATCGGCGAGACTATCGTCTTTTTCCAAGACATCACACCGAGCTCTTTATGTTATTCCAAAGTGATCATCAGTTGGAAAGACTTACCGCCATCGCTAAGAGTTCTTAGAGAACCCTTAGTGTTACCCCGATGCCTACAAGATAAAGTTGTCGGCAAGACATCGTTCGTCACTAAGACTTCATAGCGACCCCTTTCGTTACTCTGATGACCACATGTGTAACACCCTATCAGCGAGACATACAATCTCGATAAGACTTCATACCAAGATAAGCCTTTCGGCCAAAGGTCTCCCCAACACTGCTTGTCACCCAGAGTCTCCCCGATATACGATAGAAATGGCCTATTGGCCAGAGATCTCCACTCGGCATAGGGTTACAGTGATTGCCACAAGTAACAGCGACAGGTCCACTCAGCAAGACGGAAACAAGGTCTCAGTGACCAGAATTGTTCAACAAGGTTTCAACTGCTAGTCAGCCAGACACAAAGCATGTCACACCAACTTGTCTCTCTTAGAGGTTTCATCCTGTGGGATTGAGACATATATTTCCAACATCTTCTGCATGAAGAATACAAATTCTTGAGGTGGTAATATATGTCATTCCAATATTTTTATCTCATTCTTGAATATTCCTAACAAAACAAGGAATGACCTTAATATCAAAATGAGGGATTTTTTTTGGAGAGGCATCTCAAATGACAAAAATTCCCCTCTAATAACATGGGATAAAATATGCAAGGTTGTTGAATGAACAAGACAACTAAGAGTGGGGTGAATCAACTGTACCAAATTAAAACATTAAAACCCTCAACAGTAATCAGATCCACATGCATTCATTAAACTCTTAATCTGTTATAATGTTTGAAAATGAAAAGTAGATAACAAAAATTGAAATAACCAACACCATACATAAGAGAGCACCAAATTTACATGGAAAACCCAATGAGGAAAAAACCACAGTGAGGATTAACTCACAATATAAGTAATTGCAAAACTAGTTTAAGGGCTCACTATTAGAACATGATGCACTGTCCAAAAAGGCTCCTAGCCAGGGGTCAATACCACATAAAGAAAAAGAAGATAGAAGAGAAATGTTACACAGAGAACAAATTCTCAATGCAATAGAGAATCCACCACAATAGCTCCAACACCTTCATAGTCTTGTTTGAATGATTGCAGACACCTTCAACTCACTGCATTAAGAAGTCTAACACTTTGAAGTTCGCATTGCTTTGCTCAAATTTGCACTCTACTCTTCAAAAAATCGCATCACTTGCATCACACACATATATCCTTTCTTTCTTGACAACCTTCAACATCTCAACTCATACTTATAGCATCCTCAACCTCAAAAACTTTCTCCAAGGTCGGTAAAACACGCTTCACATTTTGTAATTTCAAATTAGGTCGACACTAAACATTTTCGCGGTGGATAGGAATGAAAGTGGACCTGAACAACACTTAACTGGGACCCAAATTATATCTCACATGCCACACTACACCTTCATTAATAATTGAACATCTTTGAATGTAGTGTAAACATCAGGTCGGTCATTACCCATGAAAACACATTAAACTTTGAATTACACACTTCCTTTAATCAATTTGAAACTTTTGGAAAAAAAACTTCACCTGAACGTGATCCAAGAACATCTTGGAAACCAACAAAATCCTTCACAACAAATCTCACCTGAAGATTGTAAACATATTGTTTATCCAGACAACATTGCCAGACACTGCAATACTTTGTAACTAAAAAGACCTTCTGATATGCTTAAACACGAATCCTCTTGACATAGACAAGAGAACAACACCATCAAATCTCCATTAGAACCACAAGTCCTGAAAAAAACTACAAAGAAATATGGAGCAAATACATTTCTCCCAGAAACCTTTGTACACAATCACTGCAAAACTAGTTCACACATTGGTGAACCCAACTTTCTCTGACCAATGATCCAAAAGCCAAAATTTTGGATATAGAATATTTGAACATCTCTAACCAACATATCCAAACCACAAAAGTAGATATTCACCCTAGAAGAAATGCGAAGCAAAACTAGAATGCCTCTGCAACACCCTGTTTCCTTGTTTATCAAATTTCTCAGTATCCTCAACATCTGAACCATAAATAGAATCTTATCAAAGCAACAATCTCTTCTCAACCGCTACACTACTATCATCAATGAAAAAACCTTCATACTTGAAAAATCTCCCCCTTTATCATTGATGGCAACACAAGATATGAAAAACCATCAAAGACACAACTACTTTGAACATACTTATTTCCTTTTCTCTCCCCCCCCTTTCACAACTATCTCATTACACTTTCTCTCTTTCATGATTTTCTTTCACTTTCTCTACCCCTATGTAGATAGAATTTTTCACATGATTCTTTCTCTCTCCCTTTGACATCAATGGCAAAGGATAAGGGATTTTGCATTGTTCTCCCCCTTTGACATAGAACCAATATACTTACAATTGCTCTAAATACTCCCCCTTAGGAGTACACACCAACAATCTCAACAACCTCTATATCATAACAACATAAACTTCATACTGCAACAATGTTACTACCTACTCCCCCTGAGAGGTAGCCACCAACATCAGCCTAGACAAGGGATGAATCCATGGATCCATTGGACTAATGCATCTCCATATGCATCTAGTTCAATAAAGGAGGGGCAATAACCCCTAACTTCTCACGAAGATACTCAAAAGTATTCTTAGGAAGAGCCTTAGTGAATATGTAAGCAATCTAATCCTTTGTAGGTACATACTTAAGATCCAACTCATCCTCCAAAAAATTCTCTTTTAAAAAGTGATACCTGATTGATATATGCTTTGTCTTTGAATGCATCACTGGATTCTTTGAAATGCTAATTGCACCTGTGCTATCACAAAAGATAGAAATAGGCTCATCATACACTACTCAGATATCCTTCAATGTTTGTCTCATCCACAATACTTGTGTACAACAAGATATTGCCGCAATAGACTCTGCCTCTGAAGTAGATAAAGAAACAAAATCTTGTTTATGCTTAGCCATGACACCAATATACATCTAAGAAAGAATGCACCACCACTTGTAATTTTTCTTTCATCAACACATCTAGCCCAATCTGCATCTATGTATGAACTTAATGTGAAATCAATATCCTTAGGATACCATAAGCCATAATTCAAAGTGCCTTTTAAATATCTAAATATCCTCTTTATTGTGGCAACATGTGACTCTTTAGGATCTTCTTGAAATCTAGCCACAAGACAAACTGCATGCATGATATCTGATCTAGTAGTAGTTAAATATAGTAGTCCATCAACCATAGATTTGTACTTGCTTTGATCAGCCTTAGGTGATTCATCGTCTTTTCTCAATTTGCAACCGGTAACCATAGGAGTGCATACTGGTTTGGAGTCATCCATTCCAAAATTCTTCAACATTTCTTTAACATATTTTGATTGTGAAATGAATATGTCTTTATCTGTTTGACTGATTTGTAGCCCAAGGAAGAAATTCATCTCCCTAAACATTGACATCTCAAATTCTTTCTGCATCTCTTCAACAAATTTTTTACACATATCTTCATTGCATCCAAAGATAATGTCATCCACATATACAACCATTATCAAGATTCTATCTTCCTCAGATTTAAAGTAAAGATTGCTATCTACGGTGCCTTTACTGAAACTTTACTGTATCAAATATCTGTCCAATCTTGCATACCAAGCTCTGGGAGCTTGCTTTAATCTATATAATTCCTTTTTCAATCTGCAAACCATGTCTAGTTTATTTGACAAATAAAATCCTTCCAGTTGTTCCATGTAAACCTCTTCTTCCAATTCACCATTCAAGAAATGAGACTTCACATCCATTTGATAAACTTTAAAGTCCTTGTATGTTGAAAATGCCAAAAACATTCTAATATCTTCCATTCAAGCCACTGAGTAAAATGTTTCTTCAAATTCTATTCCTTCTACTTGTGGGTAACCCTTACACACAAGCCTTGCTTTATTTCTTACCACTTCTCCATTCTCATTCAGTTTTTTTCCGAATACCCACTTAGTTCCAATTATATTCTTATTTTCAAGTCTAGGAACCAATTCCCAAGTCTAATTTTTCTCAATTTGTTCCAACTCTTCTTCGATTGCATTCATCCAATATTCATCTCTACATGCTTCACTCACTATTTTTGGTTCAGTTTTGGAAAGTAAACACAGATTTACCTTAGCTTCAACAACTCTTTTTCTTGGAAATACACCTTTCCTCTTGTCTTTAATGATCTGTTCATTGGAATGATCTCTTTGCACATACTTGGGGGTCTTAGGGGTCTTTTCTGGAGCTTCTTCCTCTTCATTTTCACTTCTTTTTTGGGTGATCCCACAATATTGGTTTATAATTTTTGGCCAAACTAGACATTGAATTGAAATTTTTTAAACTAAATCTTCACTTTCGGGCACCTATAGTTGCTTAACCATGAGGAATTTGAAGATGATGCAAACTAGTGATTTCTGACATTTTTTTTGTAGCTTCTAAATATATATTTAAAAAAAAAAATGGAATCAAATTACATTTATTTTTCCATCTCCTTCAAAAACTAGTTTTTAACAATAAACACCATTTTTAAAGAGTGATATTCATCGTAACAACATAATTTTTTTTCTATGAAGGATAAAATTCTATTTTTTTTCAAATTTAGCTTTGTAACTATGATATCTAGCACGTTCATTTGGTTTCATAGTGTTATATTGATTTTTTTTCTTAATTAAGTTTTGAAGTCAAACCAATTACAATTTAGAAATAGGTGGACCGTATACAACATAACTTTTTTTGTATATATCAAAACTCTTTTTTTTTTGTTGGATCAAGGACATCAATACCTAGTACAAACATTTATTCAATTTTTTTTGATAATCTACTATTTTTCCACATGTGCAAAACAAAGAGCTTGATTTTTGGTGAAAAACCTATGTATAATTAAACTAAAAAAAAACATAATGAAACCAAAATATATTAAAATTATACTTGATGGATAGCTCGTTTCAAGAAGTACCATCATCTAGTTGGGTCTATGAAGTTTCCTCCATTTTCATCCTCAACTTGAGCTCAGAAAGGAAAAATTCTGCAAAAAAATGCTAGAGGAGAGGGGGAAGGGCAGAAAAGGGGGGTTCAAGCAAACCCCCCTTGACCCCTTCGAGAGAAGGGGGGTTTGCTCGAATCCCCCTTGTTTTGCATTTTCCCCTTTATTTTCCCTAAAAAAACATGTCAAAAATAGCTGACATCACAAAGGGGTTCACTCGAGAGAACCCCTTAAAACCCAATTTTTTTTTCTTTGGAGCATTTTTGCAATTTTCCTTTCTCAACAGAATTGTAAACCAATATTGTGGGTTTAGCACTTTCCTTAGCTTTTTCTTCTTCTTCTTATTCGCAGGCATGTTCATTTGACACATATCCATCTATAACAACTAAATTATACAAATCTTCATCAACCTTGACATTTGCACTCTCAACAATCTTTCTTAGCCTTTTTTTATAAAATTTGTAAGATTTTCTTTTAGTAGAACATCCAAGGAAGATACCTGTTGTCACCTAGAAATGCACCCTACGCACAGTGATGGAGACTGAGCTTTCTAGTGAAACATGGGATCATTTCAAGGCTGTGGGTCACCTGAAGTTGAAATGAACCTTCGGAGAAGGCCGACTTCCTTTGGGTATCACCTAAACTAATGATTCTATAAAGGGAAAAGGGAGGAGTACATGAATGAAACTAAAAAAACTAAGGTGATACACTGAATTGATGAGATCAATGGAATACTTAGAGTGCTCTCGAAATTTTTCAATGATCAGAAGGATACACATCAATTTCTATGAGCTACACATTAGTATGTCACAAACAGGTTTGATACACTCACTTTTTCAATAAAGGAAAAGACTTTCACATAATAGAATCTATGTGTGATTATGTAAACACAACTTTGTGATTCATATAATGGTGCTTTTTTACAAAGGAGGGCATGAAACACTAGATAAAGTTATAAGGGAATAAAAAGAATTCACAAGATAACTTGATCATTAACCAGAAATGCACAACACTTTGCAAGAATAGTGACGGGAGTCTGAAGCATCAATAGAGCCCAAGGTAACTCTACACTTTATATTCCAAAATCAAAGTGAGCTACAAAACATACACCAGTTGAGAGAGGATTGCTAAAAATCACTCACTCTTTTGAATGCATTATCCGAACTGCTTTACAAAGAGGCAAAAAATGCCCTATATACAAAAAGATATCGGCCCCTTAGGGCTTACAAAATATCTCCCCACAAAGATCTGTCCATAGATCCTTTGTATGAAATTAATGCTGCATTCAAGTGCGTCCATGTTGGTGTGGAGTTGTTTTCAGGAGAAGCCTTCAAATCTTTTGCAGCTACCACATTCATTTCCTGGTCTCATGTCCGCTTTCTAACCTCCCTGTCGAGTGCATTTCATATCGAGGAGACCTCCTACTGGGCTCCTTATTCTTTCAACGATGAGTTTACTTTCTCTTCAGTCGGGGAGACATCGCTAGGTCGGTGAGACCTTTTACCGGGACCACCATCTCTTACCGTTGTGCTACTCCGTCGGCAAGACACGTGGGTTAGAAAGACCTTACGCTAACCCCCTTATCCTTGGGCGAGCACGAAACTTGTCGGAGAGACATCACCGAGTTAGGGAGACCCTTCCCCAACTTGGAATATTACACCGAAGGCTCCCTTATCGGCAGGACCCTCTGCATCGCTGAGACCCTATGCCGAAGGAAAAAACCTTCGGCGAGCTCCTTTTTCCTATCGGGGAGACATCGCTATATTGGCAAGACCACTTATCGATGTCAAACTTTCTCGACGAGCTCCTTGTTGTCGGCGAGACTCCTGCCAAAGACAAAACACATATTGAGACCCCTTTATCCTTTGGCGAGACCACCTCCGTTCACTGAGACATCACGGTGACTCCTCCATCCTTCGCCGAGCTCACCTCCTGTCGGGGAGACATCCCTTGGTCAAAACCATCATCTCTTGCCAAAGCCCCCTCGTTCGTCGACAAGACCTCATGCCTTCGCTGAGACATCATGGCAATATCAATTTCTCTCGGTGAGGCTTTGGCCAGTCGCCGAGACATCTGGGCGACTTGACCTTCCTTTTGGTGAATTGGGATTCCGTCGGGGTGACTTTCATGTGTCGGCGAGACTTCCTGCCGAGCTTCTCGCGTTACACCGAAGGCACAAGGCTCGTCGGTGTGACTTTTCATTATCAATGAGACCTCCTGCCGAGCTTCTTTCCTTTGGTGACACTGCTTTCCTTTGGCTAGACCTCATGGCAATGATACCTTCATTCAGCGAGAGTCCTTTTAGTCGGCGAGACATCTGGAAGGTCTTGGCGACTCTCTCCTTAGAGGATTTTCATGCCGAACTTGAACAAGGCAGGCTTCCCAACTGAGCTCCCTATGACCTAGCATCAGATACATGAATTTTTCCCCTGTGCAAATGTTCCATTTGGCCTTCTCGAACCTCTGTCACATGGTTTATCCTGCCTGATTGAGCCCGTTGGTAAAAATTGAGCAACATTTCTAGTGACCTCAGCTGGATGTTTGCCTGCTAAACATAAAAACTAGTAGCCAAAGCTTGTCCATTGGGTATGGAGTCATTAGGAAAACCTCAGAAATAGACCCAGGGCAACTTTGTACATGGCTGCAATTCACTTGAGGCTGGTAGAACACAACAAGTTGCCAAAATGACAGAACAAGAGAAAAACGAAAATAAACTATTTACTGTGATGAAACAACACCTATGGAAAACATAAAACCTAACCTAATATGTACAATAGAGGAACCTGTCAAACTTGAAAACAGGCTTTGAGGTGTATCCCATTAACTAGGATAGGAAGTACTTCACCTTCTGTTGTGGCCAGTTGATAAGCATTGTGTTCTTTGCAGTGTTTAATAATAAATGGACCTGTCCACATGTTGTCAAACTTGGTGTGATGGCCTGGCCTGCTTTTCAGAACATCCCATTTGAGAACAATATCACCTTCTTTAAAGACTTTAGCTGTAGCTTTCTTGTCAAATGTTCTCTTTGTTTGGCATTGATGATACTCCAAAGCTTTCATTGCTCTGTCTCTTGATTCTTCAAGCTCCATGAGCTCTGCATATCTCACGAACATGGGGTCTTGTTCCTCAAACATCTCCAACTGATGAATAATGTCAAGAGCTGGAAGCTCTACAGACAAAGGCAATCTCGCCTCTTTGCCATAAACCAACATGTATGGTGAATTACCAATAGACCTCTTAGGAGTCACTCTGTCTGCCCAAAGTGCATACTTTAATTGAATGTGGCAGGTGCTTTGATTATCCTCTATGTTTCTTTTAATAATCTTGATGAGATTCTTGTTCGTGCTTTCAGCTAAACCATTACCCTAAGGGTAATAATTTGAGGATGTATTCAAATGAATGCCTTATTTAACAACCCAATTAGTTAACCTTAATCCCACAAATGCAAGAGCACTATCAGATATGAGAGAGTCAGGAACTCCAAATCTGGTGACTATATCCTCATAAAAACTCAAAACTGAAGACTCTTTTGCTTCTTTCAAAGCTATTGCTTCTGTGCACCGTGTGAAATAGTCTATAGTAGTGAGCACCCACTTGTGCCTAGTACTGGATGGTGGATTAATTGGCCCAATAAATTCGATGCCCCATCTCATGAAGGGCTGCTCCACTTGAATTGGATGTAGAGGCATAGCAGACAGCTTTTCTTTTCCTGCAAACAAGGCACATTTGATACACTTTCTTGACCAAGCGTATGCATCCTTAAATAAGCTGGGCCAGTAGTAACCAGCTCTCATGATTTTCCAAGAAGTTGTCCTTGGAGCAAAATGACCCCCTGCAGCTCCATCATGAAACTCATGAAGTACCTTTTCAATCTGATCATTGTGAATACATCTTAATAGAACACCATTTAGATCCTTTTTAAAAAGAACGTTATTTACCAGCACGTATGGTATGGACTGCAGTATGAAGTATCTTCTTTTGGCTCTATTCAAACCTAGTGGACACTCACCAGTTTGTAAAAATTGGGTCATGTCTTGAACCCAATTAATTGTTACCATAGGCACATTGTCTTGAGCATCCTGAGACTCATTTTTATTAGCAAACACAACATCCTTTCCTAATTCATTTTCACTGCTTGACCCTATAGCAAGCTGTTCATAGAGACCTTTACCTCTAATCAGTTTGGTAATCTTGATATCCACATAATATTCCATAACCTTAGTGATCCACCCTGCCCTTTTTTCATTCAGATCTTTACTCAACAAAAATTCCTTGACACTTGAGTGTGCAACCAGAATATGAATTTTATTGTTTGACACTAGAGGCTTAAACTTCTTTAGGCTTTTGATCATGGCGAGAACATGCTTCTCAACAAAAGTATACCTCTCTTCATAATCAACAAGTATTTGACTAAAGAAAGCTATGGGCTGTTCTAAGTTATCACTATTTTTCTGTACCAGCATAGCAGAGATTGAACCAGCACTGCCAAAAGCATACAAAAAGAAGTCTTTAGAGAAATCCGGATTTACCAATATTGGAGCTGATGCTAAAGCTTCCTTGATTTCTTCAAAACTATGTTTTTCTTCCTTAGTCCAACTGAAAACTGCATTTTTCTTTAACATAGTTGTCAAAGGCTGTAACAGGTTTGCGACATCAGGGATGAACCTTCTCAGAAAGTTGATTCACCCCAAAAAGCTTTGCAGACCCTTCTTATGACTGGGTAATGGCAACTCAAGTATGGCTTTAACTCTTTCAAGGTCAATAGTAATTCCATCCTTTGATACTATATGGCCTAATAGTTTACCTTCATGAACTGCAAAAATACTTTTTGTAGGATTGAGAGATATACCAAACTCTCTGCATTTTTCAAAAACTTGCTTAAGGTGTGACAAATGTTCATCGGCGTTCTTAGAATAAACTGTAATATCATCTAAATAAATCAACACAATCTTATTTATCAAACTTTGAAACGCCATATCCATGGCCCTTTGAAATGTGGCACCAATGTTAGATAAACCAAAAGGCATCCTTTTGTATGCCATGGTGCCCCACTTAGTTGTAAAAGCAATTTTGAACTGATCCTCCTCTTTAACCAACACCTGATTATAGCCTGAAAAACCATCTAATAAGGAAAATATTTTAGAACCAACAACTACTTGTAAGATTTGTTCCATGGAGGGTAGTGGGTACTGATCTTTCAAAGATGCTCGGTTAAGATCCCTAAAGTCTACACAAAGTCTTATTTCACCATTTTTCTTCCTAACCGGCACAAGGTTAGAAACCCATGAAGTGTGTTTAATAGGAAAGATGATACCCCCCTCGACTAGTTTGGTCAACTCTTTAATCATTAAGGGATCAAGCTTAGGATTCAAGGGCCTTTGTTTTTGTCTAACAGGCTTGACACCAGGTTCTAATTCAATTGTATGTTGTGCAACATGAGGATCAAACCCTCTTAAATCAAAATATTGCCAAGTGAAAACATCATGATACTCTTGGCATAAAACAATGAAAGCTTTCTTATCTTCAGCTGAACAAATTTTTTCCAATTTGAGAAGCTTACCTTTAAAGATTTCAACTTCCTCATAATGATCTTCTTTCACTTGGATGCCGACTTTGTTCTTCTTAAGCTGATCATCAGAATTGAATATGGATTCTAAGGTAACCATCCCTTTGGGAAGTTTGTTGGTCTTCAGCTGTATCACTTGATCATCATACTGTTGCTTGAGTTTTGTTTGATTCACCATGGAGAACTGATCTTCTTCGAGCAAAAAAGAAAGAATTTGTTCATCGCTGTCAAAAACTTGCTAGTGAATATTGTTATCAGGAATTGATGGCCTGACTACAACTTTCACATACTGCTGTACTTTCTCTTTTCTAATGTCACCTAGACTATCAAACTGTGCTCCAATGGCTGCAAGCCTGTCAACATGCTTGTTCTAGTTCCTTGGAATAGATACTAAGTTAAAGGCATCAAATTCCTCAATCATATTCCACACTCTGTTTCTATAAGACTTTAGCATGCCATTTTTAGCAACATTCAGGCCTCTTATTTGATTGACAATTAACTCACTGTCCCCATAAACTTTCAAGCGGGTTATTCCCCTTTTCCTTGCCCACTCAAGACCTTGAACAAGGCCCTCATGCTCAACAGTGTTATTAGAGCACGCAAAAGCAAAACGAAATGTAGAATAATACTTATCACCCTGCGGAGATACAAGCATTGCACCTCCTCCAACTCCTTTTTTGCTTCTAGAACCATCAAAATGCATCTCCCATAATTCATTATGCTTTTCAAACTGACTTTCTGCACTTTTTTCAAGATTTGGCATTTCTGTCCCAGATTCATGCAATACATAATTGCCCAGACCAACATCCTGAATAAGCCCGTTTGGATTATCAATCACGTTCTCAGCTGCCCATTCATTTAGGAGTACCTTAGGTACACTCACAACTTGTAACTCTTGTGCTGATGTAAGTTCCGTATCCTCTAAAACAACAGAATTAATATTAACAGTAGATGGCACATAAGACTCAATGTGATCCTTGGCAAGGGACTCAGAAGTTATAGTTACCTTAGTACCATACCTGGTCCTAAAAAGCATATGGGACCAATCTGAAGATAAATACCCTCCAATTTTAGCTGTGAAGTCTCTAGACAAGCATAAAGAAAAAAATGGAGGCAAATCTATGACAAACATATTTTGTGGGATTGAAAAATTAGGGCAGACATGTAGCGTAAGGTTCAGATTTTTAAATAACACCTATAGTGTTTACTACTGTCCCATCCAATTGAAGTACTCCCTTTTCTAATGGCTGGTATTGTAAACCTAGCTAGTCTGCAATCTTTTTTGGCATTACCGAACTGCTAGCCCCGCTATCAACCATGCAATTGTGCACCAATTTATTCCCCACTATTAAGGAAACATAGAAAGGAGGGGGCTTGACACCACTACTTTGCTGTGTGGTACTATCTAAAAATGCATTGGTTAAAACTAACTTTGTTTGGTCTACATAGACTTCATTTGGAAAATTTGAACTAACTAGATTTGATAAGGCCGACTGTAACAAATTCATTTGACCAGGGATTGCTAAAGAATCCCACATTGAAATTGAAACATTCATTTTTTTCATACTTTCAACAATGTTGAAAGGTGCAGATATATTTACCTTTGGCTGTGTCTTTACAACAACATGGTTAGGTTGCACTTGACCTACTAATGAAGCATGTAAAGGATGCTCCTTATTAGTGTCATGACCTTGCTGCAAAATGTGTGGTACTTGTTGATTTGATGGACCAGCAACTCCCTTATCTTTATTTGTTGCTTGTTCTATCTCAAAAGCCCTCTTCTTGGCTTTGGTATTAGCAGCAATAGAGGTGTCATCCTGGTTCACTCCACAAAATTCTTCTCTGCTAATTCAAGAGAGTTGAATCATTTGCAGGTTGATCCTGTTGTTGTGAATACCCTCCTTAGATAAATCTTGCGCACCTACAACATTTTGCACCATAAGAGCTTGATTGACACCATTAGAGCACGTAGCTTGATTATGTGGCTGATTACATAGATAACACCATTTGTAATATGTAGCCAGATTGTTTTGAACAGGAACAAGCTCCTTGACAACACTAATTGGAGCTAGATTATAGGCCTAAAAAGGTCTTGTGTTCACATTCTGTCTTGGGCCCTGGTAATTGCCCTGATACTGCTATCTATTCCCCTGGAATTGTTGTTGTTGACCTTGAAAAGGATGACTTGAGGCTTGATTTTGTTGTTGATAAGGCCTAGAATAGGACTGTTGTTTTTCCAAGTTCACCAACTTGTTACCAAAAGTCTATAAAAGACTTTTGATCTCTTGTAACTCCTATGATGAGCCTGAAGCACCACTTTCTTGTTTATCAACGGCTGGAACAACAGCTGGCAGCATTGGTACAGCTAGTAGAGGTGTAAGAGAGGGTATCTGCAAAGGGATATTTGCATGAATATCTAGAAATATAGACATTAGTGGCCTACGAGCGAGTTTACCAGCTTGTATTAAGCTGTTCTCAGCTCTGATTGCTATTTCAAAAGCATCTGGAAAAGACACTCCTCCAATTGATTGTATCATAACAGCTATAGCGCTGTTAAGGGCCCTCAAAAAGTACAAAAATGCATATTTTGGAGGTGGCCTCACCGTTGCAGGGATTCTATCCCAGGTTCTTTGAAATCTAAAATTGAAATCATTCATTTGCTCTTGTGGAGCCCTCTTAATTGTAGTTAATTGTTCCAATAAAGACAAGTTATCAGACCTGTCCTAAAATTGTTTATGCAACTTGTCTCCAAATTCGTCCCAAGTTGCAATTGAACCAACTGCTAAGCCCCTATACCATTGCACAACTCTTCCGTTCAGTGAAGCAGCTAATAATCTAACAACAACATCCTCTTGAGTTATGTGATGGACTCCGCATAATGAAGCCACATCTCGCATGTGTTCAATTGGGGTAGTTTGATCTTCTCTCGTGAAAGTTGGCAGACTCTTCAAGGCTGCCATTGGAATGTCATTGTGTTGTGCCAAATTCAAGGGGCTCCCTCCGTTAAAAGAAACAAAGGGTTGATTCCTTGGAGCGGCCATTGGAGGTGGCTAAGGTGGATTTAATGGAACTCTAGATGAAACCAAAGATGGGACAACAATGTGATGGACGAGTGGATTTGGCTCTTCTATTATAAGCAAATGTTGTCCCTTGCCTCTCTGTTGCTTTTCCTTGTCTTCTGGGTGGTGACAGTTGAAAATATTCGAAAGGAACTACGCTGCTCCTTGTTTGAACTCTTCTCATAAACTATAGAAGGCACTGGTTCTGAAATTCTTTCTCTCCACGGAGTCACCAAGTATGCACAAATGACTTATGTAAAGTCTGGAACTTGCTGGTTGCATACTAAACCAACAACATAATGTGAAAATAGTCCCATCGGGCGAGCCAGAAACTGTTGTCACCTAGAAATGCACCCTACACACAGTGATGGAGACTGAGCTTTCTAGTGAAACATGGGATCATTTCAAGGCTGTGGGTCACCTGAAGTTGAAATGGACCTCCGGAGAAGGCCGACTTCCTTTGGGTATCACCTAAACTAATGATTTTGTAAAGGGAAAAGGGAGGAGTATATGAATGAAACTAAAAAAACTAAGGTGATACACCGAATTGATGAGATCAATCGAATACTTAGAGTGCTCTTGAAATTTGTCAATGATAAGAAGGATACACATCAATTTCTATGAGCTACACATTAGTATGTCAAAAACAGGTTTGATAAACACACTTTTTCAATAAAGGAAAAGACTTTCACATAATAGAATCTATGTGTGATTATGTAAACACAACTTTGTGATTCATATAATGGTGCTTTTTTACAAAGGAGGGCATGAAACACCAGATAAAGTTATAAAGGAATAAAAAGAATTCACAAGATAACTTGATCATTAACCTGAAATGCACAACACTTTGCAAGAATAGTGACGGGAGTTTGAAGCATCAATAGAGCCCAAGGTAACTCTGCACTTTATATTCCAAAATCGAAGTGAGCTACAAAACATACACCAGCTGAGAGAGGATTGCTAAAAATCACTAACTCTTTTGAATGCATTATCCGAACTACTTTACAAAGAGGCAAAAACTGCCCTATATACAAAAAGATATCGGCCCCTTAGGGCTTACAAAATATCTCCCCACAAAGATCTGTCCATAGATCCTTTGTATGAAATTAATGCTGCATTCAAGTGCATCCATGTCGGTGTGGAGTTGTTCTTAGGAGAAGCCTTCAGATCTTTTGCAGCTACCGCATTCATTTCCTGGTCTCGTGTTCGCTTTCTAACCTCCCTATTGAGCACATTTCATATTGGGGAGACCTCCTACCGGGCTCCTTATTCTTTCAGCAATGAGTTTACTTTCTCTTCGGTCGGGAAGACATCGCTAGGTCAGTGAGACCTTTTACTGGGACCACCATCTCTTACCGCTGTGCTACTCCATCGACGAGACATGTGGGTCGGAAAGACCTTACGCTGACCCACTTATCCTTGGGCGAGCACGAAACATGTCAGAGAGACATCACCGAGTCGGGGAGACCCTTCCCCAACTTGGAATATTACATCGAAGGCTCCCTTATTGGCAGGACCCTCCACATCGCTAAGACCCTATGCTGAAGGAAAAAACCTTCGGCGAGCTCCTTTTTCCTGTCGGGGAGACATCGCTATATCGACAAGACCACTTACCGATGTCAAACTTTCTCGGCGAGCTCCTTGTTGTCGACGAGACTCCTGTCGAAGGTAAAACACATATCAAGACCCCTTTATCGTTCAGTGAGACCACCTCTGTTCGCTGAGACATCACGGTGACTCCTCCATCCTTCGCCGAGCTCACCTCCTGTCAGGGAGACATCCCTTGGTCGCAGAGACCTTACGTCAAAACCATCATCTCTTGCCGAAGCCCCCTCGTTCGTCGACAAGACCTCATGCCTTCGTCGAGACATCATGGCGATATCAATTTCTCTCGGCAAGGCTTTGGCCAGTCACCGAGACATCTGGGCGACTTGACCTTATTTTTGGCGAACTGGGATTCCGTCGGGGTGACTTTCATGTGTTGGCGAGACTTCCTGCCGAGCTTCTCGCGTTACATCGAAGGCATAAGGCTCGTCGACATGAATTTTCGTTATCGATGAGACCTCCTGCCGAGCTTGTTTCCTTCGGCGACGCTGCTTTCCTTTGGCCAGACCTCATGGCGATGATGCCTTCATTCAGTGAGAGCCCTTTTAGTCGGCGAGACATTTGGAAGGTCTTGGTGACTCTCTCCTTAGAGGATTTTCATGTCGAACTTGAACAAGGCAGGCTTCCCAACCGAGCTCCCTGTGACCTAGCATCAGATACATGACTTTTGCCCCTGTGCGAATGTTCCATTTGGCCTTCTCGAATCTCTGTCACATGGTTTATCCTGCCTGATTGAGCCCGTTGGTAAAAATTGAGCAACAATACCTTCATCAAACCTTGCATCAAACTTTCTTAAGTTTTCTTCATCTCTTCTGATATAACATTTGCTTCCAAATACTCTAAAGTACTTGACAGTAGGAACCCTTCCATACCACAACTCATAGGGAGTCTTTGTTCTATTAGCTTTTGCTTTAACTCTATTAAGTATGTAAACAACTGTATGATTTGCTTCTCTCCAGTAGAATACTGATAGTTTAGGTTTTTTCATCATAGTCATAACAACTTCTTGAATAGTTCTATTTTTCCTTTCAACAACTCCATTCTACCAAGGAGTCCTAGGGGCAGACAAATGCCTCTTTATTCCATGATATTCATAAAACATGTTAAAATCATTGGAGGTGAATTATCCACCTCTGTCAGACCTCAAACATTTGATATTCAAATCCATCTCATTCTCAACCATAGCTTTAAATGCTTTAAATTTATCTATAGCTTCAAATTTTTCTCTAAGAAAAGTAACCTAATTCATTCTAGAATAATCATTAATCAAAAGTATGAAATACCTGTCACCTTGAATACTTTTCACCCTTGTAGGACCACAAAGATCTGTTTGTATTAATTCTAGTAGTCCAGTAGCATATTACTCTTTTCCTTTGAAACTACTTGTTTGTTTTCCAAATTGACAATCTTTGCAAATGGAATTGATAGGCTTTATGATTCTTGGTGGGTCTCTTACTGCATGAAATGAACTAATTCTAACCATATTATCAAAATTCATGTGACACATCCTCCGGTTCCATAACCAAATGTCATTTATCCGAGTCATGAAGTAATGACCATCAACACCCTTGAGTTGATAGATATTTCCATCTGTCCTCTTACCAACAACAATTGCAGTTACAAATCCTTTTCTAATCTCACAAATTTCATCATTAAACACAAGATTATATCCTTTTCCACACATTTTTCCAACACTCAATAGATCATGCCTTAAGCCTTTAACATAGTAAACATCTTTAGTGTTATGCTTGCCATCAAAACTAGTTGAACCTATTCCACAAATCTTAGCTCCTGAATCATCTCCAAATTTTACTAATCCTCCATCATAATTTTCAAGTTTAACAAACTTACTTTTGTCTCTGGTCATGTGATTAGAGCAGCCACTGTCAACAACCCAATAGTTTTTATCATATCTAGCATGAAAAGCAGATACCAAAGTACCTTCAACCTTATCCTTCTTTTTTGGAACACTTTCCTTCACACAACTTTTAGAGTTAGCAAAAGTAGATTCATCTTTTATAGCCAAGAACAAGCATTCATCATAATCTCTATAATTAGATTCATCATCAGAAATACCAACATCTTCTCTAACATAGTAACTTCTCTTAATCATATTTCTTTTTTTCTCCTTATTTTTATTGTTCACAACTCTATTTGAACATCTTGAGGCATAATGACCTATATTTCCATAGCTAAAACATTTGAAAGGTAGTTTACCTTTGTACTTACCAGTGCCCTTTTTCATCCTTCTTACAAAGTTAGATTCCACATCATCAAGATCTTCTCCATATGAATCTTCAATCTTTTTTGATTTTCCAACCTTGAAAGTAGTCTCCACTTTTGTACCATTTTTTAAACTATGTTTTCTCATTTCAAATGAAGTTAGTGTGCTCAACAATTGATCTCTAGAATAAGTATTAAAATATGCAACTTACTCAATAGAAGATACCTTTTCACTGTAAGAATCAGGAAGAGATCTAAGAAATTTCTTTACCACTCTAGGTTATTTAACTTGTGCACCAAGACCTCTCATCACACTTACTAGATCATCAACCCTCTACATGTAGATTATAATTATTTCAACTTCAGACATTCACAGGGTCTCAAATTGTGCTTTCAAATTCTACAACTTTGATTTTTTAACCTTGTCATCTCCTTCATAAATGCTTTCTAGCTTATCCCAAACTTCTTTATCAGTATTAAGATTCATAACTTTTACTAATTTAGAATTTGAAAGACTATTCACAAGTATAAATCTGGCCTTATCATTTATTTCATGTGCCTTGATCTCATCACTTGTGCTCAGATCATTTGTAGGTGCAACATATTGATTCTTTATTTCCTTTTCAATCTCATATCCAAAGGATGACATATATCCTTCCATCTTTGTCTTCCAAAATACATAATATGTACCACCAAACTTAGAGAAATCTATTTTGTTCGCCATCCCGGATCTACCTCAAGTGGTTAAGATTTTCTCCAAGGAACCTTGCTTTGATACCAATTGTTGAATGAACAAGACAACTGAGAGGCGGGTGAATTAGTTGTACCAAATTAAAACATCAAACCCTCAACAGTAATCAGATCCACATGCATTCATTAAACTCTTAATCTGTTATAATGTTTGAACATGAAAAACAAATAACATAAACTGAAACAACCAACACCATACACAAGAGAAAATTGGATTTACGTGAAAAACCCAATGAGGGAAAAACCATGGTGAGGATTAGCTCATAATATAAGTAATTGCAAAATGGGTACAAGGGATCACTGCAAAAATAGGACACGCTATCCAAAAAGGCTCACAGCCAGGGCTCACTACCACTAAAAGAAAAAGAAGATAGAAGAGAAATGTTACACAGAGAATAACTTCTCAATGCAATAGAGAATCCACCACAATAGCTTCAAAATTTTCACAATATTTTTTGAATAATTGGGGACATCTTCAGCTCACTACATTCAAAAGTCCAACACTTTGAAGTGCACACTACTTTTCTCAAATTCACACTCTACTCTTCGAAAATTCAAATCACTTACATCACACACATCTATCCTTTCTTTCTTGACAACCTTCAACATCTCAACTCATGCTTATACCATCCTCAACCTTGAAAACTTTCTCCAAGGTTGGAAAAACACGTTCTTGCCTTACAATTTTAAATTAGGCTGGCACTAAACATTGTCGTGGTGGATAGGAATGAAAGTGGACCAAAACAACACTTAACTAGGACCCAAATTAAATCTCACATTCCACACTACGCCTTCATTAACACTTTAACATCTTTAAATGTAGTGTAAACACCAAGTCAACTGTTACCCATGAACACACATTAAACTTTGAATTAGACACTTCCTTTGATCAATTCAAAACTTTTGGGCCACAAAATTCACCTAAACATGATCCAATAACATCCTGGAAACCAACAAAATCCTTCACAACAAATCTCACCGGAAGATTGTAAACATACTGTTTATCCAGATAACACTACCAGGCACTGCAATACTCTGTAACTCAGAAGACCTTTCGATACACCTAACCACAAATCCTCTTGACATAGACAATAGAACAACACTATCAACTCTTTGTTAGAACCACAAGCCTTGTAAAACAACTACGGAGAAATGTGGAGCAAATACATTTCTCCTAAAAATATCTGTACACAATCACTAAAAAATCAGTTCACGCATATGTGAACACAACTTCCTCTGACCAACGATCCAGAAGCCAAAATTTTGGATATAGAAACTCTGAACATCTCTAACCAACATATCCAAACCATAAAAGCATATCTTCACCCTAGAAGAAATGTGAAGCAAAACTAGAACACCTATGCAATACCCTGTTTCCTTATTTTATCAATTTTCTTAGTATCCTCAACATCTAAACCATAAATAGAATGTTATAAAAGCAATAATATCTTCTCAACCATTGCAATACTATCATCAATGACAACATAGGATTTTTGACATCAATGACAACACCTTCATACTTGCAACAAAGGCCTTCCTTTCTAAGAAACCATATAGGATGGAGTAGGACTAAGACAAAAGAACACTCTAAACAAAGCTCTAGTCCAGAAAAAACATGCTTGGAGAATATACACAAATGAAAACATGAAATGAGTAAATATTCTTCAAAGAAAATATCTCGATTTTGATTCTCCAAAAAAAACACTGCTAAAAGTCCTAGCTAGGGATTATTAATTTGGAATTTCATCATAGGATACAAATATCTAATCACCAAATATACCACATGAAAAATTATAAATATAAGGAAGGTTATCTACTAGGAGGATTCTTGTAATGGTCATGTTGCTCTTAAAATCCTCCCAAACATGGATAAGACTAAGCATAGTCTAGAAGCTTATTGGGACAAATATGTTACAAAAGACTACATGACAAAGATTGATTGTGGGGGCCTAAAAAAATTGAAGTGGAAAAGTGTCCAAGATATATAGTCTTTGATATAATAAAAGTAAATTTTGGAAGAGCTTTGGTTGATAGGATTTTTTTCATAAGTGAAGAAGAGGATTGTGTGGCTCAAAATCAAGAAGCTATAATATAAAGTTGAGTTACAAATTGCAAGAGGTAGCAAGTAAGAATCTTGTATTTATGTTGGAAGAAGAAGTGCTCCACAAATCAGGTTCCTTTACATGGGAAACTATTCAAAAAAATATTCTCATGCTTATAGGTTGATGAATATGGGCTTTTTAGGTCATTCTAGATGTGTTATATGTAAAGAAGAATAAGAAATAGTGGATCACTTATTGTTGAACTATCAATTTGCAGATGGATGTTAGTAATTAGTGCAAACGAAACTTAAGTGGTATAGCCCTAGGATGCAAGATATTCTTGAAATTTTCAATTCTTGGCCCTCTCTTTACAACAAGGCCACCTTTTTGAGTATTTGGATTGTTTTCCCTTCACTTTTCCTTTGGGAAATTTGGAAGGAATATAATAGGGGATACTCCAAGATAAAATAATTTTCTATAGAAAAAAATATTTTAAATATGGAAGGAGCTATTGAATAAGTGGTAAATAATAAATGTTAGAATTCAAAGCAATATATAAAAGGCCACTTCCTTGGATAATGAAATAATAAAAATATGGAATAGACTAAAAGTATTCCCTTTTTCATGGGGTTGGTTGGATGAATACACCTCAAAATATAAGGAAAGTAGTTAAATAGGTTGTTTCTCTTGTTAGGTGGAGCAAGCTAAACTGTGATGGGGTTTCTATGGGCAACCCAACAATTTTTGGTATTTGTTGTATTATGAGAGATTATAAAAGTCAAAAGTTTATGTATGCTTCAAAATGTCTATGGTAGGGAAAAAATAATGAGGTTAAGGCTTATGCACTACTATTAGGATTATAATTATGCTCAAAAATCTAAATAAAGAAATTGGATATTGAAGGATATTATCAAGTTATTAGAAATGCAATAAGGAAAAAGGTGGTGCAGGAGCACCTAGTGATTTTATGCCTCCATGAGGAAATTTTGTAAAGTTTGAATCTTCATCATGATATGCTTGTAAAGAAGGTCATGTTAAGTGCATTTGAGTCATTAAAATAGGTTTCTAGGTGATTGTGAGGTCAAGTTATCAAATGTTGCAAAAGTTGTTATTTGTTGCAAAAAATGTAAAATTGCAAAAAATGCACAAAAGTGGAAGTGGAAGAGTCATTTTGCAAAAAGAAGTTAGTGGGTCAGTTGTAACTGATGGGGCAGTCAAGAAATTTTTTGTAAACATCTTATAAGAGCCTTGTGAAGATGATAAAAGCATTAGAGATTGTATCTTGGAAAAAAAAATGTAATAAAAGTACTCTGTTATGTTGTAACAACATTTCCTTAATGATTTTCAAGTTTTGTATGGCCTATATAGCACCACCAGGACTTGATCTTTATTGTTTTGAGTAGAATAGGGTGTAATCTTTCAAACTAAGTTGATTTGGGAGGATCTTGTTGAGTAATAAGTGTGTTTAGGTCTACTTTCTATAAACTATTTTGAAAACCCCAAATTAAGGGTTTTGAGAGTCTAAGAGTGGTTAAACAACCATTCCACTGATGGAGGCTTTGTAGATCAGTGGAATGGGTTAAATTAGGTTTCTTTTCAATTTAAGTGTGTTTACAGATACAAAGGAAGTCATTTTACAGAAGTTACATTGCTGTCCTCATTGAATTTCATTGGTTTTTGGTTCAAGGTTGATGGCTAAAAGCAAGAGTATGATGAAACAACATTTGTAAAGGCTTGGAGATGGTGTAGATAGCATGCTCAGACCTATTTCAAGATGTTTGAAGCATTTTCAAGGTGCTTGGAGGTTGGGTATGCATACTTCCAATAAACCCTCATTATGTGAGCATAGTTAAGCCTAGAACAGGGGTTTGTACTTTATGGCCTTTGGAAGGGTTTGAGTAACCAAAATATTGTTGTTTTTTAAGTTTTATAACTTGATAAAATACTATCCATGGTTATTTGAGGTTGAGGAGTGAGTTGGTTAGTACATGATTTGTTAAATAGGCCTAATTGAGCCTAAATGTTGCCGGTGGCCATTTTTATTGATATTCTTTCCAAAAAAACATTACCTGAGTTTGAAGTATGTTTTAGAAGGCCCAAATGGGTCCTAGAATCTGTGTCTTTTTTTGGGAATCTCCACCTCCTTTGAAAGATATGCCCGGTTTTTGGTTTGTGGACTACTATAAGAAATTTGGCCTTTTGGTGTAAGCAATGGAGACATTGATGAGTCAGTGTTATGAAAGAGTGTTATTGGTTTGAACTTGTCTAAAACATGATGTTTAAGGTATTTTGTGAGTTTAATAAGTGTTTTGGATCTCTTTTCTATATTTGGTGTTTTTAAGCCTTGTGGAATCAAGTTGTAAATGGAGTGAATTTTGTTGAAAGTTTTAGTGATCTTCTCAAGTTTGTGGTTTAGGTTTTTGAAGTCAATAGATGGTCTACTTCAATTGGTATCAAAGCTGGTTGATCTGGTGGTTTGTTAAGTTGTTGGTTGCAGGTGCTTGATCCATCTTAAAGCTGCAAGAGAGAAAGACTTGCAAGTGTGTTGGTTATAGACAAGGAAGAGGTCTTTGTTCACTGTCCTCCAACAAAGATTAAGTTGGAGAGAAGGTGCAAAGGGAGTTACACCATTGAGAGAAAGAGTGGGTAGGTGCATCTTCTAGGATCTTTTGTTGGGTAAGATGGATGGTATGCTGAGTTTGTGTGGTGAAGCAGTGAGGGAGATGGATAGTTGACTGAAAAACACTTGAAGAGTTTGCAAGAATTACAAATGTTGAAAGTCAGTTTGAAGAATGATCCAATGATTGGAAAATATGATGAGATGATGAAAAACAGGTCAAGAGAAGGTCAAGGATGAATTGATTGAAGAGAGGGAAGATTGCTTAGAAAAGCATGATGAAAGCATAGTAAGGATAGTCATGCGTCCTTTGATTAGAAAAGAGGTTAGAGGGCAGTTAAATACTGTCAGGGCAATGGTTTGGAAATCTGAGAATACAAAGGTTATTGGGTAGAGAACCTGATGGCAGGGATAAGAGCAAATGATGAAGTGATTGTAGGTGTTTGGAAAAGGAAAGTGCATGATTTCAAGAGTGCAACAAGAGTAAAGAAAGAGAGCAGTCTAATAGAAAATTGGTAAAGGTATGTAGGTGTAAAGAAGCAAGATTGATGCAAATCAGTGCTCAAAGGGACTTGAGCTCTTTTTCAAGCCAGTTGTTTAGTGCAGGAGCACCTAGTGATTTTATGCCTCTATGAGGCAATCTTGTAAAGTTTGAATCTACATCATGATATGCTTGTAAAGAAGGTCATGTTAAATGCATTTGAGTCATTAAAATAGGTTTCTAGGTGATTGTGAGGTCAAGTTATCAAATGTTGCAAAAGTTGTTATTTGTTGCCAAAAATGTAAAATTGCAAAAAAAGCACAAAAGTGGAAGTGGAAGAGTCATTTTGCAAAAAGAAGCTAGTGGGTCAGTTGTAACTAATGGGGCAGTCAAGAAAAAATTTGTGAACATCTTATAAGAGCCTTGTGAAGGCAATAAAAGCATTAGAGATTGTATCTTGGAGAAAAAATTGTAATAAAAGTACTTTGTTCTACTGTAACAACGTTTCCTTTGTGATTTTCAAGTTTTGTACGACCTGTACAACAACACTAGGCCTTGATCTTTATTGTTTTGAGTAGAATAGGGTGTGATATTTCAAACTAAGTTGATTTGAGAGGATCTTGTTGAGTAATAAGTGTGTTTAGGTTTGCTTTCTATAAACTGTTTTGAAAACCCCAAATTAAGGGTTTTTAGAGTCTAAGAGTGGTTAAACAACCATTCCATCGATGGAGGCTTTTTATATCAGTGGAATGGGTTAAATTAGGTTGCTTTTCAATTTAAGTGTGTTTGCAGATACAAAGGAAGCCATTTTACACAAGTTACATTGTTGTCCTCATTGAATTTCATTAGTTTTTGGTTCAAGGTTGATGGCTAAAAGCAAGAGTGTGATGAAACAACATTTGTAAAGGCTTGGAGATGGTGTAGATAGAATGTGCACACTTATTTCAAGATTCTTGAAGCATTTACAAGGTGTTTGGAGGTTGGGTATGCATACTTCCAATAAACCCTCATTATGTGAGCATAGTTAAGCCTAGAATATGGGTTTGTACTTTATGGCCTTTGGAAGGGTTTGAGTAACCAAAAGATTGTTTTTTTTAATTTTATAACCTTATAAAAGACTATCCATGGTTATTTGAGGTTGAGAAGTGAGTTGGTTAGTACATGCTTTGTTAAATAGGCCTAATTGAGCTTAAATACTATGGGACAATCATTTTTATTGATATTCATTCCAAAACAACATTACCTGAGTTTGAAGTATGTTTTAGAAGGACCAAATGGGTCCTAGAATTTGTGTCTTGTTTTTGGAATCTCCACCTCCTTTGAAAGATATGCCCAATTTTTGGTCTGTGGACTACTACAAGAAATTTGGCCTTTTGGTGTAAGCAATGGAGACACTGATGAGTCAGTGTTATGTAAGAGTGCTATTGGTTTGAACTTGTCTAAAACATGATGTTTAAAGTGTTTTGTGAGTTCAATAATTGTTTTGGATCTTTATTCTATATTTGGTGTTTTTAAGCCTTGTGGAATCAAGCTGCAAATGGAGTGAATTTTGTTAAAAGTTTTAGTGATCTTCTCAAGTTTGTGGTTTGGGTTTTTGAAGTCAGTAGATGCTTTGCATCAAAAGGGGGCCCAAATTAGAAAATAAATAGAATAATAAATCAAATTTGGACCATTCTAAATTTATTTGAAGAATTTTCTATTAAATATGATTTTAAGGAAGGTAATGCCCACACAGATGCCTTGTTCAACTTTAACTTTGACCATTTTATGGGACATTTAGTTGGAAGTGATTTAAGTTTATGGCTAAACCACACCCCTTCATTATTTCATGATAGTCCACTTCCTTTGAATGTACATATAGCATGATGAGATGTCAAATAATTATTACAATGAATGTGAACTCTTTTCCACGGTCTTATCAAGGACATAAAGTTGATTTCAGGGCATCATGGGTTGGAATATTTTCTAGTTTATAATTGTCTCTTTCCACATTTTTGGTGCATGGTTTGTAACTCAAGAAATAATAGATATCAATGTCAAGATCTATGTGAAGAAGAGGGAGTTTTTTTTTCAGGGGGAAGGTTCTTGATTTGAGGATAAAGATAATATTAAGGGTGAAAGTTATTATAATGATGCATGCAATTAATGTGGTCCTAAAAGAAATATTCATATCAACTAATCATCGGTATCATGTTAATACTAATATTGTGTCAATATTTGTAGGGGTTTTCTTGGTGGTAGGGGAACCTATTGATGTTGTGAGAATAGTTTTTATAACACTAATTAAGCCTCTATGATATTTCTGTCTTGACTATGTCATTGACTTGGTTAGTTTGGGCTTAAAATTACCGTTTGATAGTGGGTTGTAACCTTCCTCTTTGGCCTCTAATATATCTCCTCCTTAGGTCCTATTTTATTATTCTTACTTTGGGTGTCAATGATGGTTTATGCATTCATTAGGTAAAATGAGGGATAACATTTTTTAAGTTTACCACTAGAATGATGCCTTAGAATGAGGTCAATTGGTCTTTTGCACAAGAATATGGCTCTATTTATTGTGAAGGTGACAACATCGAGGCTAATAGAGTGTAGGGATAAAATGTATTGACTATTATAGGTGATTAGTTTGATGGTATAGGAAAATATAAAAAGTTCACAATATTTTGTATACACATTATAATATATCTATTGTAATTACTAAATGTATACTTTGAGGATTTTGTAATAACTCCCTCAATAATTTTGTTTATGGACCTCCATCTTGGAGTAGCCCATGACTATATTTTTGTAGCAAGCTAATATATAGGATGTTGGTAGTTGTTGTCATTGATGTCAATATTGATTGTTAGTTGTCATTGATTTCAGCACTTGAAAAGTAAGGTGTTCGTCCTTTCAATTGTTTGTAATTGTTATATTTAGTTCAGGCTAACATTGGCAATGAAGTTCATGCCTCATCAAAGAAGAATTGTTGAAGTTCATGGTTGGATGTCATGCCTTATCAAAGAAGAATTGTTGAAGTTCATGATTGGATGTCATGCCCTATCAAAGAAGAATTGATGAAGTTCATGATTGTATGTTATGCCTTATCAAAGAAATATTTCTAAAGTTCATGATTGGATGTCATGCCTTATCAAAGAAGAGTTGTTGAAGTTCATATAATGCATTATTACTATCAATAGAGTTGATTTCATAATGATATATTTAGATGTGGATTAGAAGCATTAAGATGAGGATTAGAAGTTTGAATAATAGTGGAGATATATTGTTGAAGGTATACAATGTGTCTTATGCTCTCTCCTAATGATCTTGATGAAGTATGTGTTTCTGAAAGGAAGTTCTAGCCTCCACAAGTTGCTTAAGTGTTTCTAGTTTAGAAAGATGTAGTGAAGTATGTTCAGGAGAATGCTCAACATTCCTCCATTGTTGATGCTTTTGTATTGTGGTTTGGTATTCAATTTTAGTGTTTTATGGATGTTGCACTCCTATCTTCTTAGGTCACCTATGTTGTTGAGGAGATATTTGTGAATTGTTGAAGGTTGGAAATGTTGTTGGTTATCTAGACTGGTCTAGGAAATGCTTTGCATTTCTCCACATTGATGTCTCTACTCCTATGGCTTGGTGAATATGCTCTCAACATCTATGTAGTGTCTTAGTTCCGATCTCATATGCTGAAGTGGTTTGCAAGCTGATATATTAAGGTTATATCTCATGATTAAGCATTTTGTGTTTCTAGAATACAATTTTATGTTCTTGTTTGATTTGCGGTGGTTGTTGATTGCATGACAATATGGAAGAAGTGAATGAAAGTGTTGTTGGATGTTCAAGGAACATCCCCATGTGATACACACATTGCTTATTGGTCACTTTGATATCACATTGTGTTGTGAGGCTTATTACTTATTGGTCACTCTAAGGTAGTGAGCCTTCTTGCAAGTCTTTTTGGTAGTAAGCCTTATATTGTGAGTTAACTCTCACTATGGTTTTCCCTTATTATATTTTCCACATAAATCTAGTGTTCTCCTTGTGCATGTGTGTGTTCTCTATTTGTATTACTGCTGATCTAGTTAGAAGTAGAATTGCTATATCTTTCATTGTTCAAGAAGTGCTAAAGTTATTAAGGATTGATACTATTATATCATTCTTTGTTACTATTTTTCTTAAAGGTTTATTGATCTGGTAAAGAAGGTTATCTTGTGCTGAAAGAGTTAAGTTCCAGAAGGGATTAAGTTTTGATAATACTAATTCACCCACCCTCTCAAACTATGGAAGTGGTCAACAATTGGTATCAGAGCCAAGTTCCTATGTAGAAGCTTAACAACTTGAGGCAAAGATCTAGGATGGCACATGATGGTTCATACAAGGTTCCTAGGTTTGATGGGACTAATTACTCCTTCTGGAATATGATAATGGAAGGACACCTAAATTGTCTTGGGTTTGGTGTGTTGTAATTAGTCAAAAGTGGTTATACCACTCCTACCACTCCTCTTACAGATCCAACTGAAATAATAATATATGAATGTAATGCCAAATCTAAGAATTCTATTTTCTGTGGATTGGTTGATTTAGAACTTTTGAAGGTGATGAAATGTAGTTCTGCCAAAGATGCTTGGGAAAAGATTAGTAGCATATATGAAGGAGACACTAAAGTGAATCAAGCTAAGATGCAAATCTTCAAAAGTAGATTTGAGACTCTAAAGATGCCCGAAGATGAAGACATTGCAAGTTATATGCTCTAGGTACAAGAAGTTGTCTCTTACATCTCCAGACTTGGTGGAGAAGTGAAAGAAAATAAAATTGTAAAAAAGGTTTTGAGATCTTTCTCAAAATCTTACAGTCACAAAGTGTCTACCATTGAAGAGTCAAAGGACTTGGATCAATATTTAGTTGATGAAATGTTTGGTACTATTATTGCCTTTGAGATGAGAGAGTTTGGTCAAGATGTTCCAAAGAAGGAAGTTGCATTCAAAGCCAAAAAAATATTGAAGATGAATTTTTTGATCAAAATGATGACCTTGATGAGGTTGAAACAAACTTTGTGGGAAGATTGAAAAAAGGCATTGACAAGTACAAACGTAAGTTACCATTCAAGTGTTTTAATTGTGGAAGAAGAGGTCATTTTGCATCTAAATGCCCTTATAAAGAACCAAATGATAGTATTAAAATAAATAAGGTTAAAAATGGTCTCTATTCCAAAGAAAGAAATGGTTCCTTTGAAGATGAGGAGAATGACTCAAATGATGAAAATCTCTTTATGGTTTTCAATACTACTAATAGAAAGTGTAATATTGAGAAATGCAAGGAATTCGACTCCTTAAGTGATGAAGACATGTTTTCCTCTAATCTAGATCTGTAATCTATGGAACATGAAGGTTAGGAATTGAATTCAAATGATTGAGGAATATACTTTGAATGAAAACACATATCAACTCTAGAAGACCTAAATGAAGCAAGGGGACTAAATTAGAAATATGAATGCTTGCTTGCAAAATCAAAAGAAGAAAATGACAAATTGAAAAAAGAAAAGAATGAATCAAACTAAAAGAGGTAGAAGGTATGATCTCTAATTAGAAAATAAGGGTTGAAGAAGGAAAGAGGATTGAAGATTGCTTGAATTTCAAGCTCAATGACAAGACTGTTGAATTTTTAAAGATTGAGGAGGAAATTGTCACTCTGAGGAATACCTTGAAAAAAGAAAAAGAATAAATTGAAAAATGATCTGATTAGGATCTAGACTAATTGCATTTGAATGCTTAATGTTTACAAATCATAAAATCCAAATTACATAAACAAAATTAACACATTAACATGTGAATTAAGCGGAAATACAATTCATGCATACATTATTGAAATTATGCATTAAAAAATTGAAGGTGAAAATAATGAAATTGAGAAGGAAGAAGAGAGAGAGAGAGTGAAAACGATCTAATAACGGAGTTCGCCACAAACGTGACTACGTCTCCGGGTCCGCTCCAAAAGAGTGAGACCGATCCGATTAATCTCCAAAAACAGAATTACAATTGCACCAAGAGCACTTTGGCAGCATGACAATACTCTGACTTACAAAAAGGCTCAACATAATCTCCTTAGAAAAATCTCCCTATTCCTTTGATTCAAAACTTCACCACCTGGACTTGAAAATTTTGAGTACCAAACTCACTCCTAAACTCCCCTTTTATACATCAAATTTACTCAAATTGGCCTTTAACCAATTGATTTTACAATATTTCTTATATCCCCTTTACATGGAAAAATACTTGAAAATCTCCCATTATAATCCTTAAAATATCCTTAATAATCTTTTAGAAATTATTTAAGCCTTTTAAACAATATCTTTCAAGATTATTTAAGCCCCCTTAAACAATGTATTTTCGGGCTTTCTTTAGGATTTGTTTTAAATTTATGGCTATCGGACTTAATCATTAGTCAAAACCAACCAATGCCACATTTTAATTTAAACCCATTTGATGGCTTTTCGGTGTGTAACAATTTTGTTGGCTGGCTGGATCGAGGTTCAAAACTCGCCAACCAACTTTTCCCAACGGATACCAACTATTTCTTAATAAAAAAAAACCTGCCTCCACAAATAGATGAACGCGGATTGTTTGGTGCAACGGCCGCGCGGATATCTTGCATAGAAGAGGTGGGGGGTTCAAATCCCCCTACATAGACTTTTATTCAAACAGACCAACAGCCGCGGAAGAGAGGTAAGTAACTAAGTGCCATGGTTCACACCAGTAGGGTGCCACATGGCAAGCTCCCATTTGCTAATACAACTGACGTGTCCGTCCACTTAAATGTTGATGTGGCCTCCAAAATGATGACATGTTTGCCGATGTCATGATGATGTGTCCCGCCATGTGGCACCCAATGATGTGCCACATTGGCCCTTTTTCACTCAAAAATGACATGTTTCAATCGGTGATTGGCCGGCTGCTGACTGTGCGTTGTACCATGCTTACATCAGCGAAGTCAACCCATCTTTGATTGCTCATATCTCGAGCATACTACATCGGATTTTGACAAAACGAACGTTGTCAGAATCATCTCGACGAGCTCTTCGATTTGAAAATGCTTTCGTTGATTTCTGAGACAATCATTTTTTTCGCTTTCTGGATGCCCCTTGATGGCAGTTTGACCCAAGGTTTGACTGGCCATAACTTGTGCAAACAGACTCCTTTTTTCCTTGTTCAAGTTGCGCTGGAATCAGGACGTCGAGCTCTTTCTGATGGTGCTGAAATATGGAGTATTGGAGACATTTCAATTTTTGCTAAAAAATATCCCCCGGATCAAAAAAGGAGATAAGTTTGGTCCTGGGGTTAGGTCCAAAACATTTGAAAGTCCTGAAACAAATAAGGAAAAGATTACACTAAAGATTCTAAAAAGAATGGCTCTAAAGATGCAAAGACTATTCAGAATGGAAAGAAAGAAAGAGGATCCAATCTAGATCAGAAGAAAAAATAATTTAGAAGTCCTTCATTTGCAAAATAGCATGATCCTTTCATGTTCAATCAACCCTTTCAAGGTTACTTTTTTTCTTGCAATATTTTTGGGCATAAGGTTGTTGAATGTAGAGTTAGACAAAGAAGGAATAATAACATGGGTAGACGGTCATTCATGCCTCAAAGAAAGAATACTATCTTTTTTCATGGATATTGTTATGCTTGCAACAACTATAGTCACAAGGCTAATGAGTTTAGATCCAAGGTGAAGAAAAACAACATTGTGTGCTACAAATGTAATAATATGGGACATAAGGAAAACTATTGCAGAAGTGGCTTTGCGAAGCCACCAATTTAGAAAAAGGTTGAATCTCATAATAAAAAAAATAAGAGAAATAAAAAGGTCTATAAAGGATAACATGTGAAGAAGGATGATACTAAACTTGTGTACTAGTCACAAGATACTAAGAAAAATTGAGATAGAACATTATCTCAATGGGATATTTCACTTGTAGAATCTTTTTCCTCCTTGAAAGAAAAAGGTGTTGAAGATTTTAACATGAAAGATGATTTGAATAAGATCATTCATTGTGTAGATCTATTGTGCCTAAATGAACCTTCATTGAAGATCTTGGTGAAGGTAGACGGTTTCTGAAGGATGGTAAACTTCTTCTAATTGATTCCATTCTAGTTTGGTGTACCACACATAAAGATAGAGTCTCAAAAGAATAAGGCATTCATAGTGCATTCTCTTTGGTGAAGTCAAGGTATTTTGGTCTGTTCCTCTCTATAGAAAAGGTTTTTGTCTTATGGTTCATAAGTTAAGTTAATCAAGGTGTGAAGGTATTATATCCAAGCTTTCAAGTCTTTATACCTGCTAATGTGAAAGATATTAGTGATAGAGTTTTGAACTGGCATGTTGTGAAGAAATGTTGAAGGCTTGTTAGAATGTTCTAAAAAAATTATGGAAGCAAAGTTTTGTCCATAAAAATTTGTGGACATGTATAGTGCATGCTATCTTTTTATATAGAAGATTTGGTGAGTCGAAAAGTTATATTTTACAAATAACAGTGTGTTATAATATCTATTTGTTCTATAGAACATATGCTTGGGTACTTGCAAATTATAGGTTTTCTCTGCAAACGGTATGTTTGGTTGGTTGAGAATACTTTGAAAAGAATCTTTAGATACTTAAAGGATACTCCATATTATGGCCTATGGTACAAAAGGGATCAAAATTCTCTTTGAGTGCCTATACTGATGCTTATTGGGAAGGTTGTGTCGATGATCAAAGAAGTACAAGCGAAAGTACATTCTTTTTGGGAGATAGATTGGTCTCATGGTTTTGTAAAAAGTAGGATTCAATGTCTTTATCCATAGTAGAAGTAGGATATATTACTGCGACATCTTGTTGTACTCAGGTGCTTTGGATGAAGCATAATTTGAAGGATGTGAATGTGATTTATGATGAACCTATTCCTATACTATGTGACAATACAAGTGCAATTAACATTTCTAAGAATCCAGTAATGTACTCAAGAACTAAACACATCTCAATATGGTACCACTTTCTAAGAGAGAAGGTTGCAGAACATGAAGTTAGAATGGATAATGTTCCTACCAAGGACTAGATTGCAATTTTTTTCACTAAGGAACTTTCAAAGCATACTTTTGAGTATCTATGATAGAAGTTAGAGGTTATTTCCCCTCCTTGTTCTAACTAGATGCATAAATGGTGTATCTGTCCAAGGGGAGAAATTCATGACATATCCTTTTCTCATGGATTGATGAGTGCTACCTCTCAAGGGGAGATGGTAGAAAGGGGGAGTCCTAAAGATGTTGTGCAGTTGTTACTAGTTGAAGAAGTTGTGTTGTTGGTCAAAGGGGAGTATGTGTTGTTGTTTCAATAGAAGATATTTTTCCCTTTGTTCCTAAAAGAATATTTTTTTTCTTTGTGTAGAAGTGTATGGCCCTTTGTCCTTGATGTCAAAGGGGGAGAGTGAGTAGTGTGTTTTGCCATCAATGCCAAAGAAGGTGATTGTTGGCAGTTATCATATTGATGTCAACACTAAGGAGATTGTTGGAGTTGTCATTGATGTCAGTACTTGAGAAGTAAGGTGTTAGTCCTTTCTATCAGTTATCATTGTTATATTTAGTTTGGGCTAACATTGGTGACGAAGTTCATGCCTTATCAAAGATTGTTGAAGTTCATGGTTGGATGTCATGCCTTATCAAAGTAGAATTGTTGAAGTTCATGATTAGATGTCATTCCTTATCAAAAAAGAATTGTTGAAGTTCATGATTGGATGGCATGCCTTATCAAAGAAGGATTTCTAAAGTTCATGATTGGATGCCATGCCTTATCACATAAGAGTTGTTGAAGTTCATATAATGCAATATTAATGTTAGTAGAGTTGATTTCATAATGATATATTTAGATGAGGATTAGAAGAATGAATGATAGTGGAGAGATGTTGTTGAAGCTCTACAATATGTATTATGCTCTCTCCTAATGTTCCTAATGAAGTATGTGTTATTGAAAGGAAGTTCTAGCCTCCACAAGTTGCTTAAGTGTTTCTAGTTTAGGAAGTGTTGAAAAAGACAACTGAGAGGGGGGGTGAATGAGTTGTAATAGATTTAACCTTTAAAACATTCACTGGATCTTAGATAAATCACAAATCCTTTACTCTACTAAAAATGATTAAACATGAAGTGCAAAGGCAGAAATTGAAAAGCATCACACAAACACAATAATACCAGGTTTACATAGAAAACCCAATAAGGGAAAAATCACGATGAGGATTAGCTCACAATATAAAGAATATCAAAATTGATTACAAAGGCTCATTGCCAGAGTAGGCTCACTACCAAAAAAAGACTAACTATCTGGATCAAGACTCACTATTCAACAAGGATTAACCACTTGGAGGGCTCACTACCACAAAGATACATAGAAGATAGAAGAGATATGTTACAGAGAGAAGGGTGATCCCACAAAGTTGGTTTACAATTTTTGGGAGATTTTGATTTTTGGTGAAATTACATATTATTAGAAAATATTATGATTTAAGCCTTAAAAAGTTCCACTTAAAGCATTCCAATTGAAGAGGGTTTGATCAAACTACCTTAGATCAAACCCCCTTGGATAGAACCTTGCTATTTTAAAACCATACCTATAACGAAGTCTCCTTTACACCTATCAAAATGCTGATAAAAAGCCACATTTGATTTACCTTTTGGGGGATCAAATGAATTAATTTAAAATTTATTTTTTGTAAGTATGTATTTCTTATTATAAGCTTCCCAAAAAGAGTAATTTTAAATAAATTTAATTTAATTATTATATTTATTTTTTATTTCTTGTGAATGTAGGTTTTTCACCGAAAATCAAGCTCTTTGTTTTGCACATGTGGAAAAATAGAAGATTATAAAAAAAAAATGAAAAATATGAGTTCACTAGATATTGAAGTCCTTGATTCAACAAAAAAAATTGAATTTCAATACATACAAAAAAAATTATGTGTTATACGGTTCGCCTATGTTTTAATTGTAATTGGTTTGACTTCAAAACTTTATTAAGGAAAAAATATTCAATAAAACACTATGAAACCAATTAGAAGAACTAGATATTGTAGTTACAAATCTAAATTCGAAAAGATTAGAATTTTATCCTTCATGGAAAAAGAGTTATATGTTATACGGGGAGCGTCACTCCTTAAAAATGGTGTTTACTGAAAAAAACTAGTTTTCCAAGGAGATGGAAAAAGAAGTGCAATCTGATTCCAAATTTTTTGAAAAAAATATATTTAGAATCTATAGAAAAAATACCACAAATCACTAGTTTGCATCATCTTCAAATTTCTCATGGTTTAGCCGCTATAGGTGCTTGAAAGTGAATATTTAGTTAGAAAAAATCAGTTCAATGTCCAGTTTGGCCAAAAATTGTAAACTAGTATTGTGGGATCACCCAGAAGACAATCTCAATGCAATAGAGATTTCCACCACAATTCGATCAAACACTTGCAAACATGCATGAATGATAGAGTACACCTTCAGCTCACTACATTTGGAAACTCAACAATTAGATTTCACACTGATCTGCCACACTCGCAACACATACACACATTGTTTTGCATCTATCTTGCACTTATCTCTTTGTACATCTTTCACCAATATCTCATCCTAAATTTATACCATCTTCAACTTTGAAACATATCAAATTCATCCATCCGTCATTTAAATTCAAATTAGGTTGGTGCCAAAAAATTCTAGGGTGGAATTAGAATGAGGGTGACCCAAATACATGCTTGATGAAGACCCAAATAAGTCCCGATATGCTTCATGAACTTCAAAAGTAGTGTTTAACACAAGGTTAGACAAACCAACATAAAACACATAGAACAATTAAGCACACACAACCCTTAACATGATCTAATCCTTCTAGACAAAAAAATTATCTTCAACACAATCAAAACAACTTAACTCTAGAATTGCAAGTCATAAGACTCAACAAAAGAGAAATACAGAGCAACTACATTTCTCTTGAACCTTAGCTAGATACACAGAAAACCACAGTTCACAACTAGTGAACATAACTTGCACTATACAATGAATCAGAAACCTAAAATCTAGATATAGCAGCTCCCAACAACCATGATCAACATATCTAAACCACACAAACATAAGAACAAAACCTGAAGTAACCACTGAACACCTGCAACCTTTCTTCTTTACAATTTTTCAATATCCTTGACATATACAACCAATAACCTGCATCCATGACATCAATGACAATAACAACCAGTTGATAACTGCTTAACCAATTGACATCAATGAAAACACCTTCATTCTTGCAACAATCTCCCCCTTTGTCATTGATGGCAACACATGATGTGAAAAACCATAAAAGACAACACATTAACTTTGAACACACTTTTTCATGATTCTATTTTTTTGTTTGTCCCCCTTAGTAGATAATCTCTTTTTTTTTCACATCTTCATCTCACATCTTCCTCATCTCCGCCTTTTGACATCAATGGAAAAGGCAAAGGATATTTTACATTGATTTTCCCTTTGACATTAAAAACAAAACACTCTTTAATGACAACACTTGACACTACCTACTCCCCCTGAGAGGTAGCCACCAAAACATCAATCCAGAAGAAAGATAGATCCATAGATCCACCGAACTGATGCATATCCATATGCATCTAGTTCAAGAAAGGAGGGGAAATCACCCCTAACTTCTCTCAGAGATACTTAAAAGTATCTTTAGGAAGAGCCTTCATAAATATATTAGCAATTTGATCCTTTGTAGGTACATACTCAATATTTACTTCATTCTCCACAACCCTCTCTCCCAAGAAGTGATACCTCATAGATATATTCTTTGTCCTCGAGTTCATCAATGGATTCTTTGAAATGCTAATTTCACTTGTATTATCATAGAAGATAGGAATATGATCATCATACATTACCTTGATATCTTTCAATGTCTGTTTCATCCATAAAACTTGTGTACAACAAGATGAAGCAACAATATACTTAGCTTCAATAGTAGACAGATAAATTAAATCTTGATTTTTACTCAACAAAGCCACCAATTTGCAACCAAGAAAGAATGCACCACCACTTGTAATTTTTTTGTCATCTACACATCCAACCCAATCTACATCTGTATAAGCACTTAGTGTAAATTCAATATCCCTAGGATACCATAAGCCATAATCTGGAGTGCCATTCAAATATTTGAATATTCTTTTAACAACATCAACATATGTTTCCTTATGATCTTCTTGAAATCTAGCCACAAGACAAATTGCATGCATAATATCTGGTCTAGTAGCAATCAAATACAACATTCCACCAATCATAGTTCTATATTTTCTTTGATCAGTCTTAGGTGAATCATCATCTTTACTTAATTTTCAACCACTTACCATAGGAGTGCATACCTATTTGGAACCATCCATCTCAAACTTCTTCAACATATCTCTTACATATTTTGATTGTCAAATAAAAATCCCTTTCTTTGTTTGATTAATTTGTAGGCCAAGGAAGAAATTCATCTCACCAAACATGGACATCTCAAATTCTTTTTGCATTTCTTCCACAAACATCTTACACATAGTTTCATTTCCTCCAAAGATAATGTCATCAACATATACAACCACAATCAAGATTTTGTCATTTTCAATTTTAAAATACAGATTACTATCTGTCGTACCTTTGTTGAAACCTTGCTGAATCAAATACCTGTCTAAGCTTGCATACCAAGCTCTAGGAGTTTGATTCAATCCATATAAAGCTTTCTTCAATCTGCAAACCATATCTGGTTGATCTAACAATTGAAATCCTTCCAATTGTTCCATGTAGACCTCTTCTTCTAGCTCACCATTAAAATATGTAGACTTAACATCCATTTGATAGAACTTAAAATCTTTATGAGCAACAAATGATAAAAACATCCTAATAGCTTCCATTCTTGGCACTGGAGAAAAAGTCTCTTGAAAATATATTCCTTCTACTTATGAGTAGCCCTTACACACAAGTCTTGCTTTATTTTTGACCACTTCTCCATTCTCATTCAACTTATTTATGAATACCCATTTTGATCCAATTATATTTTTATCTGCTGGTCTAGGGACCAATTCCCAAGTTTTATTCTTCTCAATCTACATAAGTTCTTCTTTCATAGCTTCCATTCAATGTTCATCTTTACATGCTTCACTTACAGTCTTTGGTTCAATCTCAGAAAGTAAACACAAATTTATCTCACCAACAACTCTGCTTCTTGTCAATACTCCTTTTGTCTTGTCTCCAATGATCTAATTTTTTGAATGATTTTTTTGCACATAGTTACGTGTCTTAGGGGACACCACCAGAGCTTCTTATTATTCATTCTACTTCTCTTTCTCATCATTCTTTTGTTCTTCCACAACTTCAATCCTTACGCAATCAGGTTCATCAAATACATACCCATCAACTTCAATTGAATTCTTCATTACTTCATCAACATTGACATTTGTGCTTTCTACAATCTCTCTCAGTATTTTATTGAAACATCTGTAAGCTTTGCTTCTAGTAGAATATCCAAGAAAAATACCTTCACCACTTCTAGCATCAAACTTCCCTAAATTTTCTTCATCTTGTCTTATATAACATTTGCTTCCAAATACCTTGAAATACTTAACAGTATGAATTCTTCCACACCATAGCTCATAGGGGGTCTTAGTACCATTGGATCTTGCTTGAACTCAATTGAATACATAAACAACAATGTTTATAACTTATATCTAGTAAACTTCTGGTAGACCAACTTCAATAATCATTGACCTAGCAACTTCTTGAATTGTTTTGTTCTTTCTTTCAACAACTCCATTCTGCTGAGGAGTTCTCAAAGAAAATATCTATCTTTTTATTCCATGAATTTCACAATACATATTAAACTCATGGGAGGTGAATTCACCACCTCTGTCAGACCTTAAGCATTTTATTCTCAAATTTACTTCATTCTCAACCATAGCTTTGAATGTCTTGAATCTATGTAAAGCATCTGATTTCTCTCTAAGAAATGTAACCCATGTATACCTAGAGTAATCATCGATCAAAAGAATAAAGTACCTTTCACCTTTTAGAATTCTCACTCTTGTAGGACCACAAAGATCTATATGAATTAAATCCAGTAGTCTAGTAGTAGATTGTTCCTTTGATTTGAAATGATTTCTTTCCTGATTCCCAAGCTGGAAATTCATGCAAATTACATTAATAGGCTTTGTAATCCTTGGTAAATCTCTCACGGCTTATACTACACTAATCCTTGCCAAGTTATCAAAATTAATATGACAAATTCTCTAATTCCATAACCAACTATCATTAATCTAAGTCATAAAGCAATGTCCATTAGCACCCTTAAGTTGATATATATTTCCTTCAAACTTCTTTCCTACAACAAGCACTGTTCCAAATCCTTTTCTGATTTTGCATCTCTCATCCTCAAATACAAGATTATATCCTTTACTACACATCTATCCAACACTTAAAATATTATGCTTTAAACCCTTAACATAGTAGACATCATCAATATTATGCTTGCCATCAAAACTTACTGAACCTATCCCATAAATCTTAGCACCAGTATCATCTCCAAACATAACTAATCCTCTATCATATTTTTCAAGTTTAACGAACTTAATCTTATCACCAGTCATGTGATGTGAACAACCACTGTCAACAACCCAATAGTTCTTTTCATGTTTAGCATGTAGGGAAGAGATTATTGTACCTTCATCTTTCTCTTTCTTCAGAGGGCATTCCTTCACCTATTTTTTAGAGTTAGCAGAAGTAGGTTCATTTTTTATAGCCAAGAAAAAGAATTCATTTTCATTAGGATCTCCATAATCAAATTATTCATTAGAAATACTAGAATCCTCATTGACATAATATGCTCTATTGATCTTCTTACCTTTGTTTTCTTTGATAAATATTTGTTTATTCCTTTTAGCTCTTTCTGAACATCTCAAAGCATAACGACCTATTCCTCCACAACTAAAGCATTTAAAGGGTAACTTACCTTCATAATTTCCAGAGCCTTTCTTCATCCTTCTCACAAAGTTAGCTTCTACTTCATCAAGATTTTCTTCATTCGGATCTTTAGCTTTTGTAGCCTTAAAAGAAGTTTATGATTTGGGTCCATTTCTCAAATTCATCTTTCTCGTCTCATTAGATGTCAGAGTTCCCAATAACTAATATTTAGTATAGGTCTTGTAGTCTATATGTTCTTCAATAGCACATAAATTTTCACTGTATGCATCAGGGAGAGTTCTAAGAATCTTCTTTACAATCCTAGATTCATCTATTGTAGCACCAAGTCATCACATTCCACCTACTATCTCATCCAATCTCTCTACATAGGATTTAACATTCTCATCTTCAGACATATGTAGGAGCTCATATTGTGTCTCCAAATTCTATAACTTTGCTTCTTTGACCCTTTATCTCTTTCATTTTCCTTTTCTAAAGCATCCCATACTTCTTTAGTAGTCTTCAAATTTTGAACTTTAATCAACTCGGAATGTGCAAGACGATTCTTCAAAATAAAATTCTCCTTATTTTTCACTTCATGTGCCTTGATTTCATCAGCTATACTCGAACCATTAGCAGGAGGGGTGTAAGTAGTCTTGTAAGCTTTCTCCACATCATATCCACAATACTCCAAATATTCTTCCATTAGTATTTTCTAGATAGCATAATTAGTTCCATCAAACTTTGGATACTCAATCATGATTTTTCCTGCCATCCCAGACCTTCCTTAAGCGATTAAGCTCTTCTCCAAGGAACCAAGCTCTGATACCAATTTTTGAACATGATAATTGAGAGGGGGGGTGAATCAGTTGTAACTGATTTAACCTTGAAAACATTCACCGGATCTTAGATCAATCACAAATCCTTTACTTTTCTAAAAATGATTAAACATTAAGTGCAAAGGCAGAAACTGAAAAGCATCACACAAACACAGTAACACCAGCTTTAAGTGGAAAATAAAATAAGGGAAAAACCACAGTGAGGATTATCTCACAATATAAAGAATATCAAAACTGATTACAAAGGATCACTGCCAAATTAGGCTCACTGTCAAAATAGGACTAACTGTTCGGATCAGGACTCATTGTCCAATAAGGGTTACCACCCGGAGGGCTCACTACCATAGAGATACAAAGAAGATATAAGAGATATATTATAGAGAGAATAAAATTTCAATGCAATAGAGATTTCCACCACAATTCGATTAAACACTTGCAAACATGCATGAATGATAGAGTACACCTTCAACTCACTACATCCAGAAACTTAGCAATTAGATTTTGCACTGATCTGCCACACTCGCATCACATAAACACATTGTTTACATATATCTTGCACTTATCTCTTTGTACACCTTTCACCAATATCTCACCATGTATTTATACCATCTTCAACTTTGAAACATATCAAAGTCGGCCATCCATCATTTAAATTCAAATTAGGTCGGCCCCAAAAAATTCTAGGGTGGAATTAGAATGAGGGCGACCCAAACACACGCTTGATGAGGATCCAAATAAGTCTGAACATGCTTCATGAACTTCAAAATTAGTGTTTAACACAAGGTCGACCAAACTAGTGTAAAACACATAGAACAATTAAGCACACACAACCCTTAACATGATCCAATCCTTCTAGACAATAAAATTATTTTCAACATGATCAAAAAATCTTAACTCTAGAACCACAAGTCATAAGAATCAACCAAAGAGAAACTTGGAGCAACTACATTTCTCCCGGACCTCAACTAGATACATAGAAAACCACAGTTCACAACTAGTGAACATAACTCACATTGTAGAATGAATTAGAAACCCAAAATATAGATATAGAAACTTCCAACAACCATGATCAACATATCTGAACCACACATACGAAAAAATATTGGAGCAAAACCCGAAGCAACTACTGAACACTTGTAACCTTTCTTCTTTACAATTTTCTCAATATCCTTGACATATATAACCAATAACCCACATCCATGAAATCAATAACAACAACCAATTGATAACTAGTTAACTAGTTGACATCAATGACAACACCTTCATTCTTGCAACAAGAAGATGTAGCGAAGTCTTTTCGAGAGAATGCTCCACATTCCTCCACTCTTGAATATTTTGTCTTGTGGTTTGGTATTCAATGTTAGTGTCTTGTGGATGTTTACTCCTATCTTTTCAAGTCACTTGTGTTCTCGAGGAGATCTTTGTGAACTGTTGAAGGTTGGAAGTGTTATTGGTTGTCTAGATTGGTCCAATAAATTCTCTACATTTCTCTGCATTGATGTCTCTGCTCTTGTAGCTTGGTGAATGTGCTCTCAATGTATGTGTAGTGTCTTAGTTTCAATATCATGTGCTAAAGTGGTTCACAAGCTGATATGTTAATGTTATATCTCATGATTAAGCATTATGTGTTTTTTGGAATATAGTTTTCTATTCCTATTTGATCTATGGTGGATATTGATTGCATGACAGTATGGAATAAGTGAATGAAAGTATTTTTTGATGTTTAGGGAACATCCCCATGTGATCCACACATTTATTATTGGTCGCTTTAATGATGCATTGTGTCTTGAGTTGGATTTTTGGGTTATTATGGATATCTGGCCAACAAGGCTTGTTCCTTTGCTTGCATTGTGTGCCTAGGGGGCTACACCAACAATGGAAGATGTGTTGTGATAGATTTTGGTCATAACTTATCATATTTGGGACCACATCATGTTAATTCAATAAGAAGTATGTTTATGGGTTGATTGGTTATGTGCTTCAATATTTCATCCATACCTTTCCTTGATGTCAACTTAGGTTGATGTGTGCCTATGCGTAAATGGATTTGGATCACATTAAAATAAGTGCTAAGAGTGTTTTTGTCCTCTCTATCTTCTAGATAGGACCACATTATTTTTTGGTGGTCGACCAATTAATTTCATTATTTATCCTTTTCCTGGCCGACCTAATTGAAGTTTTGAAGTGTTACAATGGATATATATGCAAGATCATGTAGTGTAGGAAAAAAGTATCACTTTTCACACTAAATTGGAGAATAAATATTAAATAAAAGGACTTAATGATGCCTTAATTTAGTGTTGTAATATGTATTTTACATGTTCACATTAAGTTTAGGGCCTTTTAATTAAAATGGACTTAATGGTGCCTTATTTTGAATGTTGTAAGGTGTACATTTACACTTTCACACTAATCTAGGGATTCATTAATTAATTGAGGTTAATTTGCATTAATTGGCCCCTTTAATTCAAATCTAAGTCTAATTAATTGCATATTTCGAGGGATAAAACCCGACATACATAAATTCCATAACATGATGTTTAACATTGAGCAATGTGTGTCCTAGGTAAGTGACCTAGGATCCATTCGCCATAGGGTGAATGGGTCCTCACTTAGGCCTAGGACCTAAATTCAAACTATTTTTTTGGTAGTTTTTCAATGATTTCAAATGTGTATTCAAATGTTGGCTTGTGATATTTGAATTTTGAGAATTAATGTTAAGATATGTATAAATAAGAGGTCATTTAACTATGTTTCACCTAAAAAGTTTTCATGAGCACCTAGAGAATTCAAGTGAGCATTTTAAGAGAATTTTCAAGGCATTCAAGAGTAGATTTATTGAAGATTATTACAACAATCAAGATTCCATTGTCATGTCAATGTCTTCTTGCATCATGCATGTTGTTTGAGCTAATATGGTGATGTCGAGTTCAAGATCTATTCAAGTATTCAAAGGCATTGCTTCAAATTAAGTTTCATGATCAAGATCCACATCCATTTAAGCCAATTCATGCAAGTTGCAAATCTACAATCAAAGGTTGAAACAAAGGTTAGTTGAGTTGTGACATTGCTTGTTCATTCATCATTCCTTCATACTATTTTGTTTCATTTCAAGGTTTAATTACCAAAACGGGGTTTGACCAAGGCAAGCCCCCATTCACCTAACAAAACAACATTTTTCTCTCTTGATGTGTGTTAACAAATTTTAGGTGGAAGATCTATTGAAGAGAAAAATTGCAAAGTTTTCAAAGTTGTCACCATTATTACAATTTCACGAAAACTCACCTATAGGATTTATTTTCAGCTCTTTGATAGTGAAAATTAGGAATCTGGGAGTGCAAACATAGCAGAAGAGAATCCATAAAGGATTTTTGGAGAGACGTAGCCAAGACCCATTTTCCATAGTGCGAACGAGTCTTTAGTGAGCTTCAAAAAGTGACTTTTGGATGCTAGTACACATTATTCTCCCCTTTCTAGGTCTGCCTTTTGATTGTTGTTTTGAGTAGTTTTGAGTACAGTCTTCTATTAACAATTTATAGCTTGCATTTTGGAGTTATTTGATGATTGTAATCTTTCTCCCTAAAGTTTTATTTGACTCATACCCCTGTCCTTGCATAAAGGAGAAATTTGCTGATTCATACCTTGATTTGAGTCACCTTTTTGGTTGTTAGTCATCTCATTGTTTGGATCTCATTTCTTGAATGAAATAGTGGAAAATTGGGTTATTTGTTATCATTTTGGTGAACCCCCTTTTCTATAACTCCATTTTTAACCTTTTCTGATCATTTTGGATGTAACAAGGTGGAGAAGTGTACAATTGTGAACACTACAACAAAACAGGCAATTAGTGCCAGATTTTAGTGCATTTGAGTTCATGAATTGGGCACTTTTGCTGGCACAAAACTTGGCGCAAATTGGTATCTTCACTTCAACGCTAGATTTAGCACTGGATTTAGTGCCATATTTAGTGCCGGATTTAGCGCCAGATTTAGCGCCAGGTTTAGCACCGACTTTTGTTGCTTCCAGTTTGGCTTCCAATTTTTCTTTTGGTTTTTCTTCTTATGTTGCTTCCACGTTTTCTTCCAGTTTTGCTTCTGGTTTTACTTCCAGGTTTGCTTCTGATTTTTCTTCCAGTTTTGCTTCAGGTTTTGCTTCCAGGTTTGCTTTTGGTTTTGCTTCCAATTTTGCTTCCAGTTTTGCTTCCAGTTTTGCTTCCAATGTTTCTGCCTATTTTACTTCCATTTTTGCTTCCAATTTTGCTTCCAGTTTTGCTTCCAATGTTTCTTCTGATTTTACTTCCATTTTTGCTTCCAATTTTGCTTCTGATATAACGTCGCTTGTTGCATCTATCTTTGCTTCCATTTTTGCGTCTTTTGTTGCTTCTAATATGGCTTCTATTATTGCATCTTTTGTTGCTTCTAAAATTGCTTCCATTATTACTTCTTTGTTTGCTACCAGAATTGTTTCTATTTTTGCTTCCTAGATAATGCCAAGTTTTGCTTCTATTGTTGTTTCCTATTTTGCTTCTAAAAATGCTTCTTTTCTCGCTTCCATTTATTAATTTAATATGTTTTATTTCAATTTAATTAGTTAAATATATCATGCCTCTTAAATAACTCATATGATTATAGAGTAAGTAAATTAAATATGTTTTATTTCAATTTAATTAATTAAATATATCATGCCTCTTAAATAAATCATATGGTTATAGAGTAAGTAATTTAATTATTTAACTCATATGATTAAATAACAAGATAATTATTATAACATGATCATCATTTATAATTAAAACAAGTGAGTCAAATATCTATATAAGTGATTAAAACAAGTGAGTCAAATATGCCACTAGATTAATAACATGTCAAAATGATACATGTCCAATAGTTGACATAATTCAAAATGATACATGTACAAATGATATAAGTAAAAATGATAAATTATATAACTCAAAATGATACAAGTCAAAATGATACATGTCCAAATGATATAAGTCAAAATGATACATGTCCAAATGATATAAGTCAAAATGATACATGTCAAAATGATACAACTCAATAATATGGTACTGTAGGTCGTGAAAATGATACATATGATAGTAAACATGAAAAGAGGCAGCATAACGATATATCAACAATGATCCATGATGCAGTCTATATGATCATGAATGTCCTTGGCTACTACCAACAACTGCCTCATCATCATCATCACCATCGTGATCATCATCGTTGTCATCATCATCGTCATCGGCCTTGGTGTCTTTTGTATCTATGTCATCATCATCCTCTGCCATGTGATCTGTACTAGAACCAACATATTCTAGATCTATATCATGAGGATCATCTTGAAATTCTGGAAGACCCGTGTTCTGCAAAAAAAAGTCATTTAAAATGAAAGTTATTATTTATTTCATGCAATAATTTATTTTTCTGTTGTATATCTAATATTACAACATGTGAAACGAAACCATAATCATATTACATCAATCAAAGTGCAAATACCATAATAAAATTTCAAAAAAATTACAGCTAATATGTCATTCTGATGATGTAAAATATGCAACAATTCTAATAAATGTTAGTAAAATATGCCAACATTTGGTGGAAGAGGAAGAAAGATGACTGGAACTCTGGAGGCCCACCATAATGGATTTCAATATTCAACCATGAGAGCAGAAGAGAGATCTGATATCATGTATCAAAACATTAAGCATGCATTATTCCAGCCAACGGAGAAGGAGATGATTACTTTGCTTCATTTTCATTTGCATAACCATATCATGGTATGAACCAAGAAGACCAAGGATGTCCAGTTTTATGTGGAGGTAATGGATGTGGTCCAAACTTTAGGAGGAGAAAGAAGGTCAATGTATGATCCTAATGAAATTGAGGAAGAACAACAAGAGAGGGATAGGAAAAATAAAATCAATGCAGAGTTTCAAGGATTTTTCAAGCGAGTAATAGAGCTATGGGAGCAGCCTCATCTAAAAGATTTTGAACTAGAGTTTGATTGTAATACCCCTTGTGTTGTTGATACTCTTTGATACTCTTATGTGTTGGTTTTGTACTTGGTTTGTGATAGTGATTAGTTCACCGGAATTGTTGTGTGTGGATTCATAGTATCGATGCCTCGTCCGCTTGTTAGGGCTTTCATAGACTAAAGGTGGGCCAAGAAGGCCGTGGTTGGAAAGATCGTTGCCTCATCTCCACGAGAGGTTAATGGTTCTGCATGAGTCACCCTATGGGGCCGACGCCTAGAGAGGTTGTTAGGATAACCATAGATGGGGGCGGCGCCTAGAGAAAGGCAGTCAGGATAACCCATTTAGGACTGTGCAATGACACTCTCCTCTAGCATTCCCTTGAGTTGTTTTATTGCTAACCTCTGGAAGTGGTCTATTGATATTTTTTGGTGATTTATTGTTGTTATGTTTCGGGTGTGGTCTTTTGATATTATGTTTCCTTTGTGTTCTCTTGCTTTTCGTGTCTGGAGTTTAGTCTTGCATTTTCTGTTTGGATGTGCTTGGTCGGGGATCCTTCCTCATTTACTCCTAGCACGGGGGTGTTCAGGTGGAACGTGCTACGCACCTCGTTGGGTCCCCTGTGATGCAGTTGTACCGTTCAGTGCAGAGTTTGCAGATACTTTAATGTTATGTTGTATATGTGGAAATATGTACTTTATATTTCCATGTTTAATTTATTGTAATTTGCATGTATGGTTTTATATGGATTATTCTTATCATTTTGGTTATTGTTAATGAATGTTTAAATGAAGATATGTGAATGAATGGATTACGTTATTGAAAATTGAATGTTACATCAGTTAAATTTGTTACGGGATAGTTTAGGTAATGTCACCTCATGTACCCCAAGGGAATTAGGTGTTTAATGTGTGATCATTAGCTATGTTAATTGCATTAGTAAACTTAGTGTTTAATCTTTATGTTTTTTTTTTTAAATTGTTGCATTTTTAGTTGTTCCTTTGGGGTTTGTGCGACGGGGCGTTACATTGATATACCATTTAGAGAGCTTGGTTTTCATTGAGTTCCTTTCAAAGCGTCTACTTTTATTGTTCCTACGGGAAATTGTTTGGTAGAGTTGGTGGAATTTCCTTTCTTAGTAATCACTATTAGTGAGATTGAGATTGTTAACCTTGAGAGAGTAGGACTTGGGAAAAAGGAATTTGATATGGGTATTGTTTTCATCCTATACAACCATTGCAAGAAAAGTTCAGCTAGCATCAAATAACCAACAATTTTGAAAATAACACGAAAATTTTTAGTTGCTGCTATGTCAGGAATAATATAAAAGGAAACAATGTTCCTTCCAGTGGCTTGATGATTGCAAATGAGGATTCATTTAATTTCAGTGGAGTAAAATGAAAATTAAAAGTAGTTGATTCATATAATATATGTACATTAAATAGTTTATGGTGCAAAATTATTTCTGATGCCTTCTATAGCTAAATGCTACACTCATTTCAGGCATCAAGAAAATGCATCCCACCTAGAGTTTGTGTGGCATTATTTTTTCCCTAGAATCCTTTTCGAAATCATCACCCTCAACTTGATTTAGGATAAAACATCAATAATGAGCAAATTAACAAAAAATCAAAAGTGAATAATACATAATCTATGTTGTAAAGTTAAAAAGTCTTACAAAAATACATATAAAACTCCAAAACATTTTCCATTTGTTCTTTAAAGTTTAGTCCAATCAACCAAAGCAAGAAACATATATCTTATTACTATTTAAATCAAAAGAAGATATCTAATATACAATTCAAAACATCAACATATGAGCTAATTTTTTAAAGTACCTATTCTCCTTCAAGTATTGATTCCTTAATAAACTCAATTTGGTCCTCAAATACATACCTGTCACAAGTTTCAAAGGAATCTATCATGAGAATCTAACCATGACTATATTTAACAATCTAAAACATTCATAATTAGATACAAGTGCTTTACAAATTCTACTACACATTGATGCATTCTTCATGTTGAAATGAGTGTTTAGAGATATGATAACCACATTCATGTCTTGAGTTAATCTCACTATCTAAGGAAGAAGTCAAAGTGCCTTGGAGCAACAATAGCATTCAACATCGACCATATGGTGTCTACATTTAAATAATTCAAAGTGGTCAAGTTCACTAAAATGCACCTTGTGATTAGAAAGAAACAAACCATAACTCCCTATAAAATAGGAAATTGGCAAAGAAAGAGCAAACAATCCCTTGCAAACTAATTACAAATTAGTAGCCTGAGAAGCTTCTTAGAGGCTTACACAAGAGACAAATCAAGAAACTTAAAATACATGCATAAATTTGATCATAAAAGTAATGCCGTGGTAACTATTTGGCTCCACAACATAATAAAGTTGTTTGAAAAGCTTTCTCAGCCACATAATATTCACGAGTTCCAAAATAAAAAATCTAATACAAAATTGTTCACTTGACCTTGAAGTTTCAATTAGTATGCTTATAGGATTCTATGTTGTAAAAATATATTCCAGTGGAATATGAAGTGCATGGTGAAGCATATTATTGAACTAAATCCTCCAGTACATTACTTATACAAGGATAATTTTCATTCCCCCAGTGGATGACCTAAGCAACGTGTTATGAAATATACCATCTATCTAATACCTAAGACTACCTCTTTGTAATGCTTCTATAACACTATTCAATTATTGGGGAATGATGAAGAGATCAACGAAATTGTGGAAAGAGAACACAACTTCATTTATGAGAACAAGAAAAATCAAATTATAGTTACATACATCAAAAGGAAATAGAACCATGTTTATTTTCATAATTGTGAACCATATCATTGGTGCAGGGCACCATGTAACTTCATGCCTCCATGGGGAAAATTTGTAAAATTTGAGTCTTCATCATATTGTGATTGTAAAAAGGTCATGTTTGTACCATTTTAAATGCATTTGAGTCATTAATAGGTTTCTAGGAGGTCTATGAAGTCAAAATGCAAAAGTTGTCATTTGTAGCAAAAAAATGCAAAATTGCAAAATGCAAAAAAGTGGAATGTGAAGAGTCATTTTGTAAAGGGAAGGTTGTTGGTCAATTATAACTGAAGGGTTAGTTAGATAACTATTATAGACACCTTTTAAGAGCCTTGTGAAGGTGTGGAAGAAGAGAGTACATTGTATCTTGAATAAATTTTGAATAAAAGTACCTTGTTTTGTAGATTTTAGCATTTTCTTGTTGTTCTTAGGCATGGTACTAGTTCGTACAATAATATCAAGCTTTATTTTTGGTTGGGTTTGATATATATTTGAATTATATTTCAAATAAAAGAGTTAATTTTGTTGAGTTTTAAGCTTTTTAGAGCCATTTTTCTGAGGGCAGTCCAGAAACCCTCATTTTAAGGGTTTGAGAGTCAAATAAAAGCATAAATCACAATTCCACCAATGTAGACCTCTATAAATTAGTGGAATGGGTTATTTTAGGTTGTTTTTCAATTTTGGTTATGTTTGCAAGTTCAGGGGTAGTCAAGTTCCAGGAGTTCTATTGCTGCCCTAGTGATTTTTCATCAATTTTGAGCATGAAGGCATAGCTACAAGTTGGGATTTTCTAAAAATACAATTTTAAAGGGTTGGAGATGGTTTGGATAGCATGTGTAGACCTATTATAAGGTTTTTTAAGTTTTTCCAAAGTGGTTTGTGGTTTGGAGTAGTTATTTCCAATAAACCCTCTTGCATATAGCCAAAATTAGGCCTCTAGGACAACAGGACAGTCATTTTTTGAGGGTTTCTTTCCAAAACAACCTCATTATATTTTTTGATATGTTTAAGAAGGCCGAAATGGGTTCTTGAATTTTTTTTTTTTTTGGATATTCAATTTGGTTTAAAAGATACACCCGATTTTGTCTATGTGGAACACTACAAGCAATTTGTCTTCTTGAGTATGAATAATGCAATAATGAAAGAACCGATGTTCTAAGAGTGTTTTGTTGGCTTAATCCTATCAATTCTATGATGTTCAAGGTGTGGTAAAGGTTCAGTAAGATTTTGGTGTCTTAAAACCTCTTTTTGGTGTATTTGGAGCTTGGAAAACCATGTTTCATTAAAGTAAATTTTTGAATTTTGAGCATGAAGGCATAGCTACAAGTTGGGATTTTCTACAAATAAAATGTTAAAGGGTTGGAGATGGTTTGGATAGCATGTTCAGACCTATTATAAGGTTTTTGAAGTGTTGTCAAAGTGGTTTGTGGTTTGGAGCAGTTATTTCCAATAAACCCTCTTGCATATGAGCCAAAATTAGGCCTCTAGGACAATGGGACAGCCATTTTTTGAGGGTTTCTTTCCACAAAAAACTCATTCTATTTTTTGATGTTTAAGAAGGCCAAAATGGGTTCTTGAAAATGTATTTTGTTTTAGGAGATTCAATCTGGTTTAAAAGATACACCTGATTTTGTCTATGTGGAACACTACCAGAAATTTATCTTCTTGAGTATGAATAATGCAATAATGAAAGAAATAGTGTTCTAAGAGTGTTTCATTGGCTTAACCCTGTCAATTCTATGATGTTTAAGGTGTGGTAAATTTTTAGTAAGAGTTGTGTGTCTTAAAACCTCTTTTTGGTGTATTTGGAGCTTGGAAAACCATGTTTCATTAAAGTAAATTTGTGAATGTTTAAGTGATCTTGCAAAAATATGTGTTTGCGTCTTTGAAGACCTTTGAAGCCCACCATCCTTTGCATCAATAATCTCCATTTTTTTCTTGTTCAGAGAAAAATGAAGATATAGAAAAATAGTGCAATTGTCTTGTGAAGCGGGTTTTGAAAAATGAAAATGTAAAATGCTTGCAAGAAAGGAGAAGGATATGCAAAATATTACAAACCCATGGTTTAGGGTTTCTGGGCTGAGCCCAAAATGTGGAAGGATTTATTTTGATTTCTAAGAAGTGAAAGATCGTGCCAAGAGGCTTGCACTCATTTTTCTAAGAGTTTGTATCTGCAATAGGAGTCACGGGTTTTCAAAAAACCCCAGATTAAAGACAAACCCAGATTGCCATTGAATAGAGCCCGCGGCCATAATCATGGAGCCATGAAGGAGGCTTAAAATAATAATAAAGAAAATTTTACACTCTGTTCTTTTTGGAAATAGAAAAAATATTCTAGAGAGGTCGCGACTAAGCTATCACCAGGAAAGAGAAAAAATGCAGAAATAAAAAAATATTTGATCATTTGATCAAACCAAATATGGAGAGTATGATTTGTTTCATTTCTTTTGCTAATGAGCTAGGTCTAGAGAAGCCAAGCCAAGATAGAAGGGATTCAAAATAAGGATGCATGGTAGAAACAAAACACCCATTCATTTGTATCTATTGAGTCCAAATCGAGCTTGTTTTGACATAAAACAGAGGTAAGATATAGAGAAATGGCGCATAGAAACTTACTCAACTTATTGTTGTTCGAAGAAATGCGAGCTACAAAAGTGCTTAGATTCCAGCCTCAAGAAAAGCAAGGTGTTGACAGAGTAAAGCAAGAGAAAAATGCATGAGAATTCAAGAAGGAATGTCTTTGAAAACACATTCAGATAAGTGGAAACAAATGATGAACCATGAAAGCTGTACCTAATTCAACCTCAACAGAAATTTTTGTGAAGAAAACTCTCAAAATCAGTGAGAAAATTGATAGAGACTCCTTCAGAAAGCTCAAGGTTTCAAACCCTAATGATGGCGGCATGTGCAGGGCAAGGGAGCTCGAAAAAACCAAGTGAAAATGAGAGTTGAAAATTGGAGCTTGGGTATTTTGTTCTAACTCATCATGGCAGCAAAAATATTGATGTGAAAAAACTCAAATATGTTTAATCATTGAATCTTTTAATATTCAAACAAATTTAGAAAACAAAATACATGCATTTTATAATAAAAAATACTATTATCTATTAAATTTATTAATTTGTATGTTCAATTAATAATTAAAAACTATTGATGTTATTTTATATACATTAAAAATATGAAAAATATCTTTAACAGTTATTAATTTTAATTTTAAAATATATATAAAATTTTTTTTATTTAAATAAAACTAAAATGAATATGAATTAAATATATAATTTAATCATTAAATTATGATTTTAATTATTATAATTTAAAAAAATTGTGTGATTGTGAATGTGATTGTGATATTACATTAGATTCCTTGCACCCTAAGATTTTTTTTAATTAAAATAGATCTGCCTCTTGCATTTCTTCCAAACCATTCATATTATTATTATGAAAAATAAATTCTAAATAATGATTAATATTCAACATATAAATTTTATTATTATTTATTTATTTTATAATATTTTACAAATTAAATATTACAATTTTTAATTGAAAAGAAGATAAAAATGCCATTTAATTAAAATGCTATTAATTCTCAAATTTAAGATCATACTATTATCTTCATATTATCCTTTAAAAATATTTTTTTATCCTTTACTCAAAATTTTTAAACATGGTCAAATTTGTAGATGATTGAATACAAAAATGAGGTGTATTATGCCATAAAATGTACAAAAGGGATATAGTTGATTTTTTATGCCCTTGCAGTCACACCAAGGGTATAGGGTTGAGGGTTGAGGGTTTAAGGGTTGAGGGATTAAGGGTTGAGGGTTGAGGGATTAAGGTAGAGAGTTTACTTGGGTTTAAGGGTTTAAGGATGTAGGGTTGGGGGTAGAGGGTAGAGGCCGGTTTAAGGGCCGAGGGTTGAGGGTTGAGGGTTTAGGGTTGATGGTTTAGGGTTGAGAGGGAGGGATGGATGGAGTGAGAGATGGAGGGAGAAGTGAGATAGAGAGGAGACTAGAAGAGGAGGGAGGGACAAATATATATGAGGGTTGAGGATCCAATGTATACTAAGGTAGAGGGTTGAGAATTGAGGGTATAGAGTTGAAGACCTATAGGGTTGATGGTTTAGGGTATTGGGTTGAGGGCATAGGGTTGATGGATTAGGGTTGAGGGTAGAGGCTAGAAGGTTTAAGGGTTTAGGGTTTAGGGTTGATGGTTAAGGGTTGAGGGTAGAGCGTTTAGGGTATACGTTTGAGGGTATATGGTTGAAGGATTAGGGTTGAGGGTCCAATGTATAGGGTAGAGGGTATAGGGCTTGATGTATTAGGGTTTAAGGGTTGATGGTTTAGGGTTTAGGGATTAGGGTAGAGAGGGAGGGATGGATGGATCGAGAGATAGAGGGAGAAGTGAGATATAGAGGAGACTAGAAGAGGAGGGAGGGACAAAGATATATGAGGGTTGAGGATCCAACATATAGGGTAGAGGGTTGAAAATTGAGGGCATAGAGTTGAGGACCTATAGGGTTGATGGTTTAGGGTATTGGGTTGAGGGTATAGGGTTGAGGGATTAGGGTTGAGGATAGAGTGTATACGGTTTAAGGGTTTAGGATTTGAGGGTTTAGGGTTGAGGGTAGAGTGTTTAGGGTATAGGTTTGAGGGTATGTTGAAGGATTAGGGTTGAGGGTCCAATGTATAGGGTACAGAGGGTATAGGGGTTGAGGGATTAGGGTTTAAGGGTTGAGGGTTGAGGGTTGAGGGATTAAGGGTTGAGGGAAGAGGGTTGAGGGTTGAGGGATTAGGTAGAGAGTTTACTTGGGTTTAAGGGTTTAAGGGTTGAGGGTAGATGGTATTGGGTTGAGGGTAGAGGGTAGAGGCCAGTTTAAGGGTTTAGGGTTGAGGGATTAGGGTAGAGAGGGAGGGATGGATGGAGTGAGAGATGGAGGGAGAAGTGAGATAGAGAGAAGGATAGAAGAGGAGGGAGGGATATAGATATATGAGGGTTGAGGATCCAATGTATAGGGTAGAGGGTTGAGAATTGAGGGTATATGGTTAAGGACCTATAGGGTTGATGGTTTAGGGTATTGGGTTGAGGGTATAAGGTTGAGGGATTGGGTTGAGGGTAGAGGGTAGAAGGTTTAAGGGTTGAGGGTAGAGCATTTAGGGTATAGGTTTGAAGGTATCTAGTTGAAGGATTAGGGTTAAGGGTCCAATGCATAGGGTAGAGGGTATAGGGGTTGAGAGATTGGTGCAGGAGCACCTAGGCTAACCTCCATTGTGTTTGTTATCAATTTTGGCTTGTACCTGACCTTGGCCAAGTCAGGATGGTAGTGTGTTTAGTTTGGACCTTAGAAGGTCTTGTTTGTGTGATGATTCAGTCACTAGGACTTAGGACATCCTAGTTTATTCAATGTTGTTAAATGTTGCTTTATCTAGCTTTGGACATCATATGTTAGAATATAAGGCATTAAATGAGTTATAACCACATGGTCATTGTTAGAAGGTTCCAAGAGACAGTTAAGGGAGTTGTTGGCTCGAGATCAAGGTGTTAGAGGTCCTAAGATTTAGGATCATGACACAATGATGGAAGTTGCAAAAGTTGTAAAATTGCATGGCAACATTTTGTGTGATTGCATGCAACTTAGTTATATTGGATTCCCTTGAAATCAGGGATGTGGAGTCGAGCAACTTTCCTTGAAACTTGGTAAAGGCTTCAAAATAGGTGTGGTGGCTCGTAGAGAGCAGTTAGAGGACATTGTAATCAAATTTTGGTGTGAAGGAATAGTGAATTTCGCTGCATTTTCTGTGTTTACCTGTGTGTCTTGAGAAACAGAGTTACCAAAGGCTTTGTGTATACTGAATCAGCACTGTATTTGTGTTCATAGAATAGTTTAGAGTAACTTTCATCTTGCATTCAGGTTACTTAGTGTAGATTTGTTGTTTCTAATTCATAGATTAGAGTGTAGAGTGTTAGTTTTCCTTGTTTTGAGCAGTTAAATTTAGAATGGCTCCCCCATAAGATCTAACCACGGGATCTCCCTGAATTTAGATTGAAATGACAGGGGAGCTAGTTACTTGTAAATATTTAGCAGTAGGGAGTGTAGGGAATGAAGCAAGTAATTTTAAGATCAAACCCTAGGTGAGCTAGGACTGCCCGGTTAGGAGTTTGATTGAGAAAAGTTGAGAACTTAGGCAGGGGAAGGAACTACTATACGGAAACAGTATGGTTTCAGGTAGGTCTTAGTCACATTTTGACATGTTGAAAAGGATTGAGGCTTGAACAATCCACTGGTGTGAGGAATCAGCAAGAAATCCTTGAAACCCTAGGAATTAGACCTAATTAGCCTATTTGCCCTTGAGAGTAGGAATCCACTGTACGGATGATACAAGGGTTTGAAACCTTTTAAATGTTTTAAAGGACTGAAAAGGGTGTCAGGAAGTGCCATTTAATTGGTAGGTTGTTTGACAAGTTTAAGAGAAAAAGGCAGAAAAGTGACTGGTAAGGGCTACAAGGATTAGGCCTCTTCAAAGGAAAAATCTTGAGATCGGGTAGATTGAAGATTGAAGACCCTCCAAGATGCATTCAATTGGATGTGAAATGCAAGAAAACAGTGTCTCCAGCTCCCCTGCAAGCAGTTCAAGCAAGATGATGAAGTTGGCACTTAGACTCTTCTAAGTCCAAGAGAGAGTAATCAGTTTTAAAGGAGGTGTTGGTCTTCCAAAGGTAAAGCACAAGTGGAGAACTCTTTGAGAAGAGTTGAAGCAAGACTTAGTTAATGATCTAAGTCTAAACAAAGTCCTGAAGTTGTCAGGTTCTTGGTGGAAGATAGAGAAAAGTCTTCTAGGAGATTGTGCAAGCAACCTTTTGGTTCACCATACACCATATTGGTATCAGAGCAAAGCTTGATTCAAGGCTTGTGATTGATGTTGCAGCCCACTGAGTCAGTAGGAGAGAACACACCAGAGGAAGAAAGAACCATGGTGACTAATGCTGAGTTAGCTAAAAAGGTAGAAGAGCAAGAGGAAGATAACCAGAGGCTAAGAGAAAGGTTATCTTGAATGGAGAAGCTCTTGGATGAAGTCCAAGAAACAGTAGACAAAGTGAAGGACAAGATAGAACAGAAGGAAGAGCAGGAAGCAAAGGAAAAAGAAGTGGACTTGGAGGAGGAAGCTCCAAAGCCTGATCCTGTTCTTGCTGAAGAACCCTTCTTGAAGGCACTGCAAGCCTTAAGTGGTAAAGCATTGGAAGGTGTGCCACTATTTAGTGGACAAATGGACCTTGATTCAGTAGTGGACTGGATTGAAAGCATAGAAAATCACTTTGAATGTGATGGTATAACAAAGGCCCAAAAGGTAAAAGTGGCTAAGTCAAGGTTGAGAGGAGCAGCTCTCACATGGTGGAAATTTGTACAAGCTGAAAGAGAGAAGGAAGGCAAAGGTCCCATAGTTTCATGGAGAGGAATGGTAACTAAGATAAGGTAGACCTATCTACCTGATGACTATGAAGTTCAGTTGCATAGGAGAAGACACAATCTGAGGCAAAAAGATATGGATGTTCAAACATATACCGAGGAGTTTCAAAAATTGTGCCTCAGATCAAAGGTGGTTGAAGATGAAAGCATCAAGCTAGCAAGGTACTTGAATGGGCTTAAGTGGTCTATCCAAGAAGACATGAGCCTAGTGAACTTCAAAACAGTCCGCCAATGCTATCAAATGGCTTTGAAGATAGAGGAGAAAGGAAAAAAGAAGCAAGAGAAAAACCCCAAAAGTAGAGGTAAAGGGAAAGACAACAGAGGACAAAGAGGTGGTTATGGTGGAAGAAGTTTAGAACCAAGAGCCCAAGGAGAAGTCAGATACTTTGAGCAGCAAGAAGGAAGCTCTAGTAGAGGTGGTAGAGGAAGAGGTTCCAGCTCCAGAGGAAGAAGTGGTGGACAAGGAAGAGGTAACTACTTCACTAACATGAAATGTTACCACTGCAATCAATTGGGGCACCCGGCCTATAGATGTCCAGAGAAAGGTAGTACTTCTCATGGAAGTGACAAGAGAACTAACCTGGTCCATGATGAGGCTACTGCAGCAGATAAACATCCTGAGGTACCATTGAATTCAGAGGAAGGTGAGAACCTCATGATGAGGAGAACTTTGATTAAGGAGCCAGTGAAAGAAGAACCAAGCCAAAGGAGGTCCTTGTTCAGGATAAAGTGCAAGATGATGGGGAAAGTGTGTAGAGTCATCATTGACTCAGGTTCTACTGACAATATTGTGTCAGAGGAGGCAGTCAGCAAGCTGAAGTTGACAAGGATACCCCACAACAATCCTTACAAGGTCACATGGCTCAATAAGGGTCAACATGTCTTGGTGAATGAACAAGCATGGGTGGAATTCTCAATTGGTAGGTACAAGGACAAAGTTTTGTGTGATGTGTTACCTATGGATGCATGTCACTTGCTCCTAGGTAGACCATGGAAATTTGACCGCCAAGCTGTGCATGATGGAGCAAAGAACTCCTATACCTTCAAGAAAGATAAGGTGACTTTCAAAATTCAGTCTTTGCTAGAAGATACAGAGGTGCAAACAACAGGTCCTAAGCTGCTCATGGTTGGAGAAAAAGAGTTCCTAGAAGCCTTGGAAGAAGGAGGAGTTGGTGATGCAGTGATGATCAAGCCAAGAGAAGTGAGCAAAGAGAAAGCAGCTGAAAAGCAAGAGTTGCCTAAGGAGATACATAAATTGTTGCAGACCTATGAAGGCATTGTAAGTAGTGGTCAACCAGCAACATTACCTCCTAAAAGAGCCATAAGTCATAGGATAGACTTGATACCGGGAGCTACCCTTCCAAACAAAGCAGCTTACAAGATGACACCTCAACAAAATGAGGAAATAGCTAGGCAGATTCAAGAACTTCTAAACCAAGGTCTCATTAGGAAAAGCATTAGTCCATGTGCAGTACCCACTGTCTTAGCACCTAAAAAGGGAGGAGAATGGAGGCTTTGTATTGATTCCAGGGCAATAAACAAGATAACCATCAGGCATAGATTCCCTATCCCTAGGATTGAAGATCTCATGGATTTTCTAGGTGAAGCTAGGTACTATACCAAGATAGATTTAAAGAGTGGTTATCACCAAATTAGGATACATGAGGGAGATGAGTGGAAAACAACTTTCAAAACCAATGAGGGTCTCTATGAGTGGCTAGTTATGCCATTTGGATTGTCTAATGCCCCCTCCACATTCATGAGACTCATGAATGAAATCCTCAAAGACTACATTGGATAATTTGTAGTGGTGTATCTTGATGATATACTAATCTATAGCAGAACAAGAGAAGAGCACCTCCAACAGATATAGTTGATTTTCAAGAAGCTGCAGGAGGAGAAGCTGATGATCAATCTGGAAAAGTGTGAGTTCATCAAAACAGAGCTGGTGTACCTTGGATTTGTGCTATCACATGGAAACTTGAAGATGGACAGCAGCAAAGTGGAAGCCATCCTCAATTGGCCTACTCCAAAGACAACAACAGAGGTAAGAAGCTTCCATGGTCTTGCTCAATACTATAGGAAATTCATAAGATAGTTTAGTGCTATTTGTGCTCCTATGTTGGATACCATTAAAGGAGGAATGAAGACTAAGTTTGTATGGAATGAGAAAGCTAACAAGAGTTTTGAGTTGCTGAAGGAGAAGATAGCTACCCAACCTGTTTTGGAGTTACCAAGCTTTGAGAAGCTATTCACCATTGAGTGTGATGCAAGCAATGTAGCTATTGGAGCTGTTCTCAGTCAAGAGGGCAGACCGGTGGATTTTCATTTAGAGAAGTTAAGTGAAGCCAAGAAGAAGTATTCTTCTTATGACCTTGAAATGTATGCATTGGTCCAGGCTTTAAGAAACTGGAGGCATTACTTGCTTCCCAAGGAATACATAGTATATTCAGACAACCAAGCACTCAGTTTCCTGAATTCACAAGAGAAGTTGAGTCACAGACATATGAAATGGGTGGAGTACTTGAAAGCTTACACCTTCAATATCAAGCACAAGAAAGGAGCTCTCAATAAGGTGGTAGATGCCTTGAGCAGAAGAGTCCTCACAATTTAGGAAATTCAGTTGAAGAGCATGGGAATAGATCATTTCAAAGATCTATATGCAGATGATGAAGATTTTGCAGACATCTATAAGGTATGTGCTGAATACAAGAATCACTTTCATAGTAAATATGTTGAATATACTTTGTAAAGTGATCTTTTGTTTAAAGGGAATCAGCTATGTGTTCCTAGAGGCTCCATTAGAGAAAACTTGATACAAGAAAAGCATAATGGTGCATTGAGTGGTCATTTTGGGATCACCAAAACTCAGGAACTGGTTCAAAGGTTTTACTTTTGGCCAAGGATGAACCTATATGTCATAAGGTATGTGGAGAGTTGTATGGTGTGTCAAAAGGCCAAGGGTACTTCTTCAAATGCAGGCCTATACCAACCACTGCCTATTCCTACTAGGCCATGGGAATGCTTGAGTATGGACTTTGTAGTTGGGTTACCCAAGACAAGGCAAGGCATGGACAATGTTTATGTGGTTGTAGACAGATTCAACAAAATGGCTCACTTTGTGCCATGCCAAACAACCAATGATGCCAGTCAAATAGCCTCTCTTTTCTTCAAAGAGATAGTAAGGATTCATGGATTACCAATCAGCATTGTATCAGACAGAGACACTAAGTTTATGAGTCATTTTTGGAAGACTCTTTGGCAAAGAATGGGCACTAATTTATCCTTTGGATCTGCATACCATCCCAAAACTGATGGTCAGACCGAAGTTGTAAATAGGACACTTGGAAATCTCTTAAGATGCTTGACCAAGGAGTATGGTCAACAATGGGATCAATTGATTGGACAAGCTAAATATGCCTATAATGATAATGTCAACAGATCAACAGGGAAGAGTCCCTTTGAAATTTTCTATGGACTACATCCTAGAGGTGTTTATGAGCTGAGAGAGTTGAAGGATGGAATCAAGGGAAGTGGATATGCTGATGACTTTGCCTATGCAATGCAGGAGATTCATGAGGCAGTCAGAAAAACATTGGCAGAAAACACCATGAAACATAAGACTAAGGTGGATGAGCATAGGAAAGAAGTTCAATTCCATGTTGGAGACTTAGTAATGGCACATTTGAACAAGTCTAGACTGCAGAAAGGAGTTCCTCATAAGTTGCAAATGAAGAGGATAGGTCCCTGTCCAATCCTAGAAAAATATGGAAACAATGCATTTAAGGTGTAGCTACCGGATGACAGTGGACTGTCGCCTATTTTCAATGTTGCAGGTTTGGTGCATTATAAAGGACCACCACCAAACATGGATCAGACCCTCCATGAAGTCATCCAAGATGTGGAAGAACTCAAACTGCCCTCTGCTACAGTCAAGCAAGCTGACAAGATATTGGATACCAGGGTCTATAAGAGGACTAGAACCAAGGAGTACAAAGAACATCTGATTAAGAGGAATGATCAATCTAATGCTGATGCAGTGTGGATCAAGGAGTCAGAGTTCAAGAAGTTGGGGATTGATCCAAACTTGCCCAATCCAAGGGTGGATTGAAATCTTTTGTTTTGGGGAGGATGGTGAAGGAGCACCTAGGCTAACCTCCATTGTGTTTGTTATCAATTTTGGCTTGTACCTGACCTTGGTCAAGTTAGGATGGTAGTGTGTTTAGTTTGGACCTTAGAAGGTCTTGTTTGTGTGATGATTCAGTCACTAGGACTTAGGACATCCTAGTTTATTCAATGTTGTTAAATGTTGCTTTATTTAGCTTTGGACAACATATGTTAGAATATAAGGCATTAAATGAGTTATAACCACATGGTCGTTGTTAGAAGGTGCCAAGAGACAGTTAAGGGAGTTGTTGGCTCGAGATCAAGGTGTTAGAGGTCCTAAGATTTAGGATCATGACACAATGATGGAAGTTACAAAAGTTGTAAAATTGCATGGCAACATTTTGTGTGATTGCATGCAACTTAGTTATATTGGATTCCCTTGAAATTAGGGATGTGGAGTCGAGCAACTTTCCTTGAAACTTGGTAAAGGCTTCAAAATAGGTGTGGTGGCTTGTAGAGAGCAGTTAGAGGACATTGTAATCAAATTTTGGTGTGAAGGAATAGTGAATTTCGCTGCATTTTCTGTGTTTACCCGTGTGTCTTGAGAAACAGAGTTACCAAAGGCTTTGTGTATACTGAATCAGCACTGTATTTGTGTTCATAGAATAGTTTAGAGTAACTTTCATTTTGCATTCAGGTTACTTAGTGTAGATTTGTTGTTTCTAATTCATAGATTAGAGTGTAGAGTGTTAGTTTTCCTTGTTTTGAGTAGTTAAATTTAGAATGGCTCTCCCATAAGATCTAACCACGGGATCTCCCTGAATTTAGATTGAAATGATAGGGGAGCCAGTTACTTGTAAATATTTAGTAGTAGGGAGTGTAGGGAATGAAGCAAGTAATTTTAAGATCAAACCCTAGGCGAGCTAGGACTGTCCGGTTAGGAGTTTGATTGAGAAAAGTTGAGAACTTAGGCAGGGGAAGCAACTACTATACGGAAACAGTACGGTTTCAGGTAGGTCTTAGTCACATTTTGACATGTTGAAAAGGATTGAGGCTTGAACAATCCACTGGTGTGAGGAATCAACAAGAAATCCTTGAAACCCTAGGAATTAGGCCTAATTAGCCTATTTGCCCTTGAGAGTAGGAATCCACTGTACGGATGATACAGGGGTCTAAAACCTTTTAAATGTTTTAAAGGAATGAAAAGGGTGTCAGGAAGTGCCATTTAATTGGTAGGTGTTTGACAAGTTTAAGAGAAAAAGGCAGAAAAGTGACTGGTAAGGGCTACAAGGATTAGGCCTCTTCAAAGGAAAAATCTTGAGATCGGGTAGATTGAAGATTGAAGACCCTCCAAGATGCATTCAATTGGATGTGAAATGCAAGAAAACAGTGTCTCCAGCTCCCCTGCAAGCAGTTCAAGCAAGATGATGAAGTTGGCACTTAGACTCTTCTAAGTCCAAGAGAGAGTAATCAGTTTTAAAGGAGGTGTTGGTCTTCCAAAGGTAAAGCACAAGTGGATAACTCTTTGAGAAGAGTTGAAGCAAGACTTATTTAATGATCTAAGTCTAAACAGAGTCTTGAAGTTGTCAGGTTCTTGGTGGAAGATAGAGAAAAGTCTTCTAGGAGATTGTGCAAGCAACCTTTTGGTTCACCATACACCAGAGATTAGGGTTTAAGGGTTGAGGGTTGAGGGTAGAGGGTACTAGAGGGTTGAGAGTTTAAGGGTTAAGGGATTAAGGGTTGAGGGTTGAGGGATTAGGGTAGAGAGTTTACTTGGGTTTAAGGGCTTAAGGGTTGAGGGTTGAGGGTAGAGGGTATTGGGTTGAGGGTTAGAGGGTTGAGGGTTGAGGGTAGAGGGTATTGGGTTGAGGGTAGAGGGTAGAAGGTTTGAGGGTTTAGGGTTGATGGTTAAGGGTTGCGGGTAGAGCGTTTAGGGTATAGGTTTGAGGGTATATGGTTGAAGGATTAGGGTTGAGGGTCCAATGTATAGGGTAGAGGGTATAGGGGTTGAGGGTTTGAGGTTGAGGGTTGAGGGTTGATAGATTAGGGTTGAGGGTTGAGGGATCTTTTGATGCAAGTGAAATGTAGGCAAGCAATTGAAGGCGAGTGAATATTGGGGAAGGATTTTTTGTTCTAACACCCCTAATCCCTTAACCCTTAATCCTTGCTAGATCAGAACAATTAGGCACTAATCTGACACTAAATTTGGTGCTAAATCTGTTGTTAAACCCAACGCTAAATCCGGCGCTAAACCCAGTGCTAAACCTAGCGCTAAACCTGACACTAAACTCGGCTCTAAACCTGACTCTAAATCCGGTGCTAAATCCAGTGCTAAATTTGGTGCTAAATCTGACATTAAAGTAGGCACTAATTAGTGTTTGATTTAGCGCCTACATGTTCTGATCAGCACAAAAAATGCCAAAAATGGTGCCATCCCGATAAATAGCGCTGACTTTTTTAGAAAATTGGAGAAAAATACATTAAAACAGTGGGTGGAAGCAAAAAATAGAGCAAAAAAGGGAGCTAATCATAGGGATTTATTGTAGTGGAATAAGTGTGTGTGCAAATTGTATTGATTATCCAGTAGTGATAGTGCTAAAGTGTGTGAAAGGAAAGATCAATTGTGCTATTACACCTTAATTAATAGAGTGTTGTGTTGGCAATCATTATAATTCTCTCTAAATCATATTGTATCCTGCTCTGAGATAGTGAATCTCATTAGTTCCCTATATCTTGCTCTTGAAGTTGTGTTGTCTTCAGTTCAACAAGTTCTTTGTATCTTTCTCTAAGGTAGTGAGCCTTCTTGCAAGTCCTTTTGGTAGTGAGTCCCTCATTGGGGTTTCCACATAAATCTAGTGTTAATTTTTTGTCACTATTTTTGATTTGGTTAGAAGTAGAATTGCTATATCTTTCATTGTTCAAGAAGTGTTGAAGTTGTTAAAGATTCAAACTACTATATCATTCTTTATTACTATTCTGCTTAAAGGTTTCTTGATTTGGTAAAGAAGGTTGTCTTGAGTCGAAAGAGTTAAGTTCCAAAAGGGATTAAGTTTTGATAAGATTGATTCACCCCCATCCCAGTCTTCAAAAATGTTCAACATAGGTATGGTCCCCACGACTAATTTCATTTATAAATAAAGTTGTATGAATATTAATTGAAGAGGAGAAAAATGTAAAAGGAATAGAACATAGGATGAAAGCTAATTAACACAAAACAATTCAAGATATACACCTTTTATCCCTTCTTGGATTGAGCTAAAGTGATGCACCCATGTCACTTGATTTTATCTTTGGTGTGTGGATAGATCTACAAAACAACATAAGCTTGGTAATGTAGAGATTGAAGAGATGAAATTAGTCATAATAAAATTATTTAATTAAAATTGGAAGAATAACTAGTGCGATTTGATATCAGGAATGTTAGTTGATTTTCACGTGTCTACATTTTGTCCCTCTTTGAGACAATGCATTTTTATATCCTTGTTTTGAAGAAATTGAATAAATTTCTATTGCATGCCCTAGTCAACCTTGGTAAATGAAAATGGAGGTGGGATGCCCCCTTAGGAGTTTGGTGGATAAAATTATTAATTTTTTTTTAAAGATAGACTCACAAAAAATGAAGGAATTTAAAGGGAGATAGTGGGAAATGGTAAAATTTTAAAAAATGATGTGAATGGGTTTGAATGGGTAGAGTTGAGGTGAAAAAATATGTTGGAGAAATGGAGGGAAAGTAAAACAGTGAGAAATGGGGGTGCATGGGGGTATAAAAAGTGGGTGAGAGGAATTTTGTCCTCATTTGCACTTTTTTAGTTGGGAGAAGTGGAGAGATCTTTAGCTTTGTGAGAGTGATTTTGGGGAGATAATGGTGGGGATTCCAAAGGGCAATCATCGAGTGGAGTGGGTGTGGAGTTTTGGGTGGAGGGATGTCACACTAGATGAGGTAGGGTTTGTAAATTTTCTTGTCATTTGCATGATTATTATGCATTTTTAATTAGGGTTTTGTGTGGGGCATGTTTATATTTTGAAGTTTTTTAAATCTAGGGTTTGTAAGGTTTGTGAAGATGGGAGCAAAGTGGAACACGTGTTTTTATGCATGGAGTATAGTAGGAAATTACAACTTTTTATTTTTATTTTTGCATGTTATTTTTGGGGATGATTGTGCTAGATGTAGGTTTAGATGTGTTGGCTCACGAAACAAATACGTCACCACATGTGTTGCATGCATATGCGTGGCTCGTGTGCATGCGGTGGTCATGTCAATGGCGCATATGTGTTGATAAACATGAATAAAATACACAAGTTTTTTCTTACATAGATGTGAATAGTTAGGTTTGAAATGTGTCAAAGGGGGGTTTGACTCGATGACATCTGAAATGTTTTGTAGAATGGGGGGTTATGAAAGTGAGAAATTTAGATTAACCAAGTCATTTGGTTGGATGTAGGGTGGGTGGGAGTCATTGATTTCTCATGAGAGGCATCCCAATGCTTTGAGTTTGAGATGGCATATTAGCGAGGATGAGGGGGCTTTGTTAGGAGTAGTAGGTTTTTTCCATATCACCTATATGACAAAGATCTAAGCTGATATGGTGATGATGATAACATTATCTAAGAAATGGTATAGCAAGCAGAGCTCCTTTTTATTACTAATGGGGGAAATGGTGATCACCCTGGAGGACATGTTGAGGATTTTGCAAATCCTAATCCATAGGGAGTGAATAGTGTATGACATAGATGGTGGGGAGTAGGCACTCAACCGAGTGTTCATGACAAGTGATCTTGGAATAGACGAATATGAGATTAGCTTGAGCTATATGTAGGAAAATTTTGATATGTTACTTGTGTTATTGGTGACGGTGGTGAGCAATGTACTAGCCCCTGATAAGAGGAGTCAGGGGTTTCCTATTGGGTACGGGAGTGTAATTGAGAAGATGTTAGATGATGGTGTATGCATAGGGTCCATGTGTATTGGATACGTTGTATCATTAGCTTCACCAGGTTGTGTATAGATATGGGGAATTCTAGGATGTGGAGTGACACTCCTATACATATGGGCATGGGAGCACATAACGATCATGCGACCAGTGGTAGATTGAGCACGGGTACTCATATTTCCTTATGTGTATAGTTATGGTCAAGAAGTGGCATATCACAAGTTGAGAGATGTTCCCTATTAACGACAAGTCATAGATGATTTGGTGAGTTTCACATGGAGACCATGGAGATAATGTAAGGAATGGTCAGATGATGGGGAGCATCTACCAAAACTGTCAGTAGAGGTGCTACTTGATTGGGAGGGTGACTCAAATCATTGAGTTATATTTTCTAGATAGGGTATGCAAACAGTTTGGGGAGCAACGAGATGTACTAGCCAGGGAGGTGATATTTTCTCATACCTCTAGAGAGGTAGTGCATTGTGGACTGATGGTTAGTGAAAAGACGATGATCACAAACTTTAAGGGGTTGGTTCTTGTGTGATCGATTTTTAGAGCATGATAAATGTAAATTAACACAATAAATAAAACACACCGATAAGACATTATATCAAAAACAGAATATTAAAATAATAGAGATGCAAACTCAGTATTTTGTTATTGATGTCGTCCTATCGGTCTTTATCTCCAGTGTTTTTGTCGATTCCAGTTGGTTCTTAGATCTTGGTCTAGGCTCAACAAACGGTCTTCCTAGAGAACAAGATTGAATGTTGAATGTATGCAATGCTATGCTAAGACATGATTATTCTAATGCTAAACATGATTGATAAAATGAAAGATTACGATAATGCTATGAATACTAAAGCCGATAATGACAATGCTAAGATGCTATAATGCTAGAATGCAAGTAATCTCTAATTAGCCTGTTATGTGTTGTAACCATTACTTGGATTTGCAGTGCTATTTATAGAGTTTTTGAAAGCTCCTGATTGGCTAATATGATCAACGATTGTGAAAATTCCTGACAGATCGAACGGTTGAAGATGGATAAGACTGAAGAAAAATAGAAGAAAACAGAAAGCAAGATTTGCTTTCTTTTTAGTAAAAAGATATATGATGAGATGATAAAGATGAATTGTAAAAATCATCTTTTTGTGAGATTTTGGAAAGATTTAAAAAGATAAATAATGAATTATGAATTCAATTATTTATTTATGAGTGACATGGAAGATTTTGTTAAGATTTGAAAGATAATGAAAGATTTCATAATTAAATAAAATATTCAATTATGATTTGAAAAGATTTGGAAGATATTTAATTAAATAGAGATATTTAATTAAATTTGTGGAAATGAAATTAATTAAATAAAATATTTAATTAATTAGAAGAAAGATTTGAAATAGGAGAAAAGAAATTAAATTTGATTTAATTAAACTTAAATGTGATAATTCATTTAAATAAACAATGATATTTATTTAATTAATTAAGTGGACTTAAGAAAGTGATAAAATGAATTTATTTAATTAAAGTGGAAGAATAAAGTGGATGAACAATATAATCAAATCAAATTAATTTAATCATATGTAGAGGAATTAATTAAATAATAAATATTTAATTAAATGCCAGGATTTAGACATGACCAATTTTTATGCATATACAGTTCTAATGCAATGGGTGTCAAGAGTAGATATTGTGGATATAGGGACTACATGAGCATATGTTAGATGGTGGGTAGGGATGAGACCCATACAATTGATATATCCTACAAGTGGGGATGGTGGAGGACAACAAGTAGAGAGGGGAGAGGAGAGGAGGAGGATAGCTAGGAGATCACATCACCAAGTCGATCATGGGGATGATGGAGGGGTGGTGATTATAGAGGAAATGGAGGATCAGGACCCAATTCTCAACCAATAGTGGTGTTACCACTTGTGGTATAGTAGGTAGTGTTGTCACATGTAGTGGGAGAGAAAACGATATAGTCTCCATCAGTAGGAGATGAGGTAGTGCACTCTCCACCAGTAGGGGAGGAGATAGTGGGTCACAATGAGGATGAACAGGTTATAGCCTTGCAAGCTCAAGTATAGAGTTTGTAGGTACAATTAGTGAGTGCATAGGTACAAGTGTAGGGGTTATAGGTACAAGTGCAAGGACTAATGACAAAGAGGGATACATGGTGATTCAGTCTCAGTGAGTAGAGTAGTCATATTTGAGGATCCAAGAGATTGCACAGGTCCTACTACAATGATGGTCATAGAGATTGGATGGTAGGTGTAGGAGGCTATGTACTACATGGGTCTATATGAGGGAGTAGTACCACAAGATCAACGAGATCCTAGTGATACACACAATAGATCAAAGAGATTGAGATCACAAAGATCAGTGAGTGAGGGAGTGATGGGGCCACTACCTCCTAGATCACTACAAAGATAGAGTGTCTAGTAAGAGGAGAGATGGTCATAGGATCTAGGACCGTTAGGGTCATGGGATCCTACTCCTACCCAATCAGAGGGAGGGAGATATTTATAGATCCATGCATTTTAGTTTATGCACTGATTTTGTAGACACATGATTTTGGCCCGAGGGAATTGATGTATTATATATTTGTATCTGATTAGCCCTTGGGAAAGATTTGTATGGCATGTAAAATGACATGTAATTTTTTGATATACATACAAACATACATACATACATACATACATACATACATATACATATATATACATATACATATATATACATATACATATATATACATATAAATTGCATATAAATTGCATATATATATATATATAAATTGCATATATATATATATATATATAAATTGCATATATATATATATAAATTACATATATATATATAAATTGCATATATATATATATAAATTACATATATATATATATTGCATATATATATATATATATATAAATTGGCCTGCATATATATATATAAATTGCCATATATATATATATAAATTGCATATATATATATATAAATTATATATATATATATAAATTGCCATATATATATATATAAATTATATATATATATATATATATATACATATATATATATTGCTTGCATATATATAAATGCATGTGCACATATATATATATATATATATAAATTGCATATATATATATATATATATAAATTGCATATATATATATATATATAAATTGCATATATATATATATATAAATTGCATTATATATATATATAAATTGCATATATATATATAAATTGCATATATATATATATAAATTGCATATATATATATATGTAAATTGCATATATATATATATGTAAATTGCATATATATATATATGTAAATTGCATATATATATATATAAATTGCATATATATATATATGTAAATTGCATATATATATATATATAAATTGCATATATATATATATATATAAATTGCATATATATATATATATATATATATATAAATTGCATATATATATATAATGAGATATGATGATATGATCTTGTTTGATTTATGTGATGTTTTTATGACTTCTATTTGATTTTGATATGTGATGATGTTATGGATAGACTAGATGTAATGGTTATGATATATACTTGTGATGATTATTATATATGCGATGTTGGATATTTTTATGAGATGCATTGTATGGTTCCTAACATGTTTTTATGTAGGATATATGGATGTACTATGCTTTGTTTTTTGTTGTTTCTTGATACATGCATGGATGAGAGTTAATATATTAAAAGATCAATGAGGAAATGATGATTGTTGATCGGTGTCACTTAATACCATATATGATGAATGAGATGAAGTAGATAGAAATGAGATAGATAGATAGAGATAGATTGATGTAGATGTGATATGAAAAATGATAGATATTGTGCTTTCTATTTTGTGTTATTTTTTTATCATCATAAAAATTTTTATTATGTGGCAAGCAGATGTATGCACACCATAGCATAATAATCCATGGTAGAGTTTGTATCCTTTTTCCTAAAGTTTTTGATATGTGACAAGTGGATATATGTACACCAAGTTGAGACAAACCTTGGTGACTTTAGTATTTGTTGTCGGGATGAAGACACAACAAACAAGGATTATTCTTAAATGTACTAGAAATGATGGAAACTTGTTAGAACGTGCAAGGAAATATAGCTTCACAACATGACAACCTTAATGTATAAAGGTGATTGATGACCTTATATACGTAGATAAATTTTTTAATGCACTCAAATCTACTCCAATACACACAAGGGTCATACCTATCATAGTAACACTTAAAAATATTCCACAAACGGGTGATCCCACAATACTGGTTTACAATTTTTGGCCAAACTGGACACTGAAATAATTATTTTTAACTAAATCTTCACTTTCTGGCACCTATAGCGGCTAAACCGTGAGGAATTTGAAGATGATGCAAAATAGTTTTTCATGACATTTTGTCTGTAGATTCTAAATATATATATTTTTAAATTTTTTGGAATAGATTGCACTTCTTTTTCCATCTCCCTTGAAAACTAGTTTTTTTCACAAAACAACATTTTTAAAAAGTGACGCTCACCGTATAACGCATAATTTTTTTTCCATGAAGGATAAAATTATAATTCTTTCAAATTTAGATTTGTAACTCCAATATCTAGTGCTTTGACTTAGTTAAATAGTTTTTTATTGAATATTTATTCTTTAATCAATTCAAAGTCAAACCAATTACAATTCAGACATAGCACGACCGTATAACACGTAACTTTGTTTGTATGTATCGAAATTCATTTTTTTTCTTGGATCAAGGACTTCAATATTTGGTGCACTCATATTTTTCAATTTTTTTTGATAATCTGCTGTTTTTCCACATGTGCAAAACAAAGAGCTTGATTTTTGGTGAAAAACCTATGTTTAATAAAACTAAAAAAACAAATACATAATAAAACCAAAACATATTAAAAATATATTTGTTGGATAGCTCATTCCGAGGACTACCTGATTCTAGTTGGGTTTGTGAAGTCTCCGCCATTTTCATCTTTAACTCGAGCTCCGAAGTGCAATTTTTTCTTTTCTTTTGTGAACAAGGTAAAAAATTAGGGAAAGGGGGGGGTTCGCCTGAGCCAGGGGGTTCAAACGAATCAGGGTTCATTCGAACCCCCTTCCATAAAGGGGTTTCCATTTGTTTTTTTGGCCGATTGGTCCATACATGCATTAAATGGGTTTGCTCAAACCCTGGTTCAAGTGAACCCTCTTTTGGTTCGTTCGAACCAACTAGTTCATTTGAACCCCCAAAATGAAATTTTTTGGCATGGGGTCATTTTTTACAAGTTTTCCTTCCTCATTCAAATTGTAAACCACTTTTGTGGGTTTACCCTATAAGTTTTGAATCATGATGTGAAGTATGTATGTGTATATAATGAGCAGACAAGGTATATTTTGTATAATACATCTAATTAGGTCGACCTAATTGATGTTGTAAGTGTTTGTGGATGAAGCAGATATATATGTAAGCTCTTTTTTGGTGTTTTGGTGATAGAGATGTAATGCGATGTGTAATTGATGTGAACTATGCGAATATGATGTGAATGCAGAGGAGAATAGAGTATTAGTACAGATGAGTATGAAGTGTGTAAAGTTAGTAAAACACAACATATGAAAGCAATGAACTTGCCCCATTCTTGTTCCTCTAATAATTTTGAGATATCCTTGAGGAAATTGGAATAAGAAAATATGATAAATCAATTAATGAAAAGACTCAAGGACCAAATAGATCAACAACTATAACATTTTCTTGCCAAAAAATATTTGCTCAATAGTCGATAATGCTCATTGTAGGAAGGATGCATCTATTAGGACTTGATTTATTAGATAAGATGTGTTTTAGAAAATTTGACAATTTGATCAATAGGTTATAGATAATTTATCAAGAGTCTCCTATTTATGTTTGTTTTAATGAACACTCAATTTGTTGGGATGTTACATGGTTTGTGTTTGTGTCAATATTTTACCTAGGCAATGGATAATTTATTAATGTTATGGTGAGTGAGTGTGATGTGGATTTATTATGAAATGCTATAAATGGGTATATTTATTATGGACTGCATCTAGAGTGGTGTCATGGAATGTGTGACATATTTTGTTTCCTCTGAGACAAAATTCAAGGATCTAATCCAAACACTAGGTCAAGGAAATTCCCCCAGTTAGGAATAGGATTTGTTATTTCATGGAATGGACTTTATGGATTTATTCTAGGTTGGTTCCCTAAAATAGGATGAATGATATTACTGTGGACTAATATCAAGCCATGATAGGGGTTACAAGTATATGAAAAATATTTTGTTATGGATGGTGAATGGATAAAAGCACTAATAGATGGTGGAATTTAGTCTCTACACATGGTGCCTATAAACAATTTTTCACCATGGTACTTACCCCAAAGCATCACCAAAGTGGTTTTCACCATAGGGTGGATTATTTCTATTTACTCTTTTTGATATATTTTTCTATATATATATCACATAAGATACTTTAAGGATCAAGCATATAATTTCTTTAGTTGACCATTATTGATAGGCTCATCTAATAGTTCTCCTTCAGGTGCGGTGAGCTAATATGATCATGATCCATAAGTTGGTGTAATGATAAAGGGCCCTAACTAATTAGGTTCAAATTTCCCTTTCTTCTCATATTCTTGTCTTTTGATTTTCCTTATGTACCAAGTCTCCTATCTTAAACTTCTGTGAGATGACCTTCTTATTGTAACTATGATGGAGACATTTTTGATAGAATTGCAAGTAATTTAGTACATTGAGACGTCGTTCATCTAGCAATTCCAAGTCATATAGTTTGGAAACTCTATATTCTTCACCAATAATAACATTTTGTAGAGAAACTCTTAGTGACGAGAGCTCAACCTCGATAGGTAAAATTGCTTCAACTCCAAAGACTAGGGAATATGAAGCAACATCTGTGGGTGTGTGAATTCTAGTTCAATAACACATAGTGCAAGAGGTGGATGTGTTAGTCATGGTTGGCATCATTGATAGTCTTCTTAAGTATTTTTAGTATTGTTTTATTGGATGCATCCGCTTGGCTGTTACTTTGCGAATAATAGGGGATGGAAAAGCAATGTTGGATGTGAAACTTATTATAGAGCTCATGAAAATATTCGTTCTTGAATCGGAGACCATTATCAATGAAAATGGTTGAGGGAATTCCATACCAACAAATGATGTAGTTTAAGAAAAAATAGCAAATTTTTTTCTAGTGATGTCGATTCAAGGAATGGATTTGATCCATTTAGTAAAGTATTACATGGCTGTGATAATGAATTTATGTCCATTGGATGATGGGGGATGGATTTTTCCTACGAGGTCAAGCCCCCAATAAGAGAAAGGTCATAATGTGGTGATTTCTTGAAGCTCTTGAGCTAGTGCATGTATAAGATCATTGTGTTGTTGACACTTGTGATATTTGCAAGCAAACATGCAGGCCTCTTGTTCTATTGTTGACCAATAATATCCAGTTCTCATCAATTTCTTCTCTAGGTTTGGACCATTAGAGTGTGACCCAAAAATACCATCATGTACCTTCTGTAGGGCAGATTGTGTGAGATGGGGTTTCTTAACTTCTAGCCTAGAATAGTGATAGCTAACACCTCTAGACCAATAAACTACATCAACAAGAGAATACAAAATAATGGAGAAGATTAGAAATGCAAAACATAAAACAAACTACTCCCCATTATTGGTTGAATCACTTCCCTTGCTCTCCTTCTTCTTAATCCAATATTGCCCTCAGATTTGTTGTTGAAGTTGTGTAAATACCTGCCAATAGTAAGCAAGAAAGTTGGATAAGGTTAGTTGTTAAGGTGAAAATGGAGGAGGAATGCTGCTTTTATAGAAAAAATTTCGAATGGACGACTGAGATTAATCCTCTAGAAGGATTCCAAGATCAATGGTGGAAGATGCATGAGAGGGAGGTTACAAAAAGGATGGTTGAGATGAATTCTCTAGAAGAATTCCAAGATCAATGGTCCAGAATTGATGCACCAAGAATATGCTATTCTTGGAGGAATCATGACGAGTATGATGCCAACGGCTATGACATGAAATAATGAGAGGGTATCTTTGAACAAAATGGAGGGATAAATAATTTATTCGAAAATGAAGGAAAATGGAGAAAGGGGACAAGTGGCAAATAAATTTATTCAAATTATTTATTTGGAGGAAATAAAAGATGGAGAATTTAATTAAATTTATTCAATTTAATTAAATGTGAGGATGGAAATTGGAGAAGGATTAAATAATTTCAACAATTATTTAATCATGGAAGCATAAAGGGTCAAATAATAATTTATTTATTTATTTATTTTTTGATCGGTGAACGCTTTTGACTAGAGCTATGAACCAGTGGGGTCACAATGGGGGACCACATCCCCAATTACATCCTTGATTTTGTCTCATGCAATTGTATCATTTTTTCCTTTCCTTCTCGGGATTTTCCTTTGTCAACACCCGTCAACTCTTCTCTTCTCCCCTCCAATATCCATTCTCCTTCTCACCTCCCAGCACAATCCTCCATTCCCCTTATCTCTCCACCTCGTTGCCTGTCTTGTCTCCCCTGCCACCCGTCCACCCTCCAGCTAGCTCACTTCTTCCAGCCCACCTGCGCTTCCCATGCTCCTGTCGCACCTTTCACCCTCAGCTCCTTCATCCGTTTTGTCTCATGTCCTTCCGTCCTTCGTACTCCTTCTGGTCAGCAGCTACGACCTTCTTCCGCTGGTATAACTGCATCCTCCGTCTATCGATGCAACCACGTCCTTCCTTCCACCTATCTCAACTCTACTGTTGGGCAATCAATCCACTGTCGTCGGTCCACCACAGATGATGAGTTAGTTTATTTGAAGTTGGGCTTGTACATGGCCAGGAAATACTATGACCCGAAACATAAGATGAGGGCTTTTCTTCCAAGTGTCTTTGAGAATTATTTTAATCTATTGGAGGATTTTTGGGAGGACTTGCGAGATGAGTATGATCTTAGGAAGAAGAATTATGAAAGGATACCTATCCCACTTATGATTGAGTTTGGGATAAAAGAGGACATTCCAGAAGCATTGTCTGATGATGGGATTGTTTTGGATCCCAGGTATGATGCAGGAAAGATTGGGACTAAAGATATTGATCCAATAGATTGGAATGCTAAGGAGACAATCGACATAAAGAAGATTGCAAGACCCGTGCTGGAAAAAAGTATTCAATGGGTTAGTTTGAGGACTAATCAGGCCGAGGCTACATCATCTAAGAAGAGGAAGGCTGTAGGTACCACCCAAGGATATAAAAAGGAAAAGAGAAGGATGGTGCCTAAGGAACCTTTAGAGTTCATGCCTTCTAGTGCACAAGGTGAGGAGGTGGTTCCTCAAGATCTTCCAAAGGTACATGAAGATGAAACAATTGCGGACGTAGGTGCTTCTGCATCTGCTATAGGGGAAGAACCTACTCATCCCTATGATGCACAGGAATTGGACCAAGAATCACCAAAGGGAGCTCTCCATAGTGAAGCAGAAGTTTTAAAGCAAATGGAGGGTCAAATTGAGATACATAATTTAGAAACGGATTCAGAAAAGACTACATCTGATAAAGAGCATCTGACATTAACATCTTTTGATATGATAGATGATGCAGGGACTGAGCACATATTGACTGAGGAAGATAAATGTTAACTCTTTGAAGAGGCGAAAAGAGAAGCTAATGCTAAGGCACAAGATAATGCATCGACTAAGCAACAAGAAGAGGATGCTAAGGCACAAGCTGAGGCATCAGCTAAGCAACAGGAGGAGGAGGCCAATGCACAATCTGAATTGGCAGTCAAGTAGGAGTTGGAAGATAAGGTCAAGGCTGATGAATTGGCTCAACAACAACAAAAGGAGCAGGAGCACAAAATTCAAGAAGAAATGGATAAGTTGATAATGCAGCAGAAAATCCATGACCTTGAGGAGGAAAAGGCTTAGCAAAGAAGAGAAAAAGAAGCTATTGAAGCTAAGCTCAAAGAACAAGAAGAAGCTTATAGGCAAAAGGAAGAGCAAGAGCGTTTGAAAAGGGAAAGGGAGGCTGCTGAGATTGCTGAACATGCGGAGAAGTCAAAGGAGGCATGGGACTATGTTGAAGAATTGAAAAAGCAACGAGATGAAATGTTAGAAAAGAAGAAAGAGGAAGAGGAATGTTTAAAGAAGGAGTTGGAGGCTAAGAGGCTGGAAGATCAAAAGGATAAAGAGGAAGCAAAAAGGTTAACATAGGAAAGGGAGAAAAGTGATCAACAAAATGTGTAGGAAGTTGATTCTCAACCAAGGCTTACATTGTTGCAACCTTTGTCTTCCACTACTGTTGCTTCTTCTTTAGACCAGACAACCACTACTCCTATTGCTCCTACTTGGTTAAAACTGGACTTAGAGAGAAAAAAAGTTATTCAACCACAACCGTTGAATTGGGAAGAAATGATGAAAGAAATTGGGAAAGAGAAACCTAAGAAGAAGGCCCGGGTTCTTCACTCTACTAGGCTCACTGATGCTGGAGAGATCATTGCTAAATGTGGCGTACCTGTAATGGAGAAGAACCATGATGATATGCAAATAACAGATTATCAGTTGGGGGCAGTGAATTTGGGAAAGCCACGAGAAACCAACAGATGAGTTTGATTGAAATTGTGGCCTCTTCAAAAAAATCCTGGATGATTAAAGATAAGCAAAGAAAGGATGAGCTTAAGGCTCAATTGGATCAGCTCCATGGTTTCTTGAAAGATGTTTCAAGTCCCATTTCTCAACAAGCTGCTCTTCCTGAATCCTCGGTTTTGTTAACAAAAAGGGAAGCAGATGATTTGATTCAAATGAAAGGAAAAGTAGGGATGATGGATAAGTGGTTGGATGAGCTCAACCAGGAGGTTGATGATGTTCTTGTTGAGGGTTCTAAGATTCATAAAGTTTCTCTTGAATTAGCAGAAGATCTAGACTAGTGGGCTAAGGATTTGGACAAGCAGGATGATGAATATAAGGAATATGTTAAAAGGCTTGAAGATGTCAACAAAGTGCCCAAATCCACCTTGATAGAATATTCAATTCTTGAGTTTGGTAATGAAAATTTTGTGGAAAAGACTGTGAGCATCATAATATACAAGTCTAGGGCTATGCATGGACATCAAGAAGAAGTCCGAGAAATGAGTAAGGAATTGAATCAACAGATGATTGAGTTAGAGGCGGTTGTAGCCATTTTAATCAACTTAGATTCCTCCAATAAAGAAGGGCTGTCGTTGGATAAACGAAGGGAGAGATGGAGGAGTAGGTTTGAGGAGATTATGCAAAAGGGAGATGATGGGGAGAATTTATTGTTGGATCAATTTATGGATATCCAGGAGGAGGTAAGAACTGCCAGAAAGGAGCTAATCAAGCTAAAGGAGATGCAAAGGTTGGTTTCCGCGGAGTTTGAAAGAATCAAATTTGAAGGTGATTGGTTGGATGGGTCGGATTTGGATACTCTTCTACAGGTGTTCTCCAGTTTTGACGAGTACATTCTTAAGCATTCAGTGCAAAAGTGACTAACTCTTTTCACCATGCTCTATCTATTCTTCTCCTCTTTTTGTGGATTTTGACATAAGTTCAACTCTGAGTATGATCCGTGGGTTTGACTTCCTTCTTGGAGTATCAGATTTCCTTTTTTGTACAACAGAGTGATCAGCCTTGAAAACAAGGGTTCTTGAGTCTACTTCTGGGCTCAGTTTCAACTCCATAAATGGTGGATCTCGATTGATAATTGAGAAATTCGTGCATGTGGCACCCTATATGTATTTTTAGAATCTATTTTGTAAAGGTCAACTAATTGAAGAAAGATCAGCCACTTGATGATACAAGATAGAAATTAGATCTAGGATTTCAATGTTTTAGAAAGATACTTTAAAAAGTTCAGTAAAAAGGCTTGATTATTTTACAGTTTTCATATGTTTTCATGTCATGATTTTCAAAGTTTGGATCCATTTTGATAAGGTTAATGGTACATGATCAATCCATACGCCAGTGATTTTGCTGTGCTTAATTGTTCCTTATTTGACGAAAGATAATAGAAGGAACTGGATTCAAGATCATATGATTGGATTATCTGTGAATTAAATTGTTATTGTATTCATTTGATCTGTGTTTTGGATGATGAGTGGGTGATTTGTTTGAAGTAAGTTTGGTGGTTATTGATGGCATCTAAATTAGCATTATGGATGTATGCAGTAGCATAGTTTATTCTATGGATTGCATCTTGCTATAGTTGTGGTTATTTGGAATAAACACTCATTATTAATATGCATGTCTGGATGTGTAAGAATTTTACTCACGTTTCTTTGATTTAAAGCTCTGTTTCATCTTTTTCTTTTATTTAAACCCCCCCAAATGTAGACTACTTTATGTTATGCATTCTTGTTCTTTGTTACCAACAAATGCCCCTTAAACGTTACAGTTATATCAACCACTGAGTGAAGTCAGCATAATTGAGAACCAATTACCAGGACCTTGGGAGTTAGATCTCCATGTGTTATCTTTCTCTTTCAGGAGAAATAGAATAGTAATATTCTGTTTAATGTTGTTGTGTTGTTTTAACCATCAGCAGATCTGGTGCTAGAAGGAGGGCCTAAAGAACAAGCTAGCTCGCATTGGGTCATTCTCGCTAGATAGGTATGAGAGAGTTCTTAGATCTTCTGAGAATCCTAAATTATTTGTTGAACTCCAAACCCCTGTCAGGCATAGGCCCTGGGCTTGTAGAGTGTTGATCCAACCTTTATCACCACCGCTCACCCCACCTGGGTTTCTAGAAAATCCACCTACACTACCTCACCGGCCACTTTCACCCATTCCACAACCTGCTCAACCTGTATTACCGCTAAGACCTATGGTTTACTTTATCAATAACTCTTCACCATTAGGGACTATCCCTGGAGGTATACACGATCTCCCAAAGAACCCAGAGAGGTTCTATCCTAAGTACATGCATGGGGAGTCAAGAAGTGCCAAGGAGCACATACATGCATTTAAAGATGCCTGTACCCGTGCTCAGGTGGCTCATCAGGACGTTGTGTGTAGATTGTTCCCCTATTCATTGGGAGACATGGCATACAATTGGTACCTGAACTTACCCCAAGGGTCGGTTCTAAGTTGGACTGATTTAGAGAACGCCTTTATCAATCAGTTCAGGGTTTATGTAGACCTTGCTATCCTTTACCACCAGTTTTCCACTATAAAAAAAGAACACCATGAACCACTGCCTCTATTCAACACCAGGTTCTAATGAATGTACCGAAGGTTGCAGGATCCTTACCTGATGGCTGAGAACATCACCATCTTGGCATACTTAAGGGTTGTGAACCCTTTGATTGGCTTGTTCTTGAAAAGGACATATCATGCTAATGAAACTGACTCTTTGGCTAAGGTATATCATCTCGCCATTTAGTTGCAACAACAGATCAGTCTGCAAAGTGGAAGTCTAGGAGGAGTTCTCCCTCCTATAGGATACAAAATTTCCAATCCTCCCCATCTATTCAATACGGTCCCAGGGATGTCCTATTCCCAATACAGACCCATGTCTGGATTCCAAGGTTCAACTCCCTTGCCATTTTTTAATAATGGTCCCCAAGATTCCTCCTAGCAAAATCAAAATTACCAAAATCAAGCTGGAGGATCAAGTTCAGTTAATCAATCTTTTGCTGTGAAGAATGTAGAAAGTGAAAAGACTCTCCAACTGACCAACGAGATGGAGACTCTCAAAAAGAAACTATCTCAGATGTCTAATGACATGGCTCAACTCAGACAAAATCCCCCTCAGAACTAGAACCAAGGTTTTCAGAATCAGGGAGGATATTCTAATCAGGGTGGTTATCCTAACCAAAATCCTAGTCAGAATTATAATACCAACCAAAACACCAATAGGAATTTCCAGAACCAAAACTCCTCTAATCAAAACTATCAAAATCAGAATAGAGGATACAATCAAAGGCCTAGCAACAATAGGCCATGGAATATTGGACCCAATAACGAAGGAGTTTCCCACAATTATCAAACAAGAGATGAGAAGCCGCACACTGCTAATGTGGCAGACCTCAACCTTATGACTAATTGGTGTAGACTACATGATACTGCGGTCCATTCTAAGGTAAATTGCCTAGAGATGGAAAAAATGGTTAAGATAGCCCAAGCTAATGCTCCATTCTAGGGTGCATCCAACAAAACTGGTGGATCAATGGATACTACCATGGCATATGATATCTTTGAGGAAGAGCTTCCATTTCCCAACTAGGAAGACAATGAAGTGGTAGAAGATGTGTATGATGCCCAAGCCTTCCAAACCAAGGGAGGCCATTTCCTTAGAAATCAAAACAGAGGGCCATTCACGACCTCTGCCCCTCCTAATAACATGGTCCTGCCAAATTAGAATGCTAATAATAATCCACCACCACTAAAGGGACCATCAGATTCTCAGAAAAAAGGTAATTCATTTTCAATTCCTAAATATCAGGTTAGGAATGATTCAAAATTTGATTTCATTACAGAGATGCAAAGGCATAAGACTTCAATGTCTTTCTTTGATATTTTGAAATGGTGCCCGACTCAAAAGGAAATCTTATTGAAAGCCTTGGGGGAAGCAGATAGGTCAAAAGGAAGAGACAAGGAGACTCCTACTAATGAGATGAATGCAACTCTCTACAAAGGTAAGATTGGTACTCCACCTTTCTTGCTAAGTTTGAGAATTTTTGGAAAGAATTTACATAACTGTCTGCTGGATTTTGGGGCATCGGGGAATGTCATGCCATTTTTGATTTGTAGGAAGTTAGGTCTGAGTCCACTCCAAACAAATAAAAAGGTTATCCAGTTAGATAAAACATAAGTTAATGTGGTAGGAGAGCTTAAAAATATCCATGTATAGATTGGATCCGATCCAAGGATCCAAACTTATGTGGATGTCCAAGTCGCAGATATCCCAGAAACCTATGGTATGCTCTTGAGCATAGACCTGATGAAAATTCTAGGTGGATATTTGTCTTTGGATTTCTCACACATGTGGCTTCCCTAGAAAGGAATAGCAAGCCAGATCATAATTGAAAGTGAGCCTAGGCTCAAACATATGATCATTGAATATGATTCCCCTAATGAGGTAGCCTATTTCGAAACTGAGATAGGAGTTTACAAGCAGGAGGAAATCATGACCTTTTCAGTACTTCATTCTGATGACTCACCCCTTTCACAATAGGATAGGATGGTACTGGGAGAGGAGGTCGATATGTGGAGTCTCGTACTTCTGAACTGGTGTAGGGTGCAATACCAGAATCATTCTGAGTTAACTTGCCAACCCTGTGTAGATATTTTAAAACATGTCTCCAGGCTAGAAGAAACTTGTGAATGTCAACCTCAAGCCTCTACTAATGAATTTACATTTCAAGCAAAGGATGCAACCATACTTATGAGAGTTGGCTCTGCTCAGAGGGAATCATCTTCTCAACTCGAGCAGACTCAGGTTATGTGTTCTGAATGATCACTTGAGACTGAGGAATCTCAGTCTTTGCCAATTACACTTACCCCAGAAACACTTCCAATGCCCAGGGAATTGGTGACAAAAGTACTAAATCATGACCTAGCTCAAGGGGAGGTTCATGAATCACTTCTTGAACAAATTTTCAATTCAGGAGAATCTTCTGATGAATTGTGCCCCTAGTTACTTTCAAGTACTGATGATCAACACCAGTCCGGGCCACCATATACTTCTGCCAAGCAAAAGACTGTAGGCGAGAAAAAGAAAGAGATCCCAGCCCCAGATCAATTTTGGATTATGAAATTTGATGTCTCTAAGTCCAAATCAGGAAGTGGAGCAGGGGTGGAATTAACAAATCCAAAGGGGAAGACTTACTTTGCTTCCTATAGGCTACAGTTTGGTTGCACAAACAATGTGGCAGAGTACGAAGCACTTGCTAGGGGCTTAATGTTTACTCATCAGAAGAAGGTCACATCTCTTATGGTGACGGGGGACTCTGAAGTTATTATCAAATAGGTTTGCAGCCAATATACCTGCCATAATAAAAGATTGGCTGCTTATAGAAATAGGGTTTGGAATCTGATCGAGGACTTTGATGCTTTTAGAATTACTTTGATTCCTAGGGAACAAAATCAGATTGCAGATGCTTTGGCAGTTACTGCTAGTACTTTGGAGCCTATGCAAGACTCCAAATTGAAAATATTTTTAGTTGAGCTAGTTTCAATCCGAGCAGTCCCTGATAATGTTCGAAACTTTTAGGTCTTTGATGACGACCAACACATACTTGCCTTTTTGTCATGTTTAGATGTCTTTGAAGGGAAAATCATAGATGAATCAGATAGAGATCAAGGAGAATGGGACCCTGAAGGTTGTGATATGAAATGAGTAATGAACTTAAAGAGTAACAACATCCCCAAGGGGATGGTAGCCTTAGAAAGGATATTTTATTTTGATCCTCGGGCTCGAGAGAGAGTGCCAACACAAAGTGAAGGAGGGAAGTACGAATCCATTAATCTGGCTGATTCAGGCCCTGAAAGAAATGTCCTTATAGGCAAGACTTACCCTGAGGAGATCATAAATGAAATAATTAAGGTGTTAAAAGAAGATATTGTAGCAATTTCCTAGAGTTATGAAGATTTGAAGACTTTTGACACCTCTGTGATCACACACATAATACCGCTGAAGCCAGAAGCCAAGCCCTTACGTCAAAAGTAGCGCCCAGTCAATGCTTTGATCGAGCCTTTAATATAGAAGGAAGTGTAGAAGCTTTTATCAGCAAGAATCATCTTCCCAGTAAGGCACTCCACATGGGTTGCCAATCTAGTTCCCGTACGTAAGAAAAGTGGGGAGATCAGGTTGTGTGTTGATTTCAGGAATCTGAACAAGGCCTCAGAGAAGGATAACTATCCACTTCCTTCTCTTGATGAGGTATTACAAACTGTTAATGGATCCCAGATGATGTAGTTCTTAGATGGCTATTCTGGGTATAACCAAGTGCTTGTCAGTCATGAGGACAGGATGAAGACTTCCTTTGCTACAAAATGGGGAACATTTTCTTATAGACGCATGCCGTTTGGCCTCATTAACGCTGGAGCTACCTTTCAGCGTGCAATGGATGTGGCTTTTAAGGATTTGATAGGTATGTGTATTATTATATATGTAGATGACTTGAAAATATTTTCCAAGAAAAGAAAGGATCATGCTGCTGATTTAGAAAAGGTCCTTAAGAGATGTATCAGCTATGGAGTATCTCTAAATCCCAAGAAGTGTGTCTTTGGAGTTTCTGAAGGGAAACTTCTAGGGCATGTGATATCAGAAAAGGAAATATCCATAGATCATGACAGAGTTGAGGCTATTTTGAAATTGATGATGCTAGACAGTAAAAAGGAGATGAGGTCCTTCTTCGGGAGGATTAATTTCGTAAGGAAGTTCATAACAGGGTTTGCAGAAATTATCAAACCCCTCAACGAGATGATGAAGAAAGATGCTAAAATTGAATGGAGCAATGAGGCTAAATCTGCATTTTCGTAGATTAAGCAATCAATATTTGAGGCACCGGTCTTCACTAGCCCAGATTACCTAAAGCCCTTTTATATTTATTCATTTGCATCTGATCATTCATGTGCATCAGTCCTACCACAACACAGAGGTGAAGGAGATGAAAGACCAATTGCCTTCATGAGCTCTCCATTCAAGAATGCAGAAGTCAGGTACCCACCCTTGGAAAAACATGCCTTTGCATTGGTACGAGTAGTAAAAAAGTTTAGGCATTACATTTTGAGAAGCCAAGTTATTGCTATAGTGCCTGATCCAACGATTAAGTCTCTCCTTATGCAAAGTGAATTGGGGGAAAGAAGAGGAAAATGGATAGCTATCCTGTAAGAGTATGATTTAGAGATCCATCCAACGAAACTTGTCTGAGGACAAGGCTTATCAAAGGCCATGGCAGATGTTGACAAGAATATTACCTGTCAGCAATATACTGTGCACTCATTTACCAAGGACCCATGGTATACTGACTTGATCTTCTTCCTTCTCAATAACAGATGCTGAGAAGGGATGAATGCTACCCAGAGAAGGGAATTGAGGATGAAGAGTGCTCATTACATGCTTAAAGGAGGGGCTCTATACAAAAGAAATTATGAGGGGGTGTATCTGTGATGTCTGGATCAAGAAGAAGCTAAGCATGCCATGGCTGAATTCCATGGTAGGCATGGCATAGGACACAGGTCAACAGATTCCTTGGCTCATCAAATCCTCAGGTTAGGATATTATTGGCCCCATGTGTTAAGGGATGCACATCAACACATCAGGACATGTCATACATGTCAGACTTCTGCATCAAAGGAGAGTAATCCAGTAATGCCTCTACAACCAGTATATGAGGTAAGGCCATTTTCCCAATGGGCATTGGATTTTGTTGGGGTAATTAATCCTAATTCTTCTACAGGACACAAATTCATCCTAACTGCTACAAACTATTGCACCCGTTGGACTGAGGCTCAACCATGCAAGAACAACACCACTGATGTGGTTATCAAATTTCTCACTGAAAATATTGTTACCAGGTTTGGAGTGTCGTTCGCCCTACTATGTGACAATGGCCCTGCCTTTTCAGCTGCTAAATTTATTCAATGGGCTTACGAACATAAAATTATCTTGAAATATTCCTCTAACTATTATCCTTAGGGAAATGGTGTAGCGAAATCTACTAACAAGAATCTGTTAGAAGTGATAAAGAAGTTACTTGAAAGTAATCCTAGAGACTGGCATACCCAGTTTAGATTTTCCTTATGGGTAGATCAAAACCGTATTAAGGTTTCTCTAGGAAGTTCCCCTTTTAAATTGGTCTATGGCCAAGATCCGGTTTTCCCCATACACTTACAGATACCTATTCTTAAGTTCATGCAGGAGTTTTATACAAGAGATGACCGGATTGAGGTAAGACTAAATAACCTTTTAAACATGAAAGAATAGAGAGATGTTGCTCTACAACAGTTTTCAAGCATCAGGCTGTTGTCAAACGTTGGTTTGACAAAAGAGCTAAGATTAAGGCATTCAAAATCTCAGACCTGGTGTTGCTGTGGGACAAGGCTAAGGAGAAAAGGGTGATCATCAAAAATTTGATAGACTCTGGCTAGGTCCGTATCAAGTAGGCGAGATCTTGGGTGAGAACTCTTTTCGTTTAAGCACCTTGATGGGAGAACCTGTTCCATTGCTAGTCAATGGGAAGTTTTTGAAGCATTACTTTGGCTCGTAAAGGTTTGAGTTTATGAATTGATTGTATATATGTATTTTGTGTAATTAATAGTTCTTTGCTTCCTTTTTGTTGTTTGTTTGTTGTTTCTTTATTTATTTTTGTTTCCTTTGTTGTTTTGTGTCTATTTTTGTCTTCTTTGGGGATTCTCTTTTCTTTCATCTTCAAACATTGGGGTTGTTATTCAAAGAATGCTGTGGGTACTAGGAGAGAAATTGGTTTAGGCATTTTTGGGCATATGTGTCGAAAGATTTTGTTCTAAAGCTCATGCCTTATGGTCATTTTAGCATGAGTCTGAAGGTTATTAGGAGTAAGGTATATTGTAGATAACCTCCTGAACTATCATTGAAATCTGTCACAAAATAGATAAAACATTTGACTATAAAGTGCCTATTCATCTCAGGGTGATTATATCTTCGATTCAAGTGAAAAATATGTTTCCCCAAAACTGTCATGGGATCCAGTGTAGTTTTCAACCCACATCTCAGACTATGTATTGAGGAGGTTTTTGAAAAGAATTTTCACAAGTAAGGCCTGTAAAAGAAATAAGAAAAAGAGAAGCACTAGGATAAAAGGAAAACTCAATACAAAATGGGTAATTCAAGTATCTCTATCGAGGCTATGGACGCCTGATTGGTAGTAGAGCAATGCTTTGAGAGAACTAGAGGTATCTTCGTCGAAGCTATGGATGCCTGAATGGCAATGGAGCAATACCCAAGATTTCATTGCATGACAGTTGAAAGACTCAACCCATGTAGCTTGGATTGTAGATATAGTTGTTTAGGTGTGGAGAAAGCTCAAATAAAGAAGGATGCACCATAAGCATGCACACACTCAGATTCAAGCAGTAGTTTATGTTGGTTCTACATCTGAGATTCCAGCTCAACTTTACTTAAATATTCTGATCACACTTAAGTTAACAGGTCTCATGAATTATAAGTTTTGGGGTGATTGAATTCTTCAATATCTTAAAACTGGGTAAACCATTTTTCCCAGCCGAGTCGCCATTTGTTATGCCTTGTATAACCACCCCATTTTATTTTATTTTGGAACAAAATGGGTCCCCCTTTTCTTTTTTTTTGGTCGTCTTTGGTTGTCTGGTTGGGTCTTAGGAGTTCTTTGTTTTTTCTCCTAAGTGTGTCTTTTATTCTGTCGGAGGTGGGTCTGGAACCAAATCTAGACATGGAACTATTTCAAGGTTTCTAGTTTGGATATGGTTCCGACTCCGACTCCGCCTTCTCTTTTGTTTCCTTTTTGTTTTATTGGTTGTTTTTGACTAACACTTGGGTTGGTCCGTCCTCCTATTTGTTGGTTGTTTCCTTGTGTTTTGTTTGTTTTCTCACGCGGGATCAGAAGCAGGATTAGAACTCACATGGGAAGTTTCAAGTTTCCATTTATTGTTCCCATCCCGACTCCGCTTCCGCTCTTTTTCTTTCTCGCTTTCTTTGTTGTTTGGGATGGGTTCGGTGTTCGCTCCGGTCCCGCTTCCCTTGTTCCTGTGTTGTTCTTTGCTTTTTGGTCAGGACCAGATTTAGACCTAGAATTGAACTTCGAACTTTGTGAAGTTCCATTTTGGTTTTGTTTCCGCCCTCGTCTTCGTTTGTTGTTTTCGGTCGGTCTTTTTGTCAGGACCGGATCCGGGGTTGGAAATGAAATATGGAACTTTTTTTAGTTTCTCTATCTTGTTCCCAACCCGGCTTCGCGTCCGCCTTACCTTTTGATGTTCCGTGGACTTGACATAACTTCCTGTTCGCGTCATTGGCTCCATCCCCGATCGACCGCATTTATGGCATTAAATGCAACGTGTTGGCACGCGCAAATTATTGATTAAAGGTTCAATTATGCTTAAACTGCCTCATTGTTATTATTATGCGAAATGTTTAAGAAAACTATGGCTAGGAAAGTCTCGAGAGAATTGATTTGATCGCGGGGGCGAATTGCAAAGAGGATCTTGGTGAATTTCTGGTCAATCCTAAGGAGCGTTTTGAGGTAGGTTTTTTTTTTTTTTCTCTCGTTTTGTTCTTTCGCTTGTGTCATTTTAGCGTATTCCCAGGAGGGTTTATTCTGTGAATTTTTTCACTTGGTTGGTGTTTGTTTTTGCTCTTTTTGTTCTGTTTTCTTGTTTGTATATTTTTCGTTCCATTTCGTTTCGTTGGGTTTGTTTTTTTTCTGTTTGTCGTTTTTGCTTTGTTGTTTGTTCTGCTGTCGCTTTCATAACGGGTCTATTTTATCATGCTCTGGTTTGGACTAGGGTTTCATTTGTGAAGGGGTTTCCTTGCTTGGATAATGAATTTCATTTTTGGGACCCTGTTCTGGTTTTCTCACATCGGTTTTGGTAATTCGTACGGGTTTCTCGTTGTGCCCTAGTTTTTGAAAATGATGTATCGAGCGAATTAGGGTTTTGCAATATAACCCTTTTTCATGGTTTTAATGAATTTTGTATGGAGAAGCTATCAGAGGGATAAATTATGCTATTTGTAGTTTCCATTGGGGCCATATGACCTAGGGTTTATTCGTTCATATGACCGCCTTGTTTTAAATACTCCCCATTTGCTGGAATTGATCCACTCTCATTCCTTATTATGATGTCACTATGTCTTTACTCTCGACCGGTACCAGGTCCGGAGGGGAAGTTGAACTTTGTAACTAACTTTTGGTTCTGGTCGGGTTCTTGTTCTGGTCTCGCTTCTGATCATGTTTTGGTTCTTGTTCCGGTCCCGCTTCTGATCATGTTTTGGTTCCCGTTCCGGTCCCGCCTCTGAATTTTTTGTTCCTTGTCTAGTTCCGATCCTAGCCCTGCCACATGATAAGAAATATCCTTTATGCCTAATACTTCTAAGGTTCCGCCTCCGATAAAGGCATGGTTTGACCAAGTAAATGCTATCTTAGGAGGATGGAGCAATGATTATATGATTGACTAATTTAGATGCTTTGTTCATCTAATACAAGGAATTGCTGTAGGTATTAAGAAATGTTGGGAGCATCAGATGAGGCTTCTCAAAGGAGCCATCCAGGTGAAACTTCATGGCAAGGAGTTAGGCCAAAGAAGATCAAAGTGGAACATCTCCCATATACCTTGAGGTTTAAGCATAGGGAGGTTGTCCTCATGGCTAGCAAGATTGATTTTGACTAGACTGATATTACTGACACCAATTTGGGTCCTTTTAATTATGAAGAATTGCATGAGGAGACATTCACTGAGGAGAAGGTCATGGGAAGGACAGAAAGGATTGTTCAATTTGGGTTGGCACATGTGGCACTCTTCCCTCTGTCTATCCAATGTCCGAAGTTGATTCTTGCAGCAGCTGGAGCATATAACCCTACTACTAGGCAGTGTGTGGATGTAAAGGGTAATGCCATTATTGACTTCACGCCTCAAATGATCAAATTCTTGTTTCATAAACCTGATCCAAAGAATCCTAAACAATTGAACGAGGCAGAGGCTATGAAGCTTTACAATGATAACAAGGAGAGGAATAGATTTCATATGAATAAGACTTGGATGAGGGTAGAGAAGAAGTCTTTGACCAAGCTTCCAGACCAGCCTAAGAAGGTGAACTTTAGTAAAGAAATTGGAGATATAATTGTGTTCCTCTCTAGGGTGTTTGGTAAAAGGGATGCTTCACTATTTAAAGAATGGATGTTTCCTTTCATTCAAACTATTTTGGATGGGAGGCAACAATTTGACCGGTCTATGATAGTATCAGACAACATTCACAATCAGGTGATAAAATTGAGAGAAACCAAGCATTTCTTTATGACCTCCTATGTAGTTTATGTAGCTGCCCATGTGGGAATTTTTCCTGGACTTCAAAAAGTAGGTATATTGGGGGAAGCCCAAGGACAGAAGAAAGTGTGGGAGTATTATAACCAGCTCACCTTGCAGGCATCAGAGCAACATTATAGAAGGGTTAATGATGCCTTTCTTTATGTCATTATTAACAAGATTAATGGGGATGCAGGGCATAGGCTTAGCAGGGAGGCAATGGCTTTTGTGAATGAATGGGGACATTGGTTTATCCAGTACCCCACATTCACCTATTTCAGGTTAGCAGGCTTTGATGGTCACCCCCATTTGCTACTTAGATGTTGTGCTGATAGGATCATTTTAATGGAGTCTATTTATCAAGCCTTGGCTGTGAATTTCTAGTTTAGCAACAAGCACAAGACCGGGTGCCATAAGTTTCCAATGAAGCTGGGGGATTTTTGCTGTCCACACATTCAGGCAGGATTTTAATCTATTGGAGGATTTTTGGGAGGACTTGCAAGATGAGTATGATCATAGGAAGAAGAATTATGAAAGGATACCTATCCCACTTATGATTGAGTTTGGGATAAAAGAGGACATTCCAGAAGCATTGTCTGATGATGGGATTGTTTTGGATGCTAGGTATGATGCAGGAAAGATTGGGACTAAAGATCTTGATCCAAAAGATTGGAATGCTGAGGAGACAATCGATATAAAGCAGATAGCAAGACCAGTGTTGGACAAAAGTATTAAATGGGTTAGTTTGAGGACGAATCAGGCCGAGGATACATCATCTAAGAAGAGGAAGGCTACAGGTAGCACCCAAGGATATAAAAGGGAAAAGAGAAGGATGGTGCCTAAGGAACCTTTAGAGTTCATGCCTTCTAGTGCACAAGGTGAGGAGGTGGTTCCTCAAGATCTTCCAGAGGTACATGAAGATTAAACAACTATGGGGGTAGATGCTTCTGCATTTGTTGCAGGGGAAGCACCTACTCAGCCCTTTGATGCACAAGAATTGGGCCAAGAATCACCAAAGGGAGCTCTCCATAGTGAAGTAGAAGTTTTAAAGAAAATGGAGGGTCAAATTGAGATACATAATATAGAAACAGATTCAGAAAAGACTGCATCTGATAAAGAGCATCTGGCATTAACATCTTTTGATATGATAGATGATGCAGGGACTGAGCACGTATTGATTGAGGAAGATCAATGGAAACTATTTGAAGAGGAAAAAAGAGAAGCTAATGCTAAGGCACAAGTTGAGGCATCAACTAAGCAACAAGAAGAGGATGCTAAGGCACAAGCTAAGGCATCAGCTAAGCAATAGGAGGAGGACGCCAATGCACAATCTGAATTGGCAGTCAAGCAGAAGGAGTTGGAAGATAAGGTCAAGGCTGATGAATTAGCTCAACAACAAAAACAAAAGGAGTAGGAGCTCAAAATTCAAGAAGAAAGGGATAAGTTGATAATGCAGCAGAAAATCCATGACCTTGAGGAGGAAAAGGGTCAGCAAAGAAGAGAAAAAGAAGCTATTGAAGCTAAGCTCAAAGAACAAGAAGAAGCTTATAGGAAAAAGGAAGAGCAAGAAGGTTTGAAAAGGGAAATGGAGGCTGCTGAGATTGCTTAACATGCGAAGAAGTCAAAGGAGGCGTGGGACTATGTTGAAGAATTGAAAAAGCAGTGAGATGAAATGTTAGAAATGAAGAAAGAGGAATGTTTAAAGAAGGAGCTGGAGGCTAAGAGGCTGCAAGATCAAAAGGATAAAGAGGAAGCAAAAAGGTTAACATAGGAAAGGGAGCAAAGTGATCAAGAAAATGTGTAGGAAGTTGATTCTCAAGCAAGGCTTACATTGTTGCAACCTCTGTCTTCCACTACTGTTGCTTCTTCGTTAGCCCAGACAACCACTACTCCTATTGCTCCTACTTGGTTAAAACTGGACTTAGAGAGAAAACAAGTTATTCAACCACAACCGTTGAATTGGGAAGAAATGATGAAAGAAATTGGGAAAGAGAAACCTAAGAAGGCCCGGGTTCTTCACTCTACTAGGCTCACTGATGCTGGAGAGATCATTGCTAAATGTGGCATACCTGTAATGGAGAAGAACCGTGATGATATGCAAATCATAGATTATTAGTTGGGGGCAATGAATTTGGGAAAGCCTACGAGAAACCAATAGATGAGTTTGATTGAAATTGTGGCCTCTTCAACAAAATCCTGGATGATTAAAGATAAGCAAAGAAAGGATGAGCTTAAGGATCAATTGGATCAGCTCCATGGTTTCTTGAAAGATGTTTCAAGTCCGATTTCTCAACAAGCTGCTCTTCCTGAATCCCCGGTTTTGTTAACAAAAAGGGAAGCAGATGATTTGATTCAAATGAAAGGAAAAGTAGGGATGATGGATAAGTGGTTGGATAAGCTCAACCAGGAGGTTGATGATGTTCTTGTTGAGGGTTCTAAGATTCATAAATTTGCTCTTGAATTAGTAGAAGATCTAGACTAGCGGGCTAAGGATTTGGACAAGCAGGATGATGAATATAAGGAATATGTTAAAAGGCTTGAAGACATCAGCAAAGTGCCCAAATCCACCTTGATAGAATATTCAATTCTTGAGCTTGGTAATGAAGATTTTATGGAAAATACTATGAGCATCATAAGATACAAGTCTAGGGCTATGCATGGACATCAAGAAGCAGTCCGAGAAATGAGTAAGGAATTGAATCAACAGATGATTGAGTTAGAGGCGGTTGTAGCTATTTTAATCAACTCAGATTCCTCCAATAAAGAAGGCCTATCATTGGATAAACTAAGGGAGAGATGGAGGAGTAGGTTTGAGGAGATTATGCAAAAGGGAGATGATGGGGAGAATTTATTGTTGGATCAATTTATGGATATCCAGGAGGAGGTAAGAACTGCCAGAAAGGAGCTAATCAAGCTAAAGGAGATGCAAAGGTTGGTTTTCGAGGAGTTTGAAAGAATAAAATTTGAAGGTGATTGGTTGGATAGGCCGGATTTGGATACTCTTCTACAAGTGTTCTCTAGTTTTGACGAGTACATTCTTGAGCATTCAGTGCAAAAGTGACTGACTCTTTTCACCATGCTCTATCTGCTCTTCTCCTCTTTTTGTGGATTTTGACATAAGTTCAACTCTGAGTCCGATCCGTGGGTTTCACTTCCTTCTTGGGGTATCATATTTCCTTTTTTGTACAACAGAGTGATCAACCTTGAAAAAAGGTGTTCTTGAGTCTACTTCTGCGCTCAGTTTCAACTCCATGAATGGTGGATGCCGATTGATAATTGAGAAATTCGTGCATCTGGCACCCTATATGTATTTTTAGAATCTATTTTGTAAAGGTCAGCTAATTGAAGAAAGATCAGCCACCTGATGATAGAAGATAAAAATTAGATCTAGGATTTCAATGTTTTAGAAAGATACTTTAAAAAGTTCAGTAAAAAGGCTTGATTATTTTACAGTGTTCATACGTTTTCATGTCATGATTTTCAAAGTTTGGATCCATTTTGATAAGGTTAATGGTACATGATCAATCCATACGCCAGTGATTTTGCTATGCTTAATTGTTCCTTATTTGATGAAAGTTAATAGAAGGAACTGGATTCAAGATCATATGATTGGATTATCTGTGAATTAAATTGTTATTGTATTCATTTGATTTGTGTTTTGGATGATGAGTGGGTGATTTGTTTGAAGTAAGTTTGGTGGTTATTGATGGTATCTGAATTAGAATTATGGATGTATGCAGTAGCATAGTTTATTCTATGGATTGCATCTTGCTATAGTTGTGGTTATTTGGAATAAACACTCATTATTAATATGCATGTCTGGATGTGTAAGAATTTTACTCACGTTTCTTTGATTTAAAGCTATGTTTCATCTTTTTCTTTTATTTAAACCCCCCCCCCCAACGTAGACTACTTGATGTTATGGATTCTTGTTCTTTGTTACCAACAAAGGCCCCTTGAACATTACAATTATATCAACCACTGAGTGAAGTCAGCATAATTGAGAACCAATTACCAGGACCTTGGGAGTTAGATCTCCATGTGTTATCTTTCTCTTTAAGGAGAAATAGAATAGTAATATTCTGTTTAATGTTGTTGTTCTGTTTTGACCATCAACAATACTTATCCAAAGTGCCATCGAAGTAGTTTTCACTTTTGGACGAATTATTTCTCTTTACTATTTTTTTTTCATTTTTTTGATTTTTTTTTATGCCACAAGATGCTTGTTTTCCAGGTTTTTCATCAAGGTGACATTTTTTTTGATTTTTGATATTGACTTGATGTTCTGGATGATCGGTGATTGTTCTAAATCCTTTGATGGTGTTGATGTAGATACTGGTGTGATGATATGCCAATAGTGACCTTTATGGAGTAGTTGTCTTGTCAGGATCATAACATTTGCATACATCTGATCGATATCATTGCGACCCTCTCTGATACTAGAGTTGGCCCTATCAGAATACACCCATCATGATAGAGTTCCATTTGAGTCCTTATGATAAAGAATTTCTGCCAAGATGCGATGAATTTGTGAAGTGGGATTTTTAGACTTTAGGCGAGATGTAGGATTATGATGGTAGGTGTGGATGGAATATTTGGTGTTTTGGATGTAGTATTTTTTATTTTCCAAACATGGGATGGTGGATGATGGAGTTTGGAATTTTGATTGGGATAGCATTTGGAACCAACACTTTTATATGCCTTGCTTGATGACCATTTTGAAGGAGGTGGACATTTATTACATGTGAGAGTCCTCTTTTCTTGTGGCTCTACATTTTGATTGACTTTTACTTTTGAACTATTTTCTTTGCTTGATCCATTTTTCTTTTGGATCCATTTTAATTTAATTTGTCTGCTCAAATTTTTGTTTGATTCAATGGCCTTTGACATTTGATTTTGAACTTTTGATTTGTAATAATTTTCTTTTTGTTGGTTCCAAATGGAAGGCTTATTCATGTTGGAATGATAGTTTATTGTGTGGATGGAAGGAGTGTTGGAAACAACCTTATGTTAAGAACTACTCATGGCCCCCATTTTTCTGTTTGTATCTGATAAAGTTGCCCCTAATATCTAGGAGGTACCACTAACAACATTTGATTCTTTGACTGAAGAATAGCCAAGACCTTGATGTTTAGAATTTGCCTAAACTATACTGGTTCTAGAATGCCTTGCTCATGTCGGCCTAGTCCTCTTCCTTGATACTGCATGTTTTGACATATTCTCTTTGTGATGGGGTATTTGTCATTTTGGAAGCAAGATGCTAACCCATCATTGTGTATGTGGAAATTGTTTCTTGGAATCTTCTCATCTGTAAGAAAGCCTACTTTGACAAAGGTGGATGATCCTATTTGATAGGATATTTTGGTGTTATCATTCACCATAATTGTTTCTTCTTGATCATTTGGGATGTTGATTTGATTCATGGTAGATTTTGTATCTTCTTTTTTGACTTGATCAATGGTAGCTTCTCTATGTTCTTCTTGATCCATAGTAGCCTTTTTGTGTTCTTCTTTGACTTGATCCATGCCATTTATTTGATTATCTATGTGGCCAAAGGAGGCAAGTGCATCATCTTGGGAAATGGATGCATTTGGTACTTGGATAGGATTGACTTCAAATTTTTGATCATGAATGGCATAAAGGTTGATGAGTGGATCATTTTGGACTTCATGTTCAAGGGTAGGATCTTGGTCGAAAATAGGGTTGTATTGGATGCCATGATTGGGAATGGGATCTTGATCAAGGATAGGTGCATTTTGGATGCTATGATTATCTAGAAGGACCTCTTGGATGGACTTAAGAATGGGTTCATGGGATGGACTACTTTGATCTTGACATAAAGGTGAAGCTATGATGTCATGCTTTGGACTTTCTTTTTGACATGTATCCCAAGGTGTAGGCAATGTGATGTGGTTTTGGAGACCATGACCAAATATATTTTCATGACTATATGTAGCTTGGGATGGATTGAATAGGAATGGATTAATGGATGATGGACTAGGATAGGACATGGAGACTGGGAATGGGTTGAGGGATGATAGACTAGGATAAGACATAAAGGCTTGGAATGGACTAGTGGAAGGTTGGTTTCCCTTGTCAAGATTAGGATAGGGATGACTAATGGACATTTGTTGTGGATTAATGTCATGGATTGTGCTAAGGGACTCTTGGTAGTGAGGGTAGATGGATGGAGGACTAGAGTTTATGGGTTGTTGGTAAGAGGGATAGATGGATGGCTGACTATGGGTTGTGGGTGCTTGGTATTTGGATTCAAGGTATTGTATTTTGAAGTCTATGGCTTGTTGGGATTGACCAATGTGGAGTAATTGGTATTCAACTTGACTAGAAAGCATATCAAGATGAATGGAAGACATGGTGGTGGATGGTATGAAGCCTAAGAGATGCCAATGCAATGGAAGGTATGCACCTATGCTATATTTTTTTTTGGATTTTTTTGGTTATAAGGATGCACCTAAGATGAGGATTAAGGAATGGTAGAATGATAATGACCCTATGACCAAAGGATATGATATGCAAGGATGATTATGACCAAAGGATATGAGACTAAGCTATGTTTTATGATTTTTTTTGGATATAAGGGTGTAAGATGATCATTGAAGGATGACAATGACTAAAGAATGAGACTAAATGAGACTAATGGATGCAAAGGATACCAAAGGTAGATCAAGATAGTGGAGACTAAATGATGCTAAGTGAATGATCAAAGGTAGTGGTGCAACTAAGGTTAAAATGAAATTAAGCTATGTTTTTGTGTTTTTAAGATATAAGGATGTAAAAGTGAAAAGTTCAATTTAGGTCCAAGACTAAGGATTGATAATGAAGCTATGGTCAAAGGGTATGATATGAATCTAAATGGCACTAGAGCGATGAATCTTTAAGATTTAGGACAAAAGGTGGAAACCAAGCTAATGTAGGTTCAAGATAAGAAGTCCAAATGTCATTGACCTTTGTGATGACCAAGATGATGGATTTGACAAGGTGAGTCTAAACTAGGACACAAGTTTAAGACCCAAATTTTTGACCAAGATGATAAAGAAAAAGGTTGATAAATTAAAATATGAAGGTCAATGACAAGTTGGATAAGCAACCATGGAATTTCTAAAGGCTTAGTAGTCTTCCTATGTCTGAAATCTAAAAGGTATATGTAACCTAAGATCTAGGATTGATAATGCAAGGAAAAGGTGACCTAAGGTGCAATCTAAAATGTAATGCAATCCTAAATGAGGATGATGGAATGGACTGGTAAAACTTTGCAAGTCTCTAGTTTGGAGGTCAAGATCACTATTATGATGAATTGGTTCAGTTTTGGACAAGGATTTTTGAAACTTTGGTAAACAAGTAGTTGTGGCTTTGTTTCAAGCAGTTGTAGTTCACAGAATGTTGATTTTGACATTTTTGATATTTTGCAATCGTTTTGATCTGAGTTTTTGACTATTTCTAATAAGATATGACTAGCAAACACAACAGACAGTTTCAAGCAATTTTTTTGGGCTGGTTTGATGTGAAATGTTTCAAAAGACAAGCACAATCCTAAGGATGGAAATGACTATATCCACTAGATTCCCACTTGGATTTCTCTAGCTGCACTTATTCTTAGCGGGTGACTTAGAAGCTTGGCCACACTAGCTCCCCTCCATGAAACTCACTTCTCCGGGTCAACCAAGCTTCAAGTTCTCATGACTCTCCCATGAAAAAATCTTCACCTGTACTAAGAACTGTGAGAACGTGGGATGGCTTGGCAATGACCATTGTTGCACCAACAAATAGAAGGAATTTTGGCCACTACACAAATGGTTTCTAGTCAGGGAACTTGTTTTGGTGGCCACACATGAGGCAAGATTAGCTCTGATAAGGAGGTTTCCCATCCTACAAAGGTTACACTCTGTAGGTTTTTACGCACCATGCAGGTACTGAGGGAATCACTTGTCTGTGTGACACATCCACACAGATGTTGAGACTTTCCCACAACATTCAAATTTATATACTGGTCAGGAGTAGCTTGGATTTAGCTCATCACTAGTTGGGTTGTTCCCTTGGGTGAGTAATTTTTCCCACAAGGCAGACCCTCTAATAAGGTAAACACAAAATTGGATGGGTCTGGCTTTCTGATCACCGCGTTTGCACAAGGTGAGAGCATAATACCTACCAACCTCAAGCACTAAGACATGGTGTTCATTTACCCTCTAGTTTAATCTATGTGAAAGAAGACAATTGTTCTTTTTAAAGCACCAACTGAAGTGTTTTCTACACTAAAAGACAGTCAATTGATTTTAAACCTTGCTTATTATTTGAAAACACTTGGATTATTTTTAAGCCAATGAAATGTGATGCAAGTCAATTTTAAATCCCATGAGTGAAAATATGCAAATTGTTGTTCATTTTAAGCCCATGAATGAAATATGCAATTTGTTGTTCATTTTAAGCCCATGAATGAAATATGCAATTTGTTGTTCCATTTAGCCTTCATGAATGAAAATGCATGTTCACTTTAACCTTTATGAATGTGAATGCAATTTGTTGTAGTTGGTGAAAGCAAACAAAATTAATTATGCCTAAAGAAATGAAAAACTCAAATTTTGTTTCTAAAGAAATAGTTTTTAGACTCCCTCCAAGTGTGCCACATGCTGAAAAAGATAGATTAGTAACTCAAAAGAAAATTTTAATGACAACAACAAATTAAAACAGCGATAACTTTCTCAAATCTTAATGAAATTTTAAATCGTTTGAATCCATGGAAAGCTGAAACTCAAACCTTCAAAACCTAGAAAGTATTTTTTCAATATTTTGCACGAAAAAAATTGTTATAAGCAAAAGAAAACACGGGTTTTAACAACTAAATTTAAAAAGCAACAAATATTAAAACAATCATAACTTTCTCAAATCTTAATGAAATTTTAAACCATTGTTCCAGAAAGCTAAAAGTGAGGCCTACAAAACCTAGATAATCATTTTTCAAGATTTCGTGTGCCCATTTTTCTATGCTCAAAAGAAGATGATGGGATTTTGTCCAAATTCTTGGCTGTAACTTGGAAAACAACAAAAACAAACAAGAAAACAAACGAATTTCTCTACAAAATTGTAAGATTCATGTCGGGTTCAGCAATGTGAGATGGGGTTTCCTAACTTCTAGCCTAGAATAGTGACAGCTAACACCTCTAGACCAATAAACCACATCAACAAGAGAATATAAAATAATGGAGAAGATTAGAAATGCAAAACATAAAACAAACTACTCCCCATTATTGGTTGAATCACTTCCCTTGCTCTCCTTCTTCTTATGCCAATATTGCCCTCAAATTTGTTATTGAAGTTGTGCAAATACCTCCAAATAGTAAGCAAGAAAGTTGGAGAAGATTAGCTATTAAGGTGAGAATGGAGGAAGAAGGTTGTCTTATCAAATTTTCGCTGCAGCTCAATTTGACAGAGCTGGTTCATTTAAGATTCATTTTAAAGTGAAGAATTTCAATTTACCTCTATAGATGTTTAACCATTGCCAGTGTTTGAGTTCATTGATGAAATTTTAAGATGTGATGTGTTTAGTGGCTTGTTATCAATTGCAACATTAAGTATTGCATAGAATGTAAAAGGAAATGCCTTCATTTTGATATTCATTTACAGTGTTCCAAACATTGTTTTTGCACGAAGGAAAAGTACAAAATTGAACAAGTATTTCACAAATGTTGTAATTGTATTCATTGGATAATAAGAACCAAGTTTTTCCACACAAGCCATGGGAGTAGTTGTGACGGTGTGTCAAAAGGAACATTCTACACTATTGAAGATTAAAGAAAATTAAGAAACATAAGAAGGAACATAATCATCATTTCCTATTGTCTTCAGTTGATTTTGGAATGGTGCACCATCCTTTGTCCCCGAGCTCCTTGTAGACTTGCAAGAGATATTAAAATATGTTAGAGCTTTGACTATGAACATTCCTATATGAATCATCAACAATAGTGTAGAATGCTACTATTGATACATTGAAACAATTGAAGTTTTCAAGAGCAAGAAGTGTGACAGAAGCCAAGGAGGAAACACCAAAATAATATATTGTTTTAATCTAACATTGTTTGTTTCCATGTGTAGGTATAGGACAAGTCATGCTGCCGATCTAGATGGAATATCATAAAGCATGTGGTGTAAAATGAGCTCCCACAAGGGTTGAGACGACATGCTATCACTCAAGCATCCAAAGGGGGATTGAGAAAGAAACAGATCCAAGATGCTCAAGGAAAGACATCCATCAAATGAGTACATCATAAGTGCCAAAAAGACTCAAACAATTGACCATTTAGGACAATCAACTCTCAAAGTGCAATGAATTGAAAATCATGAGTGATCAACTGTTCAAGTGCATGATCTCATAATGTGATAGTGAATAGGCATACATTATGCCTTGTCTAAAAATCATAAATTACAACTGAAGCAAATGGAAAAGTTCTAGAACATCATAATCAAGTGCTTCTATGCGATGATAGCTTCACATCATCATGTTGTTGTTTAGAAGATAAAAATTCATGGAGAGTACAAAAGAGAGGTTTCTTCCTTCAGTGACAGAGTGACAAGTAGCTGTAAGTGAGCTATTGAAGGAAAAAAATGAATGCAAAGAGGGCATATTGAACCAAAATGCAAGGCATCAAGTGTTGGGGAACAAATGCAATATGTCTCTTGAAGGTAATTTTCAAGTTTTGAGCTTGTTTCAATATTTTGATGTCACCTTTATGAGGGGAAAATCTAGTTGCATGATCCAATGTTTATATGAAGCACAACATGAAGCATAAGACTATAAAAAAGAAGTGAAATGTGTATGTTTTGAAGCATGAAATGCATTGAAGTCATGAAAAATGGCTACAGATGAGCCATTGGAAACATCATTAAAGAAAGTAAAGTGTAGAGCTTAAATCAGTTGCAGCACATCAATTCAATATTTTCAATGCTATGAGCTGAAAGAAGATAATAATACATTGTTCCATCTGAAATGAAAAGATGGAAATGCATTTTCTAGAGTATTCAAGGGCATCAAATGAATGATAAAATTAACAAAGTATCCTACATGAGTATCATGGTGGCTAAGTGCAAGCTTTGTGTGGAGCAAATGAATATGTCGCTATGAAATACATTGAAGGTAAACATTAATAACTTCTATATATGCTACATTTTTAGTAAAGGAATGTGATGACAGCTACAAGATTCATGTTTTGCTGTAAGTCAAACATGTTCTCAAGATTGAATTTCATTGTTAATATACTTCAAGCAAGCAATACGAGGAAACAGTGAGATGCAAAGCAAGTCTACACTTTTGGAGTAAGCACAGTTAGAAGAAATCCATTGCATTCTAAAAATAGTGGTGAACATAAACATTACAGTTCTTTTGTTATTCAAAACATTAGGTCAATGCTACAGTAGGCCTATGTGAGACAAGTCAGGGTTTCAAGTGGATACATGAGCAATGGTGTCTAGCTTGAGATTTTAGAGCAAAGCCCACACAAGTTTTCATAGTGTTTCCCAAATGCAAAAAGAGAGAATGATTTGAGCTCATTCAGAATGCAAGAAAAATCCTTATTCATGCTTTCATACCCGCGGCCTTGGAAGGCCAAAATTTCTTCTTCATAAGTCACAATGTCCGCTAGGGTTTGAATGTGAATGCAAATACAAAGCAAAAACAAGGGTTTAAGCCCTTAATAACAAAGGTGCCTCCGAAAATGGTGAAATCAAAGCCATAGGCCGCAGCCTGGAGGGGTTTTGAAAACCCACATAGTGGAGAAGCTCAATCTTAGAAGTGTTTCCAATAAAAATAATGCTCTTGTTTACAGGTGGAGGGCCGAACCCCATCAAATTTACACAAGGAAGGAAGGAAAATATACAGTGGCCATGGCCTATGTGAATGGACGAACCATAGAAACACACAAAAAATCATGTTTTTGTAAGGGAAAGCTTGAATAAGCTTTATTTAAGAGGGAAATTCCGTGAAATGACAAAACAATGAAGCTTGCCTTTTGTATCAAAGTGAAGAAACCCAACAGAGCCGCGACCAAAGCTTCAAAAATGCTCCAAGCAATGTCTCCATGGTCGGCCATGAGAATGGAAAAAGCAATGACAAATAAAAGAAAAAACAAAATGCATCAAAATACAATGATAGCCACGGCCTTTAAGGCCTTGTTCCTCATCAAAAATCCAAGGAAAGCACAAGAAACACAGTTGATGACTTACCACTAAGTCCAAAGGGTTGAATGCATCAAGAAATCGAAGCAGAAGAGCTCGAATGGTGACTTCAAAGCCAAACCCTAACTCCTCATGGCGGTGCGTTGGTAGAGCCACATTTTTCACTAGAGGCCAATCAAAATGACAGTCAAAATGAATGTTTGGAGCCCTTTTTGTGTTTTAGGTTTTTCACCCTATAATCAACCCATGTGTTTTTTATCACATTATTTTTATTTTTCAAATGCCTTGCCAACATTGCCTAGGCCGATATAAGCCTATGGCTTATATTTCTTTTTCTTTGATTTTTTTTAGAAAATCAAACATGAATCATGCATAATGGTAAAGTTGCCTTTAGAAATCAAGTGATGACTTTAGATTATCAATTTTGCCTAAGTGGATAATGGTAAATATATTTTTATGATTTTTTGTATAAAAATCAAGTTATGTAAAGGAGCATTGTATATAATATGTTGATTTTTTGCAAAAAATTGAATGCAAAAAATCAATATAATTGAAGATCAAAAGAGGCAAATCAAAAGATTTGAAGGAAAATTTGGAAAAATCAGATGTAATAGGAAAGGACTTACTATTTTTTAATTCAAGGGCTGCAAAATTGTAAAACACTGATTAAGCAATGTTTCTATAAATTGCTTGATTAGCTATTGTTTAAATGCAGTTAAAAATGCACTTTAGTTCACACTGCAACTTTCTATTCTGGGATCTAGTCTTGGGCGAATTTGAAAAGAAGGTGCCAGATGGAGGTTTCTATTTTCAGTTTCCAGCAATTAGTGCCTAATTTTGAGGCCTTTTTGGATCAACTTTTGGGTGATAGAAAGTTTCCAACCTTTTGATGCCATTTGGAGCTGTTTTGGAGACTATTTTTCAGGCTTTTTGAGGGAGCTTGAAAATGCAGGAGTTTCCTTTTGGAGAGATGTCAACCTTTTTTTTCTATTTTGGCACTACATGGTCACATTTTGGCTATAAATATGAGAAAACTTGATTTTCTCAGGGTTTAGAATTATTCAGTTTCTTGCTCTCATAGCCACTTTGAGAGCTTTGTAAACTCATTTGATAATTAGATTTTGATGTCTTATTCCTCCACTTGCAATAAAACAAAAGGTTTCTCCTTTTCACTTTCTTGTCATGGGCTCACAGTAATAGTGTGATTTTGTTGTGATTCAGACTATTGAATCCTTCTTAGTCTTGTTGTTGTGGGTTATTGTCAAGGTTTGCAATAGGTTCAGGTTGCACATTGTATTATGTTTTCAAGGGTCTTTATGCAAAACATTGATGAACTAAAAGCATTGTGATGAATTGTGAGAGTTAATTGCTATCAAAGAAGTGTTGTGAGTCAAGTTCCATCAAGATCTCAACATTTAGCTGATCATCTTAAGCTGTAGATGTTAATTTTTAGTTTTCTCCCTACTTCCCTTTTCCCCTGAAGGTGCTTAGATTAGGTGATTAGTTAGAAGGGAACCAACCCACTCTGGAGATTCGCTCTCCCCAATTGTTTTACCAACAAACCAGAGAGCGTTTCCATGTTGCGATAGGATAGACAAGTGCAACTTGCCTAGAGGGTGCAATCCTAATCGCCAACATGTTGCTTTTATAGACAACCTTTCGAATGGATGGCTAAGATTAATCCTCTAGAAGGATTCCAAGATCAATGGTGGAGGATGCCTAAGAGGGAGACTACATAATGGATGGTTGAGATTAATTCTCTAGAAGGATTCCAAGATCAATGGTCCAGAATTGATGCACCAATAATTTTCTATTCTTGGAGGAATCATGACAGGTATGATGCCGACGGCTATGATGCCCGATGACTATGACAGACATGCAGGTTATGACAGACATGTAGGCTATGACATGAAATAATGACAGGGTATCTTTGACCAAAATGGAGGGATAAATAATTTATTCAAAAATGGAGGAAAATGGAGAAAGGGGACAAGTGGCAAATAAATAATTTATTCAAATTATTTATTTGGAGGAAATAAAAGATGGAGCATTTAATTAGATTTATTCAATTTAATTAAATGTGAGGATGGAAATTGGAGAGGGATTAAATAATTTCAACAATTATTTAATCATGGAAGCATAAAGGGTCAAATAATATAATTATTTGAGAAATAATTAAATAAATGATGATTTATTTAATTATAGAAGAAAAGGGGGCACATTATCGACACAATTAAATTATTTAATCGATCAGGATAGAATAAAGATTAGAAAGTGAATTAATTAAATAATTAAAAATTATCTAATTAATAGAGGAATATGAACATAAGTGAATAATTAAAATTATTCAATTATCGAATGATGGAGATTAAGAAAAATGATGCTCGTAGGCTTAGGACATTTTTTAGTGTCTACAGTTTGTGCTTCATCCAAGTTTAGAAACCTAAGGAGAGTATCGTCAAATCTCCTTGGATAGAGTGTATCACTTAGAATGAGGAAGTAGGTTGAACGTTTAATAAAATATTTTCTCTAGTTGTTAGATAAGTTGGGTCGAAGGGATTTTTGATAGAGGTAATTGTATATGTCTTGGTACCAAGGGGAATTGGGACCAATGATTTCACACACAAGTCTAGACTCTCGGAGATTGAAGGTTGGGATCAAGAGCTATTCCACTAAGAATTCACATTGTTGATTATTGTAAGGCATATCTAAGATAGATCCAATGGTTTCCATGGAATCTGTTGCTTTGTTGCTTAGTCTTGGAACCTATTCAAAATGTGATGTCATTAAAGTACTAAATAGAACTTCCAGCCCTTCTCGCTCCTAAGTCCTCTACTTTTGACACTCCCATTGATTCAAATACTTATCTAGATTAGATTTAGCATCTCTATAGGGGCCAAGTAAGAAATATCACCTTGGGAATACCATTGAACCTATTGAATTGACAACCTCTTTGGGATTTCTACTCCTCTCAACTCATCATTTGTTGGAAAATCCTACTCTCATCAGTCGACCCCTCCCAAAAGATACGATGGGTGAATACTATTTAAAACTATCTACCATTTTATCATAAGGTAGAAGTTTCTCATCTTTGGTTTGCTACTCATCATTCACCTACTTTATAACCAGTTGGGAATCATCGTAGACTTACATTTTCTTGATTTTCCATTGTATTTCTATCCTAAGTCCCATTGATTAGTGCTTTGTACTCTACTATATTGTTTGTACATGGGAATTCCAAATGATATGATTTGGGTATACAATCACCTTGGGGGTGATAAAAAATATACCTGCTCTTGATCCATGATGGGTTTATGAGCCATCAAAGTACAATTTCCATATTTAAGTAATAGTTACTGTGAATATTCCCTCATTTGGAAAATATGACACTAACAAGTGATTGACTATAATAGGGGAATCTACTAATTGATCTATGAATATTTACCCTTTGACTACCTTCCTATCTATATATTCACTATCGAATTCACTGAGGATCATAACCCATTTAACTAGTCATCTTGTGAGTGTGGCTTTGTTGAAAAAATACTTGAGAGGATCACTTTTTATAATAATTTTGTTCTAGTGGTTGAGCATATAATGTCTTATTTTTTTTGAAGCAAAAACAACCACTAAACAAGCATGTTCAATTGGTGTATAATTGAGTTCATAACCTACTAGCGTATGATTGATGTAATAGACCACCCTTTCTCTACCTGTGTCATCATGTTATGCAAAGAGTGCATCCAGTACTTCTAGTGTGGCAGATAGATACAATGCAAAGGCTTACTTTGAACTAGTGGCATTATACTGGAGGAGATGCCAAATAATCTTTTAGTTGTTGGAATTCCTTTTGACAATTTTTATCCCAGTTAAATTTAACACCCTTATGCAGAAGGTATGTAAAGGGGTGACATTTATCTTCTAGCTATGAGATAAAGTAGAAAATGGATTGGAGCCTTCCTTGTAAGCTTCGTAATTGTTTGAGAGTGATGGGAGGAGGCATGTCTATTATTGCTTTTACCTTCACTAGGTCTACCTCGATGCATATTCTAGATACAATGTATCCCAATCATTTTCTAGATGTTACCCAAAAGAAACACTTATTAGGATTTATCTGAAGGTTATACTTCTCTAGTCTATAATTTTTTTTATCCAGTATGTCTAGATGACCTTTTCTAGTGAGTGATTTTGCTAGTAGATCACCAAAATAGTCTTCCATAAAGATATGCATCATGTCATGGAAGATAGTTGTCATAGCTTTTTGATAGGTAGGCATTTTTAAGGCCAAAGGGCATGCCATTCCAATAAAAGGTTTCCCATGGACATGTGAATGTAGTTTTATGTTGGTCCTCAGTGGCAATGTGAATCTAATTGTAACCTGAGAATCCATTCATTAAGGATAACATTCGATGCCCCATTGTTAAATCCACGATCATATCTATATTAGGTAAAGGAAAGTCATCTTTTGGACATGAATTATTTAGATCTCTTAATTTCATGCATATTTGGATTCCCCTAGTGTGTTTGGTGATAGGGACCAAGTTTTATATCCACTCGGTATAGTCAATTGGTCAAATGAAACCCACATCTAACAACTTTTGAAGTTCTACTTTGACGAGCAATGCTATTTGAGGGTGTATTTTTTGTAGCTTCAGCTTTATTGGTTTTTCCCCCAATGTTATTGTCAAATGATGTAGTGCTAGATTAGGTTCCAATCAGGGTATGTCTATGTAGGACCATGCAGACTTTATTTGTCTATTATGGAAGAATTCCATGAAGTTAACTCTTTCCTCCTCAAATAATGAAGTTGTAAAGAATGTGATCATGATATTGTTTGTGGTACTAATGTTTTTTTCCTTGGATTTTTTAATAATAATTGGAGATCTCTCTTGTTCCATGGGGAGATCGTCAAACCTTCCATCCTTGGGTGCCTCAGAAAGGTTTTCACCCTCAAATACACCCTTTATTCCTATTTCATGGTTTAAAAGTGTTTTATGATGATTTTTACCAAGGGACTTATTTATAACTTTTATGTTTTTTGTGACTGAAAGGTTTGGCTTGCTCCCAAAAGTAGGTCATTGTGTCTAGCTCAATAATGAATCCCACTCTGTGTCTCCCATAGGTATTCTGTCTTGAATTCCCAAGAACTCAACAATAGCCTCATCATTTTGGAATGTTTCTATGCTAAGTGGATCTCATTGGTCCCAATCTATGAGATTGGGATAGAAAAGTGAAATGGTGTTTTTGCATGGTGTAGGTTTGAAATATATATAAGATATGGTGCAATTGTTATGATCTTGGAATAGGTTGGAGATATACTCGAAGGATTCATTAAAATTATCCTTGTTAGATAACTTATCAAAGGATTTTTTTTTTTTGCTTGCATAGGTATACTTTCGTTAGTTGAAGACATAGTATATAGTTTCGCAAATCCAAGTCCTATAGAGTGTGTTTTGACAGTTACTGAGATAGGTTCCATCATCCCTTGATTTTGTGCACCAAGTCCATTATTACCATCATACCCCATGTGTTCCATTATTGGTAACCCTTTAATATAATTTTCAATTGGTAATATGACAATATCTTCTTTGTCATTGTAAATCCACTTGGATATGTCATCTGCTATAGATTCTTTGTCCAATTCCCCCCATTTGGAAAAAGTGGTCGAACTGTATTTGATTATTATGTTGGATACTGCTTGTGTTTTGATTGGTTTTCCATATGATCTAGGTGATGATGTAAGTTGATCTACATAGAAAGATTGTGTCATATCATATTCCCCACACCTCTTATCTTTGAATTGAATCTTAACCTCAGGAATAATCATGGACTGACTAGATGTTTGAGTTAGTGTCAATGGGTCTATGTAGGATTTAGAGGAGGATGCTTCGGTGTTGTTAGGATCATGAAGTGTGGTGTATCCCCTCAAGTTACTATAGTATGGGAAAGTATCTGGATCTACCAAAATGTTCAATTTGTTTCCATTATGATAGAACTTGAGTGATTTATGAAAATTTGATGGTACATCCTACATGACATGAATCTATGGGCAGCCAAGAAAGTACATTTTATGGGAGTTCTATATCTAGTACTTGGCATACCGTGTCCTTGATTGTTGGTACTACTCTGATTGAAAGAGTAATGGTCCCTTTGGAGGGTTGTTCAACATCGTCATAAGCTCTGATCAATATCTTCTTAGTTGAATCTATAACTTCCTCAACATATCCTAGTGTTTTCACTAGTTTTAAGGTGGATATATTCAAACTAGCACCACCATCTATTAGGACTCATTTTATTCAATGCTTATGGACAAATATTTTCAAGTGAAGGGCATCATTGTGGGTAGATGAATGGGATGACATATTTTTTTCAAAAAAGGTCAGATGATAGGTACAGGGGAGATTACTGACCATAACTTGAAATTGGTCCACTTTTAGATCTATTGGTACCGGTGATTCCTTGAGAGCTTTATCTAATATATCTTTATGAATAAGTGATATGCAAAAAAGATCTAAAATGAATATTTCAATCGGTGTTTTACTCAATTGATCCATAAGATTGTATTATGGTGTAGTGGATATTCTATATGTGGCTCCTTTTAGAGTAACTTTGCCATTGCAGGTGGTAACATTACATTCTAGATTTGTGTTCTTTACAATAATAGTGGATACTGATGGGCTTTAGAATTGGCTAGTTTCCTATTGTCATTTCATACTTTTAATCATTACTTTCTACTAATCTTTAAGACATTACCAAGACCTTTCATGCCTTTCATACACTTTTAAGTAGTTTTAAGCATTTGGAATGGAAACATGTTATGTTAATATGTGTATGTATGATTTATGAATGTCATGAAGTTTAGTAGGATTTTATGTTTAAATTATGGTTGTTAGTAATGAGAATGCCTTAGGAAATAAGACTAACATTTACAACAAGATATCTATCAACCCACAACAACAGGATTTTCAACCCATAGCATAAGGACTACAGTTTGTTGCAAAGGAGTCAATCAACTATATCACAACCACTTTCAAAAGGAGATGGAGGTGATCATTTAATTATTAGTACATGAATCACCAAGCATTATTTGTATCTTTCAATAACACAACCGAGAGAACAAGTCTATTCTCGACTAGACTATGAATTATGATGGAGTTGTTTTGTTGAGCACATTCTCTATTATAAATGGTTAAGTTTTTTGGGAATATAATCCTTGTTTTATTTCCATACTCCTGTTTCAGTAGTTATTACTTCCTATTTTAAGGACTTATTCCTCTTCCTATTATTGAGGAAAATTTGACATATGTTCTCTAGTTTGTTTTAAGTTCATGAATAATGGGACTCTCTCATAGACCCTATATAGTGGGATATCCTGCCGAGGAGGATATCTAGCATTGTTAGAATGGTAGAAGATAATATGTGTGTTATTAAACAAGATATCCAACATATTTCCTATTAGATTTTGTGTAACAATTATGTGTTTAGAATGCAATAAAAGAGAATTGATTTGATAATATTTTTTTTTGAGTGAGTGATTAATAAAATATTTTGGAAGCAACAACTCAAGCAAGGGCCACTTGAGGTACTATTGAACCACTTCAATTTAAGTTATTAGATTAGATTATGCATTGTGAGTTGAATTGATAATTTCCAGTTTATATGATTGTGAACAAATGTGTTACAATTCCTAAATTAGAATATATAGATTGATGTTTTATTTCATACTTTGAAGGTTCAACTAAGTTAGGAAACTACAACATAACAGTTAGTTAGTCACAGTATTAAGCATTAGGTACTCGTAGCAAAGGTAGTAGTTTATATTCCTTTGCTCTATTTTGAGAGGTAGCAATTTATTCGAATTTAAGGCTTCTGTTGTATTTGCATGTGTTTATTTGTCTATACTCAGTCGATGGAGGATGTCCAAAATCCATGAATGCATATACATTGCTAGAACTATCTAAAGCTTATGATTCCATGGTTGATTTAATGTATCCCTCATGCGAATGATGAACTACTTAGTATAGTGATCCTTAGTTTCACTGAGCTATGTGCATAACCATTAGCACCAAGTTAATTAGGAATTATATATGACTTGACAAATACATAGTTGTCAACTTCCTGAATATGGTTAACTGTATAATCATAGTTGATAGTTATATAATTGGAATTGTTGCTTGAGGTGCTACCCTAGTTAGGGGCATTTCCTTTTTTGTGGTTGTGTAATGGATCCTTGAAGATCACATGGTCATTGTTCAAGGAATTTTTTTAGTTATCCACACCAACATCTCCCTTGTGGATTAAGTCTAGAATCAGGTTCTTTAATTTGAAACAATTGGGAGTTGTTGTCCTTTTACCCTATGGTAATCACAAAACTTAGTGTCCTTCCAGCATGTGGGTTTGACTTGTGGTTCATATTGCTTGATTTCTAGTAGGGTGACTATATTGACTTAGATTAATTTTCAAAGCACATACTCGATGGGCTCTCCTAGAGGAGTGAATTTTTGTTGTGGGTTGTTATTGAGTCTAGGAGGTGCTCGTTGTGTGTTATCTTGTAGATCGATTGATTATGTAACGCTGTGCCACACAACCCTAGGGGAAGTTGCAATTTACTACACAAACAAACTAATTTTTTTTTTGCTTAAGAACAATTAACAAGAAAGTTCACTAACCATTGCCAACCAATCCCCTAAGGTTATGAGACTGAGTTACTTAAACCCAAACAAGAAACATGAATTATAACCATAACATTTAATTGATTAACAAATTAATGCACATACATTCCATACATGAAAATTTACATCAAAGAATATGAAGTACCACTTGATTCCAATAATATAATTTACAACACGATTACAACACTCATTCCCTGAATGAGATAAATCCAAAAGTAAGTTTACAGATTACAAATTCCACCTCGATAACAAATGAGGGGTAATAAAATTACAATATTAACTGAAGGAATTAAGCATGGAAAGAAACTGGATCCCACGAGCTCTCCAACTGGAAATCTCGTCCACATGAATAAGAAGACAACCCAATGGATAAAGGTGCACGTTCCACCCAACCATGTGATACTCGAAGGCTCACCCCCCATGCTAGGAGATAGTAACAAGGAATCCATCACTAGACCATCTACCTCTAGACACAGGCTAAAGCACAACTGAACTGAAACAAATACAAATACCAAAACACATAACACAAAGGTACAATGCTTCCAGAGAACAAAGATCATGTACACCATCTGTACACCACACAATATCTGACTGACTGCTGACATAGGAAGAGTGTCATACATAAATTTCCATGAGTTACCCTAGCTCAACCTTCCTAGGCTACCGGACCCCCATCTTGGGTTACCCTGGCTTGCCTCTATTGGCCACCGGACCCTCATGCAAAACTATGCGTCTCGTCTCATCTCGAGCCTTAACAAACATATGCTTCACGAGAGAGGCATTTCTTATCTTTATTAGTGTGAAAGTTCCCCATTAATTCTTTTAAATTATCACTTGATTAAACCCTAGGTGAGTTACCCTGGCGCCCCTTTGTGTGCTGGACCCCCACAAAGAGCCACTCTCCTAATGACAACACACACGGTACAAAACCACGATCCAATGGATAAACTAGAAAGACGACCTCTCCAACCTAAGGAGGCAACATAAACAAAAACCAACTCCAAACACTTGGAGGTATACGAAATACAAAGTCCACTCCTTCCAAAGGAGGCACATACCACCAAAACCACTCCTAAACTCAAGGAGGGAACAAACCATTCCCGTTCATGAAAACCGAGTACAACAACATAACACAACTCTACACATTTCCCAAGGCGATTCACAATCGAACCACTACATGAAACATCCCAACCTAGAGAACTCCTCTGGAAGACTTACCAGACGATTAACCCCATTTTCCCAACATCAAGAATGAACGAAACATGATATAAAAAGCATTCCAGGCAACTCAATATCTAATGTTAGGGTTTCCTAAACCCAATCCAAGCAATGACGTAGCACAGGAAATTAATTAAATAAGTAGGCATTATTTGCACATGCTCTAAGTAAACCAACCACCTTGGCAACATTAAGGGATTTAAGAACTAACGATTTAATTTCATTTGTTCGATGCTACAATTAATTAAAATCAATATTTTAAATAAAAATGTTTGATCATACATCAATTTCATTTCCTCTATACAAATGAGATAATCATTTCAAAGTTCCTATTTTAAATATTAAAACATCATTTAAACATATGCCTCTGAAACATTATTTTTATATTCTAAGATTTCCTAATTATTCATAATAATCAAGAACAAATCCTTAAATAGAACATTTATATTTTCCAGCTATGATAGTAAAATAATCCTTTAATATATATTTTTCAACTCAAAGATAAACCCTATTATTTAAATTATATACATATAATATATATATATATTAAATAATAAAAAATAAAAAGTCATTTAAATTCACATATTATATAATATTAAATATTATACATATAATATTAATTATTATATATATATAATATTAAATGTTATATATATTATATTAAATATTATGCATATAATATAAATAAAATAAAAATAAAATAAAAATAAAAATAAAAACTAAACAAAAGAAAACGAATTTTTAAAAACAAAAGGGCCGAAGCCCTAACTGGGCATGCAGGCCCCAGCCACCGGCGGCGGCCTATGTGCTCAGCACATAGTCCGCCTACCCTAAGGGGCGCAACCTATGTGTAGGGCACACAGTTCGCCTCCCTTTGGGGGCACGGCCTATGTGCTACGCACACAGCCGCCTCCCCTGGGGGCTGGGCGGCGGTGGGGCTGGCTCCCCTGCCTCCCCACCACTACAAACATTTTTTTTTTATATAAAAAAATAAAAATACATCCCCACAAATACAGAAAGAGGAAAATAAAAAAAATGAAAGCACATAATAATTATAATCATATTTGTGTGTCTGTATATAAATATAAAATCCAAAAACTCCATTTTTAGCCAAATTGTGCAAATATACAACAAGATTTTGTAAAATACAAAAGTTGGGTTTAAATCTCAGTTTGAAATGCCAATTTCTTTTGGTTTCTTTCTATTTAACCATTGATTGAATTCTTGTTTTGATTTCTTTTTCAAAATTTCAACAGAGTTTAAAAGTATAGAACAAATTGACATGGGTTTTCTATGGAATTCAAACATCATTTTAAGGATTTTCAAACAGCAAAACAAGGATTTGAATTCTTTCCAAAATGAAACAAAAAACAAAACAGGGAAGAACCTGATTTTCCTCCAAAGCTTGAAGACTTTAACAATGGTGTTTTCAATTCCTCTTTTGAATCCAGCTCAAGCAAGAATTTCCATCTCCTTCACCAATCCAAGGAAAGCCACAGCCAAAATCCTTTTCCCAAATTGCAAAATTAAAAATTATATGACATTCTATTTACTAAAATAGAGCTTTTTCCCCAAATTGGTCAAACCCCTAAAATATCCCCACCAACTAAATTTATTGAACAATTTGGAGATATTTCCATTTTTTTTTTTTAAATTAAAACAATTTTACTTTCTAATTCCAATCTCATGCATTTTCAAAATTCTTTTAAACAAAAGAATACAAGTTTTGCAAAGAATTTACTCTAATCTATAATTTCAAAAAGTGAAATTAAACACATTTTTTTTTTTTTTAATTTATTTATTTTAATTTAGCTCTAACTATCCAAACACGATTTTTACTTTTATTTTAATTAAATCTTAATATACAATAATGCCAAAATAACTATCTCATTTAATATATCACCATTACCTAATTAATCAATAACTAAATCTAATTTTATTAATTAAATCAAATTAATCAATAAAATAAATAATAATTCAACATTACAACTAGATACATTTAATCATCAATTTAACTAAGCAAGCCATTTAATAACCTTTATAATTTGAAATTAAATAAATACCCAAGGTGAAATAGACCAAAATAAAACAACTAACCCAACAACAACCCGATGACACACTATGACTAGGGTGACGACTTGGCATGGAAAACCTAGCTACTATCTCCCACTCGATTATCGTGGTCAGTGGACATGCTCAAACCTGTGAACCAGGTGGAGTCGATGTCATGTACCTGTCAACCTGTGAGCAAAGAGTACATCGAACATGCATATATATATAATAGGATCAAACACACCGTGAAGAGGAAATCTCAGAATCGTAGGGCACTCGCAAGCGAGTGATACAATCCCGTCCCCTTCACCAATACAAAATTACAAACTGACAATTCTAACATCAATGATATGATCAAAAGCATAAAACATCGTTAAATCAAATATCTACTTAATTAATCCAAAACATGCCATAAAGATATCATCTAAATAAAATACCATCACATCAAAATATAATGTTTACATCACTTAATAGATAACGGTCAAAAGTAACCAAGTTCCAAAGTCACAGTATAAACAGAACAAAGCATTACAAAGAAAACACTTCCGATCCAAACATCCAAAATGGAGGGGTGTTACAGATTACCCTAAGTGGGTGTCTAACCTTGTGTTTCTAAGCCCATTGGGGGCATAAGGATTTTCATTGTTTTAGAGATCTTAACAAGGCATGTCTGAAAGATGTCTTCCCTTTTTCGAACATTGACATGATAGTGGATTTGATAGTGGGTCATGAAATGCTTTCCCTCATGGATATCTTTTCGAGATATAATCAGATCAAGGTAGCACTTGAAGACCAACACAAGACTACATTCACTTGTCCTTAGGGAATGTGTTGTTGGAATGTAATGCCATTTGTTCTTAAGAGCACGAGAGCCACCTATTAGAGGGTGATGATTGCTATATTTCATGAAATGCTCCACATTACCATGGAAGACTATGTAGATGATACCTTACCAAAATCCATAATAATACAAGGTCATCTAGACAACCTGACACACATATTTGAAAGGTTAGAAGAGTATAGTCTATGCCTTAATCCAAAGAAATTTGTGTTCGATGTCAAATCAAGAAAGCTCTTAGGATACATTGTATCCTGCAAAGGTATAGAAGTAGATTTGGCTAAGGTTAAGGAAATCGTGGAAATGCCTCCCTTGAAGACTTTGAAACAACTACAAAGCCTTCAAGGTGAATTGTAGTCCATCTAAATTTTCATAGCCTAGTTAGCAGATAAATGTCATCCTTTCACACACCTAATCCATAAGGATGTCTCCTTTAAGTGGGAAGAGAAGTGTCAAGAAGCATTGCAACAAATCAAAGACTATCTAGCATCACCACTTGTATTGATGCCTCCTATACCTGATAAACCTTTGATCCTTTATATTTCAACAACATCAACAACCCTAAGAGCCCTATTAGCATAAAACAATGAGAATGGTAAGGAAAGAGTAGTGTACTATATCAACCATACCCTAGTGGGCTATGAAATGAACTATACACCTATAAAGCAGGATTTTTTAGATGTTATCTTCATGTCATATAATTTCAAACACTACATGATGATTTGATAGATTAAACTAGTCTCTAAGGTGGATCCTTGAATATCTCTTAGCTAAGGTAGATTTAAAAAGCTAGATGATGAAATGGGTCATGATTCTTACAAAATTTGACATAGAATACATTGACAAAAAACCATTAACGAACAAGTGATAGCAAACCAATTGGTCAAGTCACCTCCTAATGATTACCACCCCTTGATATCAGAATTCCCTGATGAAGGAATCCTACTAACAACTCAAGTAGCTTGATGGAAATTTTATTTCGATGGTTCTCACAACCAACATGGATTAGGAGCCAGAATCCTCTTTGTTACAAGACAGGTATATAGTACCATAGTGAAAACCTAGATAATAGGTGCTACATATGAATAAGCTCTGCCTCACCATCTATCAAGGCTCGCATCCATCATCACGATCATACCTTTATCCATTCCATCCATCTGATCCATAATAAATGTGTGTCCAACCATGGCTTGATCACTTGAAAAGTGTCTGATCTTGCTTCACTATGACCACCCTCTATATGTATCATCCCATCTATCCATAATAAAAGTAATCCCACACCTAACTAGGGGCATCTTCTTGAACCTAGTAGAAGGATTGGATCCTTGTTTATATCCCATGCATGTAAATATTCAAAAAATCATAAACATCCAGATAACCTTCAAAATTAAAAAAAAAACATCCAAATAACTCTCAAAAATCCAATATAATTCATAAAAGGTCAAAAACATAAAAAACATGATTAACCATCCATGTATGAGCTAATAGACCAAGCCAATAATCAAACTACATTGTCTTTGCACATATGTAATAAAGTACATCATCGATGAGACCTCGAGGGATTAGGTCACCCTCCTTAGGTCCCCCTCACTAGGTTTGTAAATCTTTGAAATGCCAAAAAAATCAAAATACTAACAAACACAAAAAACAACCTCAAACAATCTCAAAAGCACAAAAACATTTAAAAAATACCAAAAATTCTGCCATCACCTATCTGTAATAAACTATCCATCCATAATAAAGTGATCATCGCCTCATCCTTTGACAAAGCAATCAAATCAAACATAGCAATTATCAAAATTTGAAACATTCAAGCAAGAATTATGAAAACTTGATCATTATGGACTAAAAAGATACCTAAATATCAATTGCCTTGTCTATTGGTATCATCATTGAAAACATTAACATCCTAGAATGAGCCTTAATAGATATATCGTTCCTACAATAGGCATCATCAATGGATAATATCCCTAAGCTACAAACACCATTGGCAAGTGATATGATATATATATATTTTTTTTGTTTTGATCTTTCCTTTTGGTTTATCTTTTGATCATTTATTTTGTATGTCATGTTTGTTTGGATGTTCTTGTAATATGACCATGGTGAATACTTGCCTTATGTGTGCAAGGATAGTTTCGAGTAATACAATGGCTGGTACATATTAGGTTCTTCATACCTCTGGTACATATTAGGTTCTTCATAACAAGGTTTTTGTATGTCAGGTATGAACAAGAATACTCTTATCTATTTGTAGAGTCAAAGTCCACACAATAGATACAAAGCTACCTTGGTTCTTCAAACCCTAGTGTATTGTGTCTATTTGCTACATTAATAAGGATTACTAATCATTAGTTTCTCTCGAAAAAGAAAAAGCATGTTCATCACATTTTCATACATCAATTATCAGTCATTCATTCATTTATCATAACATATGAATTTTCATAAATTAGATCATACATCATCAATTTCATCTATCTTCTAATCTCTCTAATCAGTTCTCTTGACTAACATCTCCATCCTAAATCATAACATCATTAGTATCGCATGAATCCCACATCCACAAACTCATTAGCATAGCATATCATCACATATCATACCATCCATACATCCTACATATCATGGAAATATAAAAAATGTAAAGAAAAAGATAATCACATCTACATATCATCATAACATAACCATCACATCAATGCATCTCATAATCATAAGCATCATGACATCATACATAAAATCATAAGGATCATAACATAATATATGCTACATAAAAAATGGTCTCATCTCATATATCATCAAAAATAAAAATGTCATAGTACATCATCATCATAAAATGTGTGATACAATCAATAAATAAAAAATATACATATATACAATGTCCAATGGTCGATGAATGCATATACATCAATATAAATAATGTCTACAAAGTCTATATCATGATATAATGTACAAAAAGGCTCTTAATCCTCCACCTCTCCGTCTGGTAGGGGTCTCTCCTAATCATCTCACTACTCCTCACATCAAACCTAGGTTTCCTCTATGACCTAGGAATTGTAGCCTCATAAAGAGTCATATAGTAGGTCCTCTCCTCCATCAAGGAATCCCTCTCCCTATATACCTATCCATGGGAATGGTGGAAGTCTGTGAGATCTTGAGCTGCACTAGATGGCTCCGCTCAATGTCTCTCTCAACTATAGCAACATCCCTCTCTATGGGCCTAATTTTGCTTAGCTGTAAGGACTAAAATTTGTGCATCCATAGCCTATATACATGCAATATTCATGTCTCACTCACCAACCCTAGCATCTCTATCTATAATGGCCTAGTCCATCTTGGCTCTAACCTGTGTTGATCTCGCAGTGAGATTAATCTATCTCTAATTCACTGGTGGGGGTGGTACCTACCCAATTTTTTAGTCTCAATGACCATCACCCTATCTGTCCTGGTGTCCTAGTCCTAGTGACCATCATGTTGCTACACCTGAGACACCTATGCTACATGTTGTTGCTTAGCAACCACTCTTAGTCTCTGTCTAGCCTCATAACTGCTAATTGCACCAACTCACCTCCTCCTACCACCAACAGGTCCTGGAACACTTCCTAGAGGGAGAATGAATTTCAGTGGCCTCCGAAAGGCCCACCATGCATTGCAGTCCTTAGTAGTGATCGTATCATCTAGACCTAATTCCCATCCCCATCTCAGTGGTGCTAGCTATCAAAAATATATAGTAGCTACCCTAGATGATTTTGTGGGTCCCCATGCAACAACCTCTCTAGTAGTCCGAGAATATCGTGCATGGTACCCTTGATCTAGTATAATCTATCATTGAACTGGCAGTGAACCCTCTCTGGGAGGTACCTATCAAGAATGTGATCAGATCGCCCAATCAACCATTGCAATGACAACAATATCTCAAATATGCATGGTTAAGATCCCATGTCTTGCATCCCGACCAAGGTCTCCAAATAAACTGTCATGCCATCAAAAACTGCCCTCTAGTATTGTAGTCTACTGGGTTGCCTGTAGTGAAGGTAATCATGGTACTTGTATGATCTGAAAAACTCTAGAGTGTGCTTACTCAACTAAGTTCTTCATTTATCAGATTTGAAATCAGTTGCTTAACTTACTTAATTTCAAATCCGTGCCAAGATCTTTAATTAATGGTTTGAATCCGATATGCAAACTCAATCCATCAATTTAGTGAGCTCATTGATTAATTTATTTGTGAAATTTAAACATAAGCCACCATCAAAAACAAACCAAAAGATATGAGACACATTGATTATAGAGTTCACTTCTCAAGGCTACGTCTCCAGATTTGCTCAATAAGCGTGATCAATTTTCCATTAATGTTGTCACTTGCAAATTGCTTACAACATCATATGGTATTTTGACTGCATATACAAAGTTGTCACTGCTAGGAAGTTTCAAGCCCTACAAGAACTTCCTGAATCCACAATGAACAAGTGCTTCCAACAATAACAACAAAGCAGTCATAGTTCTTAAAGCATTAACTGAATGCGATCTAGCTACAGAGGTATCTTGCCTCATTTACAAAATCATACTAAACATAATTTAGATGATACTGAATTCACCATTGCAGAATAAAGTCAAGTATCAAAACACTTTGGTTATACCTAACACTGGATCTCCAACCTTGCAAGAGAGAAGTCTTCAATCTAGACTTTGTACAATACTCGTTCAAGTACAAATTCCATAGTCTTTTGATGAATCTGCACAAAGTCTTGAAATCACAATTCTCCTCTGAGGCCATCCTGCAAAATCCCATCACTTGGATTCTGAATGATCAACTCAAAAGCATACTCTGAATGCTTTGATCTAAATTGGATGCTTGGTTCTTGGATGCCATGCCTTTGCATTCTCATCCCCTTTTATACAAAAATATGCCCATTATGGTTAAAACCATAAAATTTGGACATTTCCCCTTTAAGGTTAGGATTTAACCAGTCCCCCTTATTTTACAAATAAAATGATAACAATCTCCTTTAAAAACCATTTTAATTTATTTTTTAAGCCCTTATCACTTTTCATTCACGGGCTATATTGATTTGGGTGTTTGTTTTTATTCATTAGATTATTTTGTTTTTTATTTAATAACCATTAAAGGTTATTTTAGTTATAGATTCAAACTTATTCCTTTTTCACCCGTTCAAGTTGCGTTGAGTCTAGTTTCCCAAGCACTTTGACATGGTGTTGATTTTAAGGGAAACTGGAACAATTGAATTTTTAGAGTTTTGAGATCTAGCTGGAGCATTGTAAGAGTAAGGGTCATCAAGATCCCTGTCATCAATACTGAGAGGCCGTGTAACTACGATCCTCTCCCATGCCCAAACATGTAATAGGTTGATGCCTACAAAATGTTGGTGCCTCCTCTATAGCACACTTGGTGCATATCATGGTGTAAATATGCAAACATACATGGCCTCCATGCGTACCTAGGCCCCTCAATCATCATAGACTCTATGTAAATCCCCATATGATGGGAAACTGTCAAGAGTTCCTATCAGGCATAAGTGGCCCTATGATTAGTCCTCCAAGTATAATTGTCATCTCATGCACCTCCCCAATGTAGGGAGTCAAATCAATCTGTCCATATATAATAGTAAGTTGCTCCTTCCTGAGCATCCTGGCCATGGCCATTGTGCCTCTATCTACATCATACTCTACAAGCTCTAAGTTATGAATGGGAATCCTGAGGATGCACCAAACATTCTCCAATGTAACTATGCATTCTTGTATTAGTAAGTGGAATGTTGCTATCTCTGACCTCCACCTCTACTAGGGAAATCATCATGGTCTTGTGCATGCAAATATCTGACATGTAAGTTATATGGTCCAATCCAACTACTGCAAGGAATTGAACCTCAAAATCATTGATGTGAGCTAATTGATCCAATAATCACGGTCTCCTCTCCCTTGCATATAGAGGATTAAGAGTGACTTGTAAGCATAAGGCCCACAATGTCAAAATTACAAAACTGAGCTAAAATTCTAAGGTCTGCTAGTAAATTGAAGAAGCGCATCACTTTGTGCAAATGTATCATTTTTAGCAAACACGAGTCTATTTTTGTTGCAAACGTGTCATACTATAGCAAACATGGTCCTAAAGAAGGTCAAACGTGTCAATAGTTTGCAAACATGTCGACCTAAGTCAAATGCGTTGAAGTTTTTCAACTGCATCGCTTTAAAGAAAACACGAGCATCCTAAAATTACAAATGCGGTTGTATTACAACAACCATGATAATCCTTGAAGATTTTTGTGTTTGTGTGTCCTACCTTTGGTTAATATTTTGAAAAGCAAAATTGAAGTACAAGTAAAAGTTTGAGGTATGTGTACCACAATTCCTGCATCGGCTAGCCTCTAGTACTGACAAACAAGCTCTATGTTGTGTGGTGCTCTTGGTACTTGGGTCATCATGAATGTGTGTAAAAAGGCTAAGGATGTAAAAAGATCTCTGAGTGCTAGAAATCCTAAAAGTTGAGTGTGCAAATGAGGAGGATTTGAGCCCTAATTGCATATATAATCCCTCCAAAACCTAGGGTTTTGCCTATGGTCACCCTTTTGGAGGTATCTTTTGAGCATCCTCATTCATCCTGATTGATATCCATGACCGCTAGGGCCTTATTTTTCATCCTCTTTTCATCTAAGCTGGTCCTGAACTCATGTCATGAGGCCGATCGAATTTTTTTTTTCCAATCTCTTGAGGGGGCAACCTAGCATCATATCATCCTTTGGACACTCGCAAGGGCATAGTGGGGCATCATTTTTTTTGATTTGAGCAACACAAGTCTTTCAAATAATGTAACAATTACATTGTGTCAAAGAGGGGAAAAATGTAGACATGCAAAATTGTCTGACTCGTATCACACATCGTTAATCTTGCATTTTCATCATATTTATCCTCAATCACTTCATTCGCATCATTTTCCATCATTTCACCTTATTTCCTCCATCAATTAAGTTTGAATTATTTAATTAATTCATCTTGTTTCATTAATTTTCCTCTAAATCTTCCCTAATTGGATAATTTTAATTATTTAATTATCCCTAAATCTATTTTTCTTCTAAAGTCCGATGATTAGTTATCTAATTCCTATCCCATTCATTTAAAATATTCCTTTTTAATAAAGAATATCGTAATCGTTCATAACTAAATAATCTTGAATTATTTAATTGTCCTAATTTCCATCTCAAAGGCATATTCCCAAGGAATATTCTTTTTCAAAATATCTCATTCTTCTCATTCATTCTCATCCCTTCATTTCTTGATCTAATCTTTTCCCTGCATTTTAAATATCCTCAATCAATTTTCCTAAAATTATGGAGATGTTTGAGTTCAAATTGATCTTGATGCTTCATGTTCCTTGATTCACTTAGATTCATGGGTCTTAAGGTGCAATCTCAACCATTCTCTATGGGTCTTGAGATTTAATCTACTCCATTGATTCATACATGAAAATCTATAAAATAATCATTCCTCAATTATTAACATACCTAGATCATTTGAGAGAATTTGAGCACTTGAGCACACCATATTCATGAGAATTTGAGCAATTATCTCCATCTAGGTCATCAATGTTCATTATTTAGCAACCATAGGAGCTTCATGATCAAGCAATCCAACATTCCATCACCATGAAAATGGAAGGCAAGGTTTGCACATTGGTTGATTTCATAGTTTGATGTGTTTCATTGTTTATCTTGATTTCTAACCCTTGTATGCATTCTCTTTCATTTTGTAAGGGGGATTTGATCTTTCATTGTTTTTGGGTCTTGTTGATTGCTAACATTTGTTTTGATATCAATTCCATTTTCCACTTCACAGATACACGTATATATGTATTCATCTTATAATATATATACATATATATTTTTATATATTATATACATAGAATTTACCAATTATCACACATATATATATAATCAATTGAAATTGATGAAAACAAGATCATTTAATGGTTGGGTTTTACTTACCCTATCACCTGAATTGATGACTCTGAACTCTAATTGACTCGATGGAGTCTAAAATTGACCTACGTGGGTGGGAGTAAACTCATATAGCAATACTAGTTAATCCATAGACAATACTCATCGCCTAGGTGATACTCTCCCTCTCCCTCTGGAGGGCAAGAAATTTATCCTATATTTCACTTATAGAAACATTCACGTAGTTAGTCATTAACAATTATGACATATCCATAATATTGAATAAATAACAATAAATAATTAAAATGCAAATACATCTCATTGCATTCAATTTCACCATATTGTTAAATATCAAATTGACATCATCATATATCCAACATTGTATTTTAACATAAAGTTAAAGGTTACAAATCCTAAGAGGATGCTAAGATCTATGATCAAACTTGCAATGTTCTTGAACCAATGAATGGAGCTAACCTATATGGTTGATGACTCCCTGCACTTCAAGCTCTACTAGACCTAGGCGGGTGGACCTTGATAGCTAAAGCAAATTATGTGACTTATTTGTATTTAAGGATCTATCCACAGTGGCATAAAGTGTGAGATATATGATGGCTCGTTAACTACTATTGAAATTTGAAATGTGAATGTATGAATAAGATTTTATAAAACATTAAAATGGAATGGGTATGACTTGTGCCTACTCCTATTGGGTAGATGGAGTCAAGATGTAAATGGTATGTGACCTCTTTCTGGCTTAACTCTAATTATTTAACACTTTTATTGTTTATGGCTTATATAAACATGCAAGGATGTAGTTTACCAAGCTCTTCTTATCAATCCAAATGATTTTCCTAGATTATTGTGACTTATTTGAAACAATTTAATCCTTCCTTGAAGGAACCAGTTAAATGAACCACACAAAAATAGCAAATATGTTTTGATAAATCAAATATATCCTTGATACATTGATTTAAATAACAAGGAAAATCAGACTGGAGAGAGGAAGATAAAATCATATGCAAAAATATTAACAAATAATTGAACACTAGAATTATAGCCACCAAATTATAATTTCTTGTCCATCTATCTGATTTAAAATGATTTTGCAATACACGTCATAACATCTGTTGATGCAACTAATCAACCTATCTAACTAATGATTTTTAATTTTGATTTCAACCTTCATATATACATTGCATTTTCAAGAGTTGTGACCCTTCGCGCATCTGTATACTGTAGTCCTTCATTTTATTTTAATTAATTTCCTTCGGAAAATTAAAGTGCTTCAACTTTAATCCTCATCTTTGTGAAAATTAATTCAATAATAATCTTCCTTTGCTGGAAATTTTCACTTCATTTTTACATGTATGTATCTTCAATACGTTCTCCAGGTAAAAATAATTATCCCTTTTAACTCCCTTTTATTTTCCTCGTGAAATTTAATTATCATTTATTATCATTCGTTAGATTTTCACATTTCTTTTACTCGTACCATATTTAATAAAATATTCTTTCATTAGAAATCACCCACTTCTAACCCCATTGGTAAAAATATTTCACTTGTACACTTTGGCATGATTAAAACATGCCTTGGGTAAAATAATTACCCATTCTTCGATCTTTAGGCTCAACGATGTCATGATTATCATTGTAATAGAACCTCACTTTGTGCCTTTTAACATTTTCACCCGCACTAGTTTATATTAATGCCTATGTTTTACTAAAATCTTTCTTGATAAATATTCATCACGCTTTAATGAAATAAAACCTTGCTTCATACTCTTGTCGTGACTTTGTTTTCGCCAATTAAATATATGCAGTGTCTGGCTATTGGTGGGACTTTCCCCAAAAACCTCATTAGAGTAACTTACTTAGTCAGAGAGACCTGAGGAACCCACTTCGACCCTACATGTCTCTCTGATGCATTTAGGGTTTTTCGCCTGGCTTTCCTAAGAGTTATTAGGGTTACCCATTCTTTCATGAAATGGTAATATTTCCTTTTGCAGAGCTCCAACACTCCTTCGACCTTATCATACTTTGCAGCATTCAACGACTCTCCATTTGAATATCCATTTTTGCTTTAGGAATTTCTCTGTGTTGGAGCTTTGACTATGTTTATAGCTTGTGGATTTGATCAATGTTGTAATGCCCCGCCGAGAACCCTAGAGGACATAACTTAATCTACGAAAGACGAACAATTTTTTTTTTCAAGTGCAAAGTTGTGCAATGAATTTGAACGTCCCCTAGGGTGCACGACTGCATTACTTAATCTCCATTATCTATGTTACAAATCCAAATAACTTATTATCATTTAAACACTAATCATCATTAAGCTTAACAATACTCATCACATATATTCAATGAACCATGAGAAATATCCATTCATTAAACATATAAAAATAACTGAATTACTTCCCTTACAAACAACAAATACGTTTTTATAGATTACATCATTCCTTACATATAAGAGATACACCAATTCAGAGTTTCAATTACTTTATGTATTACAATACTTCCTCCATACAAGTTAGGAGTGCTCAAAATGAGATAAGTGAAACATGATAGGTTACAATACATTTACAAGTACAATGATCAACCTCCAAGTATAGATGCAATGCTAAAGACAATGGATCAGAAGAATCACCACATCATGAACATAAGGGGAACCCAATGGAGAACGTTACATGTTCCACCCTACCATGTTAATCCAAAGATTCACCCCCTGTGCTAGGAGGTAACAAGGGGTCCCACCATCACAAGGACAACAAGGTGAAAACAACTGACACAATAGGATTGTAAGGGGTTCCAACATACAAGAACAACTTAACACGACTCAATAGTGACATAGCTTCTAGAGGCACATCAAACATTAAATGGAAATGCCAGTCAAATAAATACAAGGTTGTGGCGGGGAGAGTGTCATCACATGGTCTATGTATGGGTTGTCCTGACAGTCTTCCTCTAGATGCTGGCCCCCATCTGTGGTTGTCCTAACAGTCACACATTCGACGCCGGCCCCATAGGGTAACACATGCGGGACCAACTATCCTTTCATGGAGACAAGGATACTAGTCTTGCCGACCAGACCTTCCCAACCCAACCTTAGCCTGAACGAGCACTACAGGCTTGGGTGAGGCATCTGAACATATTAATTAAAGTTTATTTTTACCCAACCCCCTAGTTAATTAAATTAGGTTATCACTTGATTAAACAACTCCCACATGGGTTGTCCTGGACACCACTTTGTGTGCCGGCCCCATTGAGAGCCACTCCCCCTTCTACAAGAAAACCACTGAAACCAAAAATATCACCCCTTGCACAAAATCAAGGCTCAAGCAAATCACAAGCGAGGCATTATCCTTCCCGCTCACAAGTTTTCAAACTTAATCACAAGGTGAACATAAAGTGCAAGGAGAAAATCCATCAAGAATATACTCAAAATAAGACTCCCCAATACCAAATTAAACAAATAAATCCATTTTCCAACAAGAGGGCGAACCATCTCGGCCTCTGGAATTCTCTAAGACTCACTTCGCAAGATTAAATACAATGACCAAATTTCAAGATAATGACAATACACTCAATCACACATTGGCACATGAACATCATCAACAATAGGAGAAAGGCTCAAGAATCCATTTCATGACAAAAAAATAACTATTAACCTTTACAATACAAGTCAACTACTATTTTGTCAATATTCACTCATCTTAATGATATCATGGCGTAATTTCCTTTCAACATAGGACGGCTAAATTGATCTAAGATGAGAATTGATAATAATTAAATTAACTAAATATAAATGAGACTAAGTTAAAACAAGAACTAACTCAAGCCATTAAACTCATTTTAGACTCCTAACCGATTAAGATCTTCAAATTCTAAATTCTTAATTAACCAATCTCTTTTTTTCTAACAATAAAAATCAATCTATTAAACTTATCTTCTTTCCATAATTTATTTTCTTTATATATATAAAGGTCTTGCAATACTTAATTCTGGAATAGTATATTATATATATATGTGCTATATATATATAATCGGGTCGGCCACCAGAGACTCGCAGTGAAAGGATTATGCAATACACTCAGTTCCACCGACTAATTTCAATATTATTCCTCCAATTTATAATAATATTAACTGGCTGTGTAACAAGTTTGAACCATAGCGATGGCTATGACCATCGAGCCTTATACAGGAGAATTTAATCCAAGGCGTTAAGAGCAACAGGAAACTAGAGATAGTTCAAGGTATACGAGCTTGACTAAAGATCAAATAAATACTAACTGAAGCCTTCGTTTCCAAGAACGGTAGTGTCGGTTAAGAGAGTAAAGAGACTAGAGTGTATTCATTAAGAACATGAATAAATTGCGCTTGCTGTGCATGAAGGCTAAGATACAACAGAACAAATTACATTCAACTAGCTCGGTGGCGAGTTTACAGAGGTGCGTATATAGTTTTCAATTGTTGCAACTGCGATAGATTGACAAAAGAATCAGAGGGGTTATCTAAACCTTTAAAAATTTCCTATTATGTTCAAGCGCTACAACTATAACAGGTTGACTATGGAATCAGGAGGGTTATTTAAATCTCTAAAACATTCTATTTTCAAGTGTTGCGGATGTGACAAGTTGCCAAAGAATCAGGGTGGTTATTTTAATCTATACGCCCTGTTCAAGTGCTGCCGCAGTGACAGGTGTGAAACGAAATCAGGGAGCTTACTTAAATGTCCACTCCCTTCTATGTTCAAAAATTGCAGCTGGGTCAGGTTGTTAATGAAATCAAGGAGTTTATCTAAACTATGATATTATTTTTATTTTTAAGTGCTGCAATTGTGATAGATTGTCGGTAGAATCAAAAGGACATGTAAAACTTAAACTTCCTGCTATGTTCAAGCACCACGACTAGGACAGGCTTAAGGCCTTCATAAAACAAGATTGTTCATTACTCCTTGTTGACACTGTGGTCGTTAAGGATAAAGGGGCCCGAAAATGCAACTGGGGATTTCTCCAAAGTATACACTGATGTTACAATCATTTCAGGCCAATGATGAAAATGAGGGAGTAAAGTAAATCACAAGATCGGCAGTGGCATAGGTACATGAGATGGAGATGGCTCTTTTGTGCCATCCACAAAGATGGTAAGCTACAAATGTGTGGTTGATATCCCCGTTTCTAAAGAGCTCTAGGTTCAGGTGATACGAAAAGGGATGCTGTCAACAGAAGGTAAGACAGAAGCAAAGAACAAACGCCCAGATTGAAATGCATACAAACAGTTTTCAAAAACATAAATATACATTAATCCATCCGCACAGAGAGTGAACTATTCAAGACATGCAGGACACGACTTAAGAACAAACATTCATATTTATCCACAAACACTTAATTCTTTTGGTCATCAAGAACTTAACTTGCAACGAACTAAGGAATAATAGCTTGTGCATGAACATCTAGTTAATGAGCATGCGCGGTGCATGAGATAAGGATTCAACAGAACAAAAGGGGTACTCTTTCCGCAGAGAAGATAAACCATAATTGATAATTCCCTAATTCCCCAGCTGTGACCCAAATAAATGATTAGAGAGATGACGGATTACAAGTCTGGTTTACGAATTGTCCAAGAGGAAGCGACCATCATTAAGGAGAAATATATATCTAATGTTTTTACAACTTGAAGGATTAAGAGATTTTGTATCAAGATTTGGTAGACTATAAGGTAAGGAGCGACACATGCAAGAAAGGCCAATACCACAACATAGACAGAACGTAATAAATATCTAATTGGCTGTCAAAAATAGTGGTGACGACTTTATAGATAAAGTTCAAATGAAATATTTAAAAGCAAAAGCTTATTTACTTTGCATTTTAGCTTGAGTATCCACTCGTATATAGGTTAACATCAACCAGTCCTCGATGCAGAATAGTAAGTAAGAGATTTGGCAATAAAACAAAACATGACAACTTTGAAAAAAAACCAGAATATGACTGAGGAAACATGGAAACATGTTCTCAGCTTCAAACAACCAAACATTTAAGAAAATTCCCCAATAATTTTCAGAAATCCTTGTATTAAGTTATTCCGCTCAAGTAAAATCAGAGGTGAAAAGCAGAAATAAAGGCACCTGGTTTAACCAACAGCTGATCTGAAGAAGTTGCCGGTTCAAGCTTTCAGCTATTCTGAGTTCCACACCACTGTCCGTAAGATTAGACTGCCAAAACTTCCCAACAACGAGTGTAGAGCTCAATACCCTTCCAGCTGTTTTAATTTTCCTGAAAACCCCTTCAGCCCAAGAACCCTCAACAAAAACCAAAGAACAAAAAAACAGTTTCTTTTATTCCGGAAAGCCATAAACCAATTTCCCCTCTTAAGATAACTTCCACTTCCAATAAATTAATTTCCTGTAACTGAATTATCCTCCACTAATTCACATTTTCCCTCCTTTCCATTTCCATTTAATTTCCCTTTTAACTTTTTATAAAATTTTACTTTTCCTTCAAAATTTGCACCCAATATACCTATTTATGTATTAATTTATTATTTAATTTCCATGCATAGTTTGCCTATGCAAACATAATAGCTTTTATCCATCTTTGCACACCATATTTCATGAGTTTATGATTTATTAATTATTACTTTAAATTTAAATATTTCGGTTTAAAAGAATAAATCTTAATTTATTAGAATTACATATATATTTTCACAATGTTTTATTTAATTAAATTATTTCAATTCGACATTTTCAATTTTAATGAAATAATAAGACATAGTTCAATCACGAGCACGACTCCATAATCATGCAAAACCATAACAAATTGCAAAACAAAAGACAAAATGATATCAACAAAGACAGACCAAGCCGCAAATAATGACACCACTAGGACGAAATGCAGAGGGCATTACAAATGTTTTCAGTTCACAAACTCCCACTGTGATGATCTCATAAGGCTTTTGCTCATTCCTGTTGCCTCTTTCACCCACAACTGTCATGGTTGGTGAGAGACTTATAGAACGCCCATGATGACAAGAACACTCAACACCCGATCCTCCAGTATTGCACTACAAAATACTCACATTTTAGAATCATGCTTTTACTCCTAGAATCCCTTTCTTAGTGAAGAGAAAATTGGAAATTTCACCTATGATGCAAGCATCACTGAGTGTGGGGAACAAAGAATCTTTTGGGGGCAACGCTTTTCTACCATGTCTTCTTTGAAAGGGCTCAAGATTTGATCATTTCCTTGTTTGTATTTCATGCTTACAAAATCCATCTATTAGGGCACTGCAGATTTGATACCTCCCTCCAATATCTCAACATATCATCTCTTTACTTTATCCAATCTACTCTCTTCTCATAAATGATCAAGGACAATATTATACGCTGCCATATTAGGATTGCCTCTACTTTATTTTCTACATTGGCTTCACAAATGCTCCAAAACAGTCATTCCTCCATTCAAATTTTTATTCTTTTTGTCGAGCCCTTTCAATAGCTCTTGGATGAATATGCTTCAGTTTCATTTGATCAAGCTGATTTTTACTGATTATATCCTCTTGGCCATTATTCAGTTATTGAGAATTTGAAGTATTGTCTTTGCATACTGAATCAACCAAGTATCAAAAGGAAATTGCAATGGTGTTTGAAATACAATTTCCTCACACATGGTTTGTGTTATCAATAAGTTGATCCTGAAAAACATCCACCTTTTCTTGCACACAACTGCATTTGTATTTGTATTGGTGATATTGCTCGACTTTGAGGAAGACATGTTCTACTATGATGTAAAAATTTGGGCCATCAATTTTGCACAAAGTAACAAGATTTATTTATTTGAATAAGAAATCCATCTATTTGTGTATGTCAAGATTTAATATGCTGTCCCATGGCCCCTTTAATCTTCTTCCCATTTTGATAGTTAAATTGCTTTATCCCTTTTGATAATCATTTCCACTCATGTCATCATGCAAGGCTTGCTATATGTTATCTTTTTTATGAATATGTTGATTGCCATTTTATCCATTAAGCCGATAGATGTACTTGATATGTTTTATGCTATGGTGTATACCAACATGCACAATTTGGGAGCATCATCAAAATAAGCAACACTAATGTCATTTGGTAGTTGTATTGTCTTTTAGATCTAGTTCCCATTATAGGTGCCATCTAGTTTAACCACTTTTGTCAAATTCTTCTTAAATGCCTCTCTCCCAAGATTACTTTGAGCACAACCCCAATTGATCAGATTTCATGATGCTTTGTCTCTAAATTGAAGTGGGTATTTTTCAAAATCTGTTTTCTGACATTTTGCATTGTGAAAAAAATAGGTCAAGTAGCCTCCAAAATCAATGTGGAAAACTGATCAAAATTTCTCCTCGAGCCATGAAAATGCACCAGCATGTCGAGGTATGATAGGGGGGTGTGGTTACCATGTGGATTTGTATAAAGCGATTATGATTGCAAAATATCAATGTTCAAAGTTTCCCATTTAGCATTTCCTCTGCCAAGAACCATCTGAAAACTCACCAACTTGGTAGCTTGAAAAATATCAAATCTTCGTTTGGGAAGCTGTAACTTTGGAAATCAGTTCATTTAAGTCCCATGAACATGTGTGCAAAAGGGTTATTCTTCAATCCATTTCTTTCACAAGATATTATTTGTCAAAGTTGGCCCTTTTGCAACTTTATGAAAATGCAGTCACAAAACTATATAAAGACCATTTGCTTTTTATGTTGAAAAAATAGCAAATAAGATGTTGGGATTATGAAAACTAGCATGAAGGTAGATTAACATGAGGAGAATTCAGAATGCCAATCATTTTGTCATGGAATTCCTTCAGTTGGTTAATATTATCCTCCAAAGTTAGTCTCTTTGACAAATTTTACTGTGTAGACAACAAACCTTCGCAGAACCCTTCAACTTGGTATTTTGAAACCTTGTCAAAACTGATCATACGAAGCTGAAATTTGGTAGAGACACTCACATATGGTAGATGAACATTTCTGCAAGGTGATTTTGCGTGAAATTGCACTAGCTTCATTTTGTGATTTTTCAAAGTGGGCCATTTGAGTAGATTTTCCAATTGAACTTCTGAGTTGTGACACCCCTCCGTTTTGTTATGTTTTTCTTGATAGCTCAGATACTTTGTTAGACCTTATTTATGTTATGGTTATTCTATCGCTGACAGTGGAGCAATGATAGACTATATGGATGCAATGATACATTAATTGCATGGTGATTATGTTTAATATGCTTTGTGTTTGCATAGATGCTTAGTTGTGATGACATTGCTAGATATGCTTATTGTAGTTTAATTGATATATTATCTCGTCAGTTGATGTGACATTGTATTGGTGAAGAGAACGATATTGCATCACTCACTTGCGAGTGCCCTGTGATTTCCACGATTCTTTCTTCACGGTGTGTATGAATTATTATTTGTATACATGTACGGCATTTTCTTTTGTTGTAGGTTTGCAGGTACAGGACAACGGCTTCACCTGGTTTCACAGGTTTGAGCATGTCCACTACTCAACAATAATGTTGATTGGGAGATAGTAACTGGTTAACCTTGTCAAACCTTTACCCTAGCACAGTGTGTCATCAGTCCGTATGTTGGTCATGTTCCTTATCCATGTTGGTCTTGGTATTTTATTTATCGTGCAAGTTTAAATTGTAAGGATTAAATTATATGTTGTGATTAAGTATTTAATTAATATGGAGATTTTATTATAAATTAATTAATTTAATTTAAGTTATATTATAAAGTAATTTTAATTATTAAATTAATTGGGAATTATATTAAATTAGTTATTTAATTTTAAATTGGATTAAATAAATTGTTTTTAATTTTAAATGGATATTTGGGAAAAGATCTTAGAAATATCTTGGTTTGTTAAAGAAGAGATATTTGTTGTGTGAATTGGAAGTTAGAAGGATTTTTTTTCTTATTATCTTAAAGTTGATTTACAGAGAGATTGATTGAAATTGGCGAGAAAAGAGGAAGTTGTTTTCACGGGAAAAGAAAGACAGAGGTTTTTGGGAAATAAAAGAATTGTTTTGTGGTTTGAAGAAATTGTAGATCTTAGAAGCTTTCTAATAATTCTAGGAATCTAGTTTGTTATATTCTTGGTTGTGGATTGTTTCTGTTCTCTGGGAAGTGGCAATTCTTCTGGAGGAAGCTTTGGCAATCTTGGAAAATTGAAGATTACAAAGAAGCTCGACATCAATCCTCGAGGCAACAATTCTTCTGGAACAGGTTCCTTAATTATTTTTGTGAATTTTGTTTTGAAAGAGTTATTTAATTATTGTAATGCAAATTGGAAAAGATTAGAAGAGGTTTTCATTATTGTAGAAGCTTTTTTTTAAAAAAGATTGCCGTGAAAATTGAACCTCTGTAGAAAACAATTTAGACCCTTTGTGTAAATTGATCATTTGAAATAGATTGATACCAAAGGAAATTATAGATCTCTATAGATAATCATCATTTTGTTTTGGTTTCCCCAATTCCTTTTAATTGTCTGGGAAAATGAAAATCTCTGATCTTTCCTGTAGAAAACTTCTTCTTGTGGAAATTGAATTATTATTTTGTAGAAAATTTCTTGTTCAAAAAAAAAATATAGATCTTCTGAAACAATCTTCTATTAAGTTTATATATATATATATATATGCATATAATTTATATATATATATATATATATATATATTTGTGAATTTCATATATAACACTAAGTTATGAAAATTCTTTGTAGAATTTTATTTTATGTTTTTCTGGGACTATGAAATCGTCTGTATGGCGATATATATTAAATTGCTATATTTTTGTTAAAAAGAAGTTATGTTAAGGGAATCGGGGCTACCCCAGAGCCACCCCTAAGGGGGAAGGCTGTGGAGGCAGCCGATGCTGCCTTCACAAGCAGCGTACAGACTGCTCACACAGTTGTACCTCCTTAGGAGGTTTGGCTGTGAACAACGCCAGTACCGTATATGGTCTGCTCAGATTCTGTAGAATTCAATTTTGTTTGTATAACATATATATTATATATATATATGATATATATATTATTTAGATTATATATTATATATATACATATATATAGTTATAATTTCTTGTGTTTTTTTTATATATATTAAATATATTTATATACGGGTTACAATTTAAAATGCATTGTGATTATATAATGATGTTAATGAAAAAAGGTATAATTGATTTTATAATTAAGTAATATATATTTATAAGTATATATATATATAATTTTATTTAATTGTATATATACATATTGAATATATTTATTTAATGTTTGTGTATTACAATAAATATTTGCAAGCATGATTAATTAAATTAGAAATGACTGTTTATTTTTATTAAAGAAATTGAGTTAATTATTATGAGTACTAGTGAAACTGGAAGTTGAATATTTAGGTTGATTCGTTGTTGATTTATAAATTGAAATTGTGTTTTGGAAGAGGTATTTAAATATGAGATATTGATCTATTGGATTTAGGAAATCTGAATAGTAGTGATTTTAATTACAAGAGTTGTTTATTTTAATTTCAAGTGTTTCTGTATTTGTGTAATGGGGGGAAGCATTTGTTATTGTGAAAATATAAGTCTTTCAGAGATGTAAATTGTGAAAGGGTTGTTGTAACTTTAGTTCACCATTTGAGATTTCCTTGGGTAGTGCATGTAGTCAGATTCAGTATTGGACATCCGTAGGGATGTGTTATCTCTCGTGTTATGTTATTATCAATTTGTGCACTATCTACCCTTGGGTTGTAGTATGAGTTATTGTGTTGTCTATAGGGTCGTGGCTTTCAACGAGGGTTGGGACACAAAGTGGTCCCAAGACAACTCATGTGGAAGTCAGTGTAATCAGTGGAAATTAAATAACCTACATTAGGGGAATGGGTAGTTAACATATTTAACTTGATAATTAACCCCGCTCATTGGCTCAAGGGCTTGTGTTAGACTTGAGATGAGTCGGGAAGGCCTGGAATGACAAGATCATTATCTTGTCTTCTCGAAAGATAATCGATTCCGCACTAGTGTGCACGTGGGGCCGGAGTTCGTAAGAGGTTACCGGGATAACCCAAGATGGGGGCTAGGACCTAGGAAGATCTCCTTAGGATAACCAATGCAACCTTTGTGATGACACTCCTCTTATGATAGTAGTCGATTGTATTGTATAGTAATTGTTCTTGATTCAGTGATTCTGGAAGCAATGTGACCTTTTGTTTTGTGTGTACTAGTACAATGTTATTTTGTATATTGCCTATGTCTAGAGGTAATAGGTTTGTCTTGGTTACCTTTTACTATCTCTTAGCATGGGGGTTGGTCCTACGGGTACCACATGGGTGGGTGGCGTGCACCTTACACTGTTGAGCTTTCTCTTCCTATTCATGATGGCGAGATCTTCTTGTTCTAGGAGCTCATGTGGCTCTATGGATTTGTACTTCTCTTTCTTCATTGTAACTATGGGACACTATGTAATTGTATCCTCATTTGTATCGAGAACCCTTGTGATGTAATTGTGACATTATGTATGATCTATTCATCATTGGATTAAATTTTATATATTGTTTATATGATGTTGTATTTTTGGAAATATGCTCATTACATTTCTATGTGTTAGACTTATTTTGCAATGGATTACTGCTTTGTTGTATGTTGTTATCATGAGTTAATTCCATATACTATGTTTTAGAATAATTTTGTAAGTTTTGGAATTCACATGTAGATGCATTGCGTGGCCTAGAGGATGTATGTGTTAGAGTAGTTTACTTCACTCATCATTGTTACTCTTTTTAAGGAAAAAAATTAGTTGTGCTTCCACAGTGTTGCATCGTCCTCTAGGTTGCGAGACATGGTTTTACATGAGTGCTGAAATCAACTATTTCATTATGAGAGCCTTAAATTCTACCAAAATTTTCATGAAAGTTTAGGCTCCAACAGGGTTCATGAGGAGCGGTTTGTTTCCTTAGAGGACAGAGTGAATAAGATCTGCAATGACTTGCAATTTGTGGTTAAAATTAGCAACCAGCCCCTAAATTCTAGTGTGCAGGGTTTGACTATGCTAAATGAGAAAGCCCTTAATTAGTTTGGTAAAAAATTGGGCCTTGGTGAAAATGAGGAGGCAATTGCTAAGATTAATCATATGAATCAAATGGAGAAGTGTGTGGATGAGGGACCCCGTTTGCATACCAGGAACAAGACCAAAAAGAGGACAACTATTTTGTTCCAAGAGCCCGAGGATGTGATGGAGATGCACGATAATATCATCTCTAGTAATCTGGAGTCAACTAAGGTTTTAGACAATATGTTGTAGTTTATGTTTCTTTAGCTTTTGTGTTCATGTTTTGCTATTGGTTTAACTGCCAGTTTTTCTAGGTTTATCTATTGATAGATTTTTTGGCTTTTTTGGAGCTATTGGTGATCTTTGTTAATTCTAGTGCAACCTTATTTCATTGTAAAGGGTATTAAGATCCATTCAAAACCTGCTTTTCCTTATCAAAAATAATAATTTTTAAATGTCCAAAATTTTTATTCATTTAAAAATTATTTAATTTCAATTAATTAGTGAACTTAATTAATGGAGATAACTACTCCTTTTGAATAGGGGTTCATCCAATAAAAAGACTAACTCCCTTTGAATATACTTTTAATAAATTAAATTATATAATTATTTTTCTTAATCTATTCTTTATAATATATTTAATGAACAATCACATGAAAATTAGATCTGAATTTTATATTTTAAACTATTGATTTCATTTTAAACTTTGTAATTATGTAGTGAAAAGTAAAAAAAATGAAATGCAATTTTTAAATCTAAATGTTTCAATTTATTTTTAATTGATGTACATACCTTATTTTCAAACAAATTCACCTCAATTTTTAAAAAATAATAAATAAATAAATAAATAAATTATAAACTTTATAATTTTTATAGATTGTAAAATATTTTTTTATTAATATGTATAAATTTTTTCAAAATTTATGAAAATGTGAATTTTTTTATAAATATATATTTAAAAGAATATTTATATGAATCTCAAAAGTTTTACTTTTAGATTTTTTTAAACGTATATTTTTTTTTAGCATTTAAGATTTTTTAAAATAATTAGAAAAAAATATAGGAGAAAAGGGTGAGGCAACGGTCCCAAAGGAGCCACCGTGGCCTTTTGGGCTGCACCATTTTACATGGCTTTTAATTTCTTTCAAATTCTTTAATTTTTTTAACAATTTAAAATTATATTTGTAATATGTTGTATACTAAGACTTTAGGGAAAAATATTAATAAATGGAATATATAGATATATAAATATAATAATAAAAAATATATAATTAAAAAGATATATTTGTTGTGTCGCAAATTGTACCTTGTGTCAATTTCACGCTTACGCATTGTATCTAATGCATTTATGAAAAAATCCATAATTAGGATTTTATGATTGCGATCTCATGGATGACAATGATGAAGCATTAGTAGCTTGTGGTTTGAATTCCAAAAGAATTTGATTAGATGAGAGTGTGGTGCATAAATGTTTGTGCGACATGCAAATGTCTAGATAAAATTAGAGATTTGAACAAGAATATCCCATTAGGTTTATTCGTGACACATGTCTTATTTGTGACATATGTCCCATTGCCCAAATATTACTGTAATGGCTATTCCTACCAAGTTCAATAACAAAACTTACTTTTCCTCCTCATTTTTCACAAGTAATTGGTAAATTTTCCACTTGAGGCTCTTTGTCTCTCTCTTAATTTTTCCACATCTTAGACATTTGTCACAACAAAGACTCCTCTAGCTTATGATCTTGTCATCTCTATCATCTTAAAAGTGGGGAAACAACTACTGGTAACACTCTCTTTCTTATTATTATTTAAGCAATCTCATCTATTGTTATTTTTATACGATCTTGTCTAGTGTCTTTTATTGTGATAGGGGTTCTCCTCCATAACGAGATTTATTTCTATCACACGTCTATTTTACTTTCTATGTATCATACTATTTGGCTGTCCATGGAGGTGGAAACACCAAAGTAGGGGTTTGACTGAGGTAAACCCCTATATAGCCCTAATAAATTTTTGTCTTCATGTGTGCAAGTGATGAACAGGTTCAACAAGCAGAGGACTTCATTCTGGCAATTTATGAGCTTTGTTTGTACGAACAATAGCACAGATGCACAAACATATTTAGAATGCACTACTGTCTGAGGTTGAGACTTCATTTGACTATTATCATATTCTATACATTTAGTTCTTTCCATTTCTGTAAACTAAACATTTTTATCATCCCACATTTGTAAGTTATTTGACATTTTTAGTTACATCTATTGTTACACACAGTTTAGAATTTAGTTTAAGCACTTATCTTCTAGGTCGCTTGAGTCGTGTCAATTGAGGTAGTTGAGAGCTATTTTATCCTTAATACCACATCATCTTGAGGGTAGAAAACTCCCTCTATATTTTGGTGAACCCGACATGAATGCCTCATGTAGATATTTTTGTTCAACATTTCAATGCATTTGATAATGTCTTTTCAAAGTAGGATTTCGATATGCTAGAGGTTCTCCTGGATGATTTTCTAGAGGTATCTCCTATTTGAAAACCTATTATACAAACTCCATCCTTAGAATCTCCTTCCTTGTAGGATGAAAAGTCTATAAATGTAATTGTAGTCTCTGTTACCCCTGAAATTCCTAAGAGACTAGTCATTTATGTGACTCTAACTAGTCCTTCTCCAAAGAGAGTACATTCTATTTGTGGTGCTCTTTTTAATAATAATTGTCTAGATCTCTATACAAGGTACACATAATTTAAATCTTCTTCTTATAATATAGTAGCTCATACTTATAATATTAAGAGGAATAAACAAAATATTGATCAACCTACTTCCTTACCACCTTCTCATCTTGATCTTCCTCAAGCAACCAAACCTTCAGTCAAGCAACAAATTGAGTATGACCTTATTGAGAAACTATTTGTTACTCCCACTAAGATCTCACTTTGGGATTTGCTTCATACTACCTCGATTTATTAAGGTATGCTTCAAAAATCTCTTCAAAATATTCTTTTACCCTCTTCTACTAGGTCGATGGATGTGAATGCATTGATAGATCATATCTGAGTAGATTCGTCAAATATTGTGTTCTATCCACATGAACTCCCACCTCTAGAAGTACGAAATCAAGTAGATCCATTGATGATAATTGTTTATCTTAATAATGTTAGCATTAGGAAAACTTCATTGATATTAGTTTGGAACGTAATGTTTATAGTCTTGATCTATTACCTAGGGTCAAAGTTGATTCAAGTTCTCTCGTTGCATCTTCCTTATTTATTCATTATTTTGATAACATTGGTTGATAAGCTTTGGGAACTGCTATTCTACCCTTGAAGATAGGACTAGTCACCATTCCTACCTTGGTGTATGTTATGCCATGACCTTTATTGTATAATCTTCTCTTGGGTAGACCTTGGATTCATGCTTTAGGAGCTATCACTTCTACCCTTTATGGTTCTATTAAGTTTTTTGTTAACAATCAGGTAGTTACAATCAAGGTTGATCTTGATGCTATGCACCTATGTCAAATGGAAATAGCCGGTCATGCTTTGGTTGCACCTACCTTTTAGAATTATATCCCATAATTATGTCCTAATGAGTCAACATATTCTCCTAAAATATCTCTTTCAAAAGATACCCTTGAGAAGAGTTTCCCTAAAGAAGATCTTTCTAAAAAGGAAAGTCCTAAGTCTACTCTTTCTACTTCTTCTCCTAAATTGAATGCATGTTTGGGTGATGATTGTGGATCTTTAAACTTCACCAAGTCTTACATTAGAGAATACAAGGTAGATCCAATCAACTTAAATATTTCAAAAATATCATTCACCTTTGCTAAAAGGGATGATTATGCCTCCATAAAGTAGGGTGATACTTATAATATTGATTAAGCCCTTTATACTAATCCTCCTACTTCTTAGAAGTTGCAATCATGAAATGGGCCAGGATTTGATATTATTTCTTGTAGATGCATAAAATTGGTCATATCTGATTAATCCTGACATTTAATTAAATATTTATTATTTAATTAATTTCTCTAAAGTCTTCTACATATGATTAAATTTAATTATATTGTTCATTCAATTTATTCTTCTATGATGATTAAATAAATCAATTTTTATTTAATTATTCCACATCCATATGTCTACTTGATTAATTAAATAAATACACTTTATTTATTTTAATTAATTATCACTTTTTGAATTTAATTAAGTCTTTTTTATTTAATTAAACTTAAATATTTCTTTTCAAATCTTTCTTCTAGTTAATTAAATATCTTATTTAATTAATTTCATTTACATACCATTTCTTAAAAGTTTAATTAAATATCTTTATTTAATTGAATATCTTCCATATCTTTTTAGAATCATAATTAAATATTCTATTTAATTATGAAATCTTCCATTATTCTTCAAAATCTGGGGTAAATATTCTATTTTAAGAAAAAAACCTCCGTGTCACCCATAAATAAATAATTGAATTTAATAATTCATTATTTATCTTCTTCAAAATATTTCCATAATCTCACAAAAAGATGATTTGTAACAAATCATCTTCATAATCTTATCTTACCTCTTTTACAGAAAAGAAAACAAATCTTGCTTTATGTTTTCTTCTATTTTTCTGCAGTCTTATCCATCCTCAACCGTTCGATCTGCCATGAATTTTCACAATCGTTGATCATATCAGCCAATCAGAAGCTTTTGAAAAACTCTATAAATAGCACAACCAATCCAAGCAAGGGTTACACAACACACATCAGAGGAATTAGAGATTAATTGCATTCTAGCATTCTAGCATTATCATTATAGTTTATTATTCATAGCATCATCATAATCTATCATCTTAGCAATCATGTTTTAGAATAATCATGTCTTAGCTTAAGCATTACATGCATTTCATATTCAATCTAGTCGTTCTCTAGGAAGGCTCATTGAGCCTAGCATACAATCTGAGAGCCAACTGGAATCAATGAAAATACTGGTGATAGAGGATGATAGGACGACATCGATAACATGATACTGATTTTGCAATCTCTATTGTTTTAAATATTCTGTTTTTGATATAATGTCTTATTGGTGTGTTTGATTCATTCGTTTTTACATATTTAACACACACAAAATTGACCACACATTTCTAAATATGGTTATGGAGGTAAAGGTTGTGGATGTGACGAATAAGGTATTAAGGTCCCTTTAGAAGTTTATCCACATGGCTCTAAGACTGGACTCAGATACTACCTCACAACTTCTAAGGAAAAACCATGGTTGAATGTCAAGATGATTTCTTGTTGAGCTTCTTCCTCTTAAACTTATTCACCCAAAATATATAGAAAATGAATTAAATACTAATGAAGTTCCTCTATATGTTTTATCATTGGAGGAAGCTCTAGAAGAACTCTTGGGTGTCTATTCCAATCTCCCTTCTAATCACCATAAGCATCGATTCCCAAATTTCTTGAATAGTCAAGCATACTTTGGAGAGTCCATTGGGAGTGTTGATGGGAAAGATTCTTTATCTTATGATACTTATAATGTACTCATGGATCCAAAGTCTCTTGAAAAGGTGATTAAGATTGGAAAATTCCTTCTTACAAAGAATCTAAATCATATTCTAATCTCCTACATTATTATCTTGATATTTTCACTTGGTCATATGAGGATATGTTTGGTATTGATGAATCTGTTGTGTTTCATAATATCATTCTATGTCTCAATGCTAAGCCTACCAAGCAAAATATTTATAAAATGAATCCCAAGGTTTCTTTGTTAGTCAAGATTGAGATAGAAAATCTTCTAAAGTCCGATTTTATCCATCCCATTGATTAATCACCTTGGATATCAAATTCATTTCCATTAGTAAACTTGATGGTCATAACCATGTTTGCATTAAATTTCATGATCTTAATAGGGCTTCTCTTAAAGCTAGTTTTTTTCTACCAAATATTGATATGATTGTTGATTCAACTATAGACCATGCCTTACTTTCCTTTATGGATGGATTCTCGGGATACAATCAGGTTCGTATTAACTTGAACTATCAGTATAAGATGACCTTTACAACCCCCATGGTACCTTTTTCTATGTATTCATGTTGTTTGGGTTAAAAAATGTTGGAGCAACCTATCAACATGCGATGCCTCTAATCTTTCATGATTTAATTCACAAAATCTTAGAAGATTATGTTGAATTTTTTTTGGTTTTCTGTAAGTTTTCAAGGTCATGTTAAGAATCTTCATCTTATCTTTGAAAGTATTTGAATCTATAAGATGGGATTAAATCCTCTTAAGTGTGTCTTCGACGTAGATACTAAAAAACTATTAGGGTTCATTATCTCTCATCGAGGAATCAAAATTGATACAAATATGAATGATACAATCATTAACATGCCTCCACCTAAGAACATCTCTCAAATTTGTAGTTTTCATGGGAAGATTTAGGAAATTTATAGATTCATATCTCAATTAATTGACTATACCCTTCCATTCATGTATTTGTTGAAGAAAGATGTACTCTTTTGGTGGGATGATGTGTGTCAAAATACTTTTGAGTCAATCAAAAGCTACTTGGCTAATGCTCCCATCCTAATGTGGAATGTACAAGATATAAACTTTCGACTATATATTTCAACATCACCTCAAACTTTAGGAATTTTACTAGCTTAGCACAATGATGATGGTAAAGAAAGAGTAGTCTATTACATTAGTCGTGTTTTACTTGATTATGAAACTCACTATTCTATAATGGAAAAGCAATGTCTTGCTCTTGTCTTTGCAATGCAAAAGCTAATGCATTATCTCCTACATGCAAAGACTCATGTAATAGTTAAAAGTGATCTTCTTAAGCACTTGTTTATTAAACATATATTGTAATTGATGCCAAAGGAGTGGTGTCAGTAGATTGATGAGAATTAAATGTAATTAATTCTGTCATTTCATGTCTGAGCATTTGAATTAGAAAGTATTGTTACAAGTGGTGTGATCAATTGTAGAATGTTAATCTTATCATTATTAAGAAGAAGGCTAATTGTAGTATGTTTGTAATATCGTATTGCATCTATTATAGTTGTTGGAAGTAGTCTGTAAGTGTTTGCGGTAGTATTTTGTGGTTTTCTACTCATGCATTGTGTTATATTATCATAGTGTTTTACTCCGTATTCTACCATAGTTGAATGCTATGGTTTGAGACTTGGACCTTAAGTAAGGTTACTCATGATGTATTAGATTCTAGAGTTTCAAAGGTTGAGCTTCAATAGATAAAGAGTTAAAAGTAATAGAGTGTTGTCTATGTTGGTTGGTTGAGTGTGAATAATGTTCGAGTGATTGCACTAGAGAAGGGAAGCATGCACCAAATGGAGGAAGCATGTGAAGATAAAATATTACTAGTTTAATATCACTAAAGGAAGCACATAACATCATCTAACACTAGTGGTAACACATTTGATTTTGGATCAAGTCGACTATACGTTTTATATCAATTTGAATTAAGGTCTACCCTTAGCCGACATGACTAATTGTGGATGGTGTTAAGAGGTTTTTGGCTGACATGAGATATTGTTAATATGTTGGGATGTATATATTTATGAATAGGATTAATTATATTCATGTGTGGTAGTAGGAATGCTTTGTAATTAGGGTTTCAATGTGAATATTAGTGTGATGTATTGTGAGTTGCATTCCAATCATTGTGTGCTAGTATCAAAAGATTATATGTTGTGTGGGAGAGTGTATGAAGGTTGATTAGATCAAATTCAAGTTGTGTTATCAATCTTAAAGATCCAAAAATCATATATTTGTAATTTGGTATGACTAGTGTCTTACCTATTGAGTTGGTGCTCATATCTTTTTGTTGGGGATTGGTGTCACTAGTAGGTTGGTGCCTATAAATACAATTAGGGATTGGTGTCTCTGATAGGTTGGTGCCTACTTCATGATTGTAATTGATTCATTATTTTGTGAGACTTGATTTGGACAATAGCTCCAAGTAGCTCTTCTCACTACGTTTTTTCCCATTCTAGTTTTCCACATATATTCGGTGTTTTATGTGTAGTTGTGTACATTTGTGTTGCTTAACTATTAAAGAAATCAATACTTGTTGCTTTGATGTTTTGGGGATGTTTTGGGGTTTATGTTTGGAGAAGTTACTAATGGTAATTAATATTGATTAAAGAGTTTTGGCATATGTTGATTCACCCCCCTCTTACTATATTGTGTGCATTTTTCCTTTGAAAAATCTTAACAACTTGAGGTAGATTCAAGATGGCACACTTAGTGGCTCAAGAAGGTTTGTCTTCAAATAAGGCACCACTTTTTTATGGATCCGATTATTCCTTTTGGAGTGTAAGGATGGAAGAATACTTGATGGCCTTAGGATTTGAAGTTTGGCAATCAGTTGTGTATGGATATGAAATCCTTGATAGTCCCCCTAAGAGATCAAGCTAGAAATAAGGCTTGTGAGAATAAAACCGGGGAAAAAAATTCTATTTTATGTGGTTTATCTAACTCTACGTTTGTGAAGATTATCCATTGCAGGACATCGAAGGAAGTATGGGTTAAGTTACACAACATATATGAAGGATATGAAAAGGTCAAACAAACAAAGCTTCAAACCTACTGAGGTCAATTTAAAAGTCTAAAAATGAAGGAAGAGGAAAGCATTACTACACTCCTACTCCATGTTGAAAAGGTTGTCAACTCTATCAGAGGTCTTGGTGAAGAGATGAAAGAAGGTATGATTATGGAAAAGGTACTTAGATCCCTTCCCCAAAAATTTGATGTAAAATTTTCTGCTATTGAAGAAGCTAAATATTTGAATACTCTAACTATGGATGGGTTATGTCAAATTTTGATTGCCTATGAGATGAGGATTTATAATGAAAAATTTGTATGGAAAGATGAAACATTCAAAGTTTCAAATAAGCAAGATGATCCAGATTCAGAAGATGGATCAGATTTGGAGGAAACAAACTTTGTTAGAAAGTTACAGAGGGGTTCTAGAAAGTATAAAGGTAAATTTCCTTTCAAATGTTTTAATTATGGTGAATTAGGACATTTCATGGCTAAGTGTCCATACAAAGATTCTAGCAATGATGGGAAGCCATTTTCAAAAGGGAAAAAAGTTTTAGAAAAAATAGAAGAGTTTCTTTATAAATGAGGAAAGCTACTCATTTGATGATGATGACCAAGACACTTCCAAGAATGAAGGAGAAAAGGCTCCATTCATGGCTATGGAGACTTCTGAAGAAGTGAAAGTTAAAGAGAAATTATCTCAAAATATTGAGAAGGTGGAGAAGATGGTCATTGGATTGAAGATTCAAGTAGAAGAAGCAAAGAGGATTGAAAAAGTTATGGTAGAAAGGTTGTTGACAAGAGATAAGGATTGTGAAAAAATTAAAGCAGATATTGTGTCATTAAGGAAAGATCTTGAAAAAGCAAATCATCAGCTAAAATTGAAGTTTGGGAAGAGCATTGAGATCTTGGATCAGATAATAGAAAGTCAGAGATCACCACATATTAAAACCAACATTAGTTTTACTAAAATATAGAAGAATAAGGTGACTAAGTGGCCTATGAAGTCGATTGGTGAGAGTCCAAAAGATAATGGCTCTAGAAGTTTAAAATTTGAATAGGTTGTGACAACAAATGAAAGCAAGTTAGTGGACAACGGTTTTACCCAAGTGTATAGACATAATAGAATATATGGAAGACAAGCTTCAAGAGGACAAGGATACAATACCGGGTTCAATCATTCTTTTTTTGGTTACTATTTTAATTGCAATCATTTTGGTCATAAGGCTATGAATTGTAGAAATATTCCAGCAAGAAGAAATAATTTTGTTAGAAAAAATGTATTTGCACCATTATTTGATTTCAATATTATTTGTCACAAGTGCAATAACTTTAGACATTGCTAGAAACTACAGAAGCAATTTTATGAGTCCTCCTATGCTAGATAAAAAAGGAATAACTTAGTATGTTAGGTTAGTGAAACATAAATAGTTTGGAAGAAGAAACTAGAGGAACAAAGATCAGAGAAATCTATGGTGGCTCAAACAACATTACATGCCCAAAAGGAGAAGAATCTATGGATCATTGATAGTGGATGTTCAAGTCACATGACTAGAGATAAGAGCAATTTCATACACTTCAAGAAGTTTGATGGAGTGGGTGTAACTATCGGTAACAATTTAGTTGCTAAGATTGTTGGTAAGGGTATTTTGAGTCTTGATGGTGGAAATACAAAAACTCATGATGTCATGTATGTAGAAGGATTGAAGCACAATCTTCTAAGTGTAAGTCAAGTGTGTGATAAAGGTTATAAGCTCTCATTCATTTCTAAAGGTTATGAAATTAGAAAGACTGGTATTGGTGAGTTAGTTGAAAAATGAAGCGGGACTAACAATGATGCATATCATCTTAGTGAGGTCAATGGGAAAAAATGTTTTTCCATACAAAGAGAAGAGAATTGGATCTATCATAGAAGGTTGGGACATCAATTTTAATGATCGTGCGAGGATTAGTTCAAAAGGAATGGTAAGAGACATGCCAAATATCAAGAAGCCTCCATCTACTAGTTGCAAACCATGTCATGAGGGAAAACAAACAAAGACCACTTTTTCTACTAAGGAATATTCTACAAAAAAGCCATTGGATTTGATTCATATAGATCTATGCAGACCAATGAGTACAAAGAGAATTCAAGGTGAAAAGTATTTATGGTGCTTATTGATGATTATTCTAGAATGACATATTACTTTTTTAAAAGAGAAATCAATTTTTTTTGACAAGTTTAAAGCATTTAAGGCAATGATTGAATATGAAATTGGAAGAACTATCAAGTGCTTGAGATCAGACATAGGTGGAGAGTTCACTTTTGATAGGTACAATGAATTCTATGAGATGCATGAGATCCAATGAAAATTTTCTACTCCTAGAACTCCTCAACAAAATGGAGTAGCTGAGAGGAAGAACTAGACTATACAAGAGATGGCTAGAACAATGTTGAGTCAAGAAAAAATGTTAGATGTGTATTGGAGATAAGAAGTTTAGACAATAGTTTACATTTTGAACAAAGCTCAAATCAGAACAAAGACTACCAAAACACCATATGAACTATGGAAAGGAAAACTAACTTCAATCAAACATCTTAGGATATTTGGAAGAAAATGCTACATCAAGAGGGATGAAGGACATTTGGGTAAGTTTGATTCTAGATTTGATGAAGGTATTTTTCTTAGATATACTATGAAAAGAAAGACATATAGATGCTATAAAAAAAGGTTGAAAAGGATTGTAGAAAGTGTCAATGTGAATATTTTTGAAATAATATAGTCTATCGAGACTCTGGATGAAGAGAATGAATATTTAATTCATAGTAGTGATGAAGACTCAGAGAATATCATTACAAAGACTCCAAATAGGTATGTCCAAAAGAACCATTCTAAAAACCAAATCATTCGAGACAAGAATAGTGGAGTTTAGACCTAGAGAAAATTTGAGAAAGCAAATGAACATGTACATTTTTCGTTACTATAAAAAATTGAACCAAGTTCTTATATAGAGGCAAGCAAAGAGAAAGGTTGGATATATTCTATGGAAGAAGAGTTAACGCAAATAAAGAAAAATGAAACTTGGGAGTTCATTTTGAGACCTAAATACAAAAATGTCATTGGTACCAAATGGGTTTTTAGAAATAATTTGAATGAAGATGGAAAAGTGATCCAAAACAAGGATAAAATTGTATGCAAAGGATATGCTCAAGTTGAGGTGATTTTGAGGAGACATTTTCTCTAGTAGCAATGTTAAAGGCAATTAGAATGTTTTTGGCATTATCAACATTCAATAATTTCAAGGTATATTATATGGATGTCAAATCTGCATTTCTGAAGGGAAAGTTAGAAGAGTAAGTCTACATTGAATAACCAAAAGGATTCCAGTGTTTAGAAAAACTGAATTTTATGTACAGACTAAAGAAGGCTCTTTATGGGCTCAAATAGGCCCCTAGAGCATGGTATTCCAGATTGGATAGATATCTACAACAAGAAGGTTTCAAGAGAAGTAGTGTAGACAACAACTTATACATAAAAACATAAGGTGCTCAATTACTGATTGTTGTTGTGTATGTTGATGACATCATATTTGGAGGAAGTAAAGATGCTATGTGCAAAGATTTTTGAGATGCAATGCAAAAGGAGTTTGAAATGTCAATTCTTGGTGAGTTGTTCTTATTTCTTGGTTTAGATATCTCTCAATCAGACAAAGGTATATTCATTTCTCAAAACAAGTACATAAAGAGATGTTGAGCAAGTTTAAGATGGAAGAATGCAAATTGCTGAGTACATCTATGGTTACTAGGTGTAAATTGAGTAGGGATGATGAATCTTCTTTGAAAAAATAGACTTTATATAGGTCAATGATTGGTAGTTTGTTGTATGTAACTGCATCCATAACAAATATAATGTAAGTAGTAGGGATGGTAGCTAGGTTTTAGGCAGTTCCTAAAGAAACTCATTTCAAGGCAGTGAAAACGATATCTATATATCTGAAGGATACAATAGATTTTTATTTATGGTATCCTAAGAATGAAGAAATCACACTAACTACATACATATATGTAGATAGGGATGAAATCATAGATTATCGAAAGAGTATGGGTGGTGGAGCTTTATTTCTTGGTAACAGTCTTGTATCTTGTTTAAGAAAGAAGTAAGATTCAATATCTTTATCTACAATAGAACATAGTACATTGCAACAGTTTCATGTTGAACTTAGGTATTATGGATGAAGAAACTCCTGAAATAGATGAAAATAGAGTTTGATGAGCCTGTTTCCATTCTTTGTGACAATACCAGTGCTATAAATATTTCCTAGAATCCAGTGATGCATTCAAGGATAAAACATATTGCAATTATCATTTTTTTGAGAGATAAGTTTGTAGAAAAAGAAGTGAAGTTCGAGTATATTGAGACTAAGGAAAAAATTACAGATATTTTCACAAAACCTCTTCCCAAGGAGACTTTTGAGTATCTTCAACAAAATTTGGGAGTGGTTGATCCTTTCTCTTGAATCAAGAGGAAGTATAGGTTGAGGGGGAGTATTGACTCCCTGCCACAAGTATGCTTGGTGGCCTTGCATAATGATGGTCAGATAGGAAATGACACATGGGGAGAAAGAGAACCAAAATAAAAAGAGGATTGGATTCAAAGGAATTCTAAATGTTACATATTTTAGATGAGTTGTTGTCCTTTACCATTGATGTCAAAGGGGAGAAAGGAACCCAAAATTCTATATCTTTTAGGTAGCTCAAATGCTCAAGAAATTCAGTTGTATTACATAGGGGGGGTTCCAAATAAGTTTGGTTTGAATTGATGTGCTAGTAGCAATTTTTTTCTTGCCATCAATGAAAAGGGGGAGATTGTTGAACATATGTTGTCATTGATGTCAAAGGAGTGATGTCAACAGATCGATGAGAATTAAATGCAGTTACTGTCATGTCTAAGAATTTGAATCAAAAAGTATTATGACAAGTTGTGTGATCAGTTGCAGAATGTTGATGTTATCATTACTAAGAAGAAGGCTACTTGTAGTATGTTTTTAATATCATATTGTATCTATTTTAATTATTAGAAGTAGTCTAGAAGTATTTGCAGTAGTATTCTATGGTTTGCTACACTTGCAATATGTTATATTGTCATAGTGTTTTACTCTGCATTCCACTACAGTTGAATGCTATGTTTTGTAGCTTGGACCTAAAGTAAGGTTACTCATGATGTATTAGATTCCAAAGTTTTAGAGGTTGAGCTTCAGTAGACAAAAAGTTATATGTAACAAAGTGTTTCTTGTGTTGGTTGGTTGTTTGAGTGATTATGCCAGAGAAGGGAAGTATGCAACACTTGGAGGAAGCATGCAAAGATAAAATAGGATGAATTTAAGATTACTAAATGAAGCACATAACATCATCTAACACTGGCGGTAACACATTTGATTTTGGACTGATCCGACTACACGTTTCATATCAATTTGAATTAAGGTCTATTCTTAGCCGATATAGCTAATTATGGATGGTGTTAAGAGGCTCTTGGTTGATATGAGATATTGTTTATATGTTGGAATGTATATATTTATGACTAGAATTAATTCTATGCATGTGTGGTAGTAGGAATGCTTTATAATTAGGGCTTCAATACAAATATCAGTGTGATGTAGTGTGGGTTGCATTATGATCTTTGTGCGCCAGTATCAAAAGATCATATGTTGTGTAGGAGAGTGTATGAAGGTTGATTAGATCAAGTGCAAGCTGTGTTATCAGTCTTAAAGATCCACAAATCATATCTTTATAATCTAGTAGGACTGGTGTCTTACCTATTGAGTTGGTTCTTAGATCTTTGTGTTGGGGATTGGTGTCTCAAGTAGGTTGGTGCATGAAAATACAATTGGGGATTGGTGTATTCGATAGGTTTGTGCTTACTTCATGATTGTAAGTGATTCATTATTTTATGAGGCAAGGTTTGGACAATAGCTCCAAGAAGCTCTTCCCATCACAATTTTTCCCATTCTAGGTTTCTATGTACATCTAGTGTATTATGTGTGGTTGTGTACATTTGTGTTGCTTTATTGTTAAAGAAATAAATACTTACTACTTTGATGTTTTGGGGTTTATGTTTGGAGAATTTAGTAATGGTAATTAATGTTGAATTAAAGAGTTTTGGCATATACTGATTCACCCCTTCTTAGTATATTGTGTGCCCTTCATTGTTTTCTAGAGCTGATCTCTCTAGAAGGTTAGAAAAATGGGCGATGTTGTTTTCTGAGTTTGACCTTAAGTTTTTCACTCAAAAATAAATTAAAGGTCAAGTTGTCATTGATCAACTAATAGAAGCTCCCTCACCTAATGCCTTCCCTAATCTATATTTATTCCGAGATGAAAACTTATTTACTTTGAATCATGAACCCATATGGGAAATGTATTTTGATAGATCGAGATTTCAAATTTGCTCCAAAGTAGGTGTAGTTTTAATTTTTTCTAAAGGAAAGCTAATTCCTCTTTCCTTTTGATTAGAGTTCCATTTCACAAATAATATCACTAAGTATGAACCACTCATTGTTGGATTGCATACCGTAATAGCCTCTAAAATTAAACATATCTATATTCATGGTCACTCTAAACTAATTTTAAATTAGATCACATGAATGCATTGGGCTAAGTAGTGTATGTTATCTCAATATTGAGATTTGTATTTATCATTTCTTAGTCTCTTCACTTTCTATACCTTTGATAGTGTTCCTAGGAGAGAAAACCATCATGTGGATGCAATGGTGAGTGTTGCTTCACTTGTATGCCCTAACTATGGTGCAAATGAGTATCACTTTATGGTCCAAATTCGCCTCTCTATTTGTCTTAGATAAACCTAAAATTGATAGTTTTATGTGTGACCATATAGACTCGGGAGAATGGTATTCACATATCCATAACTATTTAACAACTAGAAAGTTTCCTAATGATGCAAGTAAGAATACTTGTGTCTAGATATGAAAGCTTTTAGCTCATTATATAATCCTATCTAATGTTCTTTATTGAAAATCTTATAATGGTCTTCTTCTTTGATGCCTTACTAAGGTTTAAGTCCTCCTTTCCCTTAACAAAGCCCATTCAACCTCTAGGGGTGGAAATTTTGGCTATAAATCCTTAATGCATAAACTAATACATATGTGATATTATTGGAAAATGATAGAGAAAGACTCATTTTCCTTTGTCAAGAAATGTCCTCAATATCAACAACATAGCAATCTTATCTGAGCTCTTGCATAAGAACTTCATACTCAATCTTCTTCGTAGCCTTTTCAAACATGGGGTTTGGATATCATTGGAAAGATATCTCCCCCTTCTTCTAAGGGACACACCATCATAATAGCAATAGATTACTTCATGAAGTGGGTTGAAGCTATTCCACTTCAATGTACTAATGCTGAAGCAATATGTAGCTTTCTTCTAAACAACATAATTTCTCACTTCGGATTGCCTTCTACTCTTGTCTTTGATAATTGCATCCCATTTAATAACAAGGAGGTAAAACAATTCTTGGAGAAATTTCATATTCAACATTGATTCTCTACAACTTATTATCCTCAATCCAATGGCCAAGTTGAAGAATCAAATAAGATCATTGAGTAGATTTTGTGTAAGACGATTAATAAGCTTGATAAAGACTGAAATACTCAATTAACTTGTGGGCCTACTGGATGAGTGTTCATATGGCTATTGGTACTACTCCGTACAGGTTCTGATGCTATTATGCCCTTAGAGTTGGAAATTTCATCTTTATGAGTTTCCTTTAGAGGGTTGATTGATGATGACACTCATTGTGCCAAACATCTAAACCAACTTGAGTTGTTTGATGAACACCGATTAAAGGGCCTTGAGCACCTTTAGGATTATAAAAATATTTATCAAAGAATTACAATCAAAATGTTCTTTCTCACACTTTCAATATTGGTGATCTCATTCTTTATGAAAACCAAAGAAATGTAAATGCACCATCCGACTAAAAGGGGAATTTAGTCCTAATTGGTTAGTTCCATATGTTATCACCTTTTTTTATGGTTTTGGTGCCTATGGCCTTTTTGACATGGATGGTATACCACTAAAAGAACTAGTCAATATCATACACTTGCATTGATACTATGCTTAGAATTCCTCTATGTGTCATGTGCACAACAATTGACTCTGTCTAGAATCTAAGTATGTTGTATTATGATAGTCCTTCATCAACACATGGCTTGTTCATTGTGTTATGATGCATGCATGTATGGTTAATTTATTTAAATAGGAATCAAGATTATATGTATTTTGATTTTATACATTGTCAGCAATTTATTTCATAATCTTAATTTATCTCACTAGTAGATTAATCATTTCTCATATATATGCAATTTCTTTATTAATTAGCATGTTTCATTTATTTCATTTTAATGTAAATCTATATCATCTTACAATATTAGATCATTATAGCATTTTTTTAAACATATGTGTCACATGTGTTTGATTAAATCATGATAACATATAATATAATCATGCATCAACATGCATCCATAACATACATGAAATCAAAAGCATATTTTAGAACACAAGTCATAGTCAAATCAAAATCTCATATATATATATATGTCTCAATGTACATGTGTCCCCATCACTAGAATAAAAAGTGATATTTTTATATGTGTATATGACTACATACATCATGAATATCTATATAAAAAAATTATGTACAATATATCTCCTCTATCCTCCTAGAGCACGGGTCCTAGAGCTCTCTGGCCTTAGGCGGATTTGGATCTGGACATGGAGGTTGACAGACTGACATATGAGATTGAGATCAAGAATTTTCTCTCAAGACCAATGTGCACAATCCTCTTAGCTCCCCTCTTAGCCTTGTTGGTAACATGAGCATGATGATGTATGGTGTTGTCATTGATGGAATCCCATTGTAGAAGTGATGGTATATCAATATGTATATAGTTCAAAGAAGACCAAGTGTTTTTAGGAAATTGGGTAAGTCCCAGATTGAGATAGTGATGTAACAAAGTATCAGCTTTGTGGTATGCATTGCTCCACACTACAATATCCCATTGCACGGTTTTGAGGTGATAATGGTACATATTAAAGGAGTCAATATCCAATTTTTTAGGGTTTTATGTCTTATGCAACAAAAGATATTGATGAAAAAGTATTGGACTAAGCAGAGACTCAAATACAGTTATAGAGTTCATGTTGGAATTTTTTTCATTCCACCATGGATGATCATTGTGTTGTGAAAATTTGAGGAAGTGCTTGAAGATGTCAGATGTGTGTGCACTCTAAGTGTCAAGTGGTTTGGTGGTCTACATGTCAAGTTTTGGGATGAACAGTTGGTTCATTCAGTTGTTGCTTCACCAATTTTGTTGTGCTGTGTCGACCTAAGGGTTTTGGGGTTGTGCGAGACTAAATTGTGTATGGAGCAGAGTATCTATAGGTCATTCCAACCTATCTTGGTGAAGAACATGCTTTGGTTACTTTTGTACACTATTTATGATGGAGTTTTGAGTTGACAGGTTATGGTGTCACATGTTTCATCTAATTAGGCTGACCTAATTGATGATATGATTGTTTGTAGAATATATACATATATATAGGTCAATTCATTGATGGGATGATGAGGTGTGCAATGAATTAAAAAATGTGATAGTGGTGATCTTGTGATAGTGAGGAATGAAGTGTGTAAAGTCAGTTTTATGAGCCTAGCTGGAACTATATCTTCAACATATAGTAGACGCATTGTAAGTGGTTCAAATTTTGGTAGTGATCCATCCTTTTGTATATATTTTGTAATTCTAGAAGAAGTGATCTTCCTTAGGTAGTGATCCTTCCAATTTTCCGGACAGTAATTCCTTCAGGTAGTGGGGCCTTCTATAATCTATTGTAATCAGTTATGATATATTGTGAGCTAATCCTCATCATGGTTTTTCCCTTTCAAGGGTTTTCCATGTAAATTGGTGTTCTTGTGTTGATTGTTGTGGTGCATGATTCAATTATTTATTTCCATTTCTAAAAGTTTAATACGATGATTTGTAATACACTTTTAAGTTAATGAATTTTAGGGAATATTGATTCACCCCCCTCTCAGTATTTCAGGTGTTCAACAATTGGTATTAGAGAAAGGTTCCTTCAATTTGCTTAACAATTAAGGTATATTTTTGAGGTTGAACACATGACAACTAGGAAGTATCCTATCCCTCTAGAAGAAATTATAATGGAAGGGTTTAGTGAAGAATAATGTGAAGTTGATATGGAAGGAGAACTAAAATCTGCTCTTAATGACCTGGATAAAGCAGAGTGTGAGAATAGAGATCTAAAAGAAATTCTTAAGGAAGATGATGAGTGTATCAAGAAGCTGAGGAATCAAGTCAAGAAAGTTAAATAGTAACTCAAGGAAACAAATGAGAAACTTAAACAATAAAATGAAACAATCACTAATTTGAAAGTGCAAGTTGAAGAAGGAAAAGAGTTGAAGATTGCTTGAATGCCAAATTGAAAGACAAGTCTAAAAAATTCTCTAAGCTTGATGAAGAGATTGTCTCTCTAAGGAAATATCTAGAGAAAGAAAAGAGTCGAGAGGAAAAATTCAAGAAGAGCTCCACATTGCTTGATGATATACTTTCTAGTCAAAAATATTCTAAGGATAAAGAAGGTTTAGGGTTTGAAAAAGGAAAAAACTCAAAGGAAAATCAAACTCCAAATAATGTTGAAAAGGAGAATAATGAACAAAGGAAGACTAAAGATAAGAAGAGTAATATCAAGCATATCTAGAACCAAAAGAAAGATTTGAAGAGACCTCCTATCAGACAACCAGCTGTACAAAGGTATCCATCTTTTAAAGGTAAATGTTGTTTCTATAATAAAGTTGGACATAGATATGTATAATGTAGAAGCATAATGAATGAAAATTTTCAATAATTTTCCGTTCAATGCTATGCATGCAATAGATTTGGTCATAAGGCTAGTGAATGCATAAGACAAATGATGAATGGATACAAAAGTGGTATGATGCCTCAATCATTCCTTGGTTATTGTTACTCATACAATGGGTTTGGAAATAAGAATTCTATGCAAATCTAAAACGGAAAGAAGCAAGTTTATTCTACAACAAGGTGCCACATGCTATAAGTGCAATAAACCAGGACTCATAGCGAAGTTTTGTAGAGGAAAGAATGTGAAACCCTCCATTCCATAAAAGAAGATTGATTTGATTGAGGTAAAGAAGTAGATGAATAAAATCTAGAAGAAAAAGGAAGATAATGATATGAAGAATTAATCTGTGCCAAATTTTGGTGCAAATGTTTCCTCTGAAAACTAGTTACAAAGCATTTGGCTCAGGGGGAGTTTTAACAAAAAAATTCTAAACTCTCTCCAAAGATGAGATGCTAATGTATTTAGCATATTGGTGCATGTATAAGTTGGTTTTATTGATCTGTTGGTGAAATATCTAGTGATAATTCTCTTGATGCAAATATTTGTGGAGTGTTTAGAAGTGACTGTGATAATACAATGAAGGTTTGGTAGTATTTGACCTAAATTCTCACTGTTGCGTTTAATGCACACTTTAGGTCATAGATAAGGTGTGTATATTTCATTTTGCACATTATAAAAGGAATTTGTGTTTGAGCATTTGAAGAGGAGAACAAAGAAAAAAGGATCTGAAGTGTTGAACGAAACCCTACTAGTTAAATTCCATGAGGTATTTATAATTTCTTGCAAACCCTAGTTCAAAGAAGTTCATAATGTTTACTTAGGTTATTGATGTTCTCGAGAGGCGGAGGCCTAAATTTAAGAAGCATCTTTATAAATCAATGGTAATGGATAAAGAAGGGGAATTCTCTAGGGTACCTTCAAATGTGTTGCACATAGAAGATGTGTGAATTTACATTCATTTGAAGATGGATGAATAGAATCACTTGAAACTAGTAAAGTTTAGGGAAAAAGTGGTAACTAGATATGATTTTGAGTTAAAACTAGACTATTCTAGATTGATGGAGAAAAAGTTGGATGTGTTGAAAAATTTTCCTTTTTTTTTTTTAGGATGAATGGGTGAAGTATGTTGTGAGAAAAATTCATAATAAATTCATGTGGTTGGACATGCCGCATATGATAACCAAAGAGGCAATCAGGGTTGTTACTTGTTTGAGCTCCACAAGACCTATCCCAACATTAAAGGCGGTAAAGAATGAAGTGGTCATGAATCTTATTGGAAGTAATTTTGACAAGCGTGCCCTAATAGTGGATGAAATTGAAGATTCAATGGTCAAATATGATAGAATGACGATTGGTTACAAGATATTATACACAACAGAGAGAATTTTATCGCTGCCACCATGATTCAAATGACTTATTAAATGGTGAAAGAAGGAAAATACTTTGATCTATGTGAGCTCCTATGATTACAATTTTTGGAAAATTTATAGAAGACAAAGGAGTCAAAATACTCTTTTTGGTATGGTACTCTTATAATTTGCTTATTGTTTTACTTTCTCAATGAGTTTCCTGAAGTGAAGAATGTTGTATGGCAAGATAATATTCCTGTAGCTATTCAAATTAGAGACCATTTGAGGAGATTGCTTGGTAAAGAGTCTTGTGATAGAAGAAAGAAAGGATTCCAAGTAAAGTTGTGGATAAGTATAAGAATGAATTAAAATTTATGGCTAGCAGAGATTACTGCTACATGGAAGCAGTTGAACCCATAACTGTTTGTGTTGAGTCTAAGTGCATTGGTCTTGCAGATATTGTGTTGAGAACCTAGAGATACAAAAATTGTTTGGTACTTATGAAGAGAAATCAAGTAAAGAAATATGGAAAAAAGAAGAAGGATATATTGAAGAAATGGTTGAAAATATGAAAACTCATTTGGAAAGGGAGTTTGACACCCCTATGGATCCTGCGAAGAAATTCAAAGGCACATCTGCTCCTCTGCAGACTTCATCAAGAACATGAAGATTAGGAAAGATCTCAACCTCCACACCTACTATTACAAACCCTCTGAAACAAAACCAACATGTGGTTCTAAGAAGATAGACACATCCAACATCCTTGAGCAACAAAATGCTCCAAAGAGAAGAAAGAAAGAAAAATATACAAGAGTTAGGTATATCAATCCAAAAGAAGAAGAAGAGGAAGAGGAAGAACATCAATTGGTCTAGAAAAGGAAATAAAAAGTCTCTCAAGAATAGAACAGTACATAAAATGGAAAAGAGAAAGAGAAGACCCCTTTAGTTCATGAGCATAGTCCTATGAATCTTGATGCACTGTTTAGTACTATAGTAGAGTTTGGAATCCTAAAGGACACAATTGAAATGTATCCAGATGCAAATAATGCAGATAAGGAAACAATTGAAGAGGCTATTATAAAATACATGGTGACATTTAATGCTGGCCTAGGTGAGATAGAGGATTAGTTTCTAGATGATCTAAAAGGATTATTGAATGCAAGAAGATAAAAGGCTATCACAGATGATGCAAAGATGGATTTTTTTTCCTTGGAGAAGATTGGTTCCTCATTATATCATGAGGAAAGAGCTAAATTTTCTCAATTGTATGACCAAGAATTTAGGACAAAGCAAAGAGTAAACACTCTTATGGGAAATGACAAGGATTATATAGAAAAGCTACAAAGAGAAACATTGCAAATAGTTGAAAATCTTCTTAAAGAATTGGGAGCCTCTCTAGGTGATGAAGATCAATTGCAACAAGACACATCCATCCCAAAAAGTAATGATCCAATCAATGAAAAACATGAGCAAGAAGATATGTTGACATAGAACACCTCTCTAGATGTGGAGATAAATATTGAGTAGAGCAAAGGAGATGAGTAAGGAGTCCTAGAGAAGACTAAAGCTCAAAAGGAACAAACTATGCCTCCTCCAAAAGTTGAGAAGATTGCAGAAGAGTGTTATGATAGTGGAGAGATGGAGAAGAATGATACACAAGCAGAAGAAAGCACTAAAATCGGTTGTGAATCCTCTGGAACCTTTGAAGATTCATTCAAAGATCTTTTGGATATGCACTTGCAGTTCCAACCAGTGGTGTCTACACAACTGCTACAAATTCCTATGCAATAAGGTCAAGTGGATATGGATAGGATCTCTCCTCTCCATAATTTGTAGCTAGGTGGTTTTTTTCATGCCTCTACAAGAAAGGAGATACTTCAAACTCACCAGAAGAGCACAAAGTCGATTGATGAAGCTATTAATGTGTTACAAGAAGGCCTTCCCATAGTATCCATTGATATTTCTTTATCAGGTGTATAACAATTGAAGCTATTGCTAGATTCTTTTAAGGAGTACTCTACTAGTTTAGAAGAGAAGATTGAAAGGGAAGAAACAAATAAGTTGAATGATAAGAGGCTAGATGATGCCTCATATAAGTGTGCTACTAATCATACCAAGTTTAAAGGAAACTTGAAGGATGTTCAAAAGTGTTTGGAAGAAGCCAAACTATTGTTTTAATTCTATTTGAAGTGGCGAATATCTACAAAAAGCATAAAAGATTAGATGGACTCAATTGAGTCTCAAATTGCTTAGGCCTCAAGTGTATATGATCTAGTGAAAGATGGGGATGAAGCAACTAGAGTGGTAATTGAAAATATGCATGGTCAATTCTTCTTACTGTAGGAACAAAAAGATAAAATCATAATGTAATACAATCAGCTTTGAGATATGGTAAGTGTAAGGACTACTTCTTTAACTGAAGGATTGGCCAATGCAGAGAAGGTTTTGTAAAAGACAACTGTGCCCAACTCTTTGGAAGGAGAAGACCTTCATGTACAATTTGAAATCTAGAGCTACATGCTTGATTTTTCCAAGAAGGATTAGGAGGCACACCTTGAAAAATTAAAGGAATCATATTGGGGTATATTACCCTTATCCAATTAAGGTGTATACTTCTTTTTGAATTGTATAGATAATTTTTGATAATAATGAGCCTATGTGGAGTTAGTAGATGGTGTTGTAGTACAATTTTGTCTTTTTGGTGATGGATAACATAAAAAGGGGGAGCTATTCTCATATAGTTATATTAGTAAGGGGATGTAATGCATATTTACTACCCTTTTCCATTGATGTCAAAGGGGGAGTGAACCAAAGAAGTGTGTTGCCATCAATGATAAAGGGGGAGATTGTTGGAAATATGAGCATGATGATTTATGGTGTTTTCATTGATGGAAACCTATTGTAGAAGTGATGGTATATCAATATGTATATAGTCCATAGAAGGCCAAGTGTTTTTGGGAAATTGGCTAGGTCCTAGAATGAGATAGTGATGTAACAACATCAGTTTTGTGGTCTGCAATGCTCTGCACTACAATATCTTGTCATACGGTTTTGAGGTGATAATGGTACATATTAAAGGATTCAATATATAAATTTTTAGGGTTTTATGTCTTTAACATCATAAGATATTGATGAAAAAGTATTAGACTAAGCATATACACAATTATAGTTGCAGTGTTCATGTTTTGTATTCCACCATAGATGATCATTGTGTTGTGCAGATTTCAAGAAGTGCTTGAAGATGTCAGATGTGTGTGCACTCTAAGTGTCAAGTGGTTTGGTGGTCCACGTGTCAAGTTTTGGGATGAATTGTTGGTTCATTTAGTTGTTGCTTCACTAGTTTTGTTGTGTGGTGCCGACCTAAGGGTTTTAGGGTCATGCGGGAATAAATTGTATATGGAGCGGAGTACCTATAGGTCATGCTGACCTATCTTGGTGAAAAACATGCTTCGATTACTTCCACAAGGTATGTATGATGGATTTTTGAGCCGACAGGTTGTGTCGTCACACATTTCATTTAATTAGGCCAATCTGATTGATGATATGTTTGTTTGTGAAATATTATAGATACCTAAAATTGTCCTAGCCTATGAACTAGCATTTTAACACTAATATTCATCTTTCCCTAATGATTAAATTATGTTTAATTATTTAATTATTAAATAAAATCATATTTTTACGATTAATTAAATGAATTTATGTTATTTAATTAATTTATTTCAATTAATCTTCTTGATTAAATAAATAAATCATATTTATTTAATTATATCTTTAATTCAAATAATCTTCTTGATTAGTTAAATAAATCATATTTATTTAATTATATCTTTAATTCTTTATTCTTCTTGATAAAATAAATAAATCTTATTTATTTAATTATATCTTTAATTTTTTATTCTTCTTGATTAAATAAATAAATCATATTTATTTAATTATATCTTTGATTAACTACTGATAAAAAAAAACTTTAATTAACATTCACACATTCTTCCTAAATTAAGTAATTACTTTAATTATTTAATTATCCATCTTCTCTCAACATTATCTATTCATCATGAATAAATAAAACATTTTATTTATTTATCTAATTTCCACTTGCATATTCCTCAATAATTAATTTTTATCCTCTCATGCAAAAAGCTAACTTAACTTATTCTTCTAATATTAAATAATTATCTTTAATTATTTAATTGACATTTTTTCATCATGCATAAATTAAATAATTATCTTTAATTATTTAATGATCCCAATTCCCTTCGAAATATCTTGACTTAACTTATCTGAAATATCATCCATTAATAAATACATTTTTATTTATTAATCAATCTTATCTTTGCACATTCCTCAATTATTTTAAATAATTATTATTTCCTCAATCATGCAAAAAGAAAACTCATCATCTATCTCAAACTTATCTTGCACATTCTTCCAATAATTAATTAATTATATCATGCATTATTTCCTCAAAACTTAACTAACACTCTCTCCCAGTCACCTGATATTGACTAACCACTCTTCTAATCAATCAATTCTCTTAACTTTGACTCACTCCAAGTCTTTTGATCAATCAATTGCTTTAACTCTTCAATCAATATCTCATGCAACCAGTTAACTAGAATCCTACAACTAGTTGTAGTCAGTTAACTAAGCAATCAATTCCTCTCATTCATTATCAGCCTTTGATCTTAAATCAACACCTCTTAATCTAGACCGTCAATTCAATTTCTTAAAATATATAAAATAATCCTCATCCCTCTCATAATTCATCTAGAGAATTTATAGAAAGGTCATGTCAGATTGACCATTGAAGCAAATTGAGCAAACATATACTTGCATACTAGATCATCATCGTTATCAAGCTTTTGTAATCATGGAGGCTTCGTGTTGAATAAAGCAATCCAAAATCCATCTTCAACATGAACACACTCAACCATGAGATGGTATGATTGTAGTTTTTGAATTCATTATGTGTTTCATTTGTTTATGTTAACCTTGTTTGTTTGGATTCTTAAGCTTTGCAATTATATTTCATGGGTAAGTTGGTCTTCTCATCTTGTTTTGAATTAATTTGAATTAATTTCATTGCTACTAAAATCTATGATCCATATTCCCCTTTCACAAATTGAAACACCCGGTTAATCTTTTGAGTGTTTTTTAAAGAATTTTGCAGGTTATAGTCAAGAATTCGATTAAAACCTGTCATTTTATTTAATCATAAAAAATGGACGCATGGAATTTTGTAAAACTATTTATGGGTTTTTTAGACCTCACTCTTACCTTTTTGTATATTTTTATAGTTTTTAATATCATGAAAAATAAAAAAGTTATCACATTTTTAGTTGTTTTTTTTTTATTTATGTTGCCAACCTTTAAAAATTCATGTGTTTCATTCATCTCTAATAAATTCTACATGCTGAATTTTAGAGAAACCTTTTTGGGTTTTGTAGATCTCCATTTTATCTTTCCGAAACATATGAAAATTTAAAATTTGATGCAGATTTGAGAAATTTGTTGCTACTTCAAAATTCTGCTATAATTGGTCAAGAAAGGTAAAAAATTGTCAATATTTTTCTTTTCTTTTTTTCATTTCTTTCTTTTTTCAGTAGAATAAGGTTTTTCTTGTTACTAATATCTTCATTTTTAGTTTGTGGAAAATAGAGGATTAACTTTCACATTTTCAATTTGGGCTTTAAATCGAATACCACATTTACTTTTGGTGCTTCAGAATTGATGTGCAGGTCTCACATTTCTTTTTTGGTGCACCAAAATTGAACAATACAACTTGAATGCTTTGATTTGGTGCATTAAAATTTACCTACAATCTTTAGATTTCATCTTGGTGCACTAAGATTGAAAAAAAAAATTTGAATGCTTTGATTTGGTGCACTAAAATTGGACAATAAAACTTGAAGGCTTTGATTTGGTGCTTTAAAATGAATTCATTTTCTCTTGGTGCACTAAAACTAAACAATACAATTTGAACACTTTGATTTGTTGCATTAAAATTTACCTCCAATCTTCACATTTCATTTTGGGATCTAAAATTAAACATTTTATTTGGGCTTAGAATCTGATTGCAATGATAACAAATTGGTTTAACGAATTTTGTATAAATGTATGACATAAAGCTAGAAAATGTAAGTGGCTTGTTCCTGAGAAACAACTCATGGAAATATTTGTCTCTAACATACAAGTGGACATTAGCTACCAACTCACCATGTTGTGCCCTAGTAATTTTGAAGAAACCATCGAAAAGGGTTTACTCATCGAAAGAGCTCTCATAGTAAGGGGAGTCATTAAACTATATAACAACAAAGACCAAGCTTCTAGTTCTAATGATAAACCTAAAATATGGGAAAAGAACAAGAATGTTACCAACGATGGAGTGGTAGATGGAAAATTTGTGTGAGACATACAACCTCCTAGTAATCTATAGAATAATTTCCAAGCAACTCAGGAAAATTATCCTCCAAATAACACACAAAATAACTAGCTTATGTATCCTCTGAATAACCAACAAAATAACCAACAAAAAAATCAAGGTCAGGATATTCAAAGAGGGCCGCCAAGGTAAAATAATCAAACTAGGAGAAAATTCACTCCATTGGGAGAAAATCTTGAGGTAGTTATGCATAAAATCATCCAAAAGAACCTTATCAGGTTTTCTAATCTTGATAAAACAACTTATACTGAACCAAAATTTAAACCCCCTTGGTACAATGAGAATAATCGACGTGAATTCTATAAAATCAAGGGTCACACAAAAACTATATGAGACTTAGAAACATCGTACAAGACTTGATAGAAAAAGGAGAGGTCGACATTGAACATAGTCCTAGGCCCTTTGGTAATAGAGACATGGGAATATACAAGGATCCAATCTCTGATCATTCTAGGGGAAATGAAAAAGGTAAGGGACAAGATTACTAAAAAGATAACTTCACCTACGATGAAGTCGTAGGGACCATCTGTCAAGTTGATTGAAATATCAATGTCGTAACCATACTAGAAAAAAAACCTGAGTGTAATGTGACTACATGAAGAGGAAAAGTCATGATCCAAGGAGCCCCACTTCCAGCCAAGGTCACCATCAAGCCTTCCAATGACTACAACATTGTTGACCAATTGAATAAAACTCCAACATTAATCTCTATCCTTGAGATTTAAAAGTTATCACCAACACATAAAGAGATCCTGGAGAAAGCTCTCATTGAATCTTCAGTGCCTAACGATCTTAACATTGACCAATTTCACGCTATGGTTGGTACCATCACTTCACCCCATCAATTGGTCTTTTCTGAAAAATACCTTCCCCAAATATTCTTCCACAATCAAGCTTTATATCTCGAGGTTTGTGTCCATAAACACAAGATCAAGAGAGCCTTAATAGATGGGGGTGCAGGCTTAAACATATGTACCCTAAAAATGGTAAAGTAGTTGGGATATTCTGATGACGTAATCGATAAGAACAAAAGTATCACCATAAGGGCCTATGATGATATGGAAATAAACTCTAAGGGCACAATAAGACTTCCAATTCAAGTAGGGCCAACAATAGTAGATATGACTTGTCAGGTACTGGATCTTGAATTACCTTATAACCTTCTCTCAGAATGTTCATGGATCCATGCATGCAAGAATTCCCTTCAACCTTTCACCAATGCTTAAAATTTCCTTAGAATGGTAAGAAAGTTATAGTATACGCTGATCCTAAACTCTTCCATTATTGCACAAACTTGGAAGAGAAGTACAAAAAGCTCCTTCAAATACCTAGTAATGACATATCATTCCACTCATTTTCATATGTTGATCCAACATAACTTTTCATCCTCAACTTCATCTACATCAATTGATCCTCCAAAATATGACCTCAAGATCCTAGTGCTTGACAAGGGCTATAGAGAAACCATTTCAAACAATCCTTCTGCATTGGGTAACTTCCCCCATCACCAAAATCCTACGGGCAATCAAAAGAAATAAAGCATGTTCAAGCTATCACCTATGAAGTCAAGCCTACTATCTTCACCAAGTGGGGAGACATGAAGGATGAAGTAGTATTTGAAGAGGACCTCTCATCATGGCTCTATAAAGAAGAACAAGAAGAAAAAAACAAATACATCCCCTTCCTATAGATCTTAGCAATAAAGGTTATCAGATGGAAAGAAATATGGGATACATTGGAAAAGGTGGCCTTGGTCTACATGAACAAGGTATAAGAGAACCCATCATAATAGAACAACATAAGAAGAACATGGGACTAGGTTATGGTTCGAAAGATGTGGCTACCCCAAGCATTGAAACTACCTCTTGTTAGGAAATAGCTCCTTCTACCAACATTGAGGCATCATATAACTACCATACAAAAATGGATTCCAACAAATGGGAATGGGAATCTTGTGCCTCTAGTGACTATGACCTAGATACTCTCTGGGAACTTGATAACTCTAATATCCTTACCCTTACCACATCCTCTATAAGCTTTGTTGATAGCGATGATAAACTACCCTTACTTCACCCACAGTTGATCGATTAGGATGAACATCACACACTTGTTGTGGACTTATTCTAGAACAACGAATCTATTGCTAAGTTCATGTGAATTCAACATGGTATACCACAAAGAGATCACAAGGCTAGTTTTATCTTAGAACTAGAACAATGAGCATACTTTCGAGGGGAGATTGCATCCTCGAGTCACAAAATTGAAATAAAAATTTAAAAATCAATATGAGATCCCCTAGGGAAAACCACAATGTGGCTCTATCAAATCATGAAAAAGGAAAAACAAAGGACATATTTGAGGGTGAAAACCTCTCTGAGGCACCTGAAGATGAAGGATTCAATCTCCCCATCACAGAGTATCAAGAAAAATTAGCAGATTTGGTTGAAGGTTTAAAACGTATCAATGTGGGAACCGCAGAGGCACCTAAGGTAACATATTATGAAGCTTCCTTAGATCTTGAGGAAAATGTCAACTTATTGATATTCATCAATGAACGTAAGATCAACTTCACATGGAAATATGAAGATATTCTTAGGATAAATCTAGCTTTAGTGGTAGATTATCTAATAGCATTCTCAACATGAAAACTAGTTAAACAAAAGATTCACAAGATGCACCCATAGATAACACTATTAGTCAAGGCAGAGCTTAGGAAACTACTAGACATGGGATTCATCAGATCCATAGACTATCCTGAGTGGGTATCCAACCTCGTATTGATCCCAAAACCCATTGGGGGCATATAGATTTGTATAGAATTTAGGTATATTAACAAAGAATTTCCTAAGGATGACTTCCCCCTTCCTAACATCAACATAATAGTAGATCTAATTGCTGGTCATGAAATGCTTTCATTCATGGATGGATTTTTCAAGTACAAATAAATAAAGATAGCCCCTAAGGATCAACAAAAAATGGAGTTTACCTGTGCTTGGATAAATTTTTGCTAGAACATCATGCCATTTGTCTTGAAGAATGCAGGAGCCGCATATCAAAGAGTGATGACTACCATTTTCCATGATATGTTGCACATCACCATGGAGAATTATGTAGACAATCTGTTGGCTAAATTAGTCACAAGACATGAACACCTGGCTAACTTAGCTAGGATATTTGGTAGACTAGAGGAATATAACTTGCATCTAAATCCAAAGAAATGTGTGTTTGACGTAACATCTGGGAAACTGTTGGGCTACATTGTATCCAAAAGAGGTATCGAGGTGGATCCTGCTAAAGTCAAGGCTATCCTAGAAATTCCTCCCACAAGAACATTGAAACAACTACGTGCAGTCTACAAGGCAAGCTTTAATCTATCAGAAGATTTATTGCATAATTAGTAGATAAATGTCATCCATTCACACACTTTCTCCACAAATATTGAGACAAAAGGTGTGATCAAGCTTTCTAATAGGTAAAGGACTATTTTATCACTCCCTTTGTATTGATGCCTCCAATTCAATATAAAGCAATGATTTTATATGTATCCACAACAACAACATCTTTGGGAGCTTTATTGGTACAACTTGATGACCAAAATAAAGAATGCACAATTTACTACATTAGCCATACCTTGGTTGGCTATGAGTTGAGTTATACACCCATTGAATGAGTGTGTCTATAAATTATCTTCGCAACTTAGAAGCTTAGGAATTACATGTTAAACAAAAAATCAAGTTGATATCTAATATAGACCCCTTGAAATATCTATTGGAAAAAGTAGCTCTTAGAGGAAGAATCGCTAAGTGGGTCATGATACTTAGTGAATTTGACATAGAATATGTCAACATGAAAGCCATCAAGGGATAGGTGATAATAGATCAATCAACAGAAGTGCCTATTGAAGATCATCAACCACTCGTAGTAGAGTTTCCAGACGAGAGAATCCTATTAACAACTCAGTCAACCTATTGGGCTATGTACTTTGATGGATCCCATACTCAACATGGCCTACAAGGAGACAATATCCTATTTCTCACACCACAAGGAGATAGTATACCATAAGCATATAGGATTTCCTTCCCTTGTAAAAAAAAGTAAAGCCAAGTATGAAGCATTGATCATGAGGCCAAAAATGGTTATCGAATGGAAAATTAAGGAACTACAAGTCTATGGTGATGATTCTCAGTTGGTCATAAGGCAGGTCAACGGTGAATACCGGACTAAAGATGACAAGCTCATGCCATACAAGAGAATGGTAGATAGTTTCAAGTAATACTTTTTGGTCATCATGTTTGAATAGGTCCCAAGGGTTAACAATAAAGCAATTGATGCTATGGCTACTATCGATTCACTCCTTGACATACCTGAGAACATTCCTAGGTACGAATTCCTCGTGGGGTAGTTGCTTATACCAACATTTGATATCCTAGAATCCAAACTCATGTGTGATATTGTTGGTCTTGACTCACCTTGTTATGAAGATACATTTTCCTATATCCAACATGAAATCATACCACCCCACCTAACAACTGATCAAAAGAAAACCTTTGTCTAGCAGACTTCCTATTTTCCATCCTTAGAGATACCTTATACTGTTGAAGCCTCAATGGTACATTACTTTGATGTATCAATGCAAAAGAAGCATGAACTACCTTGAAAGAGGTACACAAAGATGTTTGTGGGTCCCATGCTAGTGGACCTAACCTAGTCCAAAAGTTGCTACAAATAGGGTACTACTAGCCATCACTGGAGCAAGAAGTAATTCATTTTTTCAAGAAGTGTTGTCAATGCCAACAACATGGAGATCTCATGCATGCACTTGCACAAGATTTGAATCCTATCCCTACCCCATGGCCCTTCTCTCAATGGGGACTTGACTTAATAGGAAAGATATCACTAACCTCATCTAACGGACATAAATTTATCATCACTATTATGGATTACTTTACAAAGTGGATAGATGCTATTCCTTTAACCTATATCATAGGGAAACAAATAACTAAGTTCATTCTTAAATATTTAATCTATCACTATGGTATCCCACAGACTATCATAACAAATAATGGAACTCCATTTAAGAACCAAGATGTCTATGAGCTCTTCTCAAGATTCTCTATCAACACCACTTTTCAACCCCATATTGTCCCCAAGAAATGGGCCAGGTTAAAGCATCTAATAAGACTATCCTGAAAATATTTAAAAAAACTACTAATGATGTTGGTCGTGATTGGAACCTATAGCTAAACACAATCTTATGGGCTTATAAAAATAGCATTTTCACACCTATAAGTGTGACTCCCTTTTCCTTGGTCTATGGATCTAAAGCAATACTACCTATAGATGTTGAAATCCCATCCTTGAGAGTGTCATTGAAGGATCTTGTTAGCAAAAAAGAGTATTGGGTATCCAGACTAGCTTGAACTCCTAGATGAAAGACACTTAAGCATGTTGAACTTGGTCAGTGATTTGGTCCTAAAGGAAAATAAAAAATCTAGTTGAATCAAGATGGAAAAGGTAAGTTTAAACCAAACTGGCTAGGTCCCTATTTTATTGTAGCAAGCTACAACTCTGGAGCAGATCAGTTGGCTATGTCAAAAGGAGAACCTCTAGCTAAACCTCTTAACAATAGCCATCTCAAGAAGTTCTACACCTAGCATATCAAAATATCCCAAGCAAAAAAGTGAAAAAATAAAAAAAATCAAAAATCATGAAAATAGTAAAGAGAATAAAACATCCTTTAAGTGAAAAACACCTTGTGGCACTTCTAGGATCGGTACCATAGTGAAAACCTGGTAAAAGGGTGCTACATTCGAATAAGACCTACATCCTCATCTTTTGGCGCTATCTATCTACTATCGTATCCATTCCATCCACCGCCATAATAAAATGTGCACCCAACCATGGATCGATAACTGATCAAGTGTTGAACCTTGTTGCACTATCTCTATGCACTATCCATTTTATCCACCTATACCTAATAAAACATAATCCTATTCTGAACTAGGGGAAACCTCTTGAACCTAGTAGTGGATTGGATCCTTGTTAATCCCATCACTTGTAGAAAACTATCAAAATAAAATAAAAAATATCTAAAAAACTATCAAAATAAAAAACATCCATAAAAATGTGAAAATCTAAAATAAATTCGTAAAACACAAAATCCTAAAAATATTGTAGGCTGTCTCCGGACGAGCCATAATTGAGTCAAAATATATTGAACTACATTGTCTCTGCATGTAGAATGTAGGAAAGGCCATCATGAATGAGCCCCCAAGGCACTAGGTCAGTCCCTTTAGGTGCCCCTTTTGGTCTTTAAACTTGGTCAAAAATCCAAAAAAATTCAAATATCTTATCAAACTCCAAAAATAGTGTCAATCATGGTCAATCAAATTACGTTGTCTCTGCATATACATAGGAAATTCCACAATCGATGAGCCCCCAAGGCGTTATATCAGTCCCCTTAGGTTCCCCTCTTGGTCTCTAAAATCTCTCGAAAACACCAAAAAAATTTGAGTATCCTAAAAATGTCAAAAACAACATCAAATAACCTCAAAAAACACAAACACTCAAAAAATAATCCAAAAATCCTATCTTCATTATCACCTATCCACAATAAAATCTCCATCCATAATAAATAATCCTTGCCTTCAACCTTTGACAACACAATAAGGAAGAAAAGAAAACATTGACATCCAAAACTTCCAAGCAAAGAAACGAAACAATTGGATCATCATTAGACTAAAACAAATCCTAAGTGTTAACTACCTCGACTTTTGAAAATCATCATCAACATCCCAAGGTGTGTCTTAACAGATAAATCGTTCTTAAAATAGAAAACATCAATGGATAACATCATGAAACATAAAAACATCTATGCCAAGTGATACAACAACATTGCTTATCTTTTATGATCTTATCTTTTTGATTTATCTTATTGTCACATTCCCAGGATCTCTCGAGGATGTCCATAAGGATGTAGAGAGGAAGGAATGGCATATTGATCATGGATTTTCTATCTAATTTTTTTGTTGGATGTTTTTACAATACTCCATGGTTAATACTTTCTTTTTTCTGTGTGTGGAAGTCGTTTTGGGGAAATTTGTGTAGCGGTTGCATATTAGGTACTCCATACCTCTCTGTGTAACTAATCCAATTTTTTTTGAAACTTCTCACCCATACACTCTAATAAGGTTTTTGTATGTCTAGTATGAGCAAGAATACTCCTTGTTTGTGGAGTCAAAGTCCATGCAATAGATGCAAAGCCACCTTGGTCATTAATACCCTGGTGCATCGTGTCTATTTGCTACATTAATTAGGATTGCTAAACATTACCTAGTCTCTATGAAGCAAAATAAAATTCATCAAATCATATCTGTGAATTCAAAATTCACCATGCTCCCTTCGGGTTTTTGATTTTTGGCTATGTACCGGCCCATGCCTTCAACAATTTTCATCGGCCCCTTTCTGGTTGTCGTCGCGACTTCTGCCACGTGTCTGCTCATCGCTCTTCGAAGGAGTTTTCTACTTGCTCTTCTATCGGCCCCTGAAATGCTCCCACATGTCATCACCACGGGTTATTTTGATCGCTTCCTCATCAAACCCCACTCGCGTGCCGCATAGCTCCCATTCACATAAGGAATTTGGAAGGCCCCATCATCAGCATCTGTAGTAAACATTTTTCTATGTGTCTTTTTTGCACAAGCTTTCAACGAAGGAATAAAATATCGACTGCGAGCAGTGAAATGCTGCCACACATCTCTTCAACACACACTTCTTCAACATAGGGGATGAAGTGAACTATAAGCTGTGAGATGCTACCATGTGATCTAACTATTTATCCCAAAGGGCAACACTTGTCTACACAAGGCTCTGCTAGACCACTGCCATCATTCATAGGGGACACACCTGAATGGAGGGTGACCAAATGTTGTGTCTCAAATATTTTCTATTACAATGGCCAAGGGTGATCATTGCCTCGACATCATTTCTTAGATTCCAAATATTTTCGGTTGCTGCTCGCCAAGTGGTGGAAGGCTTGCTATAAATACCACTCCTTGCTTCGGTTCCGGTTCCCAATTCCATGATTTCATAGTTCCAGAGGTTCCAATATTTTAGGTTACAAGTTTGAAGATCATATTATTTTTTCCATTTTTAGAATTACAGGATTGTTGGAGAGACCATGCCTTTGTAATGTTTAAATTGTTGCAAGACTCACAGATTGTGCCATTGTTCGACCTCTCTGTTTCTTATGCTATTGATAAAATTTATGCTGTGCTAGTATTGTTTGAATGGTTTATTTGCAGTACTTTTATAATTTGAATGCAAGTTGCTAGTTTAGATCATGCTTTTTGACTCTTCTTTTCAGTAAATGGGCATGATTATTATTTTATGTCATTGAATGAGTTGTTCATGCTATTATCCTTAATTTCTATTATTCTAGGACATGGTAAATTGCTAAGCAGACCCTTAGATTGTATCCAAAAGATAGGTTTATCGTGCCTTTTGTCTAAATTCTGGCGTATCACCTTAGTTAGATTCTTTATTTTATATCTGCTTCCTTTTCCCATTCCAAAACCCCAGTTACAGAAGAATCCAACTTCTTAAAAAACCTGGAGGTCACTCAGTTTAGCGCAATAGGTTCCCCATAAACTGAGTTTCCCACAAAGGGTTGTTACCTTGCCAATGTTTGGCATCAACAGTTTTTTCTTTTTCTTGGCACGCCTGGTGGGACCGCGCTTAAATGAATCAAATTTTTAGAAGGGTGTATGAGCCATCAACTTGTTACTAGGTCCCAAACAACAAATAATCCTAGTTTGTTAGTACCACCATTAGGGATAGTACAAATCACAACCCAATTAGTAAACATTCCACTTCCTCCTCCCTTTCCACTAGCCATGTTGCTTGTTGCTAACATAAATTATGTGGCATGGGATGCCAGAAGTCCTCTTGTTGCACCAGTGGAGCCTATCGTTTGGGCCGCTATCCCGATTTCTGCCCTAAAGGGTATACCTAAATTCACTAGAGATGGCTCAAGAACACCATCCAAACACTTGCAAGATGTTGCGGATGTTTGTCTGGTATATGGGGTTACAGCCCAAAATGTGGCATTAAGATTGCTTGTCACCTCTTTTAGAGGTAAGGCACTAGATTGGTATCACACACTGCAAGAAAATACTATGAGAACCTGGGATGAGTTTGGCGAGCCTTTCTATTAGAGATTTTTGAATGAAGGAGACTGATTATCGCTCTATACCAGCTCTCGGTCATAAAGCGGGCCCCACACGAAGCCATGGCTGACTTCAATGCTTAGTTCCATACAAGCTAGCAGAGGATTCAAGTTGATATCTGCCCGCCGTTGGATCTAGCATTCATTTTCTACCTAAAGGCCATCAATCTTGACATCTCAATGATGATCCAATCTCTAGGTGGAACCACAGTACCGGGCGCATATAACATCACTGTTAAAGCAAAGAACAATTTGATAGACGTTGGGAAGTTTCCGCCTCGGCCCATTATTCCTATATTCCTCAAAATATCGATTCCTACCTAGGAGATGCCTTCTACTAGCGCACCGAATCCTCCCCAATCCATGTACATGTACTTGAGTGCATTGCAAAATGTTGCCTCCACATTTGGCTCTTCAAAGGAGGAAATGAGTGAGTTCAAAGAAATGTTGTGGACCATTGTTAATGAGATAATTGTTATCAAACACAACCAAGCCACACCTCTGAAGCCTGCCTACCAAAATTATCAAGGAAAAAGGTCCTCTTACCAACAAAACTAGTTCCAAGGAGGTACTCAAAAAAATCCATAGGCGTAAACAACGAATCAAATGGTACCGGTACCCATTCCACAACCCAAAGGTACCCCTGACCAGATACCAATTATAATGATGAACACATTGCCTCGTTCATTCAACAGACGAGAGAGTTTGCAGACTAGCTCCAACCGAAGATTGCTGAAGCCTATGAAGGAAAAATTATCCAGCTAAAATTTAACAAGCTTCCAAAAGGATTAGTCATGCTCGAAAACCTTTTCAATTGTGATGATGCAAGAAATGACAAGAAGAAGTTTGTAGTAGACAAAAATGACTATGCAGACTTGCAGGTCGAGGATAGAAGAAAGCTCAAAGTAGGGAAGGACGTCCCGCATCACGATAAAGAAAGGATTATCAACTTCTACGATAAATATGAAGGAGTGGTGGCCTGGTCATACAAAAACCTCAGGGGATATGATCCCGATATCATTCAGCACACACTAGAGTTGGTGGAAGGTGCAAAGCCCATCCGCCAAAAGAAAAGACCATTCAATCCCAAGATTGAAGTGCTTATGGCGCAAGAATTAACAGAGCTTATCTAGTCGCGAATTATCTTCTCAATCAAGCATAGCACGTGGGTATCCAATTTGGTTCTGGTCCAAAAGAAAAATGGAGATATTCGCCTATGTGTAGACTTTTGGACTTAAACAGAGCATCCCTGAAGGATCATTACCCACTACCTTTGGTGGAGTTAATCCTGCAAATGGTGGTAGGATCAAAGATGTTCTCCCTATTGGATGGTTTCTCTGGTTACAATCAGATCTAGGTCAAAGAGGAGGATCTACATAAGACAATGTTCACTACCAAGTGGGGAACGTTAACATATGCCAAAATGTCGTTTGGCCTCTCAAATGCAGGAGCTACCCTTCAACGGAAAATGGATATCGATTTCAATGAATTAATCAATAAGATTATTCTAATCTATTTGGATGATCTGACGGTGTTCTCTAAATTCAAGGATGATCATTTTAATAATCTTGAGATGGTTTTCAAGAAATGCTAGGAGTTCGGGATATCCCTGAACCCAAAAAAATGTGTCTTCGGAGTACCGCAAGGAAAATTATTGGGGCATGTAGTGTCCAAAGAAGTAATTTCAATTTATCCCAAGTGGGTAAAAGCAATCAAAGATCTTCCTCTTTCGGTCAACAAGAAAGACATTCAGTCCTTCTTGGGAAAGGTAAATTTCGTTAGCAAATTTATTTCTAATTTTGCAGGAATAATCAGGCCAATTTCCTTGATGCTGAAAAAGGATGAAATATTCAAATGGACAAAAGAGGCCAGGGAAGCCTTTGAGAAGGTCAAGGATGCTATCTCTTCCTCTCCTGTTCTGGTTAACCCAGATCTATCAAAGGACTTTATAATGTATGTATTCAGTAGCAAGTCAAGCATTGCTATTGTCTTAACTCATAAAGATGACGAGGGCAAGGGAGAAAATCCAATAGCATTTCACTCTCGGACCCTGAAGGAAAATGAAACAAACTACAATTTTGTAGAAAGGCAAGCGTTTGCCATAGTTAAGGGACTCAAAAAGTTTCGACACCTAATCTCTTGCAATAAGGTGATTGTCTATGTTGCACATTCTAGTGTGCACGGATATATCATGGAAGGAGAAATCACCGAGAAAAGAGCCAATTGGATCACCAAGATCCTTGAGTATGACATTGAGGTCAAGCCTACCAAGACTATTTAGGGAAGAGGATTGTGCAAGTATCTTGCGCGCGAGGAAGAAATGACCCCTGAAGAAGAACAACCGGAACTAGTCCTAACAAATGTGTCAGAGTCTGAAGGTTGTTGGCTGCAGATAGAATAAGATTTATGCATATAGGAAAGTATCCACCGGGCCTTCCTTCTCAAAAAAAGGAGATTCTACCGACAGCAAAACAACGAATTTGTGCTCATCGAAGGGATCTTGTTCAAAATAAATTTCAACGGTGTTCTATTGTGATGCGTAACCAAAGAGCAAGCAAAAAGGATCCTCAACACTTACCACAGTAGTCCCACAGGCGAACATTTCTCCGCAAAGACAATCACCATCAAAATCATGTGTGCAGGGTACTTTTGGCCGACGCTATTCAATGATTCCCACTCCTTGGTGAAAACTTGCAAAGAATGTCAGTACTTTGTTGGAAGAAGAAAGAATTTTGCAATGCCCCTCAATCTGATAGTAGTTGATGAGCCATTCGCGCAATGGGGTTTAGAATTCATCAGAATGATCAACCCAACCTCCAGCGTAGAACATAAATGGATCTTAACGGCCACATATTACTTCACAAGATGGATTGAGGTCGTACCACTCAGGAATGCGATAGAGGCAGAGATAGTGGATTTCCTAGAGGAACTGGTGGCGAGATTTGGCCCACCCAAAACTATCATCTTCGATAATGATAAAGCCTTCCTAGGCTTCAAGGTAAGTCAATTCACACTTACACATGACATATTCCTTAAAACATCGTCAAATTACTACCTGCAGGGGAATGACCTAGCTGAATCAACAAACAAGAATCTGGTCTGACTCCTCAAAAGAATTGGATCAAAATATCAAAGAGAGTGTCACAAAAATCTTTGAATAGCACTCTGGGTGGACCACATAACTCCAAAGAAATTCCTCAAGACTTCACCATATGAGCTAGTTTATGGAAAAGAGGCGTTATTGCCTATCTCTATGGAGATTCCAGTGCTGCAATTGCTAAAATTCCTCGAAGTGGAGCAGAACAGTGCAATGGAGGTGCGGTTAGCTGAGTTGCTAGAAGTATAAGAAAAAAGGGAAAAGTCCCTAATCACCATGAATAACTACCAACAAGTGGTTAAAAGGTGGTTTGACAAGAAAACATCCAACCAAGGCCTAAAGTGTGGAGACTTGGTGCTAAAGTATAACGAAAGGGCCACAAAGTCAGGTCAACATGGAAAGTTTGACAACCTTTGGGAAGGTCCATTCAAAATAATTCAATGCAAGGAGCACAATGCATATGAGTTAGAGACTATGGAAGAAGAAGTGTTGGGGATTTTGGTCAATGGAATTCATTTGAAATTATTCAATTAGGCTTGCTTTCCATACCCATGTAAATATGTAAATATGCTTTTCCCTTCTTTCCCTTTTTGTTTTGTTGGCCGATCTTTTTATTTTATCCTATGGTTTGTGGTGAAAAGAAACAGTGACCCATTATTGCAGAGAGTAAGGGAAATAAACTCATAGCTGAACAAAGTGAAAATTAAACACCCACATGCAAAACCGAGATTCATGCATACATGCTGGAAAAGAAAAATAACCCAGTTGCAGAACTAGGAGAAGACAACAAGATAATTATAATGACATATTTTCATTATATATACTTTGATATTTACATTTTCAAAATGGCTCATAAGGCCACATTTCGAAAAGTATATGTATTATGCTTGTGTTATATACTACGAAAAAGCCTTTTCAGACATGTATACAAAAAGAGACTAATCGCTATGAGTTTTTTGAAAGCAAGAAAGAGAAAAACATAGGTCTTCAATTCATGGCGTGAGTAGCAGCCTCAATCATAAAAATGGCAGCGTCCACAAGATCCTCATCCATGGGAGCATCAGCAACAACAACATCATCCAATGGAGCAAAGGTAGGTGGAGGGAACACTAGGTTCCTGAAGTTCATGTACCAGTCGATGTTGTAGAACAAAACCACGTTGTAAATGTGGAACATGAAGTGGCAGGCTTGAGTGACCCTTTGGTGGTGCTCATCTTGCATCTGGAGGTGAAAGCCACTTAGAATAGTAGCCACAACATGACCACATCCTCCTCTATGAACCTTCAGAGGTCACTTGTAGTTGGGATTCCCCCACCATATGCAACATTTGCAACGACTTCACAGAGGCCATTCAGATATTTCTTGGGGAAAATTTCCTTCACCAGACAAAGAATTAGTGGCTTGGGAATTCCTATATCTAGCATGGAGGTGACAAAGTGCAAGCACACATCAGTGTTGACTCGATCCTTGTCCTCGTACTCGAGGCGGTCTCGTTCCAAGACCCACTTTATGGCTATAATGGACAATGAATGCTTGTTCTTTGTCATTCTCTTTAACCTCCTGGTAGAAATCTCTCCTAGGAAGGCAGTCTGGGACTTGTGTGACACTAGCCTAATTGGGGTATTCATCTTGTCAGACCCTCTGGAAATACTTTAGAACTATCCCTGCAAAGCACCCAAGTCTAGCCTATCAGAATGCTACACAAACTACAAATACTAAACTAATATGTCAATTACCTAACACCAATTATGCTCAAATTGCTAAGTGTGATTTCACTACTACGAAGAGGCCCATTTATAGAAAAAGTGAGAAAAGGCGTGGTAATCTGCTTGCCATAAATGTGATATTAATCAAGTACCAAATTGAAAGCTGTGCGAAGGCTTGCTCGAATTTCCCACCCAGTTGCGTCTGCTAAGTATGATTTGCTGCATGCAAAACTGATAAAGGCTAATTAATTAGCCTAAGCTATTGGCAGCAATCGACGGTGTTATGCACGGCTAAGGACTGAGGTGTCATCCTCTAGGTATTTTGATTATTCCAAGGCAGAACTCATATCTTTTCAAATGCTGAGCGCATCTTCGGCCTAATCATTCTTTCTAAGATATTAATTGACAATGCATACGAAGGCTTAAGCTTCTTGCAAGGCGTCGACTCAAGTTCTAAGAAAATCACGTTGTACAGGCAGTTGCTAATTATATTTATGAATTCTTGTCAAATCAAAATGGCAAGTAATTCATCTCACACAAGCCAAAGGGTCAGCGGTACATGCCACATTAAATGCAAAAAATATAGTTCTCGTCTACCACCTTGAGAAAAGATCGCTAAATATTGCATGTAAAAGTTTTAAAACACTTAAAAGTTTTCTTTTAAGAAAGCTACTGAAAGAAAAAAGCAAAAAGTTCTAGAACATCGCCAGAGCCTAAGTAAAATTTCAGAAGATTCGAGCTAAGCAGAAAGCTTCCCGTAGATTAGCAATGCTAGAAGGTTCAAGCTAGGTAGTTAGGCTAGTAGTGACATAAGAATTAGCTAAAGTTCTGCGAAGAGCATCGACGGTTAATGTCTTTGAAGATATTTCATATGCTACGCCGGGTATTCCTGACAAACCAGAATGGGAAAACACAAGATGGCTAGATAAGCCCAAAATATACAGAGACCAGAGCTTAGTTCATGAAGATTGGGATAATGTCCATGATCCCTTTCTTGTGAAAAACCCCAAAGGATTGAGGGAAGCAGCCTGAGCATGAATGAAGGTGTCCAGGAGGCCAATGCCCACTATGGAAAAGATATGGTTCAGTGGGTTTCCTTAGTATATGGTCCCCTCTGTGCACTACTACCCAGAGTTAGTAGATGCGGCCATTAGGCATTTCAATCCGAGTACCAACACTATTGAGGGCCAAACTCTTTTAGTTAACATAAGCCCAATCGCCATCTGGAACATGTGCATTCTAGACCCCGTGCAAAGAGGGATGAAAGTGGAGACATTCAGTCCCAAATGAGGAAATGAGATATGGAGCACTAGGGATAAGGCATAGGAGTTTTTTGACAAAGAAACGAGAAGAATTGGAGCAGAATTGGGAAGCCTCTAGTAATTCCTGCTCCACATGGTGCTTTCAAGGAAGACCTACAAGATTCCTTTTCAATGATGGAATTTTTTTTCAGTTTGGACACTGACCAAGAGGTGCAGTCTTTTCAATTGGGACCAGCTTTCCAATTCCACTATCAAAAATATTTTTTCTGGTACGATTTTGGAGAATTCCTATCAAAGAAGATGTTAGAGAAAATTAACAAGTACCCAATTGAACGAAAGTTCAGATTTGTCTCTTATCTTTCTTATGTGTTCTTATATCAAAACCCTGATTTCTTTGCTGAGCGTATGGAGCTATCTATCTTCGATGAGAAGGGTAGGAAAAAACCAATTTTTGTCTAGACCCCTCTCCTCTCTTCTACTTTTGATTATTACACATTTTTGGATCATTTCTTGACTTTGATTTTGCAAGATTTACTGGGAGAGGAGCATGCTAATAGGCTCACCTTGACTCAGATAGAGTTTATGCAAAATTTCATTCCAAAGTGTGATTGGTTTTTCACAGAATATTTTACGTTCATTCGAATGTGAGGCTTCATTGAAGAACCCTTCCACCTTCTGATATGTGTGACTAATCGAGTGTTGACTCTAGAATTATTCCGATAGGCTTGCATTATTATATTACCTTCTGCAGCAACAAAAAAGTCAAGAGGAAGGGATTCTTCACCTATTCGTAGACTTTCAAAATGGTGGCCATGAAAAAGAAATAGACACACCCACTTTTGCAAGATAAACTAGCTCATTTAGGGTTAGTAATGATTTGTGACAGGTGGGATTACAACCCCTTCAATGATTTACCATATGATCACCTCAAGGTAACTCATAGCCCTCAGCCTTACTGGGAGCGGAGACATAGCCCGCTAGAAGATAAAGATGAATTATTAGTCGACCTGGTTCATATCCCCACGAAAGACAACAAGCTGCTATGGCATAAGTTCTATTTCCTAGTGGCGGATTATGATGAGAACCATAAAATAGGGAATACTATGTACAATAAGTTGAGGAATGAGGAGGAATGGACTGTCAAAAAGATCAGAGCCTTCTAGATATATCGCCAGGAAATAAAACAGGTTGATGTACCTTAGGATGATGTAATGGAAGACAAAGAGTTTGAAAGGCTGTGGGATGAGGAGCACACTGTTTCTGACTCAAGCGATAGCGGTGGTAATGACCCCAATGAATGAGAAGAGCAAGTGGAAGAGGAAGCTGAGACATCAGTGTCCTCCGCCAAGAAAAAGAGAAAGTCTATAGGGAAATCTGCCTATGTCACTTCAAATGTACGACTGAATGTGTCGCGAGCCTTGCAGACACTCACATGGTCCTCAAAAACAACAAGAGTGCCCTAGCAGCAACAACCAAAAACTATAGAAACTATGGAGATCGAAGACTCCCCGCCCACTAAGCGCCAATGCATCAAAGCTATTCTAAGCGAAGGACCATAAGGAGTTGCCGCAAGCCAGGAACCTGAAGTAAGTAGCCAATGACAAGCGAAGCACTGCCAACGTCCAGTCAACAGGTAATTTTTGCTTCTAATTTTCTTACTTCTCAATCTTTGGTGTCCTTCTCCATTCTCGCGGCACCCATTACTACAAGTGTTGGCCCTGCTTTATTTGCCCCTACCACAGTGTTTTCGAGAGGTTTCTCCCAATTCGCCCAAACTGGGCAATCTATCTTAACACCTCCGCGAACTTTAATGCTGGCTGCCGCCGCTCAATATCTCCTTGCCTCTCTTGCTGAAAGCTCAGCCACCATTGGGACCCCTATTGCCTTTGCTACATTAGGTCCAACCCAACATTCCTAGCAAACAAAATTGCTTGCAACTAACCCATCGCAACAACTAATGAGCCCTTCCGCTAGTTCACAAACCGAACTATGGCAGGTCCCCTTTTTCTCCCTAAAAACTATCAATCTCCCACTAAATAAAATGCAAGGGCCCGCTACACGGGTATTTCCTTTTGCCCTGCCTCCTGGTGCACCTATTGTTGGTAGACTAGTTTGGTCACCATCCAAATTCATATCTCAGGGAGAAGCCACAAAGAAAATGTGAGCCCTCAAGATCCAGAAGCGAAAAGGAAAAGATGATAAGGAGGTGGAGTCCAAGGTATATACATTTTACAATGAAGAGAAAAAGGTGCTGAATTTTTCCACCATGTACCCAAATATTGTCAAACCATAGGGGGAGATGCTCTCGGGCGATTACAACATGTATGCCATGGGACTTGATCTAACCGTAGCTCGGCCGCAGGATAAGGTAGAAATCATGGAGGAAACACAGCTTGTAGTGACGACCAACTTCCTTAAGTCTGGCCGTGAATTGAAGAAAAAAGAAGAGCAGTTAAAGCTGGTGAAGGAACAAGTCAATTTCCTGGAAACAAAGGAGAAATCATTAGAAGCAAAAGTTGCGTGCTTGTCTAAGAAGGTGCGAACAACAGAGTTAGAGTGGAGAAAACTCTAGGAGAAATTGGATAAGTCTTAGTTCGTTGACCCCATGCTACTGATTGAGCTACGTGCAAGGAACCAGAAATATCAAAGCCAGTTGACCTCGACGGAGCAAAATCTGCAACAAAAGGAGGAAGAGTTGGTAGCTCAAAGCGCTCTATATGAGCAAGAATTAATAAAGAATCATAAGGACTTTTAGGACAGAAAGATCCAGTTAGAGAAATAGCTTCAAGAGACAAATTCCACTCTTGACAGAGAATTGGTGAATCGCGCCCAGGCCGAGGAAAACTAGCGTAAAGAAATGAGCAGCTCCGTGGAGCAACTGACATCCATGAAAAGGAAAAATGCAGAATTTATAGAGGCCATTAACTCAAAGGATGCAAATATCACCTCTCTGAAGAGTTCTCTTCAAGCCTCCTCCGCATAGCCCGACCTCATCCCATTGGCTTGACATATATATATTTCTTATTGGGAAAAGATTAAAAATTTCTGCCTAACACTGTAGCCAAAGCTCCGACTCATCTCAAAGGCAACTAGATTGAGCCAGAAGGTCCACAAAACAATTGATCAATTCCCATAGTTCATCTCAGAGAAGGTTCTAGAAGTAAAGAGTCTTCTCACCAATCTATATTCATTCTTTGATGAAGACCTAGCCAAGGCAGGAATCGAAGATCGAGATGTTATTGCTCAAATGGAAAACAAGTTCATCTATTGCCACTCGGCCTTGTAGCAGACTAAGGTGGCTGCAACTACCTTGGACCAGACAATAGATGACATGCAGTAAAATTTCTCCTGGATGAGTGAGATGGGTCTGCCATCTCCATTTTTTTGAAGATGGGTCGATAGCCACGACCAAACAGATTTTAGAAAGAATTGAAGAGAGGGAGTGAGACCCAAACACTTTCCAAAGTTTCAACCATCCTCCTACTACAGTAGACATTGAGGGGGTCATCCATCCTCTTGCGCAACTATTGTTCCATTGTGAAGTAGGGGCTGGTTTACCTGCTACACTGCCTCATAAAGAAACAATTGACCTAGGTGGAGCGCATGAGAATCTGTGCAAAATAGAAAGACCATCCGAAGACGACTGACCGCCTCTGCAGGAAGCCCTTTCCAAGCTCTAATTTCATCGCCAATGGATGGCACTCTCGTCTGCAAACCAGAGAAAATTTTGGGTTCCATGTTTCTTAAAGCGAAACGCCCCTATTAGTCGCCTGAAGCTATGAATTTGAAATTCACCATGCTCCCTTCAGGTTTTTGATTTTTGGCTATGTACCGACCCATGCCTTCAATAATTTTCATCAGCCCCTGTAGATAGGGAAAAATCAATTAGATTTAATGTTGAAAACAACAAAATAAATAAACCCTATCAAGCACCATGAAGTACAAACTAGAATGAAAATGCAAATAAACAAAGAACATGCAAACCAATTTTCAAACTTAGATTTGATTGATCTCCATGGCTCTTCTCCACCTGCACAAGAATGCAAGATTTTGAAGGTTGATTGTTGAAGGAATGTTGGTTGCCTAATTCTGCAGCATAACGATGCGACGAAGGTGATAGATGAAGATGGATGGAAGATTGAAGACTAATTTTGATAGAGTGAGGATGCTAGATGAAGATTCGATGCAAATGGCCTGTGAAAGGTTAGATTTATAGAATTTCAATGTGGACAGAGATAAGATTTGATAAGATTCAATAAGGATTTTATTTTTTTGTTTTATTTGATCAAGGAGGAAATAAAACAAGATAAGATAAGATGTGAAAAGATAGAAAGATTTTGATTCTCTTTTGAAGGAAATAAATCCTAAAAAATATGAGAAGGATAATTGATGAATTATCTAATTAAATAAATTAATTAGATACACATGAGTTTAGATTTTGGAAAGAAAGTGGGAATATCTTTTTAAGATTTTATTAATTAAATAAATATTTGATTTATTTAATTAATGTTGAATTTATGATTTAATTAATTAAATAATATAAATTATTTAATTAACATTAGAAGAATGAATAGAAATGATTTAATTAATTAAATAATATAAATTATTTAATTAACATTAGAGGAATGGATGGAAATGATTTAATTAATTAAATAATATAAATTATTTAATTAACACGGAGGAATGGATGGATTATGCATAGGAAGCGAATAAATGAAATTAATCAAATAAATAAGATTTATTTAACTAATTAGATGATGACATGGGTACCTAGGGAAAAAGATGCTACAAGGTGTCTAAATGATGCAATGTTGTGACAAGGTATTGTAAGAGGACATTTTTTTGGTGTCTACATTTTGCCCCTCTTTGAGATGATGTTCGAGATGATGAGATTTGTGTCGAGTAACATCATTTAAAAGAAGTTAAGGTATGGATAGAGGAAAATGGATGATGATATCAAAATATGATGATGATGGAATGATGATGCCCCCTCGAGAGGATAGGCAGGTTGGACAACACGGGTAGGCTCTCAAAATGAAAGGGATGGGTCAAGAACTAAAGATGAAGGAATGGATAGAAGAAGTGAAGGATGCATTATGCTGCAATGAAAGTGAGCAACCATGATGTTTGATTTAGCACTAGACGTTATGCACCAAGGTATAAGGACCAAGGTGACAATGTGTCTCATGCCCCAACATAATACAACCTTGTCTAGACGTATGAGGAAGTAAACTTAGAGCATTAAAGTCCTAATGCACAAAAGGTATGATATGACCTTAGATGCAAAGGATAGTGCAAAAAGCTATTTCAACATGCACAAGATATGAATATTAGCTGGAATGATATGGATTTGATACAAATGCAAGATAAAATGATAACACACACAAGCAAGCATGCACAAATGATTCAAAAACAAACAAGGTATTGCCCCTATCAAGCTATAAACCATTGATTGATTGATGGATGGATTGATGATGATAGTTTTGTCATCATGGGGAGCGACATATCCCTAGATCAACACAAGGATGATGATAATTGATTGATTGGTTGATTTGGTTTACAACAAGATTAGGATGAAGACCAAAGGATGTGAGTAGATAATGTGACAAGATTGATTGACTTGATTGGTATGGATTAAGGATTGACTTGCATTTGGATTATTGCTTGGATTGATTCGATTGAGTTGGTTCGAAGAAGTAGTTTGGAATGATATGATGATTTGATTTGATGATCTGATTAGATGAAAGGATATGATGAATTGAATAGAAGAATTGATTGGAAAAAGTGATTTGGTTTGATTTTATTGCTTGGATTTTTTATGGATATTTGATTTTTTTGGATTTTTGAAATGTTTTGATTTTTGGGTTTTTGAAAGTTTTGATTTTTTTTTGGGTTTTTGAAAGTTTTACGATTTTTTGGATTTTGAAATGTTTTTATTTTTATTTTTTTTATTTTGGGGATATTTTGATTTTGGGGATATTTTGATATTTTGTTTTGTTTTGAAATGTTTTGATTTTTTGGACTTTTGAAATGTTTTTTTTGAAATGTTTTGAGGTGTCAATGGATGAAAATTTGGGTAGCCTTTGTGCTAGATACCAATGACAAGGGAAAAACCAAGTCTAGGTGCAAGGAGATAAATGAGATTGATGGATGAAAGGGTGGGTGATGGGATAAGGGATAAAAGGCTCTTGATATATGGATGGATGGAAATGATAGGTCATAGTGAATGGAATGGATGTATGCATCATAGGAGAGCAAGGATGTGATTTCCAAAGACTATGTCACATAGGAATAACATGCCCCATTCTAGGTACAAGACTTAGGATATTTCATGACAAAGCTTATGACAATAGGATAATGATAGGCTTGTTTGGAAAGATGAGATATGCCAAGAGATACCCAAAATATGTTTCAACATTTTTCCCCTATGTCTTCATCAAGATCAAAAGGAGAATGGTGGATAAGTGGAATTAATATTATAGGTATGTATGATGGCTAAAGATGGTAGGTAGGATGGAAATGACAAGACATGAAAATGATAGGTTGGATAGATAAGACATTGTGCCCCCAAGTGTAAGTGACAGAGAAGATCAACCTACACATGATTCCTGTTTGCCAGGTTTTCATCATGGTACTTATCTAGGGCGCCTATTTACCAGGTCTTCACCTTTGGACGAAAGTATTTCTCTTTACTTCTTTTTTTTGTCTTTTTGGATAGGAGAAGGGGAATATGGATAGGAGGGATTCAAGTGTCTAGTTCCATGAAAGGTGGTAGTCCCACTAGAGATGAATGTCATTGCATGGACCATGTCAAATGTCATTATTCTCATAGATGTTGGTAAGGGATGACATGAAAGGGAGATGGAGTAGGTAGATGATGGATTATGATGTGGATTATGGAGGAAAATAGTGGATTATGATACAGATTATGTACGGAAGATGATAGGGATTATATGGGACTTATGGAAAATATGAATGAGGAGGCTTAGCCAAAAGCATGGACCATAGGAAGATGGTGGGGGAGATATGTAGGATAATGGGTGAAGGATGAGGAGATGGAGGTATGTGGAATTGTTGTGAAATGGAAGGGAACCATGACCAATGGTTGCACACACTATGATAAACATTGAAGATTTTGATGTGGATGGGGTGTAGGAAGCAATGAAGATGTTTGCTTAGGAGGTGGTGGATGTAGTGCTTTTGGTACCCATAAAGACTTAGTATTTTTATGAATTTTATTTTGCTTGTGGGTTTTAGGAATTTGAGACTTTTGAATGGAATGAGAATGTAGGATGGAAGGGGATGGTTGGGATTTTTGTGATGTAGATGCCTCATTTGACTTGATTTCCTTTTACTTAGGTACCCAAACCATTTTATTTTTAGACTTTTCTTTTGGAGGTATGGGCTTATATAACTTTTTAGATGTACTTGGATTTGATATTTTGCAATTGTATGCTAAGGCATTAGGACCTTTAAATTTTTTGACTTTATGTGTAGAGGCATCCACATTTTTATTTTGGAATCCCTTGGGTTTGGTGGAATGAGTGGAAGCTTTATGTTTAGACAATGTGTGCATTGATTGGTCATTATTAAGATGTTTAGAGAATTTATGGGTAGATGGATAAGAGGATTGGATGGTAGGGATATTAGGAGTTGGAAGTAATGGTGGAAAAGTGGATAGTAGAAGGTGTATGGTCACATTCTTTTGACATTTATAAGATGATGGAGGAGATATGGCAATATATGTTTTAGGTGTATGATAGGCTTTATGATGGACAAACGTAGACTTGGGATGCATGGAGGAAGTACCAACATCTTTAGGTTGTTTTCCTTGGGGTGTAGGTCCAAGGCCATAAGAGTGTGGAGAGACTTTGACATGGATGGGCTCCAAAATACCTTGTTCATGAAGGTCTAGACCTTTACCTTGGTGGTTCATGTTTTGGAGTGTGCAATGGATAATGGGACTAGGTGTAGGTGGAACACTAGACACAAGTTCCTTATTGGATGGAGAAAATGAAGCAAGGGAAGATAATGGTTGTTATTGTTCTAAGGAGGAACATTCATGAATGAGGGTGGAATACCAATAGGATATGATGGAGGACTTTCAATGGGGTCCATAGTGGGTGACGCGGGATCATTAGGATCTTGATTAGCATTGTGTTCACTTAGATCTAAGGTATTTGTTTGATGTTCTATGTGTGCTTCAGAGGAACTTATCTCATCATGGGAAGTGGATGTTTGTGCATCATGGATGGGTGAGGTGGAAAGCTCTTGACCATGGAATGCATAAAGTTGGCTAAGAGGATCATCATGGTCTTCTTGATCATAAAAGGGGTCTTGATCAAAGATGGATGATTGATCATGAATAGTATTAGGTATGTTATAAACAAAATCATTAGGAGAATGTTGATCTTTATGTGGATGAAAGGGTAATGTTTCCTCATGTTTAGGATTGTGCTCTTGACATACCTCATGACTTATTTGAATGGAGGTGGAAAGGGATTTCTCATGGAGAGACTTGTCATGTTCTTGATGTTCAACAACATAGGAGCATGATAGAGGGTGACTTGGACTTATGAGGGGAGACTCTTGAATTGACTCAAGGGGTTGTGGATGGCATGGTTGGCTTGAAGGGCTTGGCATGATGTTTGAGGACTCTTTTGTATGTTCAAGTATATGTGTTGAATGACATGGTGACAGTTGATTCCTTGCTCGTAGCCCTTGGGTCACATCCTTTATAGGTGTAGGGGTGGAAGGTGTTGGTTTAGGGTTTTGATTTTGATTGGATGATGGTATGATAAAGTTATAGGGTACATGTGCTCGATTGGTATTCCCCTTGTGTAACACCCCGCCGTGCAAACCCCAAAGGAACAAAATAAAAATGCAACAATTTTTTTTTTAAAAGAACATAACAATTGTACTTAAGTATTCCAACATAACAATGTTCTAAGTTGCACAACTAAATCCCTTGTGGTACACGAGGTGACATTACTAAACTATCCCATAACAAGGACAATAGATTAAACATTATATATACAATTACGTAAATCCAATCATCATGACATCAATTAAAACGTTCATTCACAATATCAAGACAAATGTGAATATACCAAATAAAACCATACATACATATGACAATAAATGAATCATCAAGATATAAAGTATATATATATATATTTCGATAAATGCAACACAAATTTACAATGCTTACAAATGGTAGTACAAGAATGAATCACATGGTGTGATAGGACAATACATCTGTCTGAAAATACATCTCAATAATCACATATACAAATTACATCATAATCTTCCCAACATACTTGGGGGTCGATACATTAATAAATAAATTACATCTGAAGTGTAAACATACATTTGGTACATAAGAACACTGGATCAACTGCACCTGAAAAACTCTGCAATGAAAGAAACAACTGCATCCAAAGGGAACCCAACGGGGTGCGAAGCACATTCCACCCAACCACCCCCGTGCTGGGAGTAGACAAGGAAGGATCCCTGACCAAGCACATCTGACAGTAACACAAGACTAACTCCAGACAAGATAACATAATATCACTAGACCACACTGAAAACTAAACAACGATAATTCACCAAAAGACATAACAATAGATCACTTTCGAAACATAGCAATAAATCACTTTCCAAATGACACAACAATAAATTATGAAACACATCATCATTAAATCTCAAGTCACAATATCCAAAGACTACTTCTAGAGGACTTCAATAAAACAACACAAATGGAATGTTAGAGGAGAGTGTCATCGCATGGCTTTACATGGATTATCTAGACAACCTATCACAAGGTGCCACCTCCATCTATACATGGATTATCCAGAAAACCTAGTTCAAGGTACCGCCTCCATCTATGGTTCTCCTGATAGCCTATATCAAGGTGTCGCTCCATAGGGTTACTCATGCAAAATCGTTAACCTCTCGTGAAGACGAGGCAACGATCTTTCCAACCACGACCTTCTCGGTCCCCTTTAGCCTGTGATAGCACTAACAGGTGGATGAGGCATCACACTTATCTTATTAATGTTTAACCACCCACCCATGATTAATTACTTAGGTTATCACTGATTACTCTAACTCTATGTGGGTTACCCTGATAGCCCCTTTGTGCGTTGGCCCCCACTTAGAGCCACTCTCTCTAAACACTCAACACAAAATATCCAACACAAAAGGATTGTATCACAAGAAATACTGAACCAATCAAATGGATCCTCCGTGAGGCATAAACATCTCACCAAAACATATGAAACATATCCACAGAACGGTACAATCCAATTGCAAACTAAATCACAACCATGGTCAAAACATAGGCCAAGAATCAAAATATGAGATCACAATTACACATCAGTATCCCCGCCTCTGGAAGTCCTAAACAACAACTTAAGTTCCTATAATAGGATAAGCTAACTCTAGGGTTTTCCCGCAAGACATAAACCCAAACAAAAGAAAACCACAATTGACTCAATGACTAGTCTCAAGAGTAAGCAATTTGCATAAAACAACGATATACAACTCATTCCAAAACACAATAAATTTTTCCAATAATTAATCAATTTCTTGAGAAAATTCAATCTAATTTTAAAGCACATAATTTATCCCTAATTTACTCGATTACATTATAACATTGGAACTTGTTAAATTATCAATTTATGGAAGTGTAAACATACATTTGGTACATAAGAACACTGGATCAACTGCACCGGAAAAACTCTGCAATGAAAGAAACAACTACATCCAAAGGGAACCCAACGGGGTGCGAAGCACATTCCACCCAACCACCCCCATGCTGGGAGTAGACAAGGAAGGATCCTCGATCAAGCACATCTGACAGTAACACAAGACTAACTCCAGACAAGATAACATAATATCACTAGACCACACTGAAAACTAAACAATGATAATTCACCAAAAGACATAACAATAGACCACTTTCGAAACATAAAAATAAATCACTTTCCAAATGACACAACAATAAATTACGAAACACATCATTATTAAATCTCAAGTCACAATATCCAAAGACTACTTCCAGAGGACTTCAATAAAACAACACAAATGGAATGTTAGAAGAGAGTGTCATCGCATGGCTTTACATGGATTATCCAGACAACCTATCACAAGGTGTCGCCTCCATCTATACATGGATTATCCAGACAACCTAGTTCAAGGTGCCACCTCCATCTATGGTTCTCCTGATAGCCTATATCAAGGTGTCGCTCCATAGGGTTACTCATGTACAATTGTTAACCTCTCGTGAAGACGAGGCAACGATCTTTCCAATCATGGCCTTCTCGATCCCCTTTAGCCTGTGATAGCACTAATAGGCGGACGAGGCATCACAATTATCTTATTAATGTTTAACCACCCACCCATGATTAATTACTTAGGTTATCACTGATTACTCTAACTCTACGTGGGTTACCCTGATAGCCTCTTTGTGCGCCGACCCCCACTTAGAGCCACTCTCTCTAAACACTCAACACAAAATATCCAACACAAAAGGATTGTATCACAAGAAATACTGAACCAATCAAATGGATCCTCCACGAGGCATAAACATCTCGCCAAAACATATGAAACATATCCACAAAACAATACAATCCAATTGCAAACTAAATCACAACCATGGTTAAAACATAGGCCAAGAATCAAAATACGAGATCACAATTACACATCAGTATCCCCGCCTGTGGAAGTCCTAAACAACAACTTAAGTTCCTATAATAGGATAAGCTAACTCTAGGGTTTCCCCGCAACACATAAACCCAAACAAAAGAAAACCACAATCGACTCAATGACTAGTCTCAAGAGTAAGCAATTTGCATAAAACAACGATATACAACTCATTCCAAAACACAATAAATTTCCAATAATTAATCAATTTCTTGAGAAAATTCAATCTAATTTTAAAGCACATAATTTATCCCGAATTTCCTCGATTACATTATAACATTGGAACTTGTTAAATTATCAATTTATTACTTAACCATAGCAATATAATTAGCTATCCAACATATATATATATATATATTTATAGATATATATATTAAAATCAAATATTTAAAACTCATTATAAAAATTAACAAATAATTCATATATATATATATATAAATATATATATACATATATACTTTTAATATATATATATATATATATAAATATATATATATACTTTTAATATATATATATATACATATATATATATATTTTAATATATATATATATAAATATATATATATATATACATATATATATAAATATATATATATATATATACATATATATATAAATATATATATATATACATATATATATACATATAATAAATCACATTATGAAAATTAACAACAATATATATATATATATATATATTACAATTTATAAATAACAAAAAAAATGAATTTAAATAAGCTCGAAAATAAATAAAGACAGTCCTCTGACAACGCCACCCGCGCGACCAGTGGTACTGTGTACCTCCCCATGGGGAGGCCGAGGTGTATAGTGAAGTGCAAAATGTGATAGTGATGATCTTGTGACAGTGAGGAATGAAGTGTGTAAAGTTTGTTTTCTAAGCCTAACTGGAACTATATCTTCAACAAAAAAAAGATGCATTGTAAGCAGTTCAAATTCTAGCACTAAGCCATCCTTTTGCATATCTTTTGTAATTCTGGAAGAAGTGATCTTCCTTGGGTAGTGAGCCCTCCAATTTTATAGATAGTGAGTCCTCTGGGCAGCGAGCCTTCTTTAATATATTGTAACTGGTTATGATATATTATTAGCTAATCCTCATCATGGTTTTTCCCTTTCAAGGGTTTTCCACATAAATCTAGTGTTCTTGTGTTGATTTTTGTGGTGCATGCTTCAATTGTTTCTTTCAATTTCAAATTTTTTAATAAGATGCTTTGTAATGCACTTTTAAGTTAATGAATTTTAGGGAATACTAATTCACACCCCCCTCTTAGTTTTTTGGGCATTCAACAAGCCCTGCAATTTTCTCCCTCTAGGATGTGATCTTCTCTTATAGGGTGTCCTCTCTCTACCTCATGGTCGTGACGTCACCCATTAGGTGACACACTCGAGGATGATTAAGGTCCATAGTTGCACTAGTTTGGGAAACCTCAATCTCCTTCCTGAGCTCATCTACCTCACTCTGAAGGGTTTCATATGCTTTCTCAACACTCTCTACCCTCATCACAACTAGGTTTCACTCAGTAAGGATAGCATGAAGCTCCCTTTCCCTTTGGTCCCTCCAGCCCATCATTGTGCTAAGATCAAACTCCCTTTGGACCATCTCCACATGGATCACCTCATAAGTCATCTTGAGTCATGCTACAAGATCAAATAGCTAGATGTGCCTCTCGATCGTTTATTGTGGTAGATAGGCATCCAAGATAGGACCTTTTATCTGCATCATTGGTAATAACTTTGATAGTGCTCGACTGAAGAAGATAAGCCACTCTCTTGTAAAAATTACAAACATAAAAAAGAGGACATCTATTCGTACCACATCATGATAATCATAGCATAATTATAAAAAATGAAATTATATCGATATCAAAACCCAACTCATACTTGGGTCACTAGATCGTCAGTCTGGATGTGTTGGTGTGTCCTTTCTCTTTGAGGCCTCATGTGACTTGTCACTATAGCTGGAAGTGCCTCGATCTCTTTTTCCTATGGTAGAACGACCGCTAGAGGACTCCCAATATGGGAACCTATTGGTGGAAGTGGCAAGATAATGGGGATGACTACTAGAGAAGATATCCTCTATTGTCTCATGGGCCTCTCTTCTGCAACCTCCTTCATTGCCTCCTCCATCTCCTCCTGTTGGCCCTACTCTCCATTGGATCCTTGTGTACTTGGGTCTCCTCTGGGGGCACCATGGGGGAAAATGGGAGTCGATCCTTCTATATCCCACCATCAAGAAAATTTGTCTGTCACCCCCACATCATCCATGTCTAGTGGGGTGGGTCATTATCATCATTGTTGTTTGCCTTGCTCGGTGAGATATCCTAAATAATAGGATGGGATAGCTACCCAAGTCTGACAAGGCTCTTAAAAGATTTGATATATGTGGGAATAACACAAGGAACTATTGGCACTTTCCCAAACTAGCACATGACTTGTTGGTAGTAGTATGGTACAATAATAAGATCATGATGACCAAATAGGAACTGGTCTCATTGTATGCATGGAGGTTGTGTGCTATCAGTGGGCCATTTTCCATCCCCAATAGGGCTACCATACAACATCATCAACCCCAAGCTGGTCCATGATTTATCGCTAAAAGAGTAGGTCTTTGAACCTCCACTATCTCACCAATGGGTATGCATGAGCCCGAGGAAGATCACCTATAATTCGTTGGGGAAAAATGATTGGTTGAGTATAGGTGATATACTTGAAGGCACACACTTGAAGGAGTGTGTAGGATGTCAAGCTATGATACTCATGGTGTACATATTACCCAAGTTCATGGTCTAAGTGGGTAAGCATACTCAGACCCTAGGTGAATAGGACACTTCGCTCCTCCATATCCCTGATGTAGTGAATGAGGCCTACATGTAGGTGAGAGCCTCACCCATTAGTGGCAACTCAAAATGCCATAATCACAATCATATTCTAACATACAAGGGGCACTACAAGCATCGTGAGGTGTAACACCCCGCCTTGGTTACCGTTATAACAAAGTGTAAAGAGTAAAGTTAACCGAACAATTTTTTTTTTTTAAGATATTTAATTTACACAATTTCCTTAAGGTTTCCAAGACGACGTTACTTAAACCTTACACATAAACTCAACACGTTATCATAAACATAAAACAAATTTAAAGCCAAGAATGGTTCAGTTTGCAAGACTTATTACATTCGAGAATCCATAGGTTCAGATTACAACAAGAGAGATTTTAATAAATCTCAATACATCCAAAGATGGTACAATATAAACACTCTTATACAAAAGATAACTTTTACAAAGCATATAGTGTTCATTTAACATCTGGCACAATTATCCACGAACAAGCTCTGCATCATCAGTCACGAACAAAGAAGTAACTGGAACTAGCTGCAAGCTTAGGATCATCTGCATGAAAATATAAGGAAGATAGAGCACGGTTACCTCCCGACCACGTGGAACCCAAAGGTCCACTCCCTCCGTGCTAGGAGATAATGACAGGTCCACAAGCAAAGAAGACAAAACATAACGTTTACTGGGTTTACAAATCACATCACAACATAACGTTAACAATCATAGCAGATAAAACCTCACTAACACAACACATCAAAATAAATCTGAACACAAAGAACACCATCATGATATAGACTAAGAGTGTCATCACATCGTCGGGATAGGTTACCCTGGTGAATCTTCCTAGACTACCGGCCCTCTCTCCAAGAGTTACCCTGGTAGCCTCTACCGATTCCCGGCCCCTATGCAGACCAATGTGGAGTCACTTCATCTTTCAAGAGGACAAGATGACGACTTGCCATTCCAGGCCTTCTCAACCTTTTCTCAACCTGAACGAGCGTTAAGACAATAGGTGAGGCACACTTTTATCTGAATTAATGTTTATAACTTCCCAACCCATAATTCTTTAGTTAGGTTTTCACTGAATTAACACACCTACGATAGGTTACCCAGACAATCACTTTTGGATTTCGGCCCCTACCGCAAGCCACTCTTCTATAACATGACTCAACATAAAAATCAAGGGGTAGCTATCAAGCACATAGATCAAAACTTCAATGTTTATGTCCTTCACTAGAGGCAAATCACAATCTCAAGGATGTCACTTCAAACGACCACAAAATGATACAAAGCTATACCCCCACATAAGATAATTGTAATATGAGCGTCACGATAAAAATGTAATAACCTTACAAATTCCACTTTTCAAGCTTTTGATGAAAATAAAAACATCATCAATATTACATTATATACACACACCAAATAGTTACAATTTTCCAAACTTCAAGAGTTAAGAATTCACAATAAACAAGCTATAGATATTAATTGATCACAGACTAATTTTAGAAAACACTTCAATAACATTATAGAATTAAAGATATTATAATTCTTATTAACACAAATTTTCGCCTCACAAACTTTGATATCATGAAAATAAACATCAACAACATTATGAATATATGTACTCGTAATAATTTCAATTAACCAATCTTTATGAAATAAAAACTCATGATAAACAACTATAGTTAATAATATATTTCAAATAATTTGAAGAAATGTATTTATGAATATTATAAAATAAAGATTTTATAGATAAATTTCAATCACTTTATAAAGCAATTCAACACACTATTTTTTATACTTATTTAATTATAGGCAAACGGTAAATCTTTTATATTTTACATTTTTAACTAAAAAGAGATTTTCATTCAATTCATAAGATTAAAGACTTAACTAACTCTTCTTTCTTATATTAATACATTGACTCACTTAAACTAACACTTGCACGATGCAAATATCTAATAACTGATAGTTATCTAATAAGGTAGTTGCCACCGATCAATGCATGCAAAGGTAAGTTGACAAAAGACAAAGTATTAACTTTTGAATATTTAACACAACTTAAAATATAGTTTGGGACACCATGCATTCAACACATGAAACAAATTGCAAGAGAAAGAGAGTTTGCTTACGACTAAGAGTAAACAATTTCAAACAAATACTACAACTATAGGATCTTTCCAAGACGCATGGACAAATATAAAGAAATAGATTACTCCAGCCTAATACTCGAAACACAATAACATTTAATCACTAATTTCAAAGATAGTAATTAGAGGAAGAAGAAGAGTTTCAGATGCATATACTAAATTTATAATATGGAAGTCAATAAATATTATCAAAGCAAAACAGCGAATGATAAAAAGTTCAGGGGCCATTATCAATAGGTTGAGCAGCGATGGCTATAAAGATAAAAGATTATACGAGATATGAAGAATCTCAGCTCAGGCACTAACTGCAAATTTGTGACTTATAACTCTGAGCTTAAATACAGATTTAAAAATGAAGGCAGAACTATGGCGAAATTTAGTTGAAGATCGACATTATTCATGTCATACAATACATTCTTAATATTTAATATTCCCGCATGATATTTAGAACATATACTATCAAACTTGAGACGCATGCAGAAGGTATAATGTCTATAGAAATAACCAATCTGATAAGTTCACGACTGGAGGATATCTGCCTATACACGGCCATGCATTACACTTACGGATTTACATGCAGTAGTTAAAGTCTCTCACAACAGTAGACAAATCTATTGTTTGTATTATGGACAGAGAAGATTAGGAGGGCGCGGAATCTATTAACACTGGAATGTCAGATAAAACTAGGTGCAGGTATTTCAAATGGACGCATGTAGGTAACTCACATCAAATTATTGGCAAAAGCTCGCGCCTTATTAAGAGATCTACGCCATAAAATACGGATCTTCTCTGTATTTATCCTATGAACTTTTGAACAGTTTTCAACACCTCAATGAAAGAAAGACTGATCTCAAAACTCATAGGCACTAAGAATGCGAATTATGTCAGATGCCTGAAGATTAATATTGTTTCCTATTGCCAGAGGTCAAATCTAAGGTGATAATATACATAAATTTTAAAGATCAGGTTTATAAGTTTAAAGAAAAGGATCTGCCATGATGGAGGAATGGATATGGACAAGAATTCAAATAAATCCTCCAGCTTATGATTATACAGAAAGTATCTTGAAGAGAAGATTGAACGTAAATCTGTTATAGAGTTCAAAGATATAACTTCATAATTCTTAACCAAGACAAGAAATTCGATTTCATAGTCTAGTATAAATATAAAAAAAAGGAAATACGGACAGCAATAAAGAACAGATCCTGATAATATCCATTGATACAAGCTTTCACATTAAACACTTGCCTTCAGGGGACGGACATCACACAAATTTGAGCTTTAGACAAGATACCAAGGTTTAGTGGGTATATTTGGTTTAAATATATAAATTCAGCGCAGATTTAAAACATATATTTATACAGACAATTTTTTTTTTTTAATATACAAAACCCATTCCATAAGAAAGAAGATTATGGCTAAAATCCTGAAATTAAGATTCCATGAACACGAAGAACATCAAACTTTTTTTTTTAAAATATTGCCTAAATTTCTTTTCAATAAAACAACAAAGATTCAGGAGAATTCAACTTTGGTTTTTTCAATTTCTAAGAACAAATACTAAGTTCTCATTTCATGAATTCTTGGCAGCCTCATTAATTTGCATTTTATATAAAATCTGATTGCCTATTCTAATTATTTTTCTGTTTTATTTTGTAGGTTTGACAACCCATTAATCTTTTCAAATATTCAAAGAAGAAATTTTACAAAAACTTAAAAAGAAGAAAACCTGGTTATTCTAGAAATTGAGCTGAAACGAAATCTGAAACCTTTTGCTAATTCCTCTATTAATTTTCCCAGACTTCGACGGCGAAATTCCAATCAATCCAACTTCAAACCACACTTATAAACAAAATCTAAAAGGAAAAGTTCTTCTAAAACAATTGCCGTGAAACAAAATTGCTAAAACCTCCTACCGTGAATATTCTTCCCGTGAATGTTAAAAAAAAAAACCCCTTTTCCCAAAAGATATTAATTCATGCAAATCACTTTCAATCACAAAACTTAACTGAAAGTTCATTTCACATTGTAAATAGCTCATTCAGTTCAACTCATTCTTTAAAATATCAAAACAGACCTTTAACTGGCAATCAAAGATTCTTATCTCTTTGAAAATATCTTTCCTTAATAAAATCTATTTCACATAATACAAGTTGCACAATTAAATCAGCAATAATAATATTTTAATTAAAACATTGCAAAGAAATAACTTTCACTGATAAATTTAATAACTTATTTAATTTAACTTAATAAATTAAATCATTAACATTGGTTAAAACATTAATAAGCATTTAATAAAATTAAATATTATATTCGCAAACACAAAACAATATATATTTGAACACGACAAGACAAACTGGGCTACACGGGGTTACACAGAGATACTCGTTTGAAAACGAACGATGGTTTAAAAGGACCTGTCAATACCTCCGACAACATATTTATAATGAATTAGGGTACGCTCAGACCTGACAAGCAGGTGGAGCCATTACCCAGTACCTGTGTCTGCAGGGAAACATCAACGTTAGAATATATATATACTCATGTTAGAAAACACATCGTGAATAAGAATTGCAGCGTAGCAGGGTACTCACGAATGAGTAATGCCACACTGTCTTCTTCACCGACACACACAAGCAAGATAAATCATAAACAATAGTCATAAACAATAAGCCACATCATGAATGAATCTATCATAGTATCATCAAACTAATCACCTCAACATAACAACCACATGAAAAATCGTAAGCTAATAAACCATATCAGATATATGTCTATCTCAATAACATCACAGAAACACAACCAAATAAATAGGACGTCAATGTATCATCCATAGAGTATAAAAAACAACATAATGTCAGAGTTATAACTGAGAATACACAACATAGTATCGTAGTGAACTAAAGCATCTAACAGGCAGAATCAAACTGAAAATAACTAAGACAGGATGTCACAGTGAGAGGGTCACTACATGAGGTGAAATATCATCTTTGGCATCTCATAGACCCACCAAAGTCCAAATCATCGAAGAAAACTTTGGTTGTGTGATGTGACATCCCTATGTGACAGCGTAAGAGCGATAGGATCAACCTACTAGTATGCTCTCATACCTCTAGTAAGCCCTACAAAAACATAACTTTGTCACACAAAATCCCACATATTCTCTATGTACATCTACTCTAAGCATGACATACTTTAAAATCTTAACATAATTTTAAATTTTGACTTTAAGGATGCTAGCGCACTCTCCTAGATGACAACACATCCTTGGGACACTAGCTCGAAACTATCCCTTGGATGAATGCACGAGATCTTGGATTCCAACACAGGTCTAGGATGCTAACACATACATAGCATGCATGTGTTGCTCTAAATTTCCTACTAAAATTAAATGCATGAAATAAAGGTGAATGCAAAAATTTATGGCTTACCTTGTCGAGGGGCTTGTTAGACTCTATGGTGGACCGAACCTCCCCTATGCACAATGGCTAAAGATCTCATATGTGAGGAATTTTTGCTTAAGATTTATAGAACTTTATGCAAAATCCTCATCATGAATAGTAAAAATGACCCTTTTGGGGCCCACCTTGAAGAGTATATAGTCAAATTTTTTCCCATTTTTTGAAAACTTTTGTGGCAATTCCAATTCAACTACCTTGATATTTTTCTCCCTTGATTGGGGGCAAAAAAAAAGGAGATATACATGCAAACCTTTATCATATTTTTCTTTAGACTCACTAACATCTCCTTAAGTATTCTTCTCGCTGAAGTAGCTTCTTTCATTTTTAGAATTAATATATATTTTTATTTTGTAGCACCCAAATTTTCATGTCAGATGCTATATATTTTCATTGAGCACTAGGGGCATTGTTCACATTCACCTAATTGACCTATGTGGCCTATATAATATCATTTTTGGGTAATTAATGCACTGATTATATTTAATGTTTTACATCTTTTTAGCTACTTTAGTGTATTTGATCTATCTGAGTGACCATATCATTAAATGGGGGACAAATATAGTGTTGCAAATTGCACCCTATGCCAATTTCACACTTATGCATTGTGCCTAGTGTATTTATGACAAAATCCATAATCAAGATTTTATGATTTTGATCTCATGGATGGTAAGATGAAGCATTAGCAACCTATGGTTTGAATTTTAGAAGAATTTGATTAGACGGGACCATGACACATAGACGTTTATGAAACACACAAACATCCCGATAAAATCCAAGATTTAAACCAAAATATCCCATGTGGTTTATTTGTGATGCATTTCCTAGTGCCCAAATACAACTGCAACAACTATTGTTTTGAGTTCAAGAACAAAACTTACTTTTCCTCCTTATTTTCACAAGTAACTGACAAATTTTCCACTCAGAGCTCTCCATCTCTCTCTCTCTTAGTGAAACTCTACCAAAAAATTATGTGTCTTGGACATTTGTAGTAGCAAAGAATCCTCTAGCTTATGATCTTTTCATGTCTATCATCTTGAAGGAGGGGCCAAAAATGTTGGTAACCTCTCTTGCTTATTATTATTCAAGAAATATCATCTATTGTTATTTTTATATGATCTCATCTAGTGTCTTTATTGTGATAGGGGTTCTCCTCCATAGCGGGGTTTATTTCTATCAATGTTTATTTTACTTTTTATGTCTTCCAATCTTGTCTAGTTGTTTGTGGAGGTGGAAACACTAAAGTGGGGGTTTGAAAAAGGTAAACCCCTATACAATCCCAACAATTTTCTTTATCTCCATGTGTGCAAGTGATGAACAAGTTCGGTGAGCAACAGACTTCATTATGGAATTTTCTAAGCTTTGTTCGTATAGACAACAAAGTGGATGTCTTTGCAATGTGTTGGCATCCAAGATTGAGACTTCTTTTGACTGGTATCATATTTTGTGCATTTAATGCTTTCCATTTATGTAAACTAAACATTTTTATCATCCCATATCTATAAGTAATTTGATATTTTTAGTTACATCTATTGTTAAGCATAGTTTAGAATTTGGTTTAAGCACTTATGTTCCTAGTTCACTCGAGCCATGTCAATTGAGGTAGTTGAGGGCTATTTTCTCCTTAAGACCTTGATGTTTTGAGGGTAGCAAATCCCCTCCTCTACAATATTATATTCATGTTAACTTAATTATAAATAAATAGAATATGTGAATGACATGTAAAATATGATTATGTGAATAGGGCTATTTTTCTTTAAAATAATATATTTTAGAATTAAAGTGTATATAGATCATAATGTAGACAAATATATATGAACAATTTATTTAATGATGCATGTAAATTCTACTAAAATTAGTCACGATTATGTTTACAAAAAGTTAGAGACTTAGGATAGAAAATACAACTCAATTTGTATTAAAAATAATTTAATATAGTTAAATTATCTTAAAATTTATAAAATCCCTCTTGAAAACACTTTTAAGAAAGAATCTCCTAATTAAATTAACTCTTGAATATAATAATAGTTAAACAACAGAAAATAGAAGTGAAAAACAAGTTTAAGTTTTGTTCATTCTATATTCTTACTTAAAACTGTTAATTAAATTTTATATTAAGATTATTCAACTAGATGAGTGGATTATTTTAATAATTAATTTCATTTTCACAAAAATATGAAACTATAATAGAAGCACCATTTCTTTTAAATATTATTCTAGAAATTAAAATTGTTTCATTTACAAATTAAAGTTTTAATTTAGTAGTTATAGTAATTTAATCACTAGTCTCTTATAATGAAAATACATTTAATTTAGATAGTGTTCTTACAATCTTATTTTCAAATGCAATTATTATCAATTAATTAGTATCTCACTTCTACTTTAAATTAGTGAAATTAGTTAGTAGATAGTATTGAGCAAATATAACTTAATCATTACAAATAATTGATAGCATTTAATAAAAAAAATTTAGTACCTATCGATAGGCAGGAACTATCATTTTTCAAATCACTTAACGGGGCGAATAATCCATGTACCTCTCAACGAATGACGTTGGTGAATTATTTTGTGGGAGTGAAATTTGTGGGTTTGGTTATGTTTTGAGGGGAAAAGATGCAAATTTTTTAACAAAACATTTTTGAAAGGGAATTTATCGAGGATGTGATTGGTTGTGAAGGTTTGAGCCATTTTTGAAACCTTCATGTACTTTGAGAGATGCATGTACTTTTAAACAATTAAAAAAGGCTTGTTTAGCTGTGTTGTGCAGTATCTAGTGGTTTTTTAGTGTTAATTTATTCTAGGCTTTTTGTTTTTTGTTCTACACGAGGGTTGTTTAGTACGTTTCCCAGTACTTTTTAAGTATGTATAATGACTACGAGTTATTAATGTAAAGTGGTTAAAAAGGGTGTTTATAGGTGTTTTTTCAACCAATGGTATGTTATAATTTTTGAGTGGTAGGCATTATTTATTTGGTTTGGATTAAAAAGATGTGAGGTTTTAAAGGGCGTGGTAGGTTTGAGCTTCTCGAGGCAGTGGCAGATGGAGAGCTTTGAATGCAAACAAGGTTATTTTGGTGCGGTATTTTGTAATTTTTTAGTATTTTGATTGGTGCCCGTAAGCTCACATTTATTAAAATATTATTTGAAATGTTGGTGCGGAGAAGCGAGAAGGAACTGCATGTGTTGTGGAGTGGATGGTTCTTTGTAAAGGTGGACAAGTGTCGTGTCGCTGGCTCGTGGAGCGAGGAAAGAACAAAAATATACCCCCGACAATAGAAGAACTTAGTGCGAAGCCTTAGGATGCCAATTCTTATCACCATCTTGCTATTTCACAAGGGCCAAAGATTAGTCCCACCACATTGTTGTGAAGGCCTAAGCTCTTGCGATAGAATTTAGCACATGCTAACTTAACAACTTAAGGTTCACTAAATTAACAAAAAGGCTTAGCAACATAAAAAATAAAATATTTGATAAATGAATTTATCCTTCTGAAACATTTGGATGTGTGTCACCATTTCAGTGTGTCACGGAGCTCAAAAGCCAACAAAATCAAGCCTCCATGAACCAAAGGATATTGTGATATCACGACATGAGTCCAAACTACTATAATAAGAAAAAAACATTAGGAAGGAGAATAATTAAATCATAACAATGTATTAAGAGGGCAGTTCCTAGCAAGAGAAGGAAACACAAGACACACAACACTGATACCCTTAAGTTGTGATTTAAGGATCGGTCAAAAAGTCAGTGATGCCAATGATGAAACATAAGAACATGAGAGTTTTATGATAGTAGGTGGGTTCTTTTTGCTACATGTTTTCATAGCACAAGATTTTGAGAATAATAGGTTTGTTAGGTTTTGTGCATTGCGTGATCCGCAAAGAGATGGTTGATGAGAATAATTTTTAAATTTGATAATGAATATTATATATAATGATAGAGTTGATGATTATTCTTATTTATGATATTTTCAACAGAATTAATAATAGTGTTATTATTATATAAATGTAGGTGATATATAGTTTATATATATCGGTATATGTATATATCGGATAAAATTTATGGCTATATTAATTTAATCATATCGCATTTATTGTTCGACAGGTTTATTTAATGTTGGAGTGTGTGAAATTGGATTATGTATTTTCTAATCATTGGTTTCCTACTATGCATATGTTTAATAAATACACTTCGAGGAGGGATATAATGATGCCTATAAACAAGAAGGGTACTTTGTTTTGGGTTGGGATGTTTGTAATGGAATTTTTATGATTTGAATGTTTTAGATGTATAGGAACTAGGACAAAAAAATGTAGTATTGTTTTGGGTTGGAGGGTTTCAGAGTTTGGTTTTGGTAGAAGCATTTTTTTCTTAAACTTTGCTTGATTATAATTTTATAATCAATAGTATATGAAACATAGTTTAAGACTGGTGGAATGAAGCCTTTTGCTGGTTTCTTATTTTTAATTATCTTGTATAGTGGAGAAATATGACAGTGGATTATATGGTTAGTTATAAGTATTTTGTTGTATAAGGGTAGCTGACGGATAATATTGAAATATTTTTAGTAGGTTATGGTAATCATTTAGGCTTTGATTAAATGTAAAAAACTTGCAAATGATTATTTTGATTGGCCATTCTCTATTATAGATCAGTATAGAAATCCATAGCAATTGGACGTATGTATAACTGACCTTTTGTTTTATTTAATGTGGCTATGTGGGTGGGCATACAAAAGCATAAAAGCTAGTATGTAGAGGTTGTACGTAGTTGCTAGGGTTATTTGATAACTTGGTATTGAGAAATTGCACGTGGTTTGTAGACAATGATGTGATGGATGTAGTTATGAGTCAAAATTAGATTTGTTGTATATTTCATATTCTTTCAGTGGGTTGCTTGTTATCTTGAGGTATGGTTTGCATGTAGCCAAGGAGTGGGCTGGTTGTTGGCTTGAGGTGTGGTCTGCATGTAGCCAGGTGTCATTCAAAATAAATATTGTACGTCCAAGTGGCTTTGGCAAGATTAAAGTTGGTTTCTTGGTTAGCACAAAAAAAGGATAGTAGAAGGCTTAGCTATTTAGTGCAATTCTTTGAGTTCTAATTAGTGTTTTCTGTAGACACTTAAAAATTACCTAGGCCTACAAGCTCTATTTTTACCACTTTCGTCCTAGCATAATTATGACATTTAATTATGTCCTTGGTCCACATTCGACTATTAATTAAATAATTCATAATTATTTAATTAATTCATGTCCTTTTATTCTTCATGATTATTAAATAAATAAATTTTATTTATTTATTAATACGTCATTAATTGTTTAAGTCTTTCCCTAATTAAATAAATTTCTTAATTTATTTAATTACCTTTCTTCATTTATTTCTTCCTGATTATTAAATAAATAAATTTTATTTATTTATTTAATATGTCACTAATTCTCATGATTAAATGAATTTATTAATTTATTTAATTATTGATCATATCCTCTAAATTAAATAATTATCTTTAATTATTTAATTGCCAAATTTAACATTTCCCTCATTTTAAATAAATGAAATTATTTAAAATGATCTCACATTTTTGACTGTCAATTCATTTTAGTAAATAATCTGAAAATCGAGCAATCGAGCAGATTCTTGATTTTCCAAATCTGATCTTCAGTTCAACTCTTATCTTCTTGATTTTTTGAATCTCACAAATCAAGTAGTCTTTATCTTCTTGATTTTCGAAAATCTTTATTTTTCTGACTAATTATCTCATTTATTCTCCACCGCCGATTTGATCTTCTCAAATGACATCTTGACCACTCATTTAATGATTTTTCCCTAACCCTGATTAGGGATTGTCACATTAAATCTCGTCCTCTGATTTTAGGCTTTCACCAACTTTCAATCTCGTCCATCTGTCCAAAATTGCATTTTCTATAAAATGGCAATTTTACTCACAATTTTGATTATGCTTAGACGCTTAGACACTTAGAAATTTAGACATATTCATATATTTGCATTTTTATTAGTGATTTTGGCATAGTTTTCTTAGACATTAGAGGCATTTCGTCATAGACATAGATACTTGATTTCATTTTAAACAATCCAAATCCTTCAAAGCTTGTGTAGGACTTAGACTTTGTTTCCAAATTGCTCACACGTTCGATCTGAGGGCAACCATCAACAAGTTAGAAGGTGCTATGAAGGTGAATCAAGGAATCTTTAATGAACGACAGGTATAATTGTTCTTGTTTTTAGTTTCCTTTGTTCTTGATAGCTTCTTTGGGTTTTATGCTTTATTGATTTGATAATCTAACAATCCAAAAATAACCCTTAGATACATTGGTGAACCCGACTATTCTTTTTGTGCTTCGTACGGTTTTTTTTTGTGTTTTCTGTCTTTTTTGCAGGAGCAGGGATGGAACGACGCATTTCAGTTTCCTCGAGCCGCATCTGATGTGTCGCAATGCATTCGATAACCTAAATGACACAATCGCTCTGAGGTGACACATTCGCTATACTAAAAGCCGCATTTGACAATAACGTGTTGCATCTTCCTATCAAGATGTGACACATTCGATCTGCTGCGACACATCTGCTTGGTGATTTATTTATTCCTTGAGCTTTCTATTTTTCTGATTTCTATTATTTTTCTTTTTCATTATGTTTTCTATTTTTTGTTCTTTCCTATTTTGGCATTCTGTTTTTCTATTCTAGCATAGGTTTTTCGTGTTACTAATATTGGTTTGCAGTGTGTGGCATTTGAATTTTCATGGGTCAAAGGCATTTGCTAAAACTACTGACATGTGATTTTGTAGCCACAATTGTCAAAGACTAATTTTTCAAACCATTTGTTTGTGATTTTTAATTTAGGAACATTTATTTTTGGTGCACTTAAAATAAATGTGTCTTTCATTTCTGATTGTGTTTGAAAGTGGTAGGAAAGTATGCTCTCACCTTGTGCAAACTAGGTGATCAAAAAGCCAGACCCACTTTATCCTTGTGTAACCCTGATGCAATAACCGGAGTATCCTCTCCCCTTGCACAGTAATGCGATCCTGGGTGTAAGAAACGATTATTGCCTCTAGAAATTGGGCCTTCCTGGGGATTTCATCACCCCAACGTGACTCAAACTAGCAATGGAGCTAAAGCCAAGCTACCCCCGACCGGTATATAAATGTGAATCTTAAGGGAAAACCTAAGATTACGAGTGCGGATGTGTCATACAGATAGATTTGTACTCCCATAAACCGTGTTGAGCTTAACCTCTTTAGGCTGGAGTGCCACCTAATTAGTGATTAATCTCTTGCCTCATGTATGGCCACTCGAACGGGGGTCCCAAATTAAAAACTCTTGTGTAGCAAGCCCAAAACCTTCTATTTACTAGTACAACACCTATTGGTGTGAAGCCTTCCACGTCTTCATAGTCTTTAGTAGAGGTGATCAATCTGCCATGGGAGTTTCATGGGGGTTGGAAGCTTGGTTGGCCTGAGAAGAGAGTGCACTGTAATGGGGAGCCTGTGCAACCAAGCTTCTGGATTCACACGCTACTGATATGCGGCTAGGGAAACCCATGTGGAGTCTAGCGAATACTGTCATGGCCTAACCTAGGATCATACTTGTTCTCTTGTGTGTTTGTTTACTTTTCAAAATATCATGCTTGCTAAGTGTTTGTTAGTTACTCAAAAAAAAAAACAACACTCCAACATCTTAGAACAGACAGTCAAACTTTCAATAATTCAGGTTTTTTATCACAACATCAGAAAATTGACTTTTTAGCATCTTGAGATGCATCTATCAAACCACATTCGCTCTATCGCACTGCATTTGACAAACTTTGCAATGCATCTACTTTGAAAAACCACATTTGATTCTCCAAACACCACATTTGCATGTCTTAAACTGCATTCGCATTTTAAAAAGCCGCATTCAAAATATTGAACCACATTTGACTTCTTCAATGCCGCATTCGCAAAACTAAACCCCATTCGTCATTCCCAGAGCCGCATTTGATAGATCATGCAACACATTTGTTGCCTATAACGACACATTTTCTTGTCAACAAAGAAAACTCTGTTTCAGACTAGAATCTAAGTCCAAACATCTTAGCCTACTGTCAAACATCTTTTTCTAAAGTCTTTTCCAGAAACCAGATTCGAAATTGCTCAAAACGTCCATCATTTGCATTCATTAGCTTGCACTTTAACCATAGGTTTATAATTTCCATATTTTAGTTGCATTTCTTAGGCATCATAATCATCATTTTTCCTTAGGTTTCATTTTGGGAAAACTTTGGATTAGGCCAAATCTCCTCACTTTCCAAAGACCATTGTTTTCAAAATTAGGGTATCTTGGGACATGGCCATTATTCCTCTTTTCGTTCATTGTCATTTTTGTGAGAACCTCCAACTCAACAGTCTAGTTAGGTAGGCTCACTCATCATCTTGACCTCGTCATTTATTCCCTTTAGCAAGTCCTTTTGATAACCTAAATTGATACATACGTCAAGCTTAGAGTGGTTAAACAAACCTTTCTCCAAACATTGTCCAAACTTAGTCATCATTTCGAACTTAGACTTTGCATTGTCCACCTCTAGTCCTCATTTTAAACCTAGAATTTGCATTAATCACCTTAGTTCTTCGTCAGCATTACCATCTTAGTCCTCATTCGACACTTTGGATTTGACAACCTTGTCATTTTGCATCAATCGTTTCCTTAGTCCATCACCTTGCATTGCCACCCCTCATTATCAAAAATACGAAAATACAAAAAAAAAAACATAGGCTAGTATCATCCTTGCATTTCACAATCATTTTCATTACCTCATTTGAGCAATTCCCTTTTATGGTGGAAACTAGACTCCAAAGAAAGAAAATACAAATAGAAAACTTTGGACAAGATTCTAATTCAAATGTCACCAATCCCACTTATGACCCAAATTGGACTTTTGACGACCCATTTAGCAACACAAATACTCAACCTCTCACGACCATACCATCCTCATCAAACAACCCCTTTGAACCATTCTTACGTAAGGATGAATATGGACAAATACTTGAGGAAAACCTAGAGGTAGCAGCACAAGATCCAGAGGCATCCCAATTCATGGAACAAATGGTCCTATATGACAAAGACAGATATTTGGCCATAATCTTAAGTCAAGGAGCTAAGTTACCCCATGGATTCGACATTAACACGTTGAGATCAACATCTCCTGACCCTAATGTCCACAGTGTGCATAACATGTCCAATAGTGGTCAACATCCAAACACCATGAGCAATACCTTTTTTGACGCTACCTTGCAAAATGTCACAACGACCATGAGTGCTACCTCCAACATTCCAAATAACTCCAATTCAATAAACACTACATCCATTGGAGGATCACAATCCATCATAGCTCCCACAATATCCACAACACCGTCACAATCGATCGGAACCACCTTTGGGTCCTCGGCAGTGTGAGCAAGTTATTCCAATCCTCTCTTTACCACTACGGTAAATGCCATGGGGGCATCATCAAGCCATAAAAATCCTCCATTGACAACTACATCTGGTACCATGAGTACATCTTCGTCATATCCTCTCATTGGTATCTCACAAAATCCTTTGGGTGGAGGCAAACGACGTATCTTTATTCAAGGACAACAACAAAATGTTAACATGTCAACATAGTCAAATACCATCACCTCCCAAGGAAAAAATACGACCATTCCCCTTGTACAAACCCAACAATTTGGACAAGGAAGTCAAAACACACAACCTAGGGCATCATTCGCACATCAAAATGTTGATGGTCACCATATTCCCCAAATATCGACCCAAATGGTTTGGGGACATATTCCAACATATTCATCCCATATTCATACCCACCAACATACCCCCAATCCAAAATTTCAATACCAACAACACGCAAATCACAACACATCACACATGTCACAACAACCCATCCCTCAACAATACACCAACATCCACACACAACAAATGGGGACCTATGGTGTACCAATCAATCCAATGTATGGGACCACAAATGACCCTGTAATAGATGCCTTACAAGAAAAACTAATGGGTCTAGAGAATACCATCAAAAACATACAAATATCCGGCAAGAAATTAGAAGTGTCATATGATTTATCTGTATATCCCTTCGACATGAACTTATACATGCCACCATTTCGTCCGAGATATGTGTCACCTAATTTTACCAAATACAGAGGAAAGACAAACCCCATCGAACATGTCCGCGAATTTGCAACCAACTGTATGGACGTTGCCTATGAACACACATACTTGATGAGACTTTTTTTCTAAAAGTCTTGCAGGTCCTTCCCTTGAATGGTTCTCCACTCAAAAGGATATCCAAACATGGGATGAGCTTAAACACAAATTCATAAAAAAATACGCGTACACCATTGACATGGACACCTCTATTACTAGCTTATGCAATCTCACACAAGAGGATGCTGGTGAAACATTCATCCCATTCTTTTAAAAATGGAGAAGTCTAGCTAGTCATTGCCACATCGACATACTCGAAAAGGAAAAGGTGGACATGTTCGTTCAAACACTTCTAGGACCCTTAAAATATGCATTACAAGTACATTGTTGCACAACCTTCACGGACCTAGTCGAAAAAGGTGTCCAAATTGAGAAAGCCCTTATTGCAAAGGGAGAGCTAAGATACGGTCCTAAAAACACAAATGCAAATCCTCCCACTGACAAAAATAATTACTGGGTCAAAAATAAACATGTTACCAATGATGGTGTTGTGGACACCAAGGCTACAAACACTATGGGTCCTGTACTGGCTCTAAAAGGGGTTCAACCGCAAAACAAATCAACAACGATATCGACACCCCCTATCAATGTCCCCCCAAACAACTAAAGTAGCCAAAATAATCAAGGACAATACCGTTAGATGAGACAATTCCCCAGGGGTCACACATACACTCCCTTGGGTGAGCCCATTGAGGAAGTCCTCAAGAAATGCCTTCAGAATGGTGTCATCACACTTCAAGAACCAAAACCATATGACCCTAGACAATTCAAACTAGCATGGTGGGACGATAATGCATTTTCCGATTATCATCGCGCAAAAGGACATAAAACTTCTAACTATCGACAACTAAAAAATATGGTACAAGACCTTATCGAGAATCGTATCATTGAGGTAGGTGGACCACAATTTGCCTCTAATTCAGATCATACCATTCATAAGAACCCACTACAAGACCATGGTTCTAATAATGCTTCCACGTCAGGTCCAAAGATAAACAATAATCAAGCCAATTTCGCCCGAGCCAAGTATGACTATTCTGGTTTAACCACTATAAACAATATCTGAACTAATAATGAATGTGTCATTACCATCACAGTCAAGAGAGCACCCCAATGCAATGCTACTACTCGAAGTGGCAAGGTCACCATAGCTGGTCTGCCTCCCGTTAGGCAACCTAAGCTTAGCATACCTGGTTCATCTCCTAGGAAATCACAACCCACCTCGACCACAAAGCAATGGAAACCCAAGGGTCATTTTAACCTTATCGACCAGCTTGGAAAAACTCCCGCACAAATTTCTATACTCGAGCTGCTTCGCATCTCTCCCATGTATAAGGCTATATTGTATAAAACCCTGCAAGAGTTTTCAGTCCCTAAGGATATTAATGTCAACCAATTTGAGACCATGGTGGGATACCTCACTACACCTCACCATGTCACCTTTTCGGATCAAGACTTCTCTTCACCCAAGACTAACCATAACAATGCATTACACATTGAAACTTTCATCCATAAGCACAAGGTCAGAAGAGTTTTAGTAGATGGCGGAGCAGGATTGAAAATGTGCTCCTTGAAACTGGTTAAGGCTCTAGGATTTTTTGATGCATGTGTGGACACTACAAAGAGTATAGTCATAAAATCATATGATGACGAAGAACGCTCTTCACGAGGCGTTATTTCTCTTCCTATCAGAGTAGGACCAGTCATTGTGGATACAACTTGCCAGGTCCTGGATCTAGAATTACCTTACAACATCTTGCTCGGTCGTCCATGGATTCATGCCTTAAAATCCATTCCATCCACATATCACCAATGCTTAAAATTTCCATTTGACGGCACAAAAATCACCATATATGGAGACCCCGACCCTTTTCATTATTGTACCAACCTAAGGGGTATTTCTACAAACCAAGTGCCTATCAACCGGGGAGCTTATGGCCCCTCTTCTTCTAAATGCGTTGACCCATTCACACTCACATCATCTTCCACATCCACTCCGTCCACATCTTCCACTACACCACCATCTTCCACACTTCCTAAGGATGAACCCAATGACAAGATCCAGGACCTAGGCTATGGAGAATTCAAACTACATACGACATATAGCATCACAACAATACCCAAGTCTCTAAAGGTCTATGGTCGACCATGTTTTAGAATGGAACCCAAAGAAATTTTCAAAGTTCCACCAAAAATGGTTTTCATAAAATGGGGAGACATGAGTAACGAGGACTTGGCCGATATTACAAGATGGATCTATAAAGATATGGCCAAACTACCCCCATTACCAGTTAACAAATATGGCAAGGGATATGACATGATGAAGGCTAAAGGCTACGATGGAACTAGTGGCCTAGGAAAAAATAAAACTGGACGAAGAGAGCCCATAGAATCTTTCAAAATACCAAAGTATCTTGGATTAGGGTATGGATTGCTCAACAATGATAACCGACGTACCACTGGGCTTTCGAGTGAGCACGTACATGCTTCGAAAAATGTCGAGACCACTAAGGAAGCCTTCATCGAATCTAACTCCCAAGAATGGGAATTTGGCTCTCAAAGATCCTTAAGTGACTGTTGCCTCGATGATTTGTTTGTCGAAACGGGGGAGCTTACCTCTGAACAATTTTTTTGGAAAACATTTAAAATCGATCGGGCACCAAATAGTCATAGTTCCATTTCCCTTCCCCATGACATACAAGACCCACCACCCGAATCTAGTAACCAATAGTCGAATCCACCTGAATTTCCAGATAATGCGGACAACCACGACTCTGAGCCCTTCACCCCTTACTTTGACAATGAATATGAAACAAGTGAAGGGGAATATTGGATAGAGTCTGATGTGGAATTAGATGATAATTTCATCTACAATATCTCTGAATCCATCTGCATGCTTTCCGCATCCTCCCCTCAATTCACCAATGCTGACGATGGTATTTCCTTAGTCTACCCACAATTAATCGATTGGGACCAACAAGGCCCACCAGTCCTAGACACCTTTCAGAATGATGAGGCTATTGCAGAATAAATGGGATCACGTGAGGGCATACCCAGTGGTGATCACAAGGCAAGATTCGCTATTGACCTAGATTGTGTAGCCTACTTCGACGAGACCGGTCCGTCCTCCAATCACAAAATTAAAAATAAAAATAAAATAAAAAATGAAATGTCTTTAGGTGAAAACCAAAAGGCACCTTTTGACGACAAAAAAGTAAAAACAAAGGATGTATCTGCGGGTGAAAACCTCTCTGAGGCACCCAAAGATGGAGGATTGGAATTTCTTCCTATAACTCAAGAGAAATCAGCTATGCTTATAGAAGACACCATAGAAGACAACATATCAACTGCAAAAGATCCCAAAATGGTCCTCTTCGCTACATCCTTGACTGAAGAAGAGAGACTGGAATTTCACAAATTCTTTGCAGAACGTAAAGTCAACTTCGCATGGTCCTATGCTGACATGTTGGGATTAGATCCATAACTAGTTTTGCACCATCTACCACTATTGCCTAATGTCAAACCAGTTAAACAAAAGTTACGCAAAATGCATCCTTAGGTCGCTCTATTGGTCAAGGCCGAGTTGAAGAAACTTCTAGATGCTGGGTTGATATGGTCTATTGATTATGTTGAATGGATATCTAACCTAGTGCCAGTAACAAAGCCAAATGGGATGATCCGCGTCTACACAGATTTTAGAGACCTAAATAAAGCATGCCCAAAAGATGACCTTCCTTTACCAAATATTGATATCATAGTTGACCTCATAGCAGGACATGAGATGTTGTCCCTCATGGACGGTTTCTTCGGCTATAATCATATTTGTATTGCCCCTGAAGAATAGCATAAAACAACATCCACTTGCCCTTGAGGTACATACTGTTGGAATGTCATTTCATTTGGTCTAAAAAATGCAGGCGCCACATATCAGAGGGCTATGACCACAATCTTTCATGACATGATGCATATAATAATGGAAGATTACGTAGATGACCTCTTGGCTAAATCAGTAACAAGAAAGGATCATCTAAAGGTGTTAGACACAATTTTCAAGAGATTAGAAGAATACAAAGTCCAGCTAAATCCTAAGAAATGTGTCTTCGGTGTAACATCGGCTAAACTCTTGGGATACATAGTTTCTCGAAGAGGTATTGAGGTCGATCTAGCAAAATTAAAATCCATCATAGACATGCCTCCACCCAGAGGAATCAGTGAACTCAAAACCCTACAAGGTAGGCTATAGTCTATTCGGTGCTTCATAGCCCAATTGGCCAATAAATGCCAACCATTCCAATATATTTTGTGCAAAGGTATTCCCTTTGTGTGGACAGATAAATGCCAAGAAGCTTTTTAGCAAATAAAACATTACCTCTTCTCGCCACCAGTCCTTATGCCTCCCATTCAAGGAAAGCCTTTGATATTATACATCTTTGCCACTACTTCAGCACTGGGGGCATTACTAGCACAAAACGACCAAGAAGAAAAAGAAAGAGCTATATATTACATCAGTCGGACATTGGTCGGGTATGAACTGAACTACACATCAATTGAACGGGCTTGTCTAGCTGTGGTCTTTGCAACACAGAAGCTAAGACATTATATGTTAAGCCATCAGACACAACTAGTCGCAAAGATCGACCCCCTCAAATATTTGTTAAGTCGGGTAGCATTAACAGGAGGTCTGGAAAAATGGGTCATGATTCTAAGTGAATATGATGTTCAATATGTAGAAAGAAAGGCAATAAAAGGACAAGTCATAGTAGACCAACTTGCGGACGCACCATTACAAAGTGATCACCCATTAGTGACATATTTTCCAGATGAGTCAATATTCCATACAAAACCTAAGTCACCTTGGAGACTCTACTTTGATGGATCACACACAAATCATGGCTCGGGGGTAGGAATCCTGTTCATCCCCCTCAAGGAGACTCCATTCCTAAGTCTTTCCGCATAGCTTTCCCATGCACAAATAATGTGGCGGAATACGAGGCACTGGTTATAGGACTTAGAATGGCAATAAAATGGAAAATACGAACACTACATGTCTATGGGGATTCTCAGCTGGTCATCAACCAGGTTAACGATGACTACGACACAAAGGATGCGAAACTCATGCCCTACAAATGAATGGTTACTATTTTTCAAACGTACTTTCATATGGTGACTTTTGAACAAGTTCTGAGAACACAGAACAAGGCAACAGATGCAATGGCTACAATAGGCTCTCTCCTTGACATTCTAAGCAATATGCCTCAGCTGGAATTCCTAATAGAACAATTTTTGGTCCCTGCCTATGACATTCCAGAGTCAGAGATGGTCTACGAACTTGTTGGTTCCGACTCTCCCTGGTACCAAGATATTTATGACTACCTTAAGTCTCAAACCCTTCCACCTAACCTGTCCAATAACCAGAGGAAGTCCTATATTCTAAAAGCCGCAAGATATGCCATCATCAGTGACACCCTTTACTGCTGTAGCTTTGATGACACCCTCCTTACATGTCTTGACACTAATGAAGCACGTACAACCTTACACGAAGTACATGAGGGTATATGTAGGTATCATTTGAGTGGTCCTACTCTGGCCAAGAAGATAACGAGACTTAGGTACTATTGGCTGACCATTGAAAAAGATGCACTAGAATATGTCAGGACTTGTCGCCAATGCCAGATTCACAGTGATTTGATTCATGCTCCAGCACAGGAACTTTGTCCTATCACTTCTCCTTGGCCCTTCGCTTAATGGGGACTCGACCTCGTGGGTAAGATCCATCCTACCTCATCCAATGGCCACAAATTCATCATCACCGCCATGGAGTATTTTACAAAGTGGATCGAAGCCATCCCTCTGACATACATAACCGACAAAAAAATATCCAAATTCATTCTTAACTACATCATTTTCTAGTATGGCCTTCCACAATCCATCATCACTGACAACGGACGTCCATTTAAAAACCAAGACATTCGTGAGTTATGTGAGCGATTTCACATCCAACACCGTTTTTCATCTCCGTATTACCCACAAGGAAATGGTCAAGCTGAGGTGTCAAATAAAATCATTGTTAAAATCCTCAAAAAGACTGTCAATGACACTGGTCGTGACTGGAATATTCAACTCAACCTTGCTCTATGGGCTTACTGCACTAGCATTCGTACACCTACAGGAGCCACTCCTTTCTCCCTAGTCTTTGGAGCTGAGGCCATCTTTCCCATTGAGGTGGAAATTCCTTCTTTATGAGTCTCCTTGAAGGGTTTGACCGATGATGAGGAGTATAGACAGTCGCGCCTACACGAGCTGGAGATGTTAGAGGAAAGAAGGAAAAATTTCCTAAACCATCTACAAGCGTATCAGAACTATCTTTGTCGTAGTTACAACAAGAGAGTCATGGTCAAGAAGTTTGACATTGGTGACTTAGTCCTCATGCAGAACCCTAAGAACCAAGCTGACAGAGAAAATCCAGGCAAGTTTGAACCAAACTGGTTGGGTCCTTACGTCATCGTATCTTCTTCTAGTTCTGGAGCGTATCAACTAGCTACTTCAGATGGTGAACAACTGACAGAGCCTATCAATAGTCTACATCTCTGAAAGTTCTACGCATAGCATCAGAAGATTGAGCTAAAAACCTTAAAATACAAAAAAATTGAAAAATTGTAAAAAATTGTTGCCCTGATGAAAACTTGGCAAACAGGCATCTTGGCAGCACTAAAAAAAATTAAAAAAAGAAAAGAAGAAAAATGACAAAAATATTAAAGAAAAATAATTCGTCCAACAGTGAAAACCTGGCAAACAAGCACTTTGGATAAGTACCAAGGTGAAAACCTGGAAAATAGGCACCATGCGTAGTCAATCATTGCTCTGCCATCTACTGTTACTTTGCCTGGCTTGTCCTAGGATGAAATACATTTTTCGTCACCACCATGACATCTGCCATGATATCATACCCTTCCTTTCATGGTTGATAAAAAGTTGATGTCAAGTCCTGAATACTGTCCATCCGACACCCCAGGCACATCCATTTCATGTCCATTAAAAATTGGCTAAGTCTTGGACCTAACTAGGGGAAAATTTTGATCATGTGACTGCAGTGGATATCGTACATGGCATGGAAATTGTATAAAGTCCTAAAAAAAGACAAAAATATTAGAAAACTTCCTGAAAAAAAAGAGAGACAAAAACATTGCAAAAAGTCCTGAAGAAAGACCAAAAACATCACAAAAAGTCCTAAAAAAAAAAAAAAGAGAGACCAAAAACATCACAAAATGTCTTGAAGAAAGACCTAAAAATTGAAAAACGTCCTGAAGAAAACCACAAAAAATGTCAAACTGCTCGAAGAACGCAAACCAAAGTCACATTTTCGCATGTCCATCATTTTAGTCAAGTCTTTGTCATTTTTCCAAACTACATTGTCTTTGCGCATTTGCTACGTAGGAAAGACTCATTTTCAAGTCCTTGAGACATTAGGTCAGTCCTTTTAGGTTTGTCAAAATAAAATCATGATGCAATATTTGGTCATCAAGACAAGGTCATTGGTCATGTTGAACTACAAGGTCTCTGAGTGTATGATGTAGGCAAGGCCATCTGTCAATGAGCCCCCGAGGCTGCACTAGGTCAGTCCATTAGGGTTCATGGCATTACACTGGAACACACATCAAAATTCTTCAAGCCAAGACAAATCATTTTCCAAACGGGAAAACTCCTAAAACAAAGTATGGCAATCACATCAGCATGTCAAAAAAATTGACATATGGTCAACACAAGCCAAACTCAGTCAAAACAAGTCAAATGATCATAACCTGTCAGACTGTCAACTCTTGGTTATCTTTTAGATGTGTCCTTCTGAAGAATAACCTTTGTCATTCATGCCTTAGGATGTTTCCTTCCTAGGCATCGTTACTGTAATTCAACATTTTGAGGGATCCTCTTGACATCTAAGGATCACTCCTCTCGACATCAGTATTCTTTAGATGTGTCCTTCTGAAGAGAAAACTCTGTCATTTATGCCTTAGGATGTGTCCTTCCTAGGCATCGTCACCGTCCCTATCATCTAGAATTTTGAGGGATCCTTTCGACATTTAAGGGATCAAACCTCTCAACATCAACATTATTCAGGATGTGTCCTTCCTGAATTTGACAATCTTCGACATTCGTCATCTTGACATCGTCAAAACTTTGACACCGTGATATCTTAACATCATAAAACCTGATATCTTGACATTAAAACACTGGGTATCTAGACACACTTGGAAAAAACTTGGCACTTGTCTTTTGGATTTTTGTCATGTTATTAGTTTTTTAGCGAGATCCCAACAACAAGATTTAGAGAAGCAATGACGTATCATGACGTTTGTCTTGACTTTTTGACACGCATGATTACTAGTTCCTAGCGAGGTCCTAATTTCAGGATTTAGAAAAACAATGACGTATCATGATAATGGCTCTATTTTTGTATTTTGGAAATCATGCTTCTAGTTTCTCAAGGATGTCCTGGAAACAAGATTTAGAGAAGCAACGACGTTTCATGAATTGTCCTTGTTTTTTTTGCTTGTGGTTGATTATGACAAAAATACTGGGGCAATCACACTCTTAGTATGAGTCATGATCATCTTTATCTGCGACTACTTGTATTATGTGATGGTATGACCTTGTACACCTTGATCTATGTCATATCATGGTGTTTGTTGGCCATTACAACAGTCTGCGCAATGATGATTAAGAGCAATAAATATTAAAATCCTACGGAGAAGTTTTGAAGGATTTGGTCTAGGAACTAACATGCATCTCCTTCAGTTTGGTCATCTTCTCTTGTCCATCTCACAATGATATCCTATGACATACAAAAACATGAGTGCATACATAATCATATAAACATTGCATTAGGTCCATACACACATCATACATCACATTAAATCATATATATTTCATTTCATATTGCATTAACATAATCATAAACATGGCATCCATTCAAATAAATACATTATGCATATCATTATCATCATCATCACAAAATCAACATAACATATAAGTAATCATTGCATCATCATGGCATCATATCATAAGTAAACATCATAGGACATACATGACAAGACATATAAATAGTACCATCATACATCATAAATCAACATCATACATAAAGCATCACATCACATATATCATAATGCATAAATCAAATAACATCGCATAACACACATGTAGGCCGCATCAAAACTGCATCATATAGTATCATCTCAAAATATACAATGTCACAGGATAGAGTCAAGAGATATCCCAAAAATGGAGCTCGGAGGCTTAGTGGTCTATACATAATGTGTCATGACATAGAGGAAAATGTAGCAAACATGCCCCTAGGAAAGGCTCTCATCATCCCCTCGTGGCAAAGAGTGTGGTGGTTGAGGATATATGACTGGCACTGAGATCATAGGTGGAACGGTAACGACCTCTGTCTGTGAACCTGATGGAACTAACATTGATGGAATCATCTCCACGGTAATAGGCACTTGTGATGACACTACGGCCTAACTTTGTGACATTGGTGGATCTATCACTGGTGGCTGCCTCTATGCTGACCTCTGCTCTGAACCGGTAGACCCATGACTACAACTCGAATGATGACTCAAGGCATGCCTATGAGATTGGTGGGACTTGTTCCCTGATGTGTGCCCTGATGAGGTAGACCTTCCTGCACTAGTGTGACTCCTGCTGCTGCTCCCACTCCCTAATCTATGATCGCTTCATGTCCTCATATGTGAGCGTGACAATGTAGGATCTTGTCGCTTGAGAGACACTTCCTATTCATATAGGGTCTTGCACTGCCCAAACCGAGTGCTCACCCTGGAAACCTCACGAGCCATATCCCCTGAAGGTCCTGAACATAAGGCTACAAAATACACACACCACTGTGTTGAATCTTGCTGACAGACCACTGCCTGATCCCGCTCTACTCAAGCCACCTCTAGCTCTGCCCGCAGTGCCCTGACCTTTGCCACACTCTCATCTAGCCTCCTTTGAAGATCTTCCACCCTCTGGTCTATCGTGGCATCCTGGGGCAATGTCGAGGAAGACTGTATCTCCTCCTCTCCCTCCACCATCCTCCATCTCAGAGGTATCTCGGCCTCGTCCATGGCATCATCATCATCATCATCCTCTGCAACATCCTCTCCACTGACTCCCTCATCCCGAGGCATATCTACGTCCACATCCACATGCTCCTCAGGCTCTTGTCTCTCCTCCTCCTGTCTGGCCTCCTCCCTGGCCACATGCTCCTCCTATCTCTCCTCCTCCTACTCCTGCCTCGGCTGCTCCTCCACATCCATCTCGGGCTCCTGCTCCTCCTCCTCTCCCTCCCCCTCCTTGGCCACCTCTGGGATAGCATGTAGTGTTTCTCTCGGCACACGCGGTCACACCCTCCGGCCCTGTCTCTGGCCATCTCTCCTCTATCTCCAGCCGTCTCCTCCATCATCCCCATCATCTCCATCATCTCCACCCCGACCTTCGTCCCTGCCCCCATCTCGTTCTCTGCCCCGACCTCCGTCCCTACCCCCATCTCGCCCTCCACCCCGCCTCCATCCCTCCCTCGACCTCTGCCTCTATCACCGTCTCTACCCCCTCACCTGACTCTCGACACATGTGGTATAACTGACCTCCTGTCCATAGGTGTTGGCCCATCTGGATCTATCAATGGCACTGGTCGATGTGCCTACCACCATAAATCGTAATCAGCGGTGATCTCAGGATCTGCAATCCCACCTCTCCATCCCCACTACTGAACTACTACCCATCAATATGTTGCTTGGAAAAAGCTACAGGAATTGCTGGCCCCCAAGCTGACTCTCTGGAAGACTAAGCATACTCGGTTGTGCCTGCAGGTACACCTTGCTGCTCTTCAAACTGTCTAAGGACATGCTACAACAGATACATCTCTATAATCAACTGGCTCTGCACTATCCTCCTAATCAGGTAACGATATTGTCTGTAAAGGCTGAGATGGTCGACTTCATCATCCCACTGCTGGCAGTCTCTATACGGTCTCCAAATGAATGAAACCATTGTATCAATCTGATGGCGCCACCAACCTGTCTCTCCCATCCGTGTATGCTACAGAGCACCGACATAGTAATAGGCATAGGGCATCCCCTCGGCTAGTTGTGGTCTCTGGATAGGTGGACGAAATATCGCTATATGCTCCCATACCCTTATCATCAGAAATGTGGTGCCACATGAAATTCTCTCTGCCCTCTTATAGACAACCTCGTGAAGCTGGTGGTAGAGTGTGCCCAACAAACAAGGCCCCCGGGCATATACTATCCTATCCTGCCTCATTCCCACTATCACGTCTCCCCAACCAATGAGAAATCCATGTCCGCGACGGTCAGGAATCAGTATCCCGCCGATCAATGTCACCAAGAATGCATCGAACAGAGCATAATGATCCGCCATAAACTCCCAGCATATCTCATAGCCCTAGATTTTGAGTCCTTCTCCATCATCCCGATAGTATGTTGTGAAAGTCTGATGGCCATGGCGAGGGTCATAAACGATCCACTCTCCTCGGATCGGCAGGCATAGAACACGGTAAACATCCTCAAGTGTAACTGTCATGTCTCTGAATGCCATCACTCACATAACACAATCAATAATCCCCTATTTTCCTGAATAATAGGCATATAGGCAGCATAATATAGACCTAGCCGCATCAACCGTTGTCGCTCTCGCGGAGCCAGTTGATCACCAAACCGGAAAGTCGACGGTCTGCTCTCTTGCATATATATGGGGGCTAGCTATCTCTGCACAAAGCCAAACAACATGTCAGTACCTTCTCGACAATTGTCATTATCATCAAAAAGCATTTTAAATTTGACAAGCATCAGAACCAGCCCTAGTCAAAGTCAAAGTCAAATGTGTCGCGTTGACTGCACTTGCATCGCAAAACAATGGTTGCGTCGTTCTGTACTTCACATGTGTCACAACATATCGATTGCATCATTCTGTCGCTCAATTGTGTCGCATCAGAGCACTTGTATCATGATATATGACACATGCGTCACTTCATTCGAATGTGTCGCTCAAACAGGCGAATGCGTTGCAAAATGACACATGCGACCTTCTAACTCTCGAATGCGGCTCGATATAACGAATGTGTCACACTTTTTGGAAAATGCGTTACACATCCTCGGCCTTTCCTAAATACCCTTGCACTTGTGTTGTGACGCATCAAATGCATCAAACGCGAAGTCAAATGTGGCCTACGTGCATGCATATGCATTGCAGTGCATTAGTTGTTTGCCCTAAAACCCTAATTTTGGCATGCAAAATGAAAAAAATGACCAAGTGGGTTAGGGGTACATACCGCTGGCTCTGAGCCCTCTAGCCGCTTGTACATCCACACAATCTCGTCGCGATGCTCAATCACTAGAATCACCATCCTCGCCGAAGTCCTCTTCGCTCTGAGCTCTCGAATTTGCTAAAGTAAATAGTGAAAATGAATTGACTTTTACCCCTTTGTCAACCTATTTATAAAGTCAAAATGACATTTTTCAACTCAGTTATTATTGGAGGCCCTTTTGACCAACTTTGACCACCCTGTTGGCTTCCTTAAACATGTTAGAATCAAAAACCGTCTGCGCCATTGTCTTTGTTCTCATCAAATTGACTTATTAGGACCCTTTCCAAATTTTTCTACCACTGGCCCAACATTTGAAAAATTTCCCAAGGGGGAATTGATACTCTGTACCCTCACTGGGGCATGGCTTTGACTTATTTTCTTTGTCACAATGTGACATGCTACATTATGACAAAGAGGGGCAAAATGTAGACACTTAAAAATGACCTAGGCTTGCAAGCTCTATTTTTACCACTTTCGTTCTAGCATAATTATGACATTTAATTATGTCCTTGGTCCACATTCGACTATTAATTAAATAATTCATAATTATTTAATTAATTCATGTCCTTTTATTCTTCATGATTATTAAATAAATAAATTTTATTTATTTATTAATACGTCATTAATTGTTTAAGTCTTCCCCTAATTAAATAAATTTCTTAATTTATTTAATTACCTTTCTTCATTTATTTCTTCCTGATTATTAAATAAATAAATTTTATTTATTTATTTAATGTCACTAATTCTCATGATTAAATGAATTTATTAATTTATTTAATTATTGATCATATCCTCCAAATTAAATAATTATCTTTAATTATTTAATTGCCAAATTTAACATTTCCCTCATTTTAAATAAATGAAATTATTTAAAATGATCTCACATTTTTGACTGTCAGTTCATTTTAGTAAATTATCTAAAAATCGATTATTTATTATCACACAAAATCCATATTTTGAATTAACTTAATTCAAAATGGTAATATTCTTCCAAAAATCAAGCAATTGAGCAGATTCTTGATTTTCCAATTTTGATCTTCAGTTCAACTCTTATCTTCTTGATTTTTTGAATCTCACAAATCAAGCAGTCTTTATCTTCTTAATTTTCGAAAATCTTTATTTTTTTGACTAATTATCTCATTTATTTTCCACCGACGATTCGATCTTCTCAAATGATATCTTGACCACTCATTTAATTATTTTTCCCTAACTCTGATTAGGGATTGTCACATTAAATCTCATCCTCTGATTTTAGGCTTTCACCAACTTTCAATCTCGTCTGTCCGTCCAAAATTGCATTTTCTATAAAATGCCAATTTTACTCACAATTTCGATTACACTTAGATGCTTAGACGCTTAGACATTTAGACATATTCATATATTTGCATTTTTATTAGTGATTTTGGCATAATTGTCTTAGACATTAGAGGAATTTTGTCATAGACATAGATACTTGATTTCATTTTAAACAATCCAAATCCTTCAAAGCTTGTGTAGGACTTAGTCTTTGTTTTCAAATTGCTCACATGTTCGATCTGAGGGAAACCATCAGCAAGTTAGAAGGTGCTATGAAGGTGAATCAAGGAAGCTTCGATGAACGACAAGTATAATTGTTCTGGTTCCTTGGCTTCTGAGACAAGTTTTGAACGAGGATGAAAAAACTTGATTGAGATAAGTGCATTGATAGAGAGTGTGGTTACATAAGTATTGTAATATTCTTCTTGCAGTGAGCCTTTCCTTTTGTATAGTTGTAGCTGGTAAGGAGGATAGGTGCAATTTGTATGTTCTCAACTCCTATTTCCCTAGGATCATTGGCAAAGTATATGGATTTTTAAAGTTATTTTGGGCTATTGTGGTGTGTTATATTTAGTATATTATGCAATATATTTGGTGCTAAATTTGTTAACTATTGGCTTATGCTCTAGAATAGTAGAGCAATCATTTGAGAGTTTTTACTTGTTGTTGTAAAAAAATAATGTGCTATCATTAGATGGATTGATGAATTTAATGTTTGGTGAGTGTAATTTTGCAATCTCTGAAATAGTAGGCTATAGAGGTGCAAAGAAAGGTGCTTGAAAATAAGAGGAACTTTGGGAACTTTTAGTTCCTAGGGTTATGTACTAGTGGAGTGTTAAGTGATTGAAAATGATAGTTTCTTTGATTGATGATTTTTTTTATTTATTGTAAAGATGTGGATAAAGAGAACATATCTACAAATGAAGACAATAAACACTTTACTTGTAATAGGATTTCATTCGAAAAAAAAATCAAAAAATATATTCAAAATGTAGTCAAGGCTGCCTTTGATGAATGTTTTAAATTGTTTCATGCATGAAAATTGTATGAAGGAGAGCTAAATAAGGAAACAAGAAATTTGTTGAAAGAAACAATAACTATAGGATTGAAGAGTGGACAATGAGAAAATTTGAGTGAACAAAATTAGAACCAAACCAAAAACAAGTTGCAAGAGTTGTGTACAGGGTTTGCTATAATGGATGAAGGGTATGACAATGTGTGTAAGTGGAAAGAGTATGTAGAGGCTACTGCATAACGTTTTTAGAAGATAATATATGAACTTAAGGTTTACGAGGTTGATGATTGCATGAATTTCCCATTTTTTTTGCAACCATGGTTTGAATCCAGATGGAATAATATCTCTAGGTTCAATCAAAGGTTCATAAGAAAATTTGGGTGCTTGCACGCAATCATTATCGATGTAAACCTTGAAACCATATTTTCCTTCCTAGTAGAACTGTGGAGTGGCTACTGTGAACAGTTGATGCTTGCATAATTGATCATATTCTTCTTTCACTACAGTGAGTGTTGTAGACAACTTGTGAAACTTGTTTCTTGGCTAGTTGAAAGTTTGTTTGCTAAATATTTTTTCATTCTTTAATGTTATGGATATCCTTTGGCTTGTTGTTTGTTTCAAACAATTCCTTATTTTTTTATTTATCTCTACTTAATATGCCTTCCATGTGAGGAAACAATTTAATATATTCTATGTTAATCATATTTGATTGGATTTGGAATATATTCTTTGTAATTTATTGTATCTAAGCTCTATAGGTAAAAAAAATTTGACTACATCATTTTGCAAGTATGTCCTCTTGAAGTGTCTATCTCTAAAGCTTGATAGATTAGTGTTTAGTAGGTTGAACAATGTTGAATAATTTGTGTAGTAATCCCCAAATTTCTGTGGTCATTTCTAAGTACTTTTTCCTATACCTTTATAGTTTACTATTCTAGAGATTATAATATAGCATTCATCACACACTAAACTAATGAGTGTATGTAATAATAATTCATTATATTTTTTTTAGCCAAAAGAGTAAAAAAAATTAAATGGTTGTTGTACTATGGTAAGGTAGAAGGCAATAGTCAAAACATTTAGTGTGATGTATATTGGATACTATACTGAATCAGATCCACCAAAACAGTGCAAAGTAACTTTGAAAATTTATAGAGCTTGTGTATAATGCAGGGGAAATGGGAGTTGTGAATATATTAAACTGTGCATATCATTGTTACAAGCTAAAAATAAGTGTGCAGGGCCATAGCGGTGGCTTGGGGCTATCATAACATCACTATGAGCTTGGAACCAATTATGTTAGATGTGAAGTGGCATATATCATTTATACAAATCAAGAGCTTGTATGGTTTATTGGTGTTTAAAACGCTATGTAATAATGTAAGATTGTAATTCATTTGGGGTAAAGATTTTTTTTTTTGTTGAATGTCAATTCATATTATATAGGTGATAAGCAATAGTATTGTTTTTTGGAGCAATGACAAGTGTACTTAAACTTTAAAGGAGTTGTAATAGGTGGACTGATAGAAAACTGTGTGTATTTTGATATGTTGTTGAGTATGTGTTCATGCATGCATGGGGTGCAAGTTGAAAGTAATAATAAGTTGTAAATAATAGAATCAAGTATACTTAGACAATTTAGATTCTTTTAAATGAAGAAATTAAATATGGTTTACTCATAAATTATTTCAGATGCAGATTTAAAATGATTAATTTGATGCTTGATAAGATATTTTTCTTTTTGAAAGGGTTGTGCATTTCCTTTTATAGTGATAGTACAACACTATGATAATTGGCCTTATCCATAACTAGCCTCTTCATTCTATTTAATGTTTCCATGCAAACATGTTTCCCTTAAATTGAAAAACATTCTTAAAACTATTCATAATTTTCTTGTCTTTGTAGTATTCTTCTCAAGGATTTTGGCCATTTACATAGTGAGAATTTCTAAAAGTCTTCATCAATGCCAAAGAGTGGTTTTGTGATTTTGTGCAATTGGAGTTTTGTTCATATATTTCCAACTCAGCTTTCTTGAGCACACTTAAAGGAAAAATGAAGAGAAGAGGTGGCAATGTACCTTTAAGGGAAAAAGGTTGCAAATGTAAATATAAGGGTTTTGTGCTAGGGATATTCTAGTGTTTTGAAGTGTAACTAAAAATTGTCAAATGAATATGTGGCAAGTGTCAATTATCTTGAGGCTTGTTTTTCTCTTAATAGAAGTTTGAATTTTTTTGCTGGTTCTATGGTCACTTATCAAAATGGGAGCTGTGAATATATTAAACTATGCATATTGTCATTACAAACTAGAATTAAGAGTGTAAGGCCATAGTGGTGGCTTGGGGCTATCATAATATCACTATTTTCTTGGAATCAATTGTGTTAGATGTGAAGTGGCATCTATCATTTATACAAATCAAGAGCTTGTATGGCTTATGGGTCTTTAAAACACTATGTAATAATGTAAGATTGTAATTCATTTGGAGTAAAGTATTATTTTGTGTGTTTAATGTTAATTCATATTATATAGGTGATAAGCAATAGTATTGTTTTTTGGAGCAGTGAAAATTGTACTTAAAATTTAAAGGAGTTGGAATAGGTGGACCGATAAAAAACTGTGTATTTTGATATGTTGTTGAGTATGTGTTTGTGCTTGCATGGGGTGCAAGTTGAAAGTAATAATAAGTTGTAAATAATAGAATGGCGTATACTTAGACAATTCAAATTATTTTAAATGAAGAAATTAAATATGGTCTACTCATAAATTATTTTGGATGCAGATTTAAAATATGATTAATTTGATGCTTGATAAGATATTTTGCTTTTTGAAAGGGTTGTGCATTTCCTTTTATAGTGACATATACAATACTATGATAATTGGCCTTATCCATAACTAGCCTCTTCATTTTATTTAATGTTTTCATGCAAACGTGTTTCCCTTAAATTGAAAAACATTCTTAAAACTATTCATAATTTTCTTGTCTTTCTAGTATTCTTCTCAAGGATTTTGGTCATTTGCATAGTGAGCATTTCTAAAAGTCTTCAACAACACTAGAGATAGTGGTTTTGTGCACTTGGAGTTTTGTTCATATATGCGAACTCAACTTTCTTTGACACACTTCAAGGAAAAATGAAGAGAAGAGGCTACAATGTACCTTTACGGGACAAAGGTTGCAAATGTAAATATAAGGGTTTTTTTCTAGGGATATTCCATTGTTTTGAAGTGTAATTGAAAATTTTCAAATGAATATGTGACAAGTGTCAATTGGATTGAGGCTTTTTTTGCTAGTTCTATGGTCACTTTTCAAAACTTTGGTCATCCATTGGTCTCCACAAGGTTAGGGTTTTCTTTCCAGACATTAGGGTTCAATCCTAGGGCTAAAACCCTCTTAAAACCTTTAAAATTACAAAATCTCTAACCATGTTTTAATTTGTCATTGACATGCGTTCACTTTTTCCTAGTTGCTTAAGTTATAACTTAAGCCATTGACATTGTTGGTAAGTTGGCCCTTTCTGCCTAGAAAAATATTTGGTCACATGCACTCTTTAATTTTTTCCTAGTGTCCTAAGTTTGAGTTGGGAAATATTCCTAATGTCTTTATCTATACTTTAGACTTAGGGTCCAAAAATTAATTCATTATTATGCATTGACCTAGGTAAAGTCCCCTTTTTTAAGTTTCAACTTGAAGTGCATGCTTTTAAATGTTTTAAGTCATGTCTATGGGCCCCACAACTTGTATCCTATTGGTCCCCTGTCAGCCCATGACATTAAAATATTCAATAAAAAATCATAGTGGGATAGTGGGTGTGTGCCACCTATCTTATCTCTTTGGTGGGCCTTGACACCTTCTAAGGTAGTGGACATGGTGGACCCAAGATCTAAGGGCTAGGAATGCTTCTGATAGTTAAATCCTAGTTGTTCCCCACCAACCCATGAGGAATCTATCTAAATATGTTGATACCATGTGGGACAGCAGGCGACTAACATGTGGTGTAATGTGAAGTGTTCAAAGGACTATTAAGGATATGAAACATTTCAAAGCAACTTTAGAGAAATTAAAGATTGGTATACTAAAGGGACTTTTGGCTCATGTGGTTAAAAGGAAATCAAGATGTTTAATCATGGTCATACATCCAACAGAACTTTAAGCACATGCTAAATATTCTCTAAGTATAGGTGTGAGCCAGGGAGGTTAAATGGTGCAGATGTTGGAATGTACGAGCTTCATCTAGGTCATTGCTTGCTAGCCCATGGTCGTTGATCACTATCCCAATAGACATATTTGGGATAGTGGGCTGGCAACATGTGGACACTCTCGAGGTTCATAAGGTGTGGTGGAGCCCATTTTGATAGCAAGGAAGGGATTCCACATGGTAGGATCATATTGTCTAGATGTCAAATTCAATGGAAGTTAAATTTTGAAACTTGTGTGACTCCATCAGAGCCATCCATCAAGCCAACTCATCACAAGATGAAGAGTTGTAATTCAAAATTGCAAATTGAGCTAATGGAGTCGTTCTAGTTTTCTTGAGCAAACAATAATGGCAGATGTGATGTTCAACTGTCGAATTAAAGGGTTTTCTTGCCATAAAAGTAGGAATAAAAGTATAATTTGATTCACAAAAGAATTTTAGAGAATTTGGAGATTTGTAGCAGTGTTTTTTGAGTTCCTAACATCCAAAATTAGGGTTTCCAAGCGTTGAAACACCTGTAAGTTAAAATTGCTCTTTTTTGTGCCAAATTTTGAGTGAATTGGTATGTATTTGCTAGTTTTGTGTGTCAAATTGATTACTAGGGATTTTAAGGTTTGATGTTCATCAATTGCTTCTCAATTGGTTTGAATTTTCCTTGTTTTTCTACATCTGTATTGAACCCTAGTTTGCATCATCTTTTATTGCAATGACACCCACAAGAGCCCAACCCTCTAGTTCTGATTCCAAAAATGACCCCTTTTCCAAGATATATTAGACCAATTACCCAATTCCACAAATAATAAGTTTGATGGTAAAAAAAATGTTCCAAGGTCCTGGAACAGAAGATGGCATTGTTGACCGATGATATGTCATTAAGGACGCTACACTGCTAGCAACTGGATGGACTCTATTCAAGTATTGGTTTAGGAAAAAACACAATAAGGTCCCCACATGCAACAGATGGAGATTAGACATGGGAAAACTTGTTGCTCCCAATGTATACCTTGACATTGATCTCCTAAAGGCCATAACAACTAATTATGACCCTAATGTTTTGGTCGTAAGGACATATTCTAGTATAAAAATGATTGATCTTACCCAGGAAGGAATTATTGAAGTTTTTAATTTGAATCTTGATGCCCAAGAGCGGATTGATGAGAAGAAACTAAAGGAGGAGTATGAAAAATTAAAAGCAAATTTCAGGGTTTCAATATCGAAAAACTTCATGGGAAGAGGGAAGGGAGGAAACAAGATCAAGCTCAATGCATCTGATAAGGAGCCTTTCCAAGTTGACATGTTTGAATTGTGCTAGATTTTAGGGTTTGAACCTTCCACAAGGATATCAATAACGTTCATGTACATGGAAGGTAATATTCAACATGTAATGCTCAACACATTATATGATTTTGTAATGTATCTGTCCAATGAGATCCACAAAGGCCTAACAACTCTCAAGGCTGGTCAAACAGGAGTGAGGCTTTGGTGGTACTCCTTGCTAATACATATGTTCTTATACAAGGAGCTGATTACTTTGGGAAAGATATGGCATTGGAGAGAAAGAGTGAAAACAATGAGGATCTCCCTGTCCAAGCATGGACTCATGTTCTGGATAGGGATGAGCATGACTCAAGCTTTGTTGTTTTCTCAAACGTGTTTTATTCCAAATTGAGAAGAGTTTTGGTATTGGATCCACCTAGGATTCCAAAGAATTTACATGACTTTCTAAGACCTAGGGAGAGGAGGCTCGAATTAGGCATTGAGCATAATTGGGGAGATATCATCCCATATCCTAATTGCACCATCCACCAAGTATATGGCACAAATTGTGCACATGTATTTCCAAGAGATGTGCCATTGAGGGTTGGTTTTCTTGAAGTCATGTGGCAGTTGGGAAGTATTGAAGATACATACTTAGTTGGAATAAGGAAGGGAACTCTCTTTCCTGCATACACTATTTTCTTAGATTTTGTCATGGTTAAGGATGGGTGGAAGAAGATTCTCCCAAAGATTACAACTCTTGAAATGAAAAACTGCAAAGCAAGAAATCGTGATCCAGAGGGTGTCATGGTGGCCTTAAAGGAAAAAATTAAGGGAGGAAAATTCTACCACAACTTTTACTTTCCAGAAGATATAATAAAAATTTTATTTGATTTGAAATTAGTAGAGGAAAGGAAGATGAAATGGTTAGCCTTCATGAAATTGGAGATGGTGAAAAAGGATAAGGATCCCACTTTTGGGGGAGTTTTGGTGCAGGAGCACCCAAGCTCTTCAAGGAACTCTTCAAGAGACATGAGGATGCAGGGGTCATGAAGACCTATCAAGGAACTCAAAACATTAATTATGACATTTTGAAGCCTATTATGACTTTTAAAATGGTTAAAAACATTAAAGGATTCAAATGTCCTAAGGGTCCAGATAAGAACCATAGGACCAAAATGCATTGTAATTGGAAAAATAATGTCCTAAGAGTCTAGATAGGTTTTTAATGTTTTAATCATGTTAATTAAGGTTGAATAATTCCATTTAATAGGTTTGAAGGATTTTTAGTTAGTAGGAGTTAATAAAATAAAAGTTGGAAAATTCAAAGGGCGGGTAACTAGCTTTTATGAGTTTTAATCACTTTTATGCAACTTAATCAATCCCAAACGGTTGGATCAGTTGGGGAAAGGATATACAAAGCCAAAATAATCATTTGTATGGAGGTTGGGCGTTTGGAGCAAGTACTGTACAAACTGTTTTCTAGAAATAGTGAAAAACACAGTTTTTGGCACTTTTATGGTGTTCTTTTGTTAAATACTTGATCTCTATTGAATCTATGTCTAGTAGGATGCTTTAGGAGTTTTTTTTTACATATTTGAACACCATTGAAGGCTCTGAAAGCAGTGATAATTAATTTCTTTGCATTTTATATTGACTGTCCTAAAAAAGAACACAAAATTTACACTAGTTTGAGGGTTTTTCATGGATAAATGATCCATTTCATGGGAGTTTATGACTATATCTTGTGAAATGGATCATATTTAACATGTACCATACTGGACTAACAATATAATGTGTAGGAGAGATGAATACTATGGTGTACACCAAGATTTGACTGTGAAAAGTGCTTGAAGTTGGAGGCTAGGGTATAGCAGCAGCAGATCTGCCTTAATGAGGGGCATGTTTTTGAGTTGGGATAGACTAAATATGTTGTCCTAATGGTGTAGAGTCAATGAGAAAGTTTTGGAAGTGATTGGAAGGTTAGTTTTCAAGAAGCCCTACTTTTTGAGGCAAGTTAAGGAGGGTTTTGTGTTTGAGCATGTTAGAGGTGTCATAGAGGTCTAAAAACTTGGAATCATTGGTTTTGAGTCATTTTAAGGGATTGTTGAAAATTTCATGGTCAGGGGTTGAGTTTAAAGAGGGGTTGCATTGAAAAAGAGGGCTAATTAGGCCTAAATTGGAGGAAACAACAGATTTTTGATTGGTGTGCTCCAAAACAAGTGCCATCAAGAGTCTAGTATGTTATGTATCATCACAAACCACATCTGGTTCAATCATTAGTTTGGAGGTTCCTTTGGAAAGTTTGAGTGCAAAGTCAAAAATCCTTCGCTAGAGGCCTAGTTGGGCTAGTAGCCTAGTTAAGGTGAAAAATTGGTTTTGTGTCTAAGTCAAAGGGTTGGGCTTTGAAATCATTAAAAACAAGTTTGTTTGGGTCTCTTAAGAGTGTTCCTAGGGTTTGGGTCCATAAGGAAGGAAAATAAGTCATTTGGTGCATTATTGAGGTTTGTCTCCACCAGGGTGCCTGAAGAAGGGTTGAGATTGCATCATTAAGTTCCTTGAAATCTTTGTGTTTCTTTCAAAGTCCCAAAACCTCTACATCAGAGTGGTATCAGAGTAGTGAGTAGGTCCTTTAGGGATTGGAGAAACAACAATGGCACCACAAAATCAATTGGCAAGAGAGTTGGAAGAGTTGAAGGAGATCTTGGAAAGGGAGAGAAGAGAAAGAAGGGAACAAGAAGCGGCAAGAGAGAAGGCCAAAGCAAGAGAAGAAAGGAAATGGAGAAGGGAGAGAGAGACCATGCAAGAAAGGATAAATAACCTTGAGAGGAGTAGGAGAGAAGAGCAAGAAAACCAAGAAGATAATGATGAAGAAGAAGAGTATGAGAGGGTAAATCAAGAACAACAAGCAGATGAGATAGAGGACCCTGAGGAAAGGAGGTTACTGAGATTGTTGAAGGTAGTACAAGGTCATGGAGGAAAGAGCCACATAGACTTTCCTATCTATCAAGAGAAGATGGATAGTGAAGAGGTGTTGGGATGGCTTGATGCCTTAGAAAACTACTTTGAGTTTGAGGAGATGGATGAAGAGAGGAAGGTCAAGTTTGCCAAAACCAAGTTGAGAGGTACAACATTGACATGGTGGACTAGTTTTCAGAATGATAGGATGGCTAGGGGATTGGAAAAAGTCTCTACATGGGCAAGGATGAAGAGTTTGGTCAAAGAGTAGTTCCTACCATCTGATTTTACCATTCATGTGAAAAGGATGAGGCAGAATTTAAGGAAAAAGGACATGGATGTGATGTCCTATACTGAGCAATTTCACAAGCTTAGTATTAGAGGAGGTTATGAGGAAGAGGATGAGAAAATAGCCAGGTATATCAATGGCTTGAGGTATAATCTACAAGATGAGATTGGTTTGCAATTGCCAAGGACATTAGGAGAATGTTTTCAGTTGGACATTAGAGCAGAAGAAAAGGTGAAGAGGAAGCAAGAAAGATCAAGCAATGGTGGAAGAGGAGGTATTTCAAACAGGGGCAGAGGTAATAGAGAACAAGGACAAGGCAGCAATGACAAAGGCAAAGAGGTATTTTCTGATCAAAGAGGTGGATACACTCTTAGAGGAGGAGGCAGATTTGGACAAGGTAGAGGACCATTCACAGGTAGATGTTTCAATTGCAATGAACCAGGGCATCCTTCCTTCAAGTGTCCTAAATGGGAACAAGTTGATAAGGGCAGAGATAGGAGAGCTAACTTAGTACAAGAAGAAGAGGACAACAAAGGAAGAATCAAAAACATGCATGGCAGACCCTGTGACTGATGGTGAGTTTCTTATGGTCAAGCAAGGAGAAAGACTTCATCAAGAGCCAAAGGTAACTTTTTTCAAAAAAAATTGTTTAAGTCATGGTAAGATCTACAGATTGCTCATAGATTCAGGGTCACATAGCAATTTAGTTTCACTTGATATGATAACCAAGTTGGGGATTGAAACATTTGATCATCCTACTCCCTAAGCCACTTGGGTAACTCAAGGACAGCATGTAGAGATTGGTAAGAGAGCTTTTGTAGATTTTTCAATTGGATCATATCATGATAGGGTACTTTGTGATGTCATTCCAATGACTTGTGGTCATATCATCTTGGGAAGACCATGGCAGTATGCTAGAAGGACATTGCATGATGGATTCCATAATACATATTTGGTGCATAAAGGAGATGTTAGATATAAATTAGTGCCTTTGCCTTTGGAGCAGTCAAATGAAATTTTTATGATCTGTTTTGAGAAAAATTTGCAGGTGAATAAGTAGGGTAAGATAGGTAAGATAGGGGAAGATACTGGTTGGAAGAGGAATGATGAGTTGCAACAGATATATGAAGAGTACAGTCCTAAAAATCAGAATATTTGGGACTTGGACAGTATTAAGATTGGGAGTATTGAATGCCCTATTGTTGAGGGTAATAGGAGTGGTGTTCTTTCACAAGGAAATGAGTGGAATAAAGGCAGAAATAGGGTACAAGGACAGGCTGTTATCAAGCAGCAAAAAGGACAAACAAAATAGATTTTTGACACTAACATGTTGAGTGACATGAATGCAAGTTGGAAGAAAAGGAAAAAGGTAACTTTGGGAGATTTCATGCTTGGTAATCAGAAGGTACAAACATACAGGAACAAGGAGTATTATGGCAGCAACAAGTTGGATGCTTCTTGGGGCAAGAACTCTTTCTTTCTTGGGGAGAATGGTGCAGGAGCACCCAAGCTCTTCAAGGAACTCTTCAAGAGACATGAGGATGCAGGGGTCATGAAGACCTATCAAGGAACTCAGAACATTAATTATGACATTTTGAAGCCTATTATGACTTTTAAAATGGTTAAAAACATTAAAGGATTCAAATGTCCTAAGGGTCCAGATAAGAACCATAGGACCAAAATGCATTGTAATTGGAAAAATAATGTCCTAAGAGTCTAGATAGGTTTTTAATGTTTTAATAATGTTAATTAAGGTTGAATAATTCCATTTAATAGGTTTGAAGGCTTTTTAGTTAGTAGGAGTTAATAAAATAAAAGTTGGAAAATTCAAATTTTAAACTTCCAACTTTGGGCGGGTAACTAGCTTTTATGAGTTTTAATCACTTTTATGCAACTTAATCAATCCAAAACGGTTGGATCAGTTGGGGAAAGGATATACAAATCCAAAATAATCATTTGTATAGAGGTTGGGCGTTTGGAGCAAGTACTATACGGACTATTTTCTGGAAATAGTGAAAAACACAGTTTTTGGCACTTTTATGGTGTTCTTTTGTTAAATACTTGATCTCTATTGAATCTATGTCTAGTAGGATGCTTTAGGAGTTTGTGTTTACATATTTGAACACCATTGAAGGCTCTGAAAGCAGTGATAATTAATTTCTTTGCATTTTATAGTGATTGTCCTAAAAAAGAACACATAATTTACACTAGTTTGAGGGTTTTTCATGGATAAATGATCCATTTCATGGGAGTTCATGACTGTATCTTGTGAAATGGATCATATTTAACATGTACCATACTAGAATAACAATATAATGTGCAGGAGAGATGAATACTATGGTGTACACCAAGATTTGACTGTGAAAAGTGCTTGAAGTTGGAGGCTAGGGTATAGCAGCAGCATATATGCCTTAATGAGGGGCATGTTTTTGAGTTGGGATAGACTAAATATGTTATCCTAATGGTGTAGAGTCAATGAGAAAGTTCTGGAAGTGATTGGAAGGTTAGTTTTCAAGAAGCCCTACTTTTTGAGGCAAGTTAAGGAGGGTTTTGTGTTTGAGCATGTTAGAGGTGTCATAGAGGTCTAAAAACTTGGAATCATTGGTTTTGAGTCATTTTAAGGGATTTTTGAAAGTTTCATGGTCATGGGTTGAGTTTAAAGAGGGGTTGCATTGAAAAAGAGGGCTAATTAGGCCTAAATTGGAGGAAACAATAGATTTTTGATTGGTGTGCTCCAAAACAAGTGCCATCAAGAATCTAGTATGTTATGTATCATCACAAACCACATCTGGTTCAATCATTATTTTGGAGGTTCCTTTGGAAAGTTTGAGTGCAAAGTCAAAAATCCTTCGCTAGAGGCCTAGTTGGGCTAGTAGCCTAGTTAAGGTGAAAAATTGGTTGTGTCTAAGTCAAAGGGTTGGGATTTGAAATCATTCAAAAAAAGTTTTTTTGGGTCTCTTAAGAGTGTTCCTAGGGTTTGGGTCCATAAGGAAGGAAAATAAGTCATTTGGTGCATTATCGAGGTTTGTCTCCACCAGGGTGCCTGAAGAAGGGTTGAGATTGCATCATTAAGTTCCTTGAAATATTTGTGTTTCTTTCAAAGTCCCAGACCATCTGCATCAAGTTTTCATAGAGATTAGTGATAAAAATTTGAAAGTGGAAATAATTCTGCAAAATTTTGATAGGGTGGTGGGGTAGCTCAAAGAAGAAAGAGAAGTGCAAGATGAGGGGAAAGCCCCAATGCTTGAAGAAAGACCAACATATCAGCCACCCAAGAAGCTATATGTATTTTCAAGGAAGAAGAGCACAATGAGAAAGGAGCAGAGAATTTCCCCCCTTACTCAATTAGAGGGGTCAAGAGCATTTTCTCCTGGATCTCAATATCCACCATCTTCACCTCCAAAATCACCCATTCCACAAATCATTGACTTGGATTCACCACCTAGAGAGCCCTCACTGAAGAGGAGAAAAGTTGAGTTAACAAGAAGGGTTGAATCATCTAGGCTTGTGGATTATCCTTTTCATTCCACTAGTTCAAAGAGTCATATTAAGTAAGGTTGATCTGACTGGGATCAACAATGTTGATGATGTCAGAGAAATGACATGCAATGGTTTTTTGGATGATGATTCTTTTGTCAAAACAAAGAATTTTGAGTTTTTTTTTGGAGGGAAAGGAGAGATGAATGTGATGAAAAGATAAAAATAAAGATGATTGAAAATTCAGAGCTACCAAGGGAGGTCATTGAATCAAAAGTCCTTGTAGAAATGAAAGAAAAATATAAGGACATAGTGCCAGCTAAAGGTAGAAGTCTTGTAAGGAAAAGTGGAGTGTTGCTATTACCAGAATGGGACTTGGATTCTACCATAGCATTTGATACAGTGAGGAGGTATGATACTCTAGTTTTTCCTAGTGAGGAAGAAGTAACAATTGCTCTACATGGGTCAACTTTTAGTCCATAATGGGACACAATGGCTATTTGAGCATTGGACCCAAACAAAAATAAGAAAGAGGTAGCAGAACCAATAGTAGACCTTAGAGGTGGGTTGATAATCAAGAGTATATGACACTTCAGTTGTTGAGACAACCACATTGGTTGTGAATGTAGCCCAATTCACCAAGGCTACTATTGAATCTTTGCAAGAACATTTTGAAGCAAATAATAAGGAGTATAATGACTTAGTGGTAGTTTAGAATAAAGATGAATAGAATATTGTAGAGCTACAACTAGAGAATGCATTATTAAAGGAACAATTACAATCATTGCAGTCTAGCCCATGACTAATGTCAGGGCCATCAATAACATAGGTGCATGATTCACCTTCACCAGCTTCTCTGGTATAATCTCCACCTCTTCCTGACCATTTTCCTCCTCCAAAATGAATGGAAATGGTAGTATATAATCCATACAATGTACCTATTCCATATCTTGTCCCACGTACATTAGTTGCAACCCCTCCAAACAAGAAATTGAACAAAAAGGAATTGATTGAACATATGGAGGTATTTGAAGAATTATTTGGATTATATAATGACAATAACATTTTTATTGTTACAAATGTTTTGGAACATTGTTTGTCTAGGGAAATAAAAAGAGTGATAAGTGTTCACTCTAATTATTCTTTGATGTTCCAATCAACAAGTATGTTTGAAAAGGATAGAGAAATTTCCCTCCCATTAATGAAAGCGTGGGTGCCAAGATTGAGTGTATTGAAGAACATGGTGATTGGATCCACCCATAACCAAAATAAGCCATTGCAAATAGCTCCAACCTATTAAGCAGTGAAGGAGATTATTGAATATCAAGGATTGGTGGATCCAATGGAGAAAAGGATCAAGGCATTACTTAAGCAATTTGATGAGAGTGATCTTGGCCTCTTGCTAGACATTATCAATAGTGAAGGAGGTTTCAAGACCTATGAGTAATGGAGGGCTCATATGGATGTAGTTATAAATGTAGAGGCCATTTTAATTTATGAGGAAGGATATGTAAAGATGGCCATGTTGAAGGACAGTATGAATAAGTTGTCAGACACCAATACATCTTTGGAGGATTTTGACAAAGATTCCAACCAAATCATGGTAAAGTATGGTCCGAATAAGACAAAATTAGATGAATTCATGGCCTTCAATTGGCTAGAAAAAGAGGACTATACAACATGGGACAAGTACAATAATATTCCCGATTTGTGATCTTCTCCAATGTAAGGTGGCATCAATTTTGGTCTATTTTGGCATATGCAACAATCTTTAGGGCTTTTAAAGAGTGTGAGCAAGGGTTTTTGTTATCTTGTACATCATGATTTTATATTTTCCTACCATCCCAACTTTCCCAAGTCTACAACTTGAAGAATGAAGAATTGAAGTGACAAAGACAGATTTTCAAGTACCTATTTTAGATATTTTGGGAGAGCACTATGGATGTGACAAACTTTGTAATTGTCTTGCACTCTGAATATTCTCTCCATGAGCTCGCAGTTACTCGTGTAATTTTGAAATGTAATTTGTATGTCTAATGAAAATATGACATGTGTAATGGCCCAAAGCTTGTTGTTTGCTTGTTTTATAAAAGGGAATTCAAGGCCATTTACACAGGTTGTTGTGGATTGATTTTGAAGAGAAATTGGAATACATAACACAAATACAATTTTTTCTAAGTCTTTTCTAGGTTTTGAAGTTTTTAATATTTTGATTGTTAATGCTATATAGCAATACTATCATTTCTGAATGCAAATGGCGTATTTCCAAAGCCAATGTTCTCCATTGTATACTTCATATGAATTATGAATGAAATGAATCAAAGATTATTCAATTCATCTTCGTTGTTTTTGTTGTGAATGTTTGTTCATTGTTAATACAATTGCTAAAAGAATAAGTTAAATTTTATTTAACATGAATGAAGGTTTATATGAATTTATGCAAGGATAATTAAGTATTATTGGTTTAGATCTTTGAGTTAAACGATGTAATGCATCATTTAATAGCTATGATTATGATATAGAGAATGTTGTTATAGGTTTCCAATTGCATGGTTTAAGACTCCATATCCTAGGACAAGGCACCAATCCATAAGTTGTGACTATGTTACATCTTCTAGTCTTTCACAGCAACCACATTCAAAAAAAAATTAAATATTTACTTTCTATTAGAATGTATGTCTTGAGTAATGTTTTACCATATTATCATGTTTTACACTAATAAATGTTGTAAGATTTGCTAGATCTTTAAGGTTTTCATCTATTAAACAACACTCAGGAGAATATATTTGTTAAGGTTACAATGTATGAGATAAATTGGCACAACAGTATCTAAAGATAGATTGTAGGGATCATCGTCCCAAGTTTTATAGAGCCCAAAGTGTAGAGGGAAAGTTTAGCAAAATTTCACCTATTCATTGGTGAATCCCTCCATATAATTAATCATTGGAAATGGAAACTCCATAGATTGTATGTGAGATCAGATTTGGTATTTAAAAACACTAACAACTCCCTTGTTTTTATAAAAGGGGATTCAAAGCCAATTGCATGGGGTTTTTGATTGATTTCATATAAAAAATTTGTAATGCAAGCACATTGAAATGAAAGTGGAGTATTTTTTTAAGATGTTGAGTCTATATTTTTTACAATTTTAATGTTGAATAATAGTACAAGCATTTGAATTCAATAATGACACAATTTTGGTGCCATTTTCTCTTATTGTGTACTCTTTACATGAATTATCAATAAAAAGGATCAAGGGTCTTTCAATTGATCTTCACGATGTTGGTTCGGAGTATTTGAGTATAATGTTGCAATGCAATGTTGTAGTAGGTCTATAATGTTGTGATTAGATGTTATTATGCATGTCTGAATTTGCATTCTTTAGTATCTTTGCACATTCAAATTTGTTTTTATCAATGTTATCTTTATTTGAAGTATTTTTTCTTGAAGTTTCATGCTGGAACTTGTATTCCCTTGCTTTGAATGTTAAATGCTTAAAGATGCACCAAGTCTTTAAAATCCTTTCGAATCAACTAGTGATTATGAGAATGAATTTGTTATTTGCAATGTGTAAAATGAATTGGCATAGAGAATCTTGAATACATTATGTGGGATCACCCTGATGGGTCTTGCATGATGAAAGTTGTTGTAAATTTCACTCATTCATTGACCAATTCATCTGAATAGCTGACGATTGGAAGATGACAATTGCATAGGTTGTTTGTGAGATCATCTTGGTATTTTAAAAAATACCAATAGAAGGAAAGACAATGATGATGAGATGAAGGGTAGCTGAATGTTATAAATTCACCCAATGTGCTTCTTTAAGGTTCCTATTTTTTTATCAAATAATTTGTGTTCTTGTCAAAATCTCCCAAGAATCTATTTGTGTTCTATAGCTTATAGATACAATTATTGATGGTGATAGAGCTTTGGAAAATTTTAGTGATTCAATGATTACATTTGAAAATTTTGTTCATTTGTTGGTCGTTTGAGTGTTAGAGGTTCATTCTCCATTGGCTAGGGTTCATCCTTAGGGCTAAAACCCTCTTAAAACTCTAAATAATGCATAAGCCTTGTGTTTACTCGTTCCCAATTACTTAAGTCATGACTTTAGCCATTGATGTCATTGGTTAATTGGTCTTTCTTTTCTAGCAATACCGTTTCATCCACTTTTAAACATTTGCAATATCGACCCTTTTGTCCTAGCAATACCCACTTTGTTCAAATATTTGGACGTGTGTCACCATTTTTGGGTATTGTGGAACTTAGAAGCTAACAAAACCAAGCCTCCACGAAGAAAATGATAGTGCGATATCATGACATGTGTCCATACCACTATAATAAGACAAAACCATTAGGAAGGTGGCTAATTAAATCATAACAATGTATTAAGACGGAACTTCCTCACAAGAAAAGGGGATGTAGGACACACAACACCGATACCCTTAAGTTATAACTTAAGAATCGGTCAAAAATTCAGTGATGTCTGTAGACACCCAAAATTGTCCATGTCATAGCATTACCTAGTCGATACATGACCTTGTCAGAAATCTTGTAATACTTTACCCTAGGTCATTACATTATCCCACTTATCCCATTTATTCCACTTAATCACCTTCCCAATTAATTAAATAAATCTCATTTATTTAATTAATTCCCCTTCACATGTCTCAAAATAATTCAAATTAAATATTTTAATTAATCCCTTACTTATTGTTGCAACATGTGTCATATGACTACAACTCTTCACATGCACAAATAATTTAAATAATTTTATTATTTAAATTATGAGATTCCCACTCACATCCTATTTTTAGCCCCACTTATTTGTGCGTCATAGGCATCTTTTCCTCCAAAATAAATCAAAGAATCCCACTTATTTCCTTACATCCTAATTTTAGCCTCATGTCATAACCCACTTAATGTGTGTCATAAGCACTAAAACCAACTTTTAATCCAAACCAACTTTTAATCCTAGCCATACACATCACATAATTGACTTTTAATCTTGGCCATTGAATCAAATCAGCTCTTGCCTATAAATCTAGCCTCACATAGGCCATTTACATGAATCTTCTTCTAGTATCCTCACTCTTCCAAAATTCTTCCAAATCTTCTCATCTATCTATCTATTTTTCCTCTATCATCTCCATCTTATTGTTATGCTACAAAAATGAGCAATCAGTTACATATCAAATCATTCAATCCTTCAAAATCTTGCATTCTCATGTAGGTGGAGAAGAGCAATGGAGATAAATCAAATCTAGCTTGGAGATCGGTTTGCTTTGCTTTCTTATTTTGATTTTCATGCTAGTTTGTGCTCTATTGTGCTTGTTAGGGTTTCATTATAATTTTTTTATGCATTTTCCCTAAGAAGATGATTTACCCTAACTAAATTTGGTGAAACTGATGTGAAGAACCCTTGCCTTTTGTAGATCTACAAGTTTTTTTTTATTTGCAGGTTTCATTAACTTTTTGTTGTGGATCTGCCATTTTTTGGACAAAACCCCAAGTTTTACAAATTTCATATTATCTTCCAAATGGCTGTGAATTTTTCTACAAGATTTTCCTAGAAGCTTATGAATCATCTCAAGAGGCTACAATAAAAAAATTGAGGATTTATCGCCATTTTTGTAGGAGTTATCATGATTTTATATTTTTTCATAAAATTGACCTTCTCAAAGAAAATCAATGAATTTTCCAGAAATTTTTACATTTCTAGAAATATCTTAAAATTCTAATGGGGGTCTCTTTTTTACAGATTTGATTTTGAGGTCATATAAAGTGCTAAAAAATCTGATCTTTTTTTTTGTAGGGTTTTCATAAATCCACATTTCTAGGCACAAAACAAGGAAATTTTTTTTTTTAGGAAAAAGTGGCAAGCCACTATAAATATATTAATATTAAATATAAGATTTACAAAACCATGGTTCAGGCGAGCATATCAGTGGGAAAGAACCAGGAAGAAAACCCTCGGTTATAGCTCGAGAAAGACCATTGACTGACACTTTCCGATTCGACCTCTTTATAATAATAGTCGAAATATCACTTTTACATTTTACAAAAAAACAAGGATTTTTTTTTACTTCTTTACATTTCTAGAAAGATCTCAAAAAATGAATAGGAGTCTCTTCTTTGATTTTGTATTTTTCAGATTAATAATGTCTTCAAATAATTGAATCTAATTCACCTATGTTAAAAACATGTATCTGAAATTGCAATTTTATGAGCTTATTTTTTTATGGCTGCATTATAATATCATTTTTTGATTTTTTAGGTGATCATAAGGAGTTGTATTAGCAGCAATATTAGTCATACACAACAGATTGGAAAGCTAAAAAATTTGGGTGCACTCATTCTATTATCTTTATCTCTCATTTGATCAATCAATCTTGTTTGCAAAAAAATGAATTTGGGGCTTTAAAATGAACATCTTGTTTGCAATCACACTGTGAAATTAGGCTTAAAAAGAACCATTGTCTTCCATCACACATTTTGGCTTTGGGTTAAAAATAACAAGTGCTTCCATTGTTTGCTTACACACATTTCATTTCTAAGGGTCAATTAACAACTACGAGTGTGAATCGAGTGAGTGTGTGATTAAAAACACCTCACTTGGTTCAATTTTGTCATACCATTCTTAGGAGGCCTGCTTGGGGCACACACCCCTCCAAGGGACAACCTCAATCGAGTTTGAATCAAAAGACACACTCCTTTGGGAGTTGAAATCTTGTCACTCTTGGCTAAGCCCCGAAGAACTTTATACCTTTGGGAAGTGAAGGTGAAGGGTGGGTTACCCCTTTCTCATGATCGTGTGGTAGGATTTTGCTTTCAAATCATCCCTAGTCAACCTCGTGCATCCTAGATTAAGATCTAATTTTCCATACCCACTTGACTAACATTAGGCTTGTTGTTGTGTATTCAAGTGTTTGCTTAATCATAACATTTAATCTTGAAAGAAAAAAATATCATTGTGTTTGGTGTGTGTGTTCATGCATTTAATGTGAGATCTTTTGTTTGATATTTCCCAAGTCAAACTTCCAATAAACACTTGCCACATCATCCAAATCATACAATCTTTTCATTCCACATCATATCCTAATCATCATAATTTCTTTAATCCAATCAACATCATTTTGCACCATTCCAACATTAGAAGACCTAGTACCCCAATTTGAAGACCCCCTCAAATAACTTTATCAAGCACCACAACCCTTAGACCAACAAGTTATACACAGGCTTCAAGGCCTCATCCAACAATTTCAACCTCAAGCAAGCCAATCACCTCAAATGCAACATCTCATAGCGCAAGCCCAATACTTCATAGCCACTTGTCAAACCCAACAATCACATCATCCTCTATTCATTCAACACTAGTCAATTCCACCTCATTCCTATGTGGAATCTCCCTCCATTCCATATCAATCTAATTCATCCACCTATCAAAAAAAATCCATATCACCTTATCCCACATCTCCTTATCCCTCTTCCAATTTCAACCCTTATCCATATCAATCTGCCTCTCAACAACCATTATCCTATGCAACCCCTCCATCATTATTACAACAAAAAATCATACCACAACAAGTCCAAACACCATTCCAACCTCAACACATTCAACCACAATCCTATGTGTCACCTTCATCATCATGCCAACCTAACCCATCTACCTATCATGTCAATGCCACATCAACATATCCACCCATATCACAACAAGAACATAGGATCCCAAATCCACCTTGGCAAAAAAATCAAGAGCCTTTCAATTCTCATGCTCCATTTGACAAGGGGAACAACAGTCCAGGTCATGCACCCTATAACTTTATCATACCACCATCCAATCAAATTCCTATCCCTAAGCCACTATTTCCTAGTCCTAATCCATTGGCCTCTCCACCTTCTAACCCATCAAACTATTTATTACCCCCACCATCATCTAATCCTCCATCAAATCCATGCCCTAAATTCAAACATTTCAAAAGTAAACCTATGGCATTACCTAAATCCACCCATCCACCTATAAAGGATGTGACCCAAGGGCTACTAGCAAGGAATCAAACATCACCATGTCATCCAACTCATATGTTTGAACTTACCAAAGAGTCTTAAAACACCATGCCCATTCTTACAACCCCATCATGTAGTCTCCCCCTTGAGCCTATTCAAGAGTCTCCCTCATTGAGCCCAAGTCAACCTCCATCATGTCTCCATGTTGTTGACCATCTAGAACATGTTGATCCTATTCAAGAGTCACCCCCCTCCACTTCAATACAAGCAACCCAAGAGTTATATCAAGAGTCTACTCCCAAGCATGTGGAAATATCAAGCCCTAGTCCTAATATAGATCAAATCACTTTCATCCAACCTATCCATAACTTATATGTTTTTTATGATCAAGATATCACCTATGAAGAAGCTATCTATGAGAAACTTGATCCTATACCTATCCATGAGCAATATATCCCAAATGCACCTTCCCCTAGTCCTATCTGATCCAAAAACATTCACTTGTCATGATGAGACACATGCCTCCCAAGCCAACATAGAAGATTAAACAAATATCTTGGATCTTAGTGAATGCAATGTTAATCAAAATCCCAATGATCCTTCCACATCCACCATCAACCCCATTACAAGTCCTCCATCATATCCACTTGGTATTTCCACCCTCATTCATGAATGTTCCTCCTTAGAACCACAACCACCATTATCCACTTCACTTTCTTCATCCAGTAACAAACTTGTGTCTAGTGTTCCACCTACACCTAGTCCCATTTTCTATTGCATACTCCAAAACATGAACTACTAAGGTAAAGGTTTAGGCCTTTGTGAACAAGGTATTTTGGAGCTCATCCATGTCAAAGTCCCTCCATGCTCATTTGGCCCTGGATACTCACCCCAAAGAAAACATGATAAAGATGTTGGTACTTCCTCCATCCATCCTAGGTCCTCTTTCCACCACAAATCCTATCATATGCCTAAAACATATGTTGTGATCCCTCCTCCATCATCTTACAAATGTCAAAAAAATGTGACCGTACACCTTCCACCATCAGCTTTTCCACCATTGCTTCCAACTCCTAATATCCCTCCATCTAATCTACCTTTGTTAGTCCCAACACCTAATATTTCCATCATACAATCCCCTTATACATCCATCTAAAAATCTTCTAAAAATCCTAACCATGACCAATCAATGCACACATTATCTAAACATGAAGCTTCCACTCATTCCACCATACCCATGGGATTCAAAAGAAAAAATTTGGATGCCTCTACACATAAATTCAAAAATCCTGAAGGTCCTAATGCCTTAGCATACAATTGCAAAAAGTCAAATCCAAGTACATCCAAAAAGAAATATAAGCCCATACCTTCAAAAGAAAAGTCTAAAAACAAAATGGTTTGGGTCCCTAAGAAAAAATAAATCAAGTCAAATGAGGCATCTACATCTCAAAAATCCCAACCATCCACTTCCACCTCACATTCCCACTCTCTTCAAGAATCTCATATTCCATTCCACAAGCAAAATAAAAGTCATAAAAATACTAAGTCTGTGTGGGTACCTAAAGCACTTCATCACCCATCTCCTAAGAAAACATCTCCATTGCTTCCTACACCCCCTCCACATAAAAATATTCAACGTTTATCATAGTGTGTGCAACCATTGGTCATGGTTCCCTTCCATTTCACAACAATTCCAAAAGCCTCCATCTCCTCATCCTTCACTCATTGTCCTACATAACTCCCCCATCACCTTCCTATGGTCCATGCTTTTGGCTAAGCCACCCCACTCATCTTTTGCATAAGTCCTATATAATCCCTATCATAATCCACCATCTTCCCTACATAATCCACATCATAATATACTATTTCCCTCCATAATCCACATCATAATCCATTATCTACCTAATCCATCTCCCCCTCATGCATCCCCCTACCAACATCTATGAGCACATTTGACATGGTCTATGTGACAACATCCATCTAGCGGACTATCACCTTTCATGGAACTAGACACTTGAGTCCCTCCTTTCCATATTCCCCTTCTCCTATTCAAAAAAGTCAAAAAAAAAGTTCAAAAAAAAAGTTCAAAAATCAAAAAGTCAAAAAAAAAGTAAAGAGAAATCCCTTCATCCAATGGTGAAAACCTAGTAAACAAGCACCCTGGATAAGTACCATTATGAAAACTTGGCAAACAGGTGTCATGTGTAGGTTAATCTTTTAAGTCACTTACACTTGGGGGCACTTTGTCTCATCCACACTATCTATCTTATCATGTCACTTCTTATCATATCATTTCCATCCTACCTACCATCTCTAGCCATCATACATACATATCATATTGAGTCCACTTATCCACCCTTCTCCTTTTGATCTTGATGAAGACATAAGGGAAAAATGTTGAAACATGTTTTTTGGTTATATTTTGACATACCTCATCTTTTCCAATTCAATCTTATCACCATCCAATTGTTCTAAGCATTATCATAAAAATCCTAAGTATTGTACCTAGAATGGGGCATGTTATTCCTATGTGACATAGTCTTTGGAGATCACATCCTTTCTACTTTATGATGCATACATCCATTCCATTCACTATGACATATCCTTTTTATCAATCCATATATCATGAGCTTTCTACCCCTTATCCTATCACCCACCCTTTCATCCATCAATCCCATCTATCTCCTTGCACCTAGACTTGGTTTTCCTTGTCATTGGTATCTAGTACAAAGGATACCCAAATTTTCATCCATTGACATCTCAAAACATTTCAAAAATGTCCTGAAAAAATATAAAAAAAATTGATAAAAAAAGGTCCTAAAAAAATCCAAAAAAATCAAAATATTTCAAAAATCCAAAAATCAAAACATTTCAAAAAAAAAATCAAAACATTTCCAAAATCCAAAAATCAAAACATTTCAAAAATAAAAGGTCCAAAATATTCCAAAATCCAAAAAATCAAATATTTCCAAAATACAAAAAAAATAGCCCCAAAAATACAAAAAAAAATGGAAAAAGGCCCTAAAAAAAAGATTAAAAATCAAATAGCCAACAAAAAATCCAAGCAATAAAATCAAACCAAATCACTTCTTCCAATCATTTCTTCATCAATCCAATCAATCAAAATCATTCCAAGTAAATCAATTCCTCAATTCAATTCATCAATCATCCTCCAAATCTTCAAATCAATCATCTTCAATCATTCCAAGCAATAATCCAAATGCAAGTCAATCCTTAATCCATACCAACCAATCTAATAATCTTGCAAAATTATCCAATTACATCCTTTGGTCTTGATCCTAATCTTGTAGTAAACCCAATCAATCAATCAATCAATCATCCTTGTGTTGATCTAGGGATATATCGTTCCCCGCAATGAAAACACTATCATCATCAACCAATCAATCAATCAATTAATCATTGGTTTACAACTTGACAGGGGCAATACCTTGTTTGTTTTTGCATCATTTGTGCATGCTTGTTTGCTTTTTGGTGTGTGTTATCATTTTTATCTTGCATTTGCATCAAATCTGAATCACTCCCAACTAATATTCATATCTTGTATCTAGACAAGGTTGTATTACACTAGGGCATGAGACACATTGTCACCTTGGTCCTTATACCTTGGTGCATAACGTCCAGTGCTATATCAAACATATGATTGCTCACTTTATTGCAACATAGTTTGTTATTCTTCTTTTTCATTCACTTTCTATCTTGTATCATTCATCTTATCCCTCCTTTATCATTTCATTCATTTCGAGAGCATACCCGTGTTTGTCCAACTCACCTATCCTCTTGAGGGGGCATCATCATCATTATCATATACTATATCATCATCCCATTTATTCATATATTTTACATCATCATATTCTTCTATCATCCCTTTCCTTCATTCATCTTACTCCTCACTTCCTCAAGTGGTTGGGGCATCATCTTTTTTTCCTCTATCTATACCTTAGCTTCTTTGAAATGATGTTACTCAACATAAATCTCATCATCTCAAAGAGGGGAAAAATGTAGACACCCAAAATTGTCCATGTCATAGCATTACCTAGTCGATACATGACCTTGTAAGACATCTTGTAATATTTTACCCTTGGTCATTACATTATCCCACTTATCCCATTTATTCCACGTAATCACCTTCCCAATTAATTAAATAAATCTCATTTATTTAATTAATTCCCCTTCACATGTCTCAAAATAATTCAAATTAAATATTTTAATTAATCACTTCACTTATTGTCACATTGCAACATGTGTCAAATGACTATAACTCTTCACATGCACAAATAATTTAAATAATTTTATTATTTAAATTATGAGGTTCCCACTCACATCCTATTTTTAGCCCCACTTATTTGTGCGTCATAGGCATCTTTTCCTCCAAAATAAATGAAAGTATCCCACTTATTTCCTCACATCCTAATTTTAGCCTCATGTCATAACCCACTTAATGTGCATCATAAGCACTAAAACAAACTTTTAATCCTAGCCATACACATCACATAATTGAATTTTAATCTTGGCCATTGAATTAAATCAGCTCTTGTCTATAAATCTAGCCTCACATAGGCCATTTACATGAATCTTCTTCTAGTATCCTCAATCTGCCAAAATTCTTCCAAATCTTCTCATCTATCTATCTATTTTTCCTCTATCATCTCCATATTATTGTTATGCTACGAAAATGAGCAATCAGTTACATATCAAATCATTCAATCCTTCAAAATCTTGCATTCTCATGCAGGTGGAGAAGAACAATGGAGATAAATCAAATGTAGCTTGGAGATCGGTTTGCTTTGCTTTCTTATTTTGATTTTCATGCTAGTTTGTGCTCTATTGTGCTTGTTAGGGTTTCATTATAATTTGTTTATGCATTTTCCCTAAGAAGATGGTTTACCCTAACTACAATTCCAATGATGAAACATAAGAATGTGAGATTTTTATGATAGTAGGTGGGTACTTTTTGCTATGTGTTTGCATAGTGCAAGATTTTGAGAATAATAGGTTTGTTGGGTTTTGTGCATTGTGCTATTGGCGAAGAGATGATTGATGAGAATAATTTTAAAATTCAACAATGAATATTATATATATGATAGGGTTGATGATTAATATTATTTATGATATTTTCAACAGAATTAATAATATAGTGTTGTTATTATATAAATGTAGGTGATATATAGTTTATATATCGATATATATATATATATATATATGTATATTTCATTTGTTGTATTTAAACTTTAGACGTATGTTCAAAGTATTTTGTGGTGCACTTAAAAGCTCTTAGGAGCTCGGTCTAGCCCCACCTTGTTAGATGCTTAATGTTGATTGGCTCCATGCTAGTCTACACCAATAAAATATTGAAGAAAAATGTAGAGTGAGATAGCAGCTGCATGTCACTTGACAAGTTTCCTTGATGGGCTAGGGGAGCTTATAAAGGGTGCTAGTGGTGCACCCAAGATCTAACAATTGAGGTAAGAGAAGCATAATCAATATGGACCGTTCCCTGCCATCTTGTCGGAGGTCTTGAAGAAATTCTGAGATGCTTGTGGGATAGCGGGAAGCTGATGCATGGCATGATCTGGAGCGTTAAATGGACTATACAACAACTGAAATATTTTACCAATTATTTTCAAGCTTCTTGAGAAAGCTAAAGATTGTGCTACTAAAGATACTTGAAGCCTTATGGTTAAAAGGTAGCTAGGATGGGCTCGAGGTGCTTATAAAGGGTGCTAGTGGTGGGTCAAATATCTAATAGTTGAGGTAAAAGACATAGAATTAATATGGACCGCGCCCCACCATCTCATGAGAGGTATTTAACCAATTCTGATATGCTTGCACAATAGCATTCAGTTGGCACGTGGCATCGGTTAGAGCCTTCAAAATTTCCCATGGTATTGCATAATTTGGAGGGTTGCAAAGTGCATAGTGGTGCTAAACCAATTAATTAGGGTTGTTAGTTTTCCGACCTAGGGAATTCTTAAACCCTATTATCATAAAACCCTCACATTCTTATGTTTCATCATTGGTGTCGTAGAATTTTTGATCGATCCTTAAGTTACCTCTTAATACTTTGTTATGATTTAATTATTTTTCTTCCTAATGATTAATGATTTTGTCTTATTAGAGTGGTTTGGACACGTGTTGTGATATCACATTATCCTTTGGTTGGCGGAGGGTTGGTTTTATCAAGTTCTGAGTTGTGTGAAACCCTGAAATGGTGACACACATCTAAATATTTGAGAAGGCTAAGTATTTTTGTCTCGTCGAGTAAAGGTCCCCCTTTTCCATAGTCAACCTTAAGTTGTTAATTTAGCATGTACTCAATTTTATCACAAGAGGTTAGGCCTTCACCGAACTATGGTGGGATCGATCTTTGGCTCCTATGAAATTGTGAGATAGAGACAAGTGTTGGCATCCTAAGGCCTCGTAGTGAGTTCTTCTATCAACGAGCATGTATATTCTTGTTGTTTCCTCACCCCGTGAGTGAGTGAAATAATGACACCTGTCCACATAATAATAAAATAGAAGTGTCAGTTTGCATAGGCAAATTCAAACTTGTGCGATGGTTGTTGATCTGGAGATCAACGGTCCACATTCGAACCTAGCAAATGTCTCTCACTGGTGGCATGTTCAAGCATGCAAAGGAAGTAATGGGAGATGGGACTCTTATTTATTGAATTCATGAGCCTGGGAATAGAATAGCTATCCAAATTCATTTTTCTGACAAGTGCTAAGGTGATCAAGCATGATGCTACATTTTTCGAATCGAACGAGGCGTTTCAAGTGCAAAAATAGGGCTTTCTGTCACAATCAACCATGTAAGTAATTTGAACTCATCTGATAATTAGAAGCATAATTCAAGGTGTAAAAGGGATCGTGAGTAGTTTAAAATGAAATAATAGTGGTTTCTAGGGGGCTAGATGCTATCAAAATTTTCTTGGACACTTCGTCTGAAAGAAAACTTGCTAAACCCTGGTAATAGTAATTAAACCCTAGCTTCTTGAATTATACGAAATGGCTGAAAAATTGTGGTATAGAGGCATCAAGATCCTCATAATCATACCTTAAGGTCATTTATGACCATTTGGGATCATTTTAATCCATTTTGGAGTGTTATAGGTTCATTGGTTAAAAATTGTAAAAGTTGTCAATGTTGCTCAAAAAGTTGTCAAGCAACTTTTGGAAAAAGTGTCAAATTGATGAAATAATAGTGGTTTCTAGGGGGCTAGATGCTATCAAAATTTTCTTGGACACTTCGTCTGAAAGAAAACTTGCTAAACCCTGGTAATAGTAATTAAACCCTAGCTTCTTGAATTATACGAAATGGCTGAAAAATTGTGGTATAGAGGCATCAAGATCCTCATAATCATACCTTAAGGTCATTTATGACCATTTGGGATCATTTTAATCCATTTTGGAGTGTTATAGGTTCATTGGTTAAAAATTGTAAAAGTTGTCAATGTTGCTCAAAAAGTTGTCAAGCAACTTTTGGAAAAAGTGTCAAATTGATGTTTTGTTAGTAAAATAATCCAAAAGTGGTTGCAAATATTATTTTTTGATTGGGGATGTACAAAGACACCCTCCAAAAATTTGAATTGGGGTTGGAAACATTGTTTTTGAAGCTTTGGTAAATAAAAACATTGATTTTTCTATGCATTTCTAATGTTCAGGCCTGTTCTGTCACGTGGTACAAAATGTACGGTCCAATTTTGATCTGAAATCAATTGGATTTTGTTTCCATGTGAATATACTTCATTTTTTTTTGTGTCATCAATTTTCATCAAGTATTTTGAAAGTTATAGCATTTTCTTTAAAAACTGCCAAAACCCTACCTAGGGTAACTAGTGAGGAGGAGAAATGGTATAACTCGACCTTCCACCATTAGGTAATTGCAAAAATTGGTGGAAAGGTTTGTACTTATGTTTTCTATCATATCTAAAATTTTCATGGGCCCACGTGGAGGTTTTCATGTGCCATGATTCACCAAAAAATCTGATATTTGCATGCATTAGATTGTGGAATAGCAGAGACAAGGAAGAATAGTTGAGTAAAGAGCCTAATCTTTCTTGTCTTTGGTAGTGGTAGAGGGATGTGTGGAGAGGTATTGAAAACATGTAAAAAATGTTTTTGGAACATTCTTGAAGATTTATACAAGTCTTGTTGTAGCTGTCCCAAGATGACTGGTTATACAGTCATAGGGAAGGTGTTGGTGTCCAAGCAAGATAGGGTCTTGGTATGAGTCTAGGCTTAAATACTTAATGGAATCACCTTTAGAATGTTGGAAAGAGGCCTCCAAGTCAGTGTTGAGGATTTCAAATATTCCATGCTGGTTTTCCTTAGTTCATTGAAGTCATCTCTCTTAGGTTGATCAATACAAGGGTTGTGAGTCCCATAAACTGTTGCAATGTTGAGTCATACATGGAAGTTGTCCCTGATCATTTAATCCTCAAGACAAGTCTACCCTTGATTTTTTCACTTCCCTAAGTAAGTTGGATCGAATCCTCTAAGGGAGTTCAATGCTAGGGTCTAGAAAGGTGCACCTAGGAGCAACAATGAAGATGGTGTAAGAATACCTTGTCATTTTGAGTTGTAAGCCTAAAGAAGGTCCTTCCTCTGCATCACTTTGTCCAATAAGTGGTGGGCACTAGAGGAGGATATAATTATCCTTTTTCCTCATTCATCAAAGAGACCGAGGGTAGGCCCAAGGTCTGGTGGTGTAATTGATAAACTTTTGGATTGAGGTACTAGGTGCAGAGACCCCATTATCCCAGAGGAGCATTATGCACTATTCAAGCATGCATACATAAAGGCCTATGTAGAATGACCAATTTGCAATATATGGAATCTAGGGTTGGGAAAATTGATGGTTCCTAATGTTTTTGTGAACTCAGATATGATTTGGCAGTTGGCCATAACATATGACCTTAACACTAGGTTTTTGCTAACCTCTCCCAGCCATAGATTGCTACCATTAGACAAAGATCAGGTGTGTAAAGTGTTCCAATTGACTTGTGGGCACTCATAGGGAGTATGAGAGGAATAGGGACAACTACAAGGTTAGACAGTTACCCTATTTCAAGCCAAAGGGGCCCAGGAAGGAGTGGCATAGGTTTGATAGGGGTGATTTGGAGCCCTTTTGCATATGATATTTTTGAGCCCTATTTCCAAAAGACATATTTATCACTGATCCAAGTATTAGGGATGGATAATAGAATTCAAATTCTTGTAAATGTCATGGTTATGGTAGTGTACATTCAAAGCAGGGATGTTAACAGGTCATATGATTTTGCAGGGTACGTTGTTGGTCAATTGCACATGTTCATGTGTTTAATTAAGAATGATCCCAGTGACCCAATAAGTTTTAAACAATATTCCCTCCTGCTACACATGATTCTATATACAAGAAAGAAAGTGTGGCCACCCCAGTTGTAGGTTAGGGACACTAGCAATGAGAACATACTATTGCTGGTCCAAGAATGGACATATTAATGGGACAAAGACTACAAGTATTCAAGTTATGCAACTTTTAAAGAATTCTTTATCAAGCCATTTAGGCAGGGGCTGGGCCTACCCACTGATTAGGGTTTTTCTCAAAAAGTAAGAATATTTTTGAGACCCCATGACCTTGCTCCAAAGAAGAAAATTGATCATAACTGGGGTGACTGGTTCTTCTACTCAAATGTGACCCTAAGAAGGGTATTTGGAACTTTAGTTGCATCCCATGTGCTCCCAAAAGATGTTTATGACAAGATGGAATTCTTCGAGATTATGTGGCAGTTGAATGCATTTGACAAGTACCACTTCAGGAAAAACAAAAAGTATTCCCTTATCCCTGCTATTGTTGCTTTCTCAAACTTTTTGGCATTGAACAGGGATGGTATGGAGCTAATTGCAAAGAAATTTCTCCCTTATAAAAGGTTGATAAGGTTAGGAGCTTTGATCCTAAATGCTACATAAACAAGGAAAGAGGAATTAACAAATTTCTAGTGTACCCCATGTACCTGACAAGATTGAAGATTTGATTAGGAATTGCTCCTTAAAGAGTATGGCCAGAAGGAGGAGAGAATTATGGGTGAAAATCCAAATAGAAAAGAATAAGAGAATGAAAGTTGGTGCATCTTTCAAGGGGTCATATCTGCGCATCAGGGATCCTATAGTCATGATGATGACTATGTTGGACAATTCCAACCAGTTGTTGGCTAAATTTAGGTGCCATCAAGAACTTCAAGTGCTTCCTCATCATCCAAAGTTTAGGTACCACAAAGTCCCCAACCAATAACCCCATTATATGCTATTGATCCAAGTGTTAGGCCTTTGGTGGATTATCATATCGATCTAGACAAGGTAGATGATGATGCATTGGTGATAAGGTAGGAGCTTCCTCCCCCCAGAATTCTCATTGAAAGACCTACTGATGAAAAGCTTACCATCAATTTTGAAATAGGGGGTGATGTCATTAATGACGCGAGGGCTAAATCTTGTTAAGAGTTTTTTTGTGACGAAGCATTCATCACTACCAAGGAATTCAAGGACCTGGTCCTCAAAAATAAAGTAGAGGAACTAAGGGAGGCCGTCACTATTGAAAACTTTACAAATAGGAACAAAAAGCTATCATAGATGAAATACAGAGGAGGGTAAAGGAGGAAATGGATGGAATGACCCCAGAGAAGGGGAGAGAATTAGTTAAGGTGTTTATTGCTCCTAGGTTGGGTTATCTCTTTAGCTATTGCATTTGATGCAATAAGAAAGCATTAGGGTGAATCTCTAATTTTTGGATCTAGGGAATAGTCAAAGGACTTGCATTTTGGGTCTGGGTATCATCTTGGCCATGAAACCTTGGTTATATGGTCAATTTTCTTGGAGACTAATAAGCCACTGGTTGTTTCCAACCTAAAAAATCTCACAAGACACCTTGTTGTTAGAAGGGTTGGTGACAAAAGTGCAATACAATCAGCTTCCTTAACAGTTAATATTACTCTTTTCATAGAAGCAACTGTTAAGAAGCTTCAAGCTGATCTAGACAGGGAAAATGCCCTAAATCAAATTCTTGAGAAAAGTTTTAATGTAGTTAGGGGATCGTTTCCCCCTCCACAATAGATTGAGTATGTGCAAGCCTCACATGATAGAAATATATTAGAGGTGGATATCAAGGAGTTGAGGGAGAAATTAAAGTAGAGCAGTGTAGAGGCGAGAGCAACAAATGAGACATCTATAAGGAAAGTGTTTGGGCTAGTAGATAACATTTTGAGTTATAGGTTGTCTAAGATCCTCTGCCAGGTGGACAAGGTATGGGACAACTATTCACAATTGAGGGATTCATTTTCTTCTCATAATCAAGCATGGATGGGATCGAAATGCATGCAGTTCAAATGGTTCAAGGGTATTGAATTGTTGAGATTGATTGCCAAAAATTCAAATTTTGACAATAGTCTAGTGTCTAAAATTTTGAGGGAGTCAGATCGGTTGGATGACATTATGAGTCATCATAATAGGTATAGAGACCTTTTCAAGAGGGAGCTTGCCACTTTTGAGGGTTTTGAGGGGTTTTATATGCCTCCAATTTTGGTAGACGAGGGGGATATGGTGGCACTTGCAAAATGGAGAGAAAAATATTCCAACCTCCTGACACCCATCTATAGTAAAATAAATAAAGAGGGTGAGGTTGATGCAAATCAATTGAATGCTAGTATTTATGCCCTCACCTGAATGGAGCTTAGTTTCATGGGCTTTCCAAGTATGGTGCAGGTTTTGATTGGAGATGAATAAAAGGCACATTTAGAGAGAGTCAATAGTTTTTTGCTACCTAGGAGTGACCCCTCAGTAGAACAAATGGAGTCGATGGAAGGATAGGTTGATGTAACTTGAGTTTCTTTTCAATCAGCTCCCAAGCACTAGGTGTGACTGCTACATGGGCTTGCCATACAAAGAATGTCAGAACTATCCTATCTACTGCTAGGAAGAATTTTGGGAGCTCTATTTCCATACATCAACTTTAATGTTGCAGTAGAATCTTAACTACTTTTCGAGCAACTATCAAAGTTTTGAACTAGTTCTTGACCATTGTAAATTTTGAATCACCTTTGGTGGTTAAATGAGGGATTTTTCTTCTTGCTTCCTCTATGATTATAAGAGGGAATTTCGGGCCTCAATCAAAGGGTTCTATGCTCAAATTTTTTTAACAATGGTGTACATCAATTTTATCATTCTCTACATTATTGTACTCATTTATGTTGAATCAACATAATCAAGGATCATTTTCTGGTCCACATTCCACTTTTTGTGTTATGAGTGTATGAATTATTTGTTTCTATTTCATAAATAGAGTAATATGTTTTCAGTTCATTTATCTAGAGTTGTGATGTTGTAGTATGAATCTTTAGGTAGTTTGGTACTATCATTCATTTATTGGTTATTTACTGTAAGTCAGTAAGGTTATGAGATGTCAAAATAATAATTATTAATCTAATGTCTTAGCTTAATATTTTTTCATATATATATGTTTTAAAATATATTATTACTATAAGATATTATTAATATAATTATATATATTAATGGTTTATATTGTATTTATTCTACTTATAATATATCAATATATATATAATTTTGAGTTTTTACATTCAATCAAAGCCCAAATAATTAGCACAATCTACTAAAAACAATTAAAAAGAATATAGATTTCTATGAAGCAATACAATTATCTTGAAAAAGAAATGGTTACAAATCTTTTGTTGTATTACAATAATGCATTTCTGTGAAGCTCTTTAATGTTTTCCTGATATACTACTAAAGCAGACAAATTCTCTTATAACAAAATAAGAGCGTTACAGATGTAGATTGGATAAATTTATGGCATTCAATTGTTGTCCATTTCATCATTATTGTCTCTCCTTTCATGTCTCTTCTTATTTAATCCCAAATTCAAAGAATGAGTTAAATGCTTAAATAATAATAAAAAGATTTGTCTGAAGCAATATAAAGTCCAAGTTGTAGAGGAAGAGTTTTCTCAAACTTTGACATTTTCCTTGCCCAATCCATCCAAATTATTGATGATTAGACACAACAGTCAATTAGATTAGTTATAACATCTGATTCAGAATTAACAAAGAACTATATAAGATATATTCTATCTAAATGTATTCTATTTATATAAGACATATTTTATTAAATACATATAATGTATTATACTATATATAATAATATATAATATATATTTTATTATTAAATATTAAAATTAAATAATATAATATTGTGTATTATATTAACATTTTTCTATATTTCTATAAATATGCATTGTGATAGAATAATAATATAACACAGTATGCTATACTATGTATTCTATTGTAATATATTTTTATGATATACATTTGTAGACATATAAAATTGACCTAACACCTATCATAAACCCTAAATAACATTTCACATTATCGGTATCATTATCATCAAAAACCTCTACATTTCACATAAATTACATCAAAAACCCTAAATTCCCCTATTAATTGAATAATACAATAATATTTAATTAATTCACTTTTGTTACTCATAAACATGACCCTTCCTTTTTTTAACTATCTCACCTTATGTGCCTTAGTCATTTATTCAAATTCATGTTCAAGCGGTGTTTTTTGTACGTCTCAAACTCGAGCGGGATTTTTATTAGTTTTTCTAACTACCTGATTTACTGCCTATATTGTTATTTCTTTGGCTAGGCGGTGTTTTATGACACTATCCTAACCCGCGTGATGAGTTGTCATCTGTTAGGGGTCATCCGTTAGCTTATGTTACAAGTTATGTTATGGGAGACATTCCTCAAAGTCTTTGAAACCTAAACGGTGTTTTATGAAGTTCAATGAACAACCTGTTTTCCCGCCTGGAAGCACTTTAAGTTAGTTAATGAAGAGTAGTGAGTATTGATTTACAAAATCAATGCATTACATGAAGAAAGTCAGATTTAATCTGGCAAAGAAAATGAACAAATCCATGCATGCAGTAACATAGAGATAACAAAAGATATTATATATATATATATATGTGTGTGTGTGTATACATTGCATTGGCACACAAAATTGGGTGATTCGATTACCCAGTAGATATCGATAATAAAAGCAAAAAGATAGATATTCTTGTTTAGACACACAAAGCAAACATCAAGATTTGGATGCCCTCAATCACAGTATGGAGGCGTTCAAGCTGAGCAGGGGATAGCAGGTTATCATGTGATTGTAGGAATTGGGCAAAGAGCCCCATATCATTCCTCACAATTCCCGCTCAAAGAAGAGTAACTGCTTCCTCCACGGTCTCATTCTGAAGAGCCGACACTATACAAATGACATCGCCTACCAGTCCACTTTGAGGATAGTGAATGATCCCAATGATAGCTACATTGACACAATGATGAAATTCATGCCTCACCAGACATTTTAATGCCCTCACACCACAGTCACGGTGACTAGAGGTCCTAATGACCGTGTACACAAAACGCTCTAACATGGTGGTGTTCTATACATGCACCTGACTTAGAAATGATTCACCCAATATGTTGCAAACCACTTCTTCTTCCACCTCACTTTGTATCACAAAGACATCCTTCAGTTGATCGGACAAGTGCCTGAACAACGGACTACATTCAATCTCCTCCAAAACAATGAAATTATTTTGAGAATCACCATCGCTCTGAGTGCTTGCCATGTTGCATGCTTTTGAATGATGAAGAGTGGTGATGCTTGTTGAATTTGTAGAAGGATGGTCAGACATTAGCACTTTCTCTTAGATTTGGTGGGATGATAGCTTGGTTCAAATTAATGGTTGATTTGAAACCAACATTAAATCATATCTTTAGTTGGCAGTATACACATGCTACCTTACGGTGTTCTCCAAATGCTTCATTAATTATTCATTTGTGCAAAGGTCATTCAGCAGCCGCTGGTGTAAATAAGATTAGTTTTCTTGCCCGATGTCCTTTCATTTCCTAGATTAATTATTTCAATTGATCTTTAGTAGTCTCTGAAAAGACAATGGAAGACAAGAATACGCCAGATTTAGTAACGGTTTTAGCATTGGTTTGAGGGAATGCTTTAGCTATATATATGATTAAGCCGAAGGAGAAGGGGTCTTTTCTCTCTCTCGAAAAAGGAAATTGGTTGTACTTTCAAGGATGAATTTGACATTAATTCATATTGTGAAGATTTGTAATCCTTGAATTATGAATTGAATGAGATGCTTAGCGTACTGATCTTTGTATCATGTGTGTTAGAGTTCTATCATCTTTGTGAGATGCACTTGATGGCGTCCATTTCTTACAGTATGAACTCATCAGTTATGTTATATCAGTCATTGGTTTTTCAATATTTGTATTGACTAATTATGGCTTCCTAATTTTACATCTGTGTTAGTATCATATTTATGAACTAACGTTTGAACCTTACTGCTTTCTGGTTAAAGGAACACCCTTGTTTTATTTTCAGTATTTTCTAATTCATTGAAGATCATAAGAGGGATTTGTACCTCCAAAATTCAGAGGAAAGTTGCAAATGTAATTGTGACATTTCCAAAGCTGTTAGTGATCATTCCAGTGCCTTAGGGTAATCTAGAGTCAAAATCATTGATTTGTTTCAAGTGACCATTTCATTCGCTAACAGATTTTTGGCAACTCCGTCGGGGATATCGAATTGATTGAAAGTATCTAATAACATCTTTCGAGTCATGCAAAAATATGGTACTTCCTCATAATGATGTGTTTCTTGTTTTGAAACTAGATTTAGATTAGGTAGGAGCATAACAAGAAGAAACCATTTCACAATTAAATATGCCCACCTAGAGATATCGGAGGAACACAACATATTATACGTGAGTGAATCTTTCCTTGGAAGAAGAGGAAGAGTTGGACCAACATCCATCTACACTTGTAGTAGAACATCCTCTGAGGTTGGTATTCGTGTACTACAACAATCATCCATGTCATCGTAATCGTTAGCCTAATCAACCATTTCATCATCCACTGGGCCCGCCCTTCCTCACCTTGGGAATCCACCTCTGGCTCATCCACCACCCAGAAATTAACTAAATAATTTTCTTTCATGCTCTTTTTACTCCCTTGTGATTTGGTGACTCTAATCATCCATGGCCTCAAATATTTGGTGTAATCACGTTGGCCCTTTTGCCTTGTCACAATATCATGACTTATCCAATGGTTCCCAAAAATAGTTCCCTAAATTTTTTGGTCAAAATGAACAAGACCCTGAAGAACACATCCTAGCTATGATTGCAGTAAGTGGAATTCTGGGAATTCAAGAGGAGGATGTTTTTGTGAGGATCTTTATTGACAACTTAATTGAGAAGGCAATAGAATGGTATAGGGGACTTGAAAAAGGAAGCATCATGGGATGGAATATTCTTAAAACAAATTTTCTCCAACGCTATAAAATCCAAGTTAATATTGCCGCCACCCTATGAATTTTTTTTTAGATCATGAAGGATAAGGCAGAGAAAATGATGGATTTTGTATACCATTTCAATTTGTTGCTTCAATGAATTCTTGTTCCAAAAAAACACAGTGAGGAGATCTAGTTTTACATATTTATTTATGCTTTGGATCCTGATATTCAATTAATCCTCAAAAGAGATAAAATTCAACGAATTGAAAGAGCTCAATTAGAAGCAATAAGTGTTGAGGATGATTTTATAGTTGTGGGAAAATGGAAACCAAGTAATAGTGTGAAGCTTGAGATCAGCTGCAAGCCTTCTCCTAGATTCCTGATCAAATGCCATGAAGAGGTAAAGCCTCCTTGTCCGACCGTTGAAGATATTAATTTGATGGTTTTTGGCCACATGCAATAGTTTAATGGAGGGCAAGGTCCCAATATTGCAATGATTAGACCTTCAATTTATATACCTCGTTTGAGGATGAGAGTGAGCTTAGTTCATATAGTGATGATGAAGATGATACACCACAAAAGAGAATGCCATTGGCAGTCCCTTTCACTCCAAGAATGAATCTTTCTCTTCTGAGGCCAATTTCAAGGAGTCAGTGTCAAATCCCATTTTTGTCCTTGAATATGAAGCTTTCTCTTTCAAAGAAGTGGTGGATGAGACAACGTGCTTTCGTATGGAGGAAAATAGAGGTCTCACATGTGGTACTTCTCAGGAAAATATGGAGTGGTTAATCAATTCCAATCCTCTTTATTTTTGATGAATTTGTAGTGTATGATAATCCTCTCTTTAAGGATTTTGTTGCTAACCTATCTATGTTTGAATCATAATTGGGTTCTTCAATGATAGATGATGGTTATAGCCAAGAGAATGTTCAAGAAATCATTAATCCCTCGTCAAAGGAAGAGAATGATGATATGCCAAGTTTTTCCTCCTCCCTAGAATTGGATACATTTGGTTTGACGAGTTTTAAGAAACAATTGATAAGGGAGGGTCTGGTGTCACCTAAATGGTAGCAGAAAGAAGTTTTCAATGAAAAATGGATTTTTGGAGGATTGTTTGAAAGTGGTTGTGCCTTCTTCTGTATCAATGTTGGGGTATTTATGTCTTGATTTTATTTGGAGGTTTTTTAGAAAAGTGGGTCTTTTCAGGAGGGGGTTATTCTTCTCTCAGCCAGTGAATGGGTTCGTATGATTGCTTTACCTTTCCTTCCCATCTCCGATAAGTTGGTCCTGCCTTGTAAATAGTTGCAATTTTGGAGTGTTTGTTATTGGCTTGTTGTTTTTCTCCCTTCTCATCTTGACTTTGTGCCCAATGGATAAAGACTGGTCATATATATACACTAGGTTCTCTACATCCTTTGTACTAGTCCTTATCCCCAATCAGAGCCATTGTTACTCATAAACATGACTATTCCTATTTTTTAACTATGTTGCCTTATGTACCTTAGTCATTTATTCAAATTCATGTTCAGGTGGTGTTTTGTTGTACATCTTGAAATCGGGTGGGGTTTTTATTAGTTTTTCTAACCACCCGATTTACCACCTGTATTGTTATTTCTTTGGCTAGGCAATGTTTTATGACACTATCCTAACCCGCATGATGAGTTTTCATTTGTTAGGGGTCATTCGTTAGCTTATATTACAAGTTATATTATGGGTGACATTCCTCAAAGTCTTTGAAACCTAATCGATGTTTTATCAAGTTCAATGAATAACCCATTTTCCCACCTAGAAGCGCTTTCAGTTTGTTAGTGAAGAGCAGTGAGTATTGATTTATAAAATCAGTGCATTACATGAAGAAATTCAAATTTAATTTGAACAAGAAAATGAACAAAGCCATGCATATAGTAACATAGAGATATCAAAAGATATTATATATATGTGTGTGTGTGTATACATCACATTGGCACTACAAAATTAGGTGATTTGATTACCCAGTAGATATCGACAATAAAAGAAAAAAGATAGATATTCTTGTTCAAACACACAAAGCAAACATCAGGAATCAGATGCCCTCAATCATATTCTAGAGGCTTTCAACTTGACTAGGGGAGAGCAGGTTATCATGTGATTGTAAGAATTGGGTAAAGTTCCCCATATCATTCCTCATAATTCCTGCTTGAAGAAGAGAAACCACTTCCTCCACGGTCTCGTTCTGAAGAGTTGACGCTATAAAAATGGCATCGCCTACTAGTTCACTCTGAGTATAGTGACTAATCCCAATGATAGCTACATTGACACAATGATGAAATTCAGGCCTCACCAAACATTCTAATGCTCTCACACCCCATTCGTGGCGACCAAAGGTCCTGATGACCGTGTACACAAAATGCTCTAACATGGTGGTGTTGTGTACATGCACCTAGCTTAGAAACGCTTCACCAAGTATGCTATGATGCACTTCTTCTTCCACCTCACTATGTATCACAAAGAATTCCTTTAGTTGATCCAATAGGTTCCTAAACAATGGATTGCATTCAATTTCCTCCAAAACGATGAAATCATTTGCAGAATCACCATTGCTCTGAGTGCTCTCCATGTTGGATGCTTCTGAATGATGAAGAGTGGTGATGCTAGTTGAATTTATAGAAGGTTGGTCAGACATTGGTGCTTTCTCTTAGATTTGGTTGGATAATAGCTTGGTTCAAATTAATGGTTGATTTGGAACCAACTTTAAATCATATCTTTAGATGGCAATATACACGTGCTACCTTATGGTGTTCTCCAAATGCTTCATTAATTATTTGTTTGTGTGAAGGTCATTCATCAGCTGTTGGTGTAAATAAGATCAATTTTCTTGCCCGATGCCCTTTTATTTCCCAGATTAATTATTTTGATTGATCTTTAGTAGTCTCTGAAATGACAATGGAAGACAAGAAGATGCCAGATTTAGTAATGATTTTAGCATTGGTTTGAGGGAATGCTTTAGCTATATATATGATTAACCAAAAGGAGAAGGGGTATTTTCTCTCTCAGAAAAGTCACTTAGTTGTACTTCGAGGATGAATTTGATATTAATTCATATTGTGAAGATTTGTAATCCTTTAATTATAAAATGAATGAGATGCTTAGCATACTGATCTTTGTATTGTGTGTGTTAGAGTTCTATCTTCTTTATGAGATGCACTTGATGACATACATTTCTTACAGTATGAACTCATCAGTCATGTTATATCAGTCATAGTTTTTTCAGTATTTGCATTGACTAATTATGGCTTCCTACTTTTACATCCACGTTAGTATCATATTTATGAGCTGACATTTGAACCTTACTACTTTCTGGTTAAAGGAACACCCTTGTTTTATTTTCACTCTTTTCTAATTCATTGAAGATCATAAGATGGAGCTGTATCTCCAAAATTTAGAGGAAAGTTGCAAATGCAATTGTGACATTTCTAGAGTTGTTAGCAATCATTTTAGTTCCTTAGGGTAATCTAGAGTAAAAATTATCGATTTGTTTCAAGTGACCATTTCATTAGCTAACAGATTTTTGGCAACTCTACTGGGGATATCAAATTGATTGAAAATATCTGATAACATTTGTTGCATCATGCGGCAAGATGACACTTCCTCATAATGATGTGTTTCCTATTTTGTGGCCAGATTTAGATTGGGTAGGAGTAGAACAAGAAGACATCATTTCACAATTAAATACACTCTCCTGGAGATATAGGAGGAACTCAACAAATTATATTCAAGCGAATCTTGCCTTCAAAGAAGAGGAAGAGTTGGACCAGTGCCCATTTGCACCTGTAGTAGAATGTCCTCCAAGTTGGTATTCATGTACTATGACAATCCTCCCCATCATCCTGATCGTCAACCTAATTAGCCATTTCATCTTCCATTGGGCCTACCCCTTACTCAACCTGGGAATCCACCTCCGGCTCGTCCACCACCCAAATATCAACTTAGTAATTTTATTTCCTGTTCTTTTTACTCCCTTGTGAGTTGGTGACTCTGATCATCCATGGCCTTGAATCTTTGGTGTAATCACATTGGCCCTCTTGCCTTGTCATAATATCATGACTTACCCAATGGTTCCTAAATTTTTTTGGTCAAAATGAACAAGACCCTGAAGAACACATCTTGGCTATGACTGTAGTAAGTAGAATTTTGGGAATTCAAGAGGAGGATTTTTTTGTGAGGATCTTTATTGACAGCTTAATTGAGAAGGGAACAGAATGGTACAGGGGACTTGAAAAAGGAAGCATCATGGGTTGGAATACTCTTAAAACAAATTTTCTCCAATGCTATAAAATCCCAATTAATATCGCCACCACCATGCGACTTTTTTTTTCAGATCATTTTCAAAGGATAAGGCAGAGACAATGAGGGATTTTGTATATTGTTTTGATCGGTTGCTTCAATCAATTCTTGTTCTAGAAAAACCTAGTGAGGAGATCTAGTTTCACATATTTATTTCTGCTCTGGATCCTGATATTCAATTGATCCTCAAGGAATTGAAAGAGCTCAATTAGAAGCAATAAGTGTTGAGGATGATTTTATAGTTGTGGGAAAATGGAAACTAGGTAATAGTGTGAAGCCTGAGGTCAGTTGCAAGCCGTCTCCTGGATTCCTGATCAAATGCCATGAAGAGTTAAATTCTCCCTGCTTGATCACTAAAGATATTAATCTGATGGTTTTTGGCCACAGGCAACAGTTTAATGAAGGGAACGACCAATATTGCAATGATCAGACCTTTAATTTCTATACCTTGCTTGAGGATGAGAGCGAGCTTAGTTCATCTAGTGATGATGAAGATAATACGCCACATAAGAGAATGCCAATCGACACTCCCTTTCACTCCAAGAATGAATCTTTCTCTTCTGAGGCCGATTTCAAGGAGTCGGTTTCAAATCCCCTTTTTATCCCTGAATACAAAGCTTTCACCTTTGAAGAAGTGGTGGATGAGACAACATGCTTTTGTTTGGAGGAAAATGGAGGTCTCACATGTGGTACTTCTCAAGAAAATATGGAGTGGTCAATCAATGCCAATCTTCTATTTATTTTTGATGAGTTTGCAGTGTATGATAATCCTCTCTTTAAGGATTTTGTTGCTGACCTATCTATGTCTGAAGCAGAATTGGGTTCTTCAATGATAGAGGATGGTTATAGCCAAGAGAACATCCAAGAAATCATTAATCCCTTGTCAAAGGAAGAGAATGATGATATGCCAAGTTTTTCCTCCTCCTTAGAATTGGATACATTTGGTTTGACGAGTTTTAAAAAACAATTGATAAGGGAGGGTCCGGTGGCAATTGAATGGCAGCAGAAAGAAGTTTTTGATGAAAATTGGATTTTTGGAGGATTGTTTGTCAATGGTTGTGCCTTCTTCTATATCAATGTTGGGGCATTTATATGTCTTGATTTGCCTCGAAGGATTTTTAGAAAAGTGGGTCTTTTTAGGAGTGAGTTATTCTTCTCTTAGCCAGTAAACAGGTTTGTATGATTGCTTTACCTTTCCTTCCCATCTCTGGCAGGTTGGTCCTGCCTTGTTAATAGTTGCAATTTTGGTGTGTTCATTTTTGGCTTGTTGTTTGTGTTCCTTCTCATCCTGATTTTGTGCCCAATGGATAAAGATTGGTCATATATATACATTGGGTTCTCTGTATCCTTTACAGTCCTTGTCCCCAATCAGAGCCACTGTTATTCATAAACATGATCCTTCCTTTTTCTTAACTATCTCACCTTATGTGCCTTAGTCATTTATTCAAATTCATGTTTAGGCGGTGTTTTTTTGTATGTCTTGAACTCAAGTGGGGTTTTTATTAGTTTTTCTAACCACCTAATTTACTGCCTGTATTGTTATTTCTTTGGCTAGGTGGTGTTTTATGACACTATCCTAACCCACGTGATGAGTTGTCATTTGTTAGGGGTCATCCATTAGCTTATGTTACAAGTTATGTTATGGGAAGCATTCCTCAATGTCTTTGAAACCTAAGCAGTGTTTTATCAAGTTCAATGAACAACCCATTTTCTTGCCTGGAAGCACTTTTAGTTAGTTAATGAAGAGCAATGAATATTGATTTACAAAATCAATGCATTACATGAAGAAAGTCATATTTAATTTGAACAAGAAAATGGACAAAGCCATGCATACAGTAACATAGAGATAGAAAAAGATATTTTATTTATATATGTGTGTATACATCACATTGGCACTACAAAATTGGGTGATTCAATTACCCAGTAGATATCGATAACAAAAGGGAAAAGATAGATATTCTTGTTTAGACACACAAAGAAAACATCAAGACTTGGATGCCCTCAATCACAGTCTAGAGGCATTCAAGCTAAGTAGAGGATAGCAGGTTATCATGTGATTGTAGGAATTGGGAAAAGAGCCCCATATCATTCCTCATAATTCTCACTCGAAGAAGAGAAACTGCTTCCTCCATGGTCTCATTCTGAAGAGCTGACGCTATACAAATGGCCTCACCTACCAGTTCACTCTGAGGATAGTGACTGAGCCCAACAATAGCTACATTGACACGATGATGAAATTCAGGCCTCATTAGACATTCTAATGCTCTCACACCCCAGTCGTAGTGACCAGAGGTCCTGATGACCATGTACACAAAACACTCTAACATGGTGGTGTTGTGTACATGCATCTGGATCAGAAACGCTTCACCTAGTTTGCTGTGAAGCAATTCTTCTTCCACCTCACTCTGTATCACAAATAATTCCTTTAGTTGATCTGACAGGTGCCTGAACAACAGACTACATTCAATCTCCTCCAAAATGATGAAATCATTTGCAGAATCGCCATTGCTCTGAGTGCTTTCCACGTTGGATGCTTCTGAATGATGAAGAGTGGTGACGTTGGTTGAATTTATAGAAGGTTGGTTAAACATTGGTGCTTTCTCTTAGATTTGGTGGGATGATAGCTTGGTTTGAATTAATGGTTGATTTGAAACCAACATTAAATCATATCTTTAGCTGCCAGTATACACATACTACCTTATGGTGTTCTCCAAATGCTTGATTAATTATTCATTTGTGTGAAGGTCATTCAGTGGCCGTTGGTGTAGATAAGATCAATTTTCTTTCCTAATGCCCTTTCATTTCCCAGATTAATTATTTCAATTAATCTTTAGTAGTCTTTGAAATGACAATGGAAGACAAGAAGACACCAAATTTAGTAATGGTTTTAGCATTGTTTTGAGGGAATGCTTTAGCTATATTTATGATTAAGCTAAAGGAGAAGGGGTCTTTTCTCACTCTCAGAAAAGGAACTTGGTTGTACTTTCAAGGAGGAATTCATTATTAATTCATACTATGAAGATTTGTAATCCTTGAATTATGAATTGAATGAGATGCTTAGCGTACTAATCTTTGTATCATGTGTGTTAGAGTTCTATATTCTTTGTGAGATGTGCTTGATGGCATCCATTTCTTACAATATGAACTCATTAGTCATGTTCTATCAGTCAGGTTTTTCAATCTTTGAATTGACTAATTTTGACTTCCTAATTTTACATCCACATTAGTATCATATTTATAAACTGATGTTTGAACCTTACTGCTTTCTGGTTAAAGGAACACCCTTGTTTTATTTTCAGTCTTTTCTAATTCATTGAAGATCATAAGAGGGATTTGCACCTCCAAAATTTAGAGAAAAGTCACAAATGCAATTGGGACATTTCTAGAGCTATTAGCGATTGTTTCAGTGCCTAGGGTAATCTAGAGTCAAAATCATTGATTTGTTTCAAGTGACCATTTCATTCGCTAACAAATTTTTCATCATTTTTTACTAATTAAATAAATTCCATTTATTTAATAAAGTCTTGAAACCCTATTTCTGCTATTAATTGAATAATACGGCATTATTTAATTAATTCATGTTTTATCATTTCGACCAATTAAATAAATTAAATTTATTTAATAAAGTCCCAATCTAATGTTATTTCATCCCGATTAGTTAAATAAAACCAATTATTTAATCATGTCGCTAAATCACTTTATTCCCCTAAGTTGAGTGAATTATTAAATCATAATAATTTAATTAACTCACTTTCCCTCCAAATTTGAATAAACTTTTCAAAACATTATCAAAAATCAAATCAAATTAATGCAACTCTATTTGAAAAATTTAAACTTGATTTGCACATTCAACTCCAAAATGAATGAATGAATTAAATCAATTAATTAATCATTCTCAGCCACTTTCCTGATTTAGCAAATTACAATCCCCTGATTTCTTAATCTATTCCTAACTGATCAATCTAATTCCTGACTAATCAATCTAATTCCTAACTAATCAATATATTCCTCAATCCCACAGATTATTCAATCTATTTCTTCAATCACACAAATTGTGTAATCTATTTTGCATAGATCATTCATGTCTAAATCCTCTCAACAACCTTCAACTGTCAATATTGATTCAACATTGTTTCATCTTGATCATCCATTTCAAATCACAATTTCTATATAACAAACCTCTTTCCTCAAAAAAAGGATCAAAGAATCAACATCATTTGCACAACAAAGTATTGTCGATATTCTGAATCACCATTAACACAACTTCAACATATCTTCAAACAACCAACACACGCATCACATCAAAGCTTCTCGCACACAACAATGGAGGCTTCACAGTGATATGAACAACCTGACATCTTGTGAACATGCTCAAACACAAGATGGTAACCTTTCTTTTGTTTTGAATTCAATTTGGTAATCATAGGATTTCATTATTATTTTTCAATAGCTTAGGAAGTCATTTTGTGAGTGAAGGAATATATCTAGATTAGTGTTTTTTAGTTAGATTAGATCTCTATTCCATTGCATTTGTCTTATTTACGCTTCATTATTTTCCCCCTCACACATTCTAGCATGCCTGGTGGGACCTTGGTCCCCAACACTAACAATTTCATGAGCAAATTTTGAAGTTACAAGTCCCGAAGGCACTCTGGAAAAATCTTCACGCACAGGTTTTTGGAAGCTGTTGCATTGAATTTCATGAAACTGGCGCACTTGATTCTGAAACTGGAACCTTTGAATTTTTCCAGCGCCTTTGTCTGTTGACATAGGGAACACTTTCATTTTCCCAATGGTTTTTCTCTCTGACAAAGGGTGCACTTGCTGATTTTTCTGCGCTTTTTCTCTAACAAAGCTATGTATGAGATTTGCAAGTTTGATTTGATTTTTTAATGCTAACATATGCTTGTTGGGAATATGTGATAGGTATTACCGGTTATGTATGCAGGATCAAGAAACTACTAACACTTTTTCTGTAGGGGAGACAAACAGTCAAAGGAATCACGAATTTCACAACTTCTTTCTTTAAATTAGGAATTTTTATTTAGTGCATAAAAAGGACAACACAAATGAACACTTCATTTTTGGTGCTCTAAAATTAAACCATTTCAAAGATTTCTAAGTTATGAATTTTTATTTGGTGCATAAAAAGAACAACACAAATGAACACTTCATTTTTGGTGCTTCTAAAAATGAGCCATTTCAAAGCTTTCTAAGTTAGGAATTTTTATTTGGTACATAAAAAGAACAACACAAATGAACACTTCATTTTTGGTGCTTCTAAAAATGAACCATTTCAAAGCTTTCTAAGTTAGGAATTTTCATTTAGTGCATAAAAAGAACAACACAAATGAACACTTAATTTTTGGTACTAAAAATGAACCATTTCAAATATTTATAAGTTAGGAATTTTTATTTGGTGCATAAAAAAACAACACAAAAACACAATTCAATTGGTGCTCTAAATTTTTTTTAAGCTTTCAAACTAAACACTTGGAATGTTTGATTTATGTTTAAGTGATCAAAATGATTTCCTTTTGTGTATACATGGTTGCATTTGTTTTTGTTGACCAAGTAAGACCAGGATCAATTTAGAAACACTCAAAATTTGGGCTTAAAAATGAACAAATCATTCGTTTGTTTTGCACCTTTGTTATGATATTGACTGATATCCAGAACACTTCCATTGTATGCTTGTGAAAAGAACCATTGTTATGCTTTTCACACATTATTTTGGGGATAGCACTGCTCGAGTTGCTTAAAAAGAATCAAACTGCTATGAATTTTACTTTGTGCATTTAGTGTTTGGAAAGCTATGTGTTTTTCTTCTCCCCTCACACCTTTTGGCGATCTTGGGTGACCAGAAACATCTTGATCTTTGCACTTTTATTTTCAAAGCATATCTTTAGAGGGCTTGCCTATTGAGACACATCCCGCACTGGAGAACTCATAGGCGACCCAAGTAGTACTCTCATTTTGGACCGCTATATCAGTAATTGTGGGTGTGAGAAAAGTTCTCACCTATCAGGTGATGCTATTTTATACTGACGTATGTCTCCCCCAATATCTGTGTGATACGTTAAATCCCAAAAGGGCTATGAGGCCTCTTAATTGAGAAAAATGCCACATGTATAGACATCAAAAAATAATATCCCAAAATAGTCATTAAAAACCCTTGTTTAGTAGTGGCCATCTAATTCCAAATCCAAAGCGTATTTTAAAGTAGTGCATTGGAATAGCACTATTTCAAGAAGATACTTACCATGTTCAATTTTTTGTTGAGGCAATAAAGCAAATAGGGAAGGGACTCTTTTGCTTGGCATGTCAAGACAGTACATTTCCTTGACATAGTCTATTTATCCAGTCCATCTTCATGGATTAATCATCTCTTAGGGGATGATTGGTAGGCCTACTGAGAAATATGTACCCATTTGAGCTAAGGTTGTAAATGCTCGTGAGTTAGTCTAAAAATAGTGTGTGGTTCCAAAAACAACTCAAACAAACATCAACATATTGGTCAAATCTAAAACACTTTAAGGTTAGTGTGAATACTTTGAAAAGAGCCCTATGTTTTCACTCCCTAAAACATATCCTAAAAAAATATCTTTGAAAGGTTTCTAGACATTTAGGCTTAGATTTCAAGTCACACCAAATCTAAAGTCAACATTGGAAAATTATAGCCTTTACTAGTATCTTAATTTTCACTTGGTGGAAAGAAACATACCTTAAAAATTTATAGACATTTAGAGCCAAAATGAGTGTTTGTTATAAAAAGATCCATGTCATCCCATACTTTTTCAGTGGTATCACTTGTCATATCTCAAAACCAAAGCACTTGAAGAAAACAAAATCACCCAAAACTATGAATTACCAATGTTGTTGCCAAAACACTGAAACTAGAAAACCAATTTACACAAAGGTCACTTCTTTTGCTACTGTTTCTAGCGCACTTGATCCAAAATTGGGTGCACTTTCCAGAAAAAGTCTACTTTTGCTCTCTATCCCAAAAACTTCACTGATGAAAATCAGTTGCATTTGACAGAATCTGCACACTTGATGCAAAACCAACACACTTGCTCTTTCAGCTCGCACTTGCTTCTCAGAAACCAACACACTTGCCCAAAATCTTCTCTTAATTACCAAAGAAAACTCACCTTTTATTGATTAATCACCACATTTGATAGAAACATACAAAGGCCGCACTTGACATTTCAACTCGCACTTGCTTCTCAGAAACCAACACACTTGACAAATTTTAGGCTGCAGTTGATAAATCTAGTCGCTTTTGCTCACAGTCTATCACTTTTTCTCAAAACACATCGCTTCTACTATATCCTATTGACAATTATAAAAATGAATCAAAGATTCTTATAGTATCCTTGTTAGAATGAAATAATCAGAAACCCAAATAAGTCATATAGTCCATCCATTCTCAACATTCCATCCTACTTTTGGAAATCATAATTAAAACAAACAAACCTGGATTATTCCCTCGCTCACACTTCTATGATATCAACAGTTACTTGAACCTCATGGCTAGTTCAAGTAATATTTTTCACAATATATCCTCTAGAAGAAGAAGCGAGATATCAATCCAAGCCTTTCAATATTTTGACTTCCAAGAATAATGCCACCTCCAAATAACACTCAAACCTTAGGGTCTTGAGCTTCATAACATACCATATCAAAAACATCAACACTTTCACCATTTGACCATTTGGAAACCATTTGTTCCAGCTCAACAATCAAACCTTACAACACCAATCCTACAACTGAGTCTCACACACATTGAAGGTGAACAAATTGATATCAATAGCAGTTTAAGGACCTTCATATTTTAGAAGAACGAAACACCCAACCAGTGGAGAAACACAACAAACATCATAGATAAAGAGGAAGAGAAAGAAGACCTATTAGTCGGGAGACCCATGTTACCACCGCTTGCATGGAAATAGGTGTCCATCCTTCATGATCTCTAGCAAGAGAAAAATATTTAAACAAAAATCCATATTCTAATTGTCAAAAATCAAACAACCACATGTTCACAACATAGAAAAAAATGGAAGCAGATAAAATTAGTTCTAGTACACCCCTAGAAAAAACCACAAAATGATGGAAGTGACCCATAAGGATATAAACCAAGTGACCTTACAATAGGGTATTGAGCATCAAAATGTCCTAAACACAGAACCATAACATCCCCAAAACATGTCAACATCAATCTATCGCCCAAATCACTCTTATCAAAGGTCACAACATCAATTAGGACAAATAAGTCTACAACAACAAATTGAGCTAAATGCACTTGCAAAAGAAGTTGAAAAAAATTATCAACATCACTTTGGACACCCTCCAAAAAGTGGGTCACAATATCGACAACATCATGACACTCATCAAAATAGTGATTCATATCAACAACAAAGTCTATTTCCACAACATCAAGTGAATCAACAACATCAATTTCTAGAACAAAATCCACAACACTAAGGTGTACCTCAAATGCAATATCAAGGTGTACCTCAAATGCAATATCAAGATGTACCTCAATTGCAGTATCAAGGAGTTCCACAACACCAAGATGTGCCTCAAACGCAATCAAGGAGTTCTGCAACATCAAGGCACACCTCAAACTCAAGATCAAAGGATCACTCAAGTTCAATATCAAGGTGCATTCCACCCTCAAGGTACCTACAACACACAAAAGGGACTTAACCCTCCTTATACACAACATGGTTATCAAGGGTCCATGCCTTCACCACAACCAACCATACAATCAAACCATACTACTAAACGTGAGTGCACTCCTTTAGGGGAGCTAATTGAGGGTGTATTAAACCAATTAGTCAATGCCAAACTTATCACACTTCCAAAATAGCCATGAAGTGGTGAACCTAGCATCAAAATCCCATGGTACAATGACAAGATCTATTGTAAATACCATGGAATAAAAGGTCATGATGCATCAAAATGTGTTACACTCAAAAATATCATCCAAGACCTTATTGATCAAGGAGAAATAGCTATTAAAGATGACATTCAAGGTCCATCTACCAATGAAATCATTGACAATATATCAAACTCAAATGTTGAAAACAATGATCAAGAGCTATCTATCACTTATCACATTGACAATGTATCTACATCATCTAGTGAACAAGAGGACATACATCACAAATTTAATCCCAAGCATGATCAAAATCAATCACCAAAGTCTAACAATGATCCAGTCCAAGATATATTGATATCATCCAACCTCATGACAATATAGATTGATGATCAAGAGATTCTTAAACTCACACTTCTACCCAATGCAAAAAACCAAGCTAGGACCTATCACCCATATGTCCACATTTTGAGGAAATCCAGGGATCCTTTACAAGCAATCCTTTTTTGAAATTGATCCATGTCAAGAGAACAAACCAAAGCATATTGAAGATAATACCACACAAAGTCAAGATCAAGAATCCCTATCATCAAAATACTACAATGACTTGGAAGATATCTTCCAAGACATCCAAGGTTTGCCAAAAGAAGAACAAATCCATATACCAAGCACACATATATCTACCTGTTGGCCTCCTCTAATGGTTCAATAACTAATCCCTTAGAGCTATGACTTATAGATTAGACATTTTCACTAAGTAGCTTTCTTACTCATCATGAAGGTGCATTTCATTGTCAACCCAGGGACGTAAACTTGAAATGGGCTAGCACTGTATGTGCACTAGGACTACACTATAGTCATCCATAAACTAGAAAATAAATAGTACTGAAAATAAAATGCTGGAAATAAATTAACATAAGCACTGGAAATGAATCAACAACTACTCTAAGCATCAACAACTGGATTGGAAATGGATGATATAAATAGAAATCTCAACAAACAGACATGAAACTACTCTATATGCCTTGGCTGCAGGAACAGTCACAGAACAAAATTCCAGTGGTTGCAGGAACAGACAACTACTGAAACCGAAACTAATTACGAAATAGAAAAATAACTTTTAAACTAAATGGGTGGAATTCTCACCAAGTGGGGCCCCTTGAGTGAGTCTTCCTTAAGCTAACTCAGATGCAACAAATCAAAATATCATTTTATTCCTTGAAAACATGATTACAACATATTAGCAATATGACTGTATTACTTAAACTGGAAATTCAAGTACAATCTCAGAACATCCAACCTTATGAAAAGGGGAATCTGACCATTATTTATAGAGGGAAAAACTTCTAATTAACCCTAACTACCTAGGCAGTCAACTCCAACAAAATAGGAGGATGCCATTTATTGAAAGCATAGAAAAGAGAGGGAGGGATTTATGCATGCGCCAAATTTGGTCAAAGCAAACTTCTCCCAACGAGTAACAAGCATGGTCATTTAGAAGGTAGTTACAATCTTCCATTCGAACTAGGAATTTCCCTCCATTGAGAGTTTTCCCTCCTTTGACCTCTTAATGACCATCTTTTGACTTTCTTAGAAACCAACTAGCTAGCAAGAGTTTCTTCCACTTTGCAAGCTTCATTTACATTAGTATCTTAATGTGAACCTGCATAATGACATTAGCATGCATAAACAATTGCATATCCATAATTACCTTAATGTAACATCCATTCAACCACATGTAAAATTAACATAGATAATTCACATAGCATGTTAATGTCATCAAAAGTCACAAGGATAAGTTTATGCCCAAGGTTTCTGGATTTAAGGAAATAATATGGAGAATGTCAACAACTAGGTGCCAAAGTCTATAGTAACAACAACAAATATATGATAAACCCTATCAAAATTGAACCATTAATTAGACTCATAATCTCCCCCCAACCTAATGTTCAGTTGGTCCTCCAATAGAGGGAGCTCTATTCCTTTGCCTAGTCAAAGCTATGAAGTCACCAACTACTAGCTATCCTAGATCAGTCTCTGCAGTATTTGAATTGGGATCCCAATAGAACCCTTGCTTTTTTTCCAATCCGCTCCACCTTTTCCTTTCTGTAGCTATGTCATACTGATAGTATTTGTAATTTGGCACTGGCCACAACAGAGTAGGTGGCTGAAATGTCTATGGAAGCCAATACTATTACCTCATCCTTCCAATTTGTATGTATCTGGTACATTGTTTACATGTTGCAGCATAATTTTGCAAAGAATGGGGTTCAACCTGTTTCAATTGATCTATCAAACTATTCCACCTCTGTGATAGGTACCCCATTACCATTTTCCCTATAGTATCAGCTACCTACTCATATTCCTGATATGCTTCTTCCCTAACATTCATGATCCTATTTTTGTAGCTCAGGCGATAAAGAATTTTGTGCCATGTATAGTAAATATCTGAAGGGTTACTAGATTCAGCTCTAAGAGACAAGGGGGTATGAAGCTCTCTTTCCCTATAAATTTTAAATTGTTGCCCCCAACTGATTTCATTTTGGATCCATGACATGAATTCCCTCAAATGGATATCTCCAATGTATAGTAATGGGTTCCAGTCATGATCATTAGGCACAACATAACTATGCAGGTACAATTCACACAACAAATTTTTAACTTCGGGAGGGGAAGATTGGTAGGCCTGGAAAAACTCATGTGGAGTTTCAATAGAAGGGATTAAACCTAAAATAACCCTTGATAGATTGAAGGAAAGATGCCACTCCTTCAAATGTAGTGCATATACTCTTAGAGGAGTTTTGTATGCCATCATTTGTGGCACTAGAGCCACCACATTATCTACTTTATCCTTCAAGGCAACAATTTTTGCATTCTTTTCTTCAATTTCTGCATTTTTCTTTTTGACTTCTTCCTGTAGCTTGTGTCTTTCCTTTTTCCACTCCTCCTCTTTCCTTTACATTTCACTCAATAAGTTCAGGGCTACAAGATTCCATGAAATAGTGGGAGGTTTATTTTTTCCTAACAAGATTTTTCCTCTCACCGGTTCTTGTTGTTCAAATGGCACTAGATGCAGTGATTCTAGTTGTTCATCTTTCTCTGGTTGCAGTGGTTCTTGATTTTCATCCTGCTATACAATAGCAACAAGATCTTCTAGTCTTAAGTTTGCTTGTTCCTCAAAAATTTCTTTCACTTCAACATTTTCTTTCCCCTTAGGAGCTTCTATCTCCTTCCTAGGTGTTCTTCTAAGTCTAGGGCTTCTTTTTGGAGGCATATCAGTAGTTGGCTCAACTGGTTTTGATTTCTTTAGAGGGCTTTTATGTTTTTCAATGGTTGGAGGAAGACCAGTGTTATCAACTTTCCATTTCCTAGGGATTGATTTCACTTTTTGGCATTTGCTTCTTGGCCTTCCCTTTTCTAATTTCTACCTCTCTCATTTGTGCTTCCTCTTTCCTAATGACAACCCTAGTTTAAATTGGGGTTTTTGGAAGAACATTAACATTAGGGTCTGAGGATGAAATTTCTTCATCCAAATACTCTAATTCAGAGGAGCCAACTTCTATTGCTGATTTAGCCATAGGAGGATTTGTGCTAGGGTTTGTGCTAGAGGTTGAAGCTCCAGGAGTGGTTTTAACAACCCTCTCACCCTTACTAACCCTACGAGCTTGAGGTTGACCTCTAGGATGGACATTTTCTAGTTTGAAATGATCAATGTTCACAAATTCTTCCCATGTCATACCAAACACTTCTTGTAAAGATTTTTCTACCAACAATTTTATCAAACAGTGATGGGAGACAAAATTGTCCCTACCATTTTGTGTTTCAACTAACATGATTGCAAGGAGGTTGTACAACACATTAGGCACGTTCATCCTTCTGCCATGTCTCATAATGTTCAGGAGCTTAAAATGCATAGAATGGAGGCATGACTAGTGGCCCTCACAGGTGATATATTTAACAATGTAGACAAAAACTTGCTTCCACTTTTCTAGAAAAGAAGCTCTCCTTGTTCCTTGCTTATCTACAACCAGCAGAGGATCACTAGGCTTAGTGAATTCTTCCCTAGCTAACCTCGCATCCATGGAAGCAGGGTATGGCTCTCCTTTGGTAGGAAAACCCATTACCTCTGCAATTCTCTCCTCAGTGGCTATAACTTCTATCCCTTTTACCATTGCCTTCTCGTCAGAGAGTGTCTATGCAAATTCCAGAGCAATATCCTCATTGAAACTATCTAGTTTCAAAAAGTAGTCCAACCATCCACAATTCTTGAATTCAGCCAGAGAGAGTGCATCCTACAGTATCACATCATGAACTGTAGGTTCATTTCTAATCATTTGTCCTCCCATTGTCTCTACCCTCAATCAAGCAAGCACTTCTACGAAATTCTTTCCTACAATCCCAAATTCTTCTTCTTCCTGCAACTCTTCTTCAGTGCTAACGCCAATGTCATGTAGCTTTTCAATTTACCTTTTTGGTGACGTTATGACTATGAATAAGGAAATAAAGAAACATAAATGAGGAGTATCATCAAGAAAAATGGTGGTGGTTTAGTGTCATATCACACATGCAAGCCGCCATTTCAACTATATCATTCAAATTGGCTCATTTCAAATTTTTTGACATGTATGACACGCGGACATGTGGGTTCACACTCCCCCCCAACCTAAATTAGAGCATGTGTCCACATAGGCTGGGTGGTAATTATGATGTGACAGGGCAGAGTATAGATGTGTGCTATGTGAAATAACAACATTAATTTATAGTAATTAAATAAATGCAGTTAAGATAATTAAGATATAACAAGTTGTTTCGCACACACCTAAAAATTTGGAGTGACATTTGCAAAAAATGTGGGAGAAAGTACATGTTACTTTAAAAGTACAGTTGAGCAATTAAATGAAGTGGAGTGATGGTGGAGTTATGGAAGAGAGAGAAAGGATGGAGATGGATGGGTGGATGGATTTATTGATGGAGAAGTGGATTCCCAAAAAAGTGGAAATCTTTATTATGATGTGATTTCATGCATACCTTGACTAGTTAGAAGGAGGGACACTAGGTCTGCTTCCTTCAGTTCCAGGAAGTTCAGAGGTTTGGTGTTGAATAAATTTCTACATGAATTCTTGCTTGGAAGCTGGTTTATGATATAACCTAAGACAGTGACCATTGACCAAGAGCTTGAATCTGACAAGGTCAATGGTGGTGAGTTGAACAGGACCATTGGAGAAGACTTTTGCAACTTCATATAGTCCCAACCACCTGGTCTGTAGTTTTCCTACATTATCTCGATACCTAGAATCATAAAGGAGGGCCCAGTCACCTGGTTGGAACTTATTTTCCTTTATGTATGTGTCATGCCATTTGGCTCTTTAGTTTTGCACCATTTCAGCGTGATGAAGAGTTGACTTTCTCATTTCATCTAGGGCATTCAGCTACATGATTTTGTCCTTTTGAGCCTCGGATATGTCTATCCCAAGATCTAGTGTAGTTCTAAGAGTTTTATGCTCAAACTCTATAGGCATCATGGCTTTCTTCCCATACAGTAATTCAAAAGGAGTGAAACCATCAGTTGTCTTCCAAGTGGTTCTATAAGCCCAAACAGCTTCTGGCAACCTATTTGCCCAATATTTCCTATGAATAGCCACTGTTTTGGTCAAGATAGCCTCTACTTCCCTATTGGTCACCTCAGACTGGCCATTAGCCTAAGCGTGATAGGGGTAGATTTCCTATGCTTTACATTATATTCATTGACCAATTTTGTGACAAGGGTTGATGTAAGCCGAGCCCCTTGATCTATCACTATATCTCTTGAAACCCCAAGCATGTGAATATTTCTTCATAGAGGAATTCTGCAACTTTATTATCTCTAGCATGTTTCATAGCTTTAATCTCAGCCCACTTGGTCACATATTTCTAGTGCAAACCAAGATGTAGGATTTTCCATTTGATGGTGGATCAATTGGACCTACAAAATCAAGTCCCCATTTATCAAATGGAGTTATGACTACCTGGGGGTATAGAGGCATCTCATCAGATTTAGTTGGTCGGCCCATCCTCTAACATCTATCACACTTCCTAGTATACTTGCCTGCATCCTTATGAAGTGTGGGCCAGTAATATCCTGTATTAAGAATCTTCATTGTTGTCCTCTTAGCTACAAAATTCCCTCCATAGGGTTCATTGTGACATGCATGTAGTATATCATAGGTTTCATCCTCCCTTGCACATCTCCTCATTACATGATCTAGTCCAGTGTAAAATAAACATCCTACAATCCATGAGAAAGGAAAGGTTTTCTCAATAAGCACCCTTCTCTCTTTTGGAGAGAAATGAGGAGGAACTCTCCCTGAAACTAGATAATTGGCTATATCTGCATACCAAGGTGCTTGCACACTGATGGAAAATAAATGTTCATTAGGGAAGGAGTCATCAATAACTTTAGTGTCCTCTGATGTAGTCAATCTGGAGAGAAAGTCTGCTACAACATTTTCCTTTCCTGGTTTATCTACAATGGTGATGTCAAATTATTGCATCAACAACAACTACCTTGCTAGCCTACCTAAAATCAAGGGCTTATTCATGAGGTATCTTATGGATACACGATCTGTATGGACAAAGATCTGATATCCTGTTATGTAATGCCTGAACTTGTTAAGGCTATAGATGATTGCCAACATCTCCTTCTCTATCACTGTGTAATTAAACTCACCTCCTTGTAGGTTCTTGTTGACAAAGTAGATTTCATTCTCAATTGCTCCCTCTTTTTGTCCCAAGACAATTCCTATAGCATAATCAAATGTATCTATATGAATATGGAAAGGGAGTTCCCAATTAGGGCCTTTGAGCACAGGAGCATGGGTTAAGGTTGCTTTCAAATCAGAGAATGCTTTGTCACACTCCTATGACCACTAGAACTCAACATCTTTAGTTAGAATATTGTACAGTGGTGCTGCCATCTTATTGAAATATTTGATGAAGTGCCTATAGTATCCTACATGTCCTAGGAAACTTCTAACATCTTTTTGCTTGGCAAGAATAGGAAGATTGGTAATCACCTCAATCTTGATTGGGTACTTGAATTCCTTTCTAAGAGATGTAGTGGCCAAGGACTACTCCTTGCTACATCATCATGAAGCATTTCTCACTGTTCAAGGGTAGATTATGGTCTTCACATCTCTGCAAAACTTTTCTTAAATTTTCTAATGCTTCTACAAAATCATCACCATAGGTAGTAAAGTCATCCATGTAGATCTCCATACAATCATGTGAGATATCTGAAATATAATAATGAATGCTCTTTGAAAGGTTGCAAGTGTATTATATAAACCAAATGGGAGTACTGAGTAGGCATAAGTCTCCCAAGGACAGGTAAAGGTTGTCTTCTCTTGATCCTCAAGTGCAATCTGTATATGATTATAACCACTGAATCCATCTACAAAAGAAAATACTGCTTACCTGCAAGTGAATCTAGTACTTGGTCTATGAAAGGGGAAAATGATCCTTTTTGGTGGAAAAGTTTAGTTATCTGTAGTCAACAAAAACTCTCCATTTACCTCCCCTTTTTGGGCACAATTACCAATGGAGACACCCATTGGATGTCTGAGATAGGGTAGATAAATACTACATCCAATAATTTTTGTAATTCCCCTTTTACAATCTCCCTCAATGTAGGGTTGATTCTCCTTTGTGGCTGCCTTACTGGTGTGCAATCATCTTTGATATATATCCTATGAGTATAGAGCTTGGTATCCAATCCTTTCATGTCATGGTAATCCCATGCAAATGCATGTTGATGGGTCTTCAACAGGTTTTTCAAGGAAAACTGCTGCTCTTGACACAACTTGTTGTTGGATGTTGTGGTTGTGGTACTGATATGTGGTTGTCATTGATGTCAACACTATTAGCATTAATTCATTTTGAAGCTGAATATGTTGAGGATATTGAGAAAATTGTAATAAATAAGTTGCAAGTTGTCAATGGTGAAGTGATGTTCAGTATGGTGGTATATTTTGTACGTTGATGATCAGAGGTTGTGGAATAAAGGATTTTTTGCTGAGTATATCTAGTTTATCCACGTCGAGTTTCAGAGATCCATATAAAGATTTGATCGAGTTATGAATATTTTCATTCTGACAGTTTTTATGTTTCTTCAATTGGTGTTCCTGATTGAAGTTGAGGCTATTTCAATTATCTCAGTTGCCACAAATGGTTCTCTATTGGTTCGTGATGCTTTTGGATGTTTCTAGATTGTTCTCTATCTTTGTTGCTTGTCCAAATTGATCATTGTGCTCATGGTTGGCGATTTTCTCTTGCGTGTTCATATTTTTCATGTTCTTGGCCAACAAGGTGTTAAAGCGTGTTGTGGATCTTCGAGGAGAACTTAATTAAAGTGTTTTCATGTTGGAGATGTTGTTTCTGGTCCTCATAAGTTGTGGCTGACTTTGGTTGATTTGCATTAAATATTATCTATTGTTTTGGGCCGACAATTATATTCATTTTATTATTTCTTTGTGGCTGACTTGTAGCAGTGAAATTTCTTGTTGCAGATATATAAGAGTGATTTTTTATTTGAATTAAAGTGTGCAAGAGGGTGATTTTGTGTGTGTATGTGCGAATATCATTCAAAGGAAGAGAAAAGTGTGAAGAAGAGTGAAGAAGAGTGAAGAGTTGTTCATGTGCTTAAATGGAATTGTGATCAAGCATTAGTAGGTGTTATTCTATCAGTTCAAATCCTTGCAGATGGCAATAATATGAATCTCTTTGTAAGACAGTGTGTCTTCCTTTGTATTTGAGTAGTGAGCTCTAGGAAGTGTGCCTGAATGCATGTGCATTCCCCATATTTCATCTTCTTATACTTTTAACAGGGTATAATCTTATGGACTGACCTCCACCGTGGTTTTTCCCCTAACAGGGTTTCCACGTAAAAAATTTTGGTGTTATGTGTGTTTCTGATGTGTTGTTAATTTCGATTTCCATGGTTAATAATCAGATATGAGAATAAGGTCAATAAGTTGAATAAGTTTTGAGGTTTTGGGACAACTAATTCACCCCCCCTCTCAGTTGTCTGCCCTTGTTTTTCCAACAACTGGTATCAAAGCTAAGTTCCTTGGAAGAAGTTTAATAGGTTAAGGTGATCCAGGATGGTAAGTTACAAGAAGGATAGTCTGAGATTTGATGGAACAAATTATTCTTTGTGGAAGAATCGAATGGATTGCCATATGAGATGCATTGGTGAACCCTACTAGATCATTACAAGTAATATGTATATTATTCCACAAAATGGTCCTACTACTTATGCTGAGATCAAAGATGTTGAGTATAATATTTGGACTAAAGAAGCTTTGTTGAGTGCTTTGATTGATTTAGAGATGACAAATGTTATGGATCTAAAGACTGCTTATGAAATCTGGAAAAATTTGGAAACCTAGTATGCAGGTGATGCTAATGTGAAGATTGCTAAGTTGCAGAGTTTGAAAGGGGAATATGAAAGGTTGAGAATGGGTGATGATGAGAACATTAATACTTTCATGCAAAGAGTGAATGAACTTGTGTGTGGTATTAGATGTGCTAGTGGAAAGATAGATGGATATGAGATTGTTGCTAAAGTGCTTAGATCCCTGCTTGACTCTTACAAATTCAAAGCTAGTGCTATTGAAGAGCTCCAGACTGTAACAAACATAATCAGAGATACATTGGTTGGTAAGTTGATTGCTTTTGAGTTGAGAAAATTTGGTGATGCCCTTCCTAAGGTCGAATATGCATTTAAGGCTACTACTTCTGGAAGAGATAGACATAGATATGATCCAGGTGAGAGTTCATCTAGAAAGACATTCAAGTATGAAGATGAAATCAGACATATTGAAGAAGAAGAAAAAGAGCTAGAAGAGCTGGAAGCACTTATTGTCAAAAGAGTACCGAGAGGAAAAGGTAAGTATGAAGGAAATTTTCCTCTTAAATGTTTTTTCTTGCAATAAGATAGGTCATTTTGCATCAAGGTGTCCATAAAGAGTTCCTAAACCAAGACATAACAAGCCTAGATTTCAAAAAAAGTGTTACTATGTTGTTGATGAAGGTGTGATAGATGATGAATCTGATAAAGGAAATAGAAGTGATGATGAATGGGTATTTATTGCTGTCAAAGAAAATAATTATGTATCTACTAAATTTGTTGGTTGTACAAATGTGGAGAAAGCCCTAACTGCTCGAATTGAAGAGAAAGATGAATGGGTAATTGACAGTGGATGTTCACATCATATGATAGGAGACAAAAGCAAGTTTGTAAGCATGGAAAAGTATGATGGTGGTGTTGTGAGATTTGGTGATAATACAGCTGGTGTGATCTATGGAAGAGGATGCATTTCCCTTGATGGTAAGCATACTACTGATGATGTTCTATATGTAGAAGTTTTGAAGCATAATATTTTGAGTGTTGGTCAAATGGTTGATAAGGGATACAATATTCAGCTCAAGGATGGAAAGTGCAGAATATTGAGTTCCGGAAATGTAATTGCATCAAGTACAAAGACAAAAGGTAATATCTTTCACTTGAGTGTTGCTAGTAAAATTTGTTTGATTTCTCAAGTTGATGAAAGTTGGTTATGGAATAGGAGAATGTGTCATGTTAACCTTGATAATATTGTCAAGATAAGTTCCACTAAGGCTATGAGAAATCTACGTAAATTGGTGAAACCTACTAATGCAATATGCAAGGAATGTCAGTTGGGAAAGAAACCAGAATTTCATTTCAGAGTAAAAAGCATTGTTCAAATGAACTATTAGAGCTTGTGCATACTGATCTGTGTGGTCTCTCTAAGGTCAGAAGTTTACAAGGTTACAGGTATTTCATGTTACTCATTGATGATTATTCTAGAATTGTATGGGTTACTTTCTTAAGGGAGAAATCTAAAGCACTGGAAAATTTTAAGATCTTTAAGACTATGGTTGAGACAGAGACAGGTTTGAAGATTAAATGTTTGAGATTAGATAGAGGTGGTGAATTCACTTCCGGTGAATTTAAATATTTTTGTGAAGAACATGGAATAAAGAGACAATTATCTACATTGCAGACCCCTCAATAAAATGGATTTGTGGAAAGAAAGAACAAAACAATTGAAGAAGCTGCCAGAACAATGATGCTAGAAGGAAATTTTCCCCATATCTACTGGAGAGAAGTTGTGAGTATTGTTGTGTACACACTCAACCGGGTACAAATCAAAGGTGATACTGGTAAGACCCCTTTTGAGCTATGGAATGGTCAAAATCCTACTCTGAAATACTTCAAGATATTTGGAAGCAGATGTTATATTAAGAGAGATGAAGACATAGGAAAGTTTGATGCTAGGATTGATGAAGGTATCTTTCTGGGTTATGCTACTAATAGTAAGGCCCACCGGTGTTACAATAAAATATTTAAGAAAATGGTTGAAAGTGAAAATGTCAAGGTTGATGAAGACCTAGGTACACCATCTTGAACCTATGGATATGACTCTGATAATCAAGATGACAATACAAACCAAGGAAAGCAAGATCAGACTGCAAATCTGGTAAATCAGGAGAATGAAGAAGGAGAAGCTAGTGGAAACATAGAAGTGAGAACACAAGAGACAGAAGGTGAAGAACATTCTAAGAATACTCTGAGGTATGTAAGATTGAATCATTCAGAAGATTAGATTATAGGTGATAAGAATAAAGGTGTCCAGACTAGGAGAAAGATTGTAGAAGAGTATTTCTTGATTTCAAATACTGAACCTACTAGTGTGAATGAAGCATGTAAAGATGAGCATTGGGTTGAAGCAATGAAAGAAGAGTTAAAATAAATTGAAAAGAATGAAACATGGATTATTGTTCCTAGACCTAAGGATAAGAATGTCATTGGAACTAAATGGATCTTTAGAAACAAACTGAATGAGCAAGGTGAAGTGATTAGAAATAAAGAAAGACTTGTATGTAAAGGATATTGAAAAATGGAAGGAATTGATTTTGAAGAGACCTTTGCCCCTGTTGCTAGAATTGAAGTTGTAAGATTATTTCTTGCCTATGTTGCTCACAAGAAATACAAAGTTTATCAGATGGATGTAAAATTAGCTTTTCTAAATGGTGAATTGGAAGAAGTGTATGTTGAGCAACCTGATGGATTCCAGTTGACTAATAAAGAAGATATGGTGTGTCGGTTGAAGCAAGAATTTTATGGACTCAAGCAAGCCCCTAGAGCATGGTATGAAAGATTGGACAAGTATTTGTTGAAGCTTGGATTTAACAAAAGTACTGCTAATAGTAATCTATATTTCAAGAATGATGATAAAGATTTGATTGTTGAAGTGTTTGTTGATGATATCATTTTTGGAGGAGATGATGGTTTGTGCATGAAGTTTGCTAATGAGATGCAGAATGAATTTGAGATGTCTATGATTGGTGAGATGAAATATTTTTTGGGATTGCAAATTACTCAGTTATAGATAAAGGAATTTTTATATCGCAGTCCAAGTATGTGAAGGAATTGTTGAAGAAGTTCAATATGGAAGATTCAAAGCCAGTTGGTACACCCATGGTGACCAGATGCAAGTTGACAACAAAAGATGATTCTCTGAAAGAAAATCATACAAGATATAGATCAATGATTGGTGGATTGATGTACTTAACTCAAACTAGGCCTGATATCATGAATGTTGTATGTATTGTTGCAAGATCTCAAGTTGATCCGAAGGAATCTCATGTGATTGTTGTGAAGAGAATTTCAGATACTTGAAGGGAACTATTAATCTTGGCCTATGGTATCCTAAAGATTATGATCTTACTTTGAGTGCCTTTACTGATGCTGACTGGGCAGGAGATGTGGATGACATAAAAAGTACTAGTGGTGGAGCATTTTTCTTGGGTAAGAAGTTAATTTCATGGTTAAGCAAGAAGTAGAATTCTATTTCCTTGTCTACTGTAGAGGCCGAATACATTGTTGCTTCTAACAATTGTACTCAAGTCATGTATATGAAACTAATGTTGAAGGATATTAGAGTTGTATATGATGAGCCTATTGCTATATTCTATGATAATTCAAGTGCTATTAACATTTCAAAGAATCCAGTGCTGCATTAAAAAATAAAGCATATATTTATCAAGTTTCACTTTTTTAGGGAGAAATTAAGTGAAAAGGAAGTCAGACTAGAGTATGTGCCTACTAAGGAGAAAATTGCAGATATCTTTACCAAGCCATTGCCTAAGGATACTTTTGAGTATCTCAAAGGAAATTTAGGGGTGATTACCCCTCCTAATTAGAACTAAGATGCAAAGCAATGCATTGCATTAGTCTGTGCATTTCACAATTATATCTTGTTTCAGATTGATGTTGTGGTGGCTACTACTCAGGCAGAGTAGTCAGATGGTTCAAAAATTCATATATGTGGTTCAAAACTTAGAAATATTTATCATTGATGTCAAAGGGGGAGAAGAGTCATGTGAAAAAATTGTGATTATCCAGGGAGAAGATTTATGTGGGAGAAGAGTCATGTGAATGTGTTGAAGAGAAAATGAGTTAGATCTTAAGGTGGAGTAAGTGTCAAAAGTTAGTTGCATTGATGGTGTTTTTCACATCATGTGTTGCCATCAATGCCAAAGGGGTATATTTTTAGATGTTGTGGTTGTGTTGTTGATATGTGGTTGTCATTGATGTCAACACTATTAGCATTAATTCATTTTGAAGCTGAATATGTCAAGGATATTGAGAAAATTGTAATAAATAAGTTGCAGGTTGTCAGTGGTGAAGTGATGTTCAGTATGGTGGTATGTTTTGTACATTGATGATTAGAGGTTGTGGAATAAAGGGTTTGTTGCTTAGTATATCTAGTTTATCCATGTCGAGTTTGAGAGATTTGCATAAAGATTTGATTGAGTTATGAATATTTTCATTCTAAAAGTTTTTATGTTTCTTCAGTTGGTGTTCCTGATTGAAGTTGAAACCATTTCAGTTTTCTCAGTTGTTGTGGATGCTTGTCTATTGGTTCGTGATGCTTTTGGATGTTTCTAGATTGTTGTCTATCTTTTTTGCTCATTCACATTGATTGTTGTGCTCGTGGTTGGCGATTTTCTCTTGTGTGTTTATATTTTTCATGTTCTTGGCCGACAAGGTGTTGAAGTGTGTTGTGGATCTTTGAGGAGAATTTAATTAAAGTGTTTTCATGTTGGAGATTTTTTTTTGGTCCTCACTAAGTTGTGTCCAACTTTGGTTGATTCACATTAAATATTCTCTATTGTTTTGGGTCGACAGTTATATTCATTTTATTATTTCTTTGTGGTTGACTTGTAGCGGTGAAATTTCTTGTTGTGGATATATAAGAGAGATTTTTTATTCGAAATAAAGTGTGAAAGAGGGTTCTTCTGTGTGTGTATGTATGAATATCATTTTAAGGTAGAGCAGAGTGTGAAGAAGAGCGAAGGAAAGTGAAGAAGAGTGAAGAGTTGTTCATTCACTTAATTGGAACTGTGATCGAGCATTAGTAGATGTTATTCTATCAGTTCAAATCCCTGTGGATGGATATAATTCAAATCTCTTTGTAAGACAGTGTGTCTTTGTATTTGAGTAGTGAGCTCTAGGTAGTGTGCCTGAATGCATGTGCATTCCCCATATTTCATCTTCTTATACTTTTAACAAGGTATAATCTTGTGGACTGACCTCCGCCATGGTTTTTCCCCTAACAGGGTTTCCACGTAAAAAATATTGGTGTTATGTGTGTTTCTGATGTGTTGTTAAATTTGGTTTTCATGGTTAATAATCAAATATGAGAATAAGGTCAATAAGTTGAATAAGTTTTGAAGTTTTGGGACAACTGATTCACCCCCCCTCTCAGTTGTTTTTCCAAAAACTGTTGATATTTAGATGTTTCCCTTATGACACTTGCACTTGTGTGGTTAACCCAATCATGAATGTTTCACTAATACTTGGCATTTTTAGTTCATGCGGTAACAATGTATGAAGTATATCTATTGTTGTAGGAAGTTCAGGTGCAAGAGAAGTGGGAAAAAGTGTCTTCACTGGACCTGTAGAACCAGATTCATGAGTGGATGATTCTTTATGCACCTCACAATGGTTCTAAATTATGCGGGACAATACTTTATCCTCTTCCTGAAGCTGCATAGAAGGACTTCTTTCTATCATCATGAGTTGTGCCACTGAATTGACTTCCTCGGCCTCTTCTCCAACATGTGGCCATATGGGGTTATCCATATCATGGGATGGTTGAGCAGGTGGGTAGAGAGCAAGATTTTTAGTGCTTCTCCCATCAGAACTATCAGCAAGTTGTAGGAAAGTAGGAGTAGGTCTCATATTTGCAACATTTAGTTGATGCAGGATATCCTTAGTCATCACATTTATTGCTGCTCCCAAGTCAATTAGAGCATTCTTTACTTGGATTCCATTTATAATAACTCCTACCATAGGACTACCTGGGTTAGTGTATTTAGGAACAGTAACTTTCCCAAGCATGATATCTGCCAACTATCCCACCACATGAACAATAGCGGGGTTTTTCTTTTTCCTCCCTGGCTTTTTGAAACATGCTTCCTTGATTTCTTTTCTATTTATGGGGACATATTTTATGGCCTGTAACAAAGGTATCTTAACACATATGTGTTTCAACTAATCCAGAATATCAAAGATTATTTCTTCCTTCTCTTCCTTTTGTTTAACAACTTCTAACCTTTGAGGAAATGGTGGGTCTTGATCAAACTATTGAACTGGTTCAGGATCTTTAGGCACACTTGGCTAAATAGGGACATCCTAATGCTTCTCTTCTTCCATAGGAATCTCGGTGATGATAGGAGTGGAAGGAGTTGGAAAAGTGGTTCATGAACGCGGATGAATATCACTCACACTCATAACATATGTAGGAAATTGATTAGGATCTGCAGAGTAGACTGGCTGGTGTTGTGGTTTGTTATTTGGGTTAGGTGTGGGTTGAGTTGGAAACTGAGTAGGTCTAGGTGTGCTAGAACTTGAGCTAGTAGGAGGAGGCATTATGGCAGGCTTTTGAGGCTGTGGAGGTGGTTGCATGTAACTAGTTGTCTGGGTTGGCCATTGTTGTCCTCCCCTCCATTGGAATGTCTGCTACCAATTTCCTGGAGGTGGCTGCCAATTCCCCTAGGATTGCTACCACTGGGGTGGAGATTTTTGGTGATTGGGCTAGGTTTTTGGAGGGTTGTTCCAAGGTTGAAGTGGATATCCTCCATAGTTGGATGGGTATTGGGTTTTCCATTGATTACCAGATGCATAAGAATTGAAATAAGGCCCAACAAAAGATAATGGATCTGGTGGCATACCTTGTCTTGGGGCCCATGGTCTCCTTTGTGCAATGTATTAAACTTGATCATCATCACCCTGGATTGGCTTGAACTTAGGTGGGATCTGCTTATTTTCAATGTTGGCTACCATTTTACATCTGCAGTCCTTCTTTTGTCTGTAATGAGGGCAATATTCTGCCAACATTTCCTTTGCCTCCTCATGTTTCTTCTTTGCTTGAAGTGTATCTAGCTGAGTAGCCAAATTATTTATGATCTCTTGCTTGAAACCTACCAAAAAATGAGTAAATCTCCATCCTTGAAACTCCATCAGTGGAGGATTTACCCATAGAGGATCGGTAACCTCTTCCTTTCTTTAGAACTGCCCTGAAATAATTCTGACATATCTTCTTAATATCATCCCAGGGAACTTGGGTGATATCTCCTCCTCCCATCAGGTCCAAAGCATCAATACAACTTTCATTGATACCTCTAAGGAAGAGCATCTTTTGAGACTCTTCATTGAGTGTATGATGTGGAGTTTATACAGGAAAAACATAAACCTTGAAATATATTCCTCCAAACTCTCATGTTCCTTTTGTTGCATCCTAAAGATATCATCTCATGTCATATCATTGCCCCTACAATATTCTTTGTACTTCTCAAGAAACTTTTTTTCATATCATCCCAAGTATCCACAGTATTCCTACCTAAGCTCATAAACCATCTTAATGCAGCTTCTTTCAAGGTGGTAGGAAACAATTTAAGCCTATGAACATCAATAGTATAGTCATAAATTATGTAGAGGATATCAAACTCAAATAAGAAAGTGTCAGGGTCTTATGTGACAATCCCATAGAACTTAGGAAGAACTGAAGCAGGGATGTTTTTGAGGTTATCAATTTCATTTTGATGAGTGATAGGAAATGGAAAAGATGGTTGGTTGGGTTTGTTTATATTTACATCAACCATACCTGCTTGATGGAGTGCCACAGAAAATGGATTCTCAATTAGGTCTTGGGTAGCTTGGTCTTCAGAGGAAGTTTCAAAACTGGTCAAATTACGAAATGCATCAGCAAAAGGATGTGCCTCTTCTTCTTCGTCTCTTAGTATATTTTGAAACTCAACTAGTTGGTTATCAGGATTAAGGTCATTAGGAAGGAATCTCCCATGAGCATCACTTCTCCTACCTCTATGCATGTGATATTAACTTAGTATCAACCAACTCACACAAATAATTGGTGAAAGAATAGCAGATCATTACTTTTCTAAATGAAGGGTATGCTAAGAACAAACTTTAGAGATACTAAAGCAAGAAAGAAACTATAAATGACTCCAAAGAACTTCCTAGTTTGACACCATCCCTGACAACAGTGCCAAAAATGTTGGCCTCCTCTAATGGTTCAATGACTAAGCTCTTAGAGCTATGACTTAGAGATTAGACATCTGCATTAAGTAGCTATCTTACTCATCATGAAGGTTTATTTCATTGTCAACCTAGGTACGTAAACTTGAAATGGGTCAGCACTATATGTGCACTAGGACTCCACTGTAGTCATCCATAAACTAGAAAAGAAACAGTACTGAAAATAAAATGTTGGAAAGAAATTAACATAAGCATTGAACATGAATCAACAACTAATCTTAGAATCAACAACTTGACTGGAAATGGATGATAGAAATAGAAATCTAAGCAAACAGATAGGAAACTACTCTATCTGCCTTGGTTGTAGGAACAATCATAGAACAAAATTCCAGTGGCTGTAGGAACAAACAACTGTTGAAATCGAAGCTAATTACGAAACAAAAAAATAACTTTTAAACTAAATGGGTGGAATTCTCACCAAGTGGCCCCCCTTGAGTGATTCTTCCTTAAGCTAACTCAGATGCAACAAATTAGAATATCATTTTATTCCTTGAAAACATGATTACAACATATCAACAATATGACTATATTACTTAAACTAGAAATGCAAGTACAATCTTAGAACATCCAACCTTATGAAAAGGAGCATCTGACCATTATTTATAGAGGGAAAAAATTCTAATTAACTATAACTACCTAGGTAGTCAACTCCAACAAAATAGGAGGATGCCATTTATTGAAAGCATAGAAAAGAGAGGGAGGGAGTTATGCATGTGCCAAATTTGGTCAAAGAAAACTTGTCCCAATGAGGATCCAACATAACACACTCCCTATATTTTCTTAACTAACAAACATGATCATTTAAAAGGTAGTTACAATCTTCCATTTGAACTAGGAATTTCCCTCCATTGGAAGTTTCCCTCCATTGAGAGTTTTCCCTCCTTTGACCTCTTAATGACCATCTTTTGACTTTCTTAGCAACCAACTAGCTGGCAGGAGTTTCTTCCACTTTGCAAGCTTTTTTTACAACATCTTAATGTGAACTTGCATAATTACATTAGCACGCACAAACAATTGCATATCCATAATTACCTTAAAGTAACATCCATTCAGCCACATGTAAAATTAACATAGATAATTCACATAGCATGTTAATTTCATCAAAAGTCACAAGGATAAGTTTATTCCCAAGGTTTATGGATTTAAGGAAATAACATGGACAATGTCAACAACTAGGGGCCAAATTCTATAGTAACAACAACAAATATATGATAAACCCTATCAAAATTGAGCCATTAATCGGACTCATCACTACCCATGAGATGCTTACTCCTAATGGACATGGAGATTATCTTCATCCAAGAAAAGAGTCTCATACTCTTGATGAAATTACCAAGGAACAAGAGTCGCCTACTCTTAACATTTTTATACATGATCAAAGTATAGCATAATCTATAGGCATATTATAAATTGATCAAAAAGAAGCATTAAAATTAGAAACATCCTCTAGGAAGGTTGAAGACATCAATCATGAAAATATGGAGAACATTATCTTAAAATCAACAAAGATAAATTATAACAATTTTGAGTAGCAAAACATTGGGTATACCATAGTCAAAGAAGCATCAATATATTTTGAAGGCTCAAGTTGACAATATTAATCTAGAATTTATCCCACATATGATCCTATCAGTGAAAAATCTATCACATTTGAAGATCCATAATAGAGCAGACAAGGATTAGCACCTTGTTTCCAAGGTAAATCATATACTAAATTACAAATAAAAATTTTCAATAGATGGATTATCAAGGCAGAGGAGTAGGCCTACATGAATAGGGTATCCTATAACTAGGGTAGATTATTGGCAATCCTAAGCATCAAGGTCTTGGATATTCAGCAATTAAGGGATCTAAACATATCAGTGATACCTCTATAATACTGGGGGAAACTTTATCTAATACAAACATCAATATAGAAAGAACGAAGAGTCCTTATGATGAAATTTCTACCAACGCTACAACTAGCCATATCATGAATCATCATCCACACATTTTTCAACCCTCTGATTGGGACCAACAACAAGAGAAAAATCTATATCAAAGAAATTAACAAGTCATTGAAGAAAAAGAATCAGTAAAAAAAAATGGACAAGAAAAATTCAAATGGATACAAAAGAAAAAGCAAGAAAATAATCTCTATCAAAGTCCATTAGTCAAAGAAACTATGGGGAAAAATCAAAAAGGGAAGTTCATCTATCAAAAAATTCCAGCAATGCAAAAGAAAGTTTCAAGAGAAACCTACAAGGTATATCAAGACATCGATCCCAATTGAATCTCCCTATCCACCCGTCATTGCTCATCCTCCCAAGTTTGGAAAATAAAAGGTTCCAAATTGTCAACCAATCCATCTGGATCTTGCATCCCTTAATGCATTTCGCCATCCAGGATATCCAAATCTCACATTGACTAAGTATTAGTAGCAACTCTTTATCAAAAGGAATCTAAGGGAACTCTATCACGATGTGCGCATCAAGGTAAGGTTAACTCCGGTATAAAAAAGGAAGATAAGAATTATCAAGGGTTACACTCAAGCGCCCACATCTTAGCAAAAAAACTCCTCCAAGCAAGATATTTTTGGCACATCACGACAACAACAACAACCATATCAGTGTTGGAAACAAGCAACATTGAGAGGGGGGGTGAATTAGTGTTGAGCAAAAATTCAACTTTATTATTCTGTGATTTAACTTACTTAATCATTCAATAGAAGAAACATGCATCAGTAGAAAGAAAACAATCTCAACACCATAACACCAAAAAAAATTATGCAGAAACCCTATTAGGGGAAAAACCATAGTGGATGGCTAATCCACAATATAATATGAGTATAGCCAAAATAAGAAGTATAAAATGGGAATGCACTTGCATTCAGGCTCACTGCCTAGAGCTCACTGCTCAAAATGGATGGGCACACTGCCCTACAATGATTTGGAATTAATCAAAAGAGTGAAGTGATGAAATAGCATCCATAATGCCTGATTACAGTTCCAATTCAGCTCCGATGACAATATGCAATCCTTCTGATAGATTCAACAATTCTGCTCTGCTATGCACAACCCGCACTATAGAAATATTAATGCACAAGTGAAATTGTGCATAGTCGCCTAATCGCTCTTCTTAATGATCGGAACACACCACCACACAACACTTTCACACACAACAAATGATATATCGAATCTCTTATATATCCACAACTAGGAATACAATCGCAATAGGTCAACCTTAATAAAACTTGAAAATATTATTAATTGTCGGCCCAAAATTACAATTGGATTTACAATGTGGATCTAACACCGTCGGCTAGATTGTAGCTAAGACCCATAATTAAATGTTTGAAAATAAAAATATTTTAAATAATTCCACTTTACACATCCACAATGCGCCATATTCACTGAGTTAGCTACAACGAACAAATAGACATAAAACATTCTACCAGACCTTCAAGCTCGTACTGCCACTAATGCAACACCAAAAAAAATAAAAATAAGATAATATATGTGCACACCAAGCAATCTCAAGGTTCCACAACAAAAAATGATGATCCAATGAAATAGACAGATTGACTGACTGACTGGATACCCTATTCTTCAGATATTCTGCTGGTAACACACAGTAATGCACTTTATCTACCGATATAACTAGCTAGAGATCTGTGGACCATGAAGATGACTTCAGTTTCCATCAATGACAACATTGGAAGCCATATACCAACAATCAGAACCAACAACATCTACATCAGCACAACTAGGTGGTTCAACATGAGCAAGAAATTATCACCATGATGAAAAATCGGTAAACAGGTGTCTTGTGTGACATAAAAAATCAATAAAAAAAAAAATCACAAAAATAGTCAAGAGAAAAATCGTCCTTTAGTGAAAACCACTATGGTAGTGCTTTGGACAAGTACCATGATGAAAACTTGGAAAACATGTGTCATGTGTAAGAATCAAGCATCTATGTGTGCCATTTCAGGCGGAAGCATCTCAACCTATACACAAAAAATCCAATCCATTTTTATCCAAACCCAACATACCTTGATCTTGACAAACGTTTGGTGTACATTTTACACTTTCTTATGGAAAATATCTTGACATGGGTCACTATCATTGAACCTATCCTACCTAGCATTATCTAAGCCATGAGGCATTGTCCAAAGGGGCATACTCTATCCAAACATGATATCCTATCATAAGAAAATCCATCACCTACATTGCTAGACACTGGGGGAAAGTACTTACATATTGCTTTAGAATAAATCTTGATCTAGGTATTCGTCCCATCAACAAGGTATCTTATCAATGCACCATCAGGGTAAACCTTAAAAATAGTTCATCCCAACAACAAGGTATACCCACCAATGCACCGTCAAGGTAACCTTCAAAACAATTCCTCCCAACAACAAGGTGTACCACCAATGCACTACCAAGGTAACCTTCAAAGATACCAACAAACTTGAATTATTCCCTCACTCGAAAAGATAAAAAAGAGAAAAAAAATTAAAAAGCAAGAAATACAATAAAGAGAAATAAAACATTCCTTGAATGAAAACCACTTTGTGGTGCTCCTAGAATAAGTACGGTAGTGAAAACCTAGAAAAAAAGCACTATGTTGGAATAAGAATCACATCATTATCTATCAATACTATCCACAATATCCACCCATTCGTCTCATAATAAAGCATGTGTCCAACCATGGCTTTAGACTAATTTATGAAAGTTGTCTTGTCTCAAACTGGGGGAAACTTCCCAAAGCTGGTTGTGGATTAGATCTTTGTGTGTCCTATCATGGTAAAAAATATCCAAAATAAAAAAATATCTAAAAAACAACAAAATCAAAAACATCTAAAAAACAACAAAAATAAAAAACATTGGAAAACATCAAAAACAAAACAACATCGTTGGATTATCCCTTCACTCAAACAGTCTAAGATATCAAAATTTGCTTGAACCTCATAGCTAGTCCAAGTAGATTTCCTAGAACATATTCTCTAGAAACAAAAGTGGAATATATCCAAGTTATCAATGTTGTTTAAAACCCAAAAACAAGTTTATGCTTTGATTCAAATAGTCAAACTACATGGTCTCTGTGTGTACAACATAGGAAAGGATTATCTTTGATCAACCCCTGAGTCCTTAGGTCAGTTCCCTTAGGTTTCTATCATGTTTTATTTTAACTTAGTCAAAAATTACAAAATCCAAAAACATTCAAAAAATAGAAAAGGTCAAAAACATTCAAACCAAGTCAAACTACGTGGTCTCTACATTTACAATGTAGGCAAGGCTTATCTTTGATCAGCCCCCGAGGCCTTAGGTCAGTCCCATTAGGTTTCTATCATGTTTTATTTTAACTTAGTCAAAAAATACAAAATCTAAAAACATTCAAACCAGGTCGAACTACGTGGTCTCTACGTGTACAACGTAGGAAAGGCTTATCTCTGATCAGCCCCCGAGGCCATAGGTTAGTCCCCTTAGGTTTCTATCATGGTTTATTTCAACTTAGTCAAAAAAATACAAAATCCAAAAATATTCACAAAATAGAAAAGGTCACAAACATTCAAACCAAGCGAACTACGAGCCTTTATGTGTACAACGTAGGCAAGTATTATCTTTGATGAGCCCCTGAGGCCCTAGGCTAGTCCCTTGAAAACAACAAAAACAACATCATAAAACTTTGAAAATAAAATTCCTATCTCCATCATCACAAACCACAATAAACTTTTCATCCATAATAAACAAATTGTCATCTTCACCCTTTGACAAAATAGACAAACAAAAAAAGAAAACATCAAAAGCTAGAACATTCAAGCAAACAATCTCAAAGATTTGATCACAAAATAGACAAAAACAATGCCAAAGTATTGCCTACCTATCTTTTGACAATTCACCAACAACATCCTGAGATATGCCTTAACAAATTTGTTCCTACAATAGACATGATCAACAATGGATAATAGCCTTGAAACCTCAAATAGATATGGAAAGTGATACTGCAACTTTGTTTTTATCTTTTTATAGTCAAGTATCTTTCTGATTTATTTTATTGACTCATTCCCAAGATCTCTCGAGGATGTCCATAAGGATTTAGAGAAGAAGGAATGGGGGAAATTGAGCATCATTTCAATTTGTTGTTTGTAAGATATTTTTGTAATACTACCACATGTGGCAAATACTTGCTTTATTGAGTGTATGGAAGTTATTTTGAAGCATTTTCATGAAGCAATGGCATATTAGGTGCTTAATACCTCTTGTGTTACTAATCTGACATGTTTTAACATAACCCAACCATATATTTTAAACAAAGTTTTTGTATATTTGGTATGAGCAAGAATATTCTTTGTATGCCAAGTCAAAATCCACACAATGGATACAAAGTCACCTTAGGTTTATCGTATCTGTTTGCTACATCAAAAGGGATTGTTCAAATTACAAAGCCTCCAAGCAAAGAAAAAGAAATATTCATTAGTACTAACAACATCAAACTTCTATCCATCATCAAATATTTCTTCTAATATCCATCCTACATCCACAATGTCTTCAATACATATCATGATGATAAAAAAGCAATGAAAACATCATGTGTCATGAATAAAGGCATACATCCAACATACATCCAACATATATCAACATCATATAAACATCATCTATCAAAACGATATATTGATCATACATAATAAAACATCATATGATATAAAATATGATCCATCCATCCACATCATATGCATACACCATCATATATCATCATACATAGTCATCCATACATCATCATATAAACACAAAATAAAGCTGAATTGGAGAAGGTATATCTCATATATCATCATCAAAAAAGGATAATTTCATAGTACACCATCATCATGTGAAACAAGTGTGATAGGATTATACAAAATAATACATATTAGAGGCCTCGACTGGGCTGATGAATATATATACAAAAAACATGTTTGCAATATGTATCTGAACAAACAACATCATAAATATCAAGTACATATATAACACTACTCGACAGAAAGGAGAGGACTCTATAGACTATGCTACGAACCACCATCTAGATTTGGTTGTCTAATAGAATGACCAACTAACTCGGCACCACCGCCTGCAACACTAAGGCTCTCTAAATCTCGATCGTCTATGTGCTTGAGGATCAAAGGCATCATACAAGTTTGGTAATGTGTACCCCTCTGTAATAATTGATTGTGCTTAGCATGAAGGCTATCTCGCTCGGTCCTCAAACTATCCCTCTCTAAAGTGACAGATTGTAACTATGTCTTGGCAACAGACGGTGCCTAATCTCTGTATCTCACTCAACTCTGAGGCCATCTCACTTTTTTGTCACTATGGAAAGTTGTGCCTCTATGACCTGTTGCCACCCTATCTCTACAACCAATTGAGCACCTCCATCCCCAGGTGGTGGAGGGGGACCTAGAACCTATACATGAACCTGAGGAATCTGATCACCCTATGCTTCATCCAGTCGAACCCGACCAAGCTGCTCAGCTAGAATCTCAACACATTGTCGCTCCTTGCATCGAACTATAATGTTTGCTCTTCCTACTGTAAGATCACCGTTGGGATCTGTAGATCTTAATGGCGCATGTCGTGCCACCACTGATCAAAATTGGGAGTGGTACCCGGATTTGCTAAACCCACTGGCCAACCCCGTCCAAATGGGGCAAGCACTCTGAACAAAGTAATGTAAGCATCTCTTTCAGCCTGATGACCCCATGCACGCACCTCTCTAGTGATCCAACCAAATCGAGCCTCATATGTGTAGGAGTTTAGGTGAACTCCTCAAACACCCTAGAATCACTTGCAAGACAAAATAACTTCCATAAGAGAGAAATGGAAGAAATAGCATGCTATCATTAAGATGAAAGAATGCCAAATTGAATATGAGATGATTAAAAATGTACAAATGCCCTGAATATATAGGTATGAATGAGATGCAAGATATAGTATGGTGTTGCCATGTGTCATGATCTAACATGTGACAACATGTGAACCCTACCTAGGAAATGATAAAAGATTGAGATAAGTTCTAGAAGAACAACTCATCTTCTAGAAGGAATCTTATCCCTACAAACATGGAAGGGGGAATTACCCCATTATTAAATTATTTATCTAATTATGCAGCCTAGGACTTAAAATATTACCTAAGTAAACTTATGCAAAGTGTAATTAAATAATTAATTACACCAACAATATGCATCAAGAAATTTTCCCTATCTCTCTCCAAACTGCTTGCACACTCTGTCAAGTAAGTATCACTCTAGAAGAGAATGAGAGCAACCAATCAACCATCTATTCTACCGACGGTACACTAGTTGCTCCTGATCCTTTTTCCATGCATCACAATCCATATAAGGCCTCCAAAATAAACCTAGCATGTCATCGAACACACGACACTAGTATGGAAGATCCCCTGGAAAGGTGTAATGTAGAAATTCTCCATAACAACAGGAGTATAGATCACCATTAGCACAATCCTATATACCATCAGGTTGTTCACTGTAATGTGATCCGAAGCCCATACATGTAAAAGAGAGACACCTATAGAAATGGATTTCCCACCTCGATATGCAACCTCATGCATATCTCTATAGAGGTGGGCGAGAAGACATGGACCCCATGCATATCTAGTTCCATGCTCGAACATCTCCTCAATACAAATACCCCATCCAACTAGGAATTGATGACCTCTCCTATCAGGAGCCCTGAAACCAAACCACAAAGAACAAGGGAAACAGGGTTCACACTACCAACAAACTCTGATAAATCAATCTCAGACTATTGAACCTCCAAGTTTCTGACTCCAAGCACACACTACATGGCGTGGGTACCTCATTGAACATAGTATGTAATGATCTCACCATGGATAGGTATGTGGAGGATCCTCCACACATCCTTGAGAGTAATGGTGGCCTCCCCTATAGGTAAGTGGAATGAAGAAGTCTCTAAATGCAACAGCTCCATGAGCGCATTCATCATCGTCGTGTGACATCAGATGGGAGGTATGTAACAAATATGACATGGCCCAACCGCATCTAGGAAATCTCGCTCCAAAACATCAAAACCAGCAATCGGATCAAATAGATCTTGAGGTCATCTCTCCCTCAACTAAAGTGGTTTAAGGACCACCTGTAATCATTTCAACCCACAATGTTAGGGTTTCACTCTAAACACGCAAAATGAAACGAAAACAACGAACAATGACACTTAGACTTCCAAAACGTCAAAAATGAAAGATTTCTAGCAAAAGCAATGAATTTATTGAAAAAGAGGTAAAGCAAGGAAAGTCTGAGGAAAATTTTGCAAAAGCGATGGAAAATATCAAGTGTGCCAAAATCAAAAGTGCAAAACTTTATCAAAGGTGCAAAATGATCTCAAAAGAACCCAAACCAAACACAAGCATTCAAAAGCAAAGAAACATAGCAAAAGCGAGTTTCAAAGGCGAAAAATCAAGTCAAAAGCATAGAAATAAGTCAAGTGCATAGAATTTTTGCAAGAGAAAGCTTCTCAAAATGACAGAAGTGTTAAAACCAAGGCAATAGCACTAAAAACCTAAAAAATTCACTTTTGACTTGATGAACTTTATGCACAAATTACGAGAACATGCGAAGACGAAAACAAGAATTGAGAGGGTACATTGGGCCACCAACGCCTGCAGGTCATCCAAACTCTCGAACCAGTTTGAATGATGTGGGGCTCCCTGAATCCTAGGCATTTCTCCTCAACAACTGAAAAAATTAGAAATCCAGAGACAAGAATTCATTATAGGCTCAAAGTTCAAATGAGGTAATTAGAACCCTAATTACCTATTTTAACCCTTAGAAACCCTAATTTTACCTAGGAAACCCTAATTTTCACTTAGGAAACCTTCCTACATTTAAATTAAGAGTTCCCAGGAACATTGGAACAAGCAACGAGGGACCTATAGACTTAATTTTTCATCCTCTCTGCAACTGAACTGAAATAGAACAATGTCCTGAGCCTGACTCAAAATCAAATTTTTTGGCCAACCTATCAAGGGGGCAACACATTCCTACCATCATTCCACTGACCACCAGGGCACAATGGGGCATAAATTTCTTCGAAAAATTGATCTTAACATCAAATCTTTGAAACAAAGCAACCTGTACTTTGTATTGAAAAGAGGTACAAAATGTAGACATGAAAAATTGACCTAACACCTATCACACACCCTAGACGACATTTTCACATCATTAGCATCACTATCATCGAACACCATTGTATTTCACAACAATTACATCAAAAATCCTAAATTCCCCTATTAATTGAATTACATTATTTAATTAATTCACTTTTTCATCATTTTTGACTAATTAAATAAATTCCATTTATTTAATAAAGTCCTAAAACCCTATTTTTTCTATTAATTGAATAATACAACATTATTTAATTAATTCGCGTTTTATCATTTCAACCAATTAAATAAATTGCATTTATTTAATAATGTCCTAATCTAACGTTATTTCATCTTGATTAGTTAAATAACACCAATTATTTAATTACGTCACTAAATCACTTTATTCCCCTAAGTCGAGTGAATTATTAAAAATAATAATAATTTAATTAACTCACTTTCCCTCCAAATTTGAATAATTTGAATAAACTATTCAAAACACTATCAAAAATCAAATCAAACTTTAATGCAACTTTGTTTGCAAAATTCAAACTTGATTTGCATGTTCAACTCCAAAATTAATTAATTAATTAAATCAATTAATTAATCATTCTCAACCACTTTCTTGAGTGAGCAAATTACGATCTCCTAATTTCATGGCTGATCAATCTAATTCTTAACTAATCAATCTATTCCTCAATCCCATAGATTATTCAATCTATTTCTTCAATCACACAAATTGTGTAATCTATTTTGCAAAGATCATTCATGTCTAAATCCTCTCAACAACCTTCAACTATCAATCTTGATTCATCATTGTTTAATCCTGATCGTCCATTTCAAATCACAATTTCTATATAACAAACCTCTTTCCTCATAAAAAAGGATCAAAGAATCAACATCATTTGCACAACGAAGTGTTTCTGATATTCCTAATCACCATTAACATAGCTTCAACATATCTTCGATCAACCAACACAGACATCACATCAAAGCTTCTCGCGTGCAACAATGGAGGCTTCGTAGTGATATGAACAACTCGACATCTTGCAAACACACTCCAACACAGGATGGTAACCTTTATTTTGTTTTGAATTCAATTTGGTAATCATAGGATTTCATTATTTGTTTTCAATAGCTTAAAGTCATTTCATGAGTGAAGGAATAGATCTAGATTAGTTTTTTTATTTAGATTAGATCTTTATTTCATTGCATTTGTCTTGTTTACACTCCATGATTTTCCCTCTCACGCAACATTATATTATAATAATGCATACTATATTGTATAATACACAAAATATATATTATAAATATCAAATAGTTCTTGGGTGGAGGTTAAGTTTTTTTCAGCCTTTTACAAAAAATGTTTAATACATGGAGATAGGGACGCAAGGCATAAGTTTTTTGATAAGAAAATATTAAATGCAGTGTCAGGAGTTAAGTTTCTTTTAACAAGGTGAAATGATGTTTGATTCAAATGTCTGACAACCACAAGTTTGAAAAACATGTGCAGGTGTGGCAAGCCATTGCATTTTGATGGTTGTATGCCATTGCCTATTTTTATGGATACATGGCTATTGCCATAGTCCAGATGACCTTTCTTAGTTTTCTTGAATATGATGAAAAATCTAGATATATTATGTTGAAATACTTGCAATGGGACAAGAACAATAATATGAGGATCTAGAACCATAAATATGATTTTATAGTATCGATAATTTGATTTTACTTGATGATTGACAAAATGTAGTTAAAATGTGCAAAAGATATGAGATCGATTGCAAATATTTGTTGTTGTAGTAGAAGACGATAAGACTTGTACGAGATGTACATATATTTAAATACTACAAAAGAAAGGAAGATAATAAATACTTTTCATGGAGTTTGTTGTGGTGTCCAAGCTATGTGCCACACTTGAAGTAAGAAAACGTAGGTTTTGTTACTTGTAAAAAAGTTATAGAGTGCATATCCTTTTAAATAGTTCTTGATTGATCTGATGCGAGTATTTATAGCAATTGTAGAAACAAAGGTTGCAATTACCAAAAGAATTTTTTTGTATTATTTAGTTGCAATGTGTAAATTTCAATGTTTTGAGATTGTGACAGTTCATTAGTGATGTATTAAAGAGTGTTAAATAAATATGTTGTATTACAATAGAATATGCATGTAATAATGCCTTGCACATTAATCATAGATGCATTGTTAGAAACTTGGCACATGTAACAAAATACATGTCATTTATCATCTTGTTTATACCTTTGTACTTAGTGAGATCATCAATAGTTTTCATATTCTTTGTCGACTAGCTTAGAAACTGTAACTTTTCAGTGTTGCACTTTTTGGTCCTCACACAAGTAGCAATAGCTTGAGAAAATTTAGGGCACGTGGTTGAAGTTACATTGTAAAATTGATCGATTCACTATATTGATGAATATTAAAGCATGAATTCAAATTCTCACAGTCTTTTAGATGATGCCAGTGGTGGAGTCGAGATTAAAGGCTTTTATGATGCCATGTTGATTCAATCTCAATTGTTCCCTACTATGTCATTGAGGATATTTCATAAGATATTGGCTCTTTGTGGGATAGTAGGAGACTGCCATGTGGCAGTATCTAGAACATTAAATGGAATATTAGAGAGAATAAATATATCATCAAATATTTCAGGCGAGTTAAGGGGGAATAAAAGTTGTGCAGCTAAATCTACATGCCATTCTATGGTTAGCCAATGATGGAGATGATCTAATCTCAATCATTCATGCTACAAAGGTTTTAGACACATGTCGATATTCTGCTAACTATGAACACAAGCTTGAAGGGTAAAAAGTGCACAGATCAAGACACGTGGAAGTATCTTATGGCTTTCCCCACCATCCTGCATCTGCTGATCTATTTCCTAGCAAGTGTACGCAAGGAAGTGACAGGTGACAAAAAGCAAGCGTTTTCGCATGGAAAAATTATTGCATTGGCTTGATGTTGATGTCAAATTAAGTTAAGTTTTCAAACTTTCTTAACTCAATTTGAGCCATCAATCATTCTAAATCACTAGGAAATCAACGATTGGAATTCAAAGTTGCTAAACAAGGTGGATAGAGCCATTGTTATTTACACAAGTGAGTAGTAATGAAGGAGGTGACACTATTCAATTAAATTAAAGAGAATTTTCATCATTAGTGGTAAGTAAATTTGGCTTATGTGTGTTGAAATTTCTAGCAAGTTTGTGTGCATTTGTGAGTTGTGTTTCGAAAAGCGTTTGCAATGAGTTCTTTTAGGGTTTGGGGTTCATCAATTACTATTATATTTCTTTGAATTCACCCTATTGTGTCTAAATTAATTTTGAACCCTAGGTGCATTTAGATGAACCCTAGCTTCCATGACCTTCCACAAGAATGACACCACCAAAAGCTTAATCTTTTGGTTTAACCCCAAAACAAGCTTTGTATAACGATCTATTAGAGCAATCTTTGTAGCTAAGTTTGACAATGCTCAAGACATAAATATAATATTATGTGACCATTTTTTTAGTTGGGGGGACAAACATTTGTTGATGATTAAGCCTTGGCATTCATATTTCAACCCGGCTTCTAAAACTTTCAATAAAATCTTGATTTGGGTGTGGTTTCCTAATCTTCCCCTCCACCTTTGGAATGATTCTCTTCTAGAGGAGGTGGGCGAAGCTCTTGGTGATTTCTTGTTGGTGGATGATGAATCTTCTAACATTTTTCATTCCACCTTTGCTCACATATTGGTTGAAATGGATATCTCAAAAGGGCTGCCTACTAAGGTTGTGCTTAAACCCTCTAGGGGTTCTTGGACCCAATCTCTGGATTATGAAGGATTCCCTTCCGGTGTAGAAGATTCTTTAAAACAGGTCATGCTGCTACACAATGTGGATTTGAGAAAAAAGCAAAGACAACTGCATGGTGGAATGGTGCTTCTCAACAACATTATACAGTTGTGAAGAAATCTAAACAACCTAGGAGCTTTTCTGAGGTGGTTGCTTCAGAATCTCAGGGTCTTGGGGCATCCCCTTCGGATGTCTCAAATTGTGGGGCTACTAAGGCAACCCCTAATGAGCTAGTGACTAGGCCTCTGACTGCCATATTTGGTGATAGCGCTTCGGCTCCCATATCTAGCAGTTCTTTAGATCAGTCTTTGTCTGCGCAAAGGAAAAATGATGAAATCTCTATGACTGTGGCTACAGACAATCATCTTCAGGATAGCTGTGGGTTGGCTTGGCATGACAAGGCAGCGCAGGTGGAAGAAGGCTAGATTACTGTAAAAGGCAAGAAAGCAAAAATCTCTAGGCATTCTTTTGACATGAATCTCCGCTCCCACAAGAGTAGTTCCAAATGTAAATCTTGACGGGTCTTGTTAGGGGCTGGTTTTTGGCTGGCTGCAGGCTGTCCTTTTTGCAGCTTTTTTTGGTTGTAAAGGGTTTCGAGTCCCTTCAAAACTTGTTTTTACTTGTATCAAAAACTATCTATTAGAGCAATTACCAGACTTGAAAAATGCTAAACTCAAGGGAAAATTTATGTTTGAAGGTTGTGGTAGAGACAAGGGAATTGTGGACCCACAATATGCCATTAAGGAGGCTAAGATGCCAATTACTAGATGGGAGCTTTTCAAATATGGGTTTGGGAAGAGGAATTCCAATGTGCCAACTTGTAATGGATAAATATTGTATATGGGGAAACTTGTCCCTAATGTGTATTTAGATGTTGACCTGTTAAAAGCTATAGCCATAAACTACAACCCAAACATTCAGATCCTAAGGTCACATACTGGTGTCAAGATGATTGACTTGACCTAAGAAGGTATAATTAATGTTTTTAATTTAAATCCTCATGTTATTGAGCCAATTGACTAGAGAGCATTAGAAGAGGAATATGAGAAAAAGAAGGAAATTTTGAGAGTGACGATCTTGCAAAATTTCATGGCAAAGGGAAAGGGGAGGAGCAAAATGAAGCTTACATGTTAAAAAATGGAGCCTTTCTCAGTTGACATGTTTGATTTCTATTTTATTAGGAGTTACTACACCTTGTGACAGATCCTACAGCTTGACCCTCCTCAAGGGATACTTATAGCATAAATATGTACATGCCTACTAACATTGAGCATGTGATGGTGCATAAGTAGTATGATTTTGCTATACACTTGTCTGACTTCATTCATAAGGATTTGGTAGCACTCAAAGAATATGAAAGTAGAGTGAGATTCTAGTGGTATTCCTTATTGTTGCAAATTTTTTTGTTCAAAGGAATGAATGATTTTAGCAAGGACACAATGTTGAATGTCAGGAGTGAACAAAATGAGTGTCTTCATGTTCAAGCATGAGCTCATCAGCTTGATATGCATGATCCAAACTCTACTTTTGTGACTTTTACAAATCTATTTGGTGCAAGATTGAAAAGTTATTTGATGAGGAATCCACAAAGAATTCCTAAGGAACTGCATGATTTATTAAGGCCTAAAAAATGGAGGCCTGAATTGGGTATTGATCACAATTGGGGAGACATTATCCCTTATTCGGATTACACTATTATTAGGGTACACATCACAAACATTTCCCCACATGTATTCCCAATAGATGTACCATTGAGAATTGGATTTTTGGAAGTCATGTGGCAACTGGGAAAAGTTGAGACTCTGCATCTGTCAGCATAAAAGAAAAGAACTCTTTTTCCACACTACACTGTATTTTGTGATTTTTTCATTATCAAGAATGGATGTCAAAACATTGTCAAAATGATTACACCTTTAGGAATGAAGAATTGTAAAGCAAGGAACGAAGGTTTTAGTGTAGAATTGAAAGTCAAAATCAAAGGAGGAATATTTTTCCATAATTTCTTTTATCCTGAAGATATTATTAGGAATGAATTTTATTTGGAAAAGGTAGAGGATATGAAAATTAAATGGTTTGCTTTCACAAAACTGGAGAAAGAAAAGAAAGAGAAGGATCTCAAGTTTAGGGGTGCTTTTGTGGAAATTAATAATGAGACAAATATTACAACTTGTATAAATATAAGGGTATTTGTCCCTGGAATATTGCAATATTTTGGAATGTATTTGAAAATTATGAAATGAAAATGTCACAAATGTAAATGGCCCGAAGTTTGTTTTCTCTCTTGTTCTTTAAAAGGAATTAAAGGCGAATTGCAAGAGATGATTAATCTCCTAATACAATTTTGCAATGTAAGCACAATGAATAGAAGTAAAGTCTAGGCTAGGTTATTGAGTCTTTGTTTTGTGTAAATTCCAATGTTGTTTAACAGTACCAAAATTTTGAATAGGAAAATGGCATAGTTTTGAAACTAGTTCTCTCTTATTGTACTCTTTGCATGAATTATCAATGAAAAATGATGAAGGATCCTTTATTTGGTCTCCATTATCTCCCCAATCAATATATGATTTTATTAAGGTTCTTATTGAAATAATTGGTTAAATTACTTTGATAAAAGCATAGATTTATATAATTTGAGTGTTGAGATTTGATAGGTAGTTTTGGTTCACGTTATTTGGGTGCAATATTATAATGTAGTATTGTAAGAGCTGAAAAATGTTAGGATTAAATGTTGTTATGCATCATAGTTTTTGTTGAGCTCAACTCCATACCCTAGATTAAGACACTAGTGTAGGATCTATGTCTAAGTTGGAAATTGTTGGAAAGAGAAAAATTGTTACGACCAAGTATAACTTGTATTTGTATAACAAGACTAGAGTGTAACAACCAAGTCAGATAGCTTGAAAAGTTCTACAAAAAAAAATTGTGAATTTTTTTTTTATATAAGAACCACCTTTCCAATATAAATATGAATCACTTTAACTGCAACCTCAATAAAAATGAATAACAACGTAAAGGTCCAAAATTTCACGATGATGTATACATCGAGTAAGGCTTGCTCACCAGCCAAACGTATTGGCATCATGAAGTCGTGTGGACTCTAGCCAAAAACCTGAGCAAGAAATAGACTACATATGGACTTAGTTAATTATAGATAGTCAAAATATCTATGTACTATAATAGCGGGTATGCAACCCTTTCTAGGACTCAATTTTTCCTAGACAGTACTTCGTTGGTTGCCACCCACCAGATGAAACCGAAAGGGATTCCTTAGATCATACACTCCAACAACATAATTAATCTATAAGTTTATAATAACATAGTTCACTTCTTAATCACATTAGATGGAAAGTCTAAAATAACCTCAAATGAGGAAAAATTCTAGAACAATCATAAGTAATCCCCAATCTACTCATTCGAATATGTAGATTAAGCAAAGGTAACGTAAAAGTATAGGATTTCCCTAAGGTTTGTAACCTCCTTTTAAGCTATTTGGTCATAACAATAGATAATGTGTGATATTCATTATCCATGATTATACTTAACTAGTTGTACATGTTAACTTGATAGGCATAAAAATAACTGACTTGGAAAGTTTACAGTTGGGATATTAATTAATCATATTATATTTTCCTACTCCTAAGAAAATTGATTGACATAATATAATGTTACATATTTACTTTCCTTCCAATATGTCCTAGTTGGATGACAATTCTCTAGAAGATATTTCATGCCATGTCACTTGAATTTCTTGAAATTCCTTGACTCACCATTAATATTTCATGATCCTTAAGCAGCTCAAGATTACTCACTAACTCAATAAACAATTTCACTTGCTCTACTTGATACAAAAGCTTCATCTAAGGATACATTTATTTTCTACTATGAATGTGATGATAAGAGCAACACATTGATTCTAAAAGGAGCTAGAGTTCTTCTAATGAATGTTTCTTCTAACAAAAATATTAATTTCCTAAAATTTTGACTATTTTTTACTAATTAAATAATTATTAATTTAATGGTAAGATAAAAAGAAACAATATGGTAAAATAAGTACCTATTGAAATAATTCTATTCTTTGCAAAGATTATTTCTACTATGACATGACGACTATATAATCAAGTCACCAAACTTACCATTGATTAATAATTTCAACAATAGCTTAAGTTTTGCAAATGATTATTAAGCCATATTAAAAAATCCAAAATCTAAAGGTTCATATGTAATAATTATAAAATGAAATATTCATTACCAAGAAGAATTTAAATATAACTCATACCTCTTCCAATCCTCCATGCAATGGTCATTGGGTATCGCTAGTATTTACTAATGAAGGTTAATGATATGTTACTATCATCCCCTTTTGCATCCAGACCAATTCGCCATTAGTTCAAGTTTTTGAAAGGAAATATTACAATTGTAGTATTACTAAACATAATTCTTGATTGTCATGTGTTTTGAATAGTGAATCTCTAATTACCCCTTTTGGAAGTTAATCGAATCACAATGACTTCTCTATTGAATTACCTAAGTGACATAAATTTATAGAAAATTATAGTCATAATGTATGCAGAACATAACGATAGATGATGGAATACAACACATTGTGGAATGTAAAGCATTAATCTTATTCAATCTTTAATACCTAATCTGTGAATAATATATAATAACGATCATACAATATTTTTTTGAAGTAATTTATCTTGATTCCTATCTAAGATAATCAAACTATAAGATTGTGAACGCACATCATGATTACTTCAAAAGTAACCATATATTATAAATCTAATGAATTAATGAAATTTTATTTTACTTGCTTACTTAGTCTCTTGTAAAATTTATTCACTAAGATAGAAGATGAGCCAATTCTACTAAATGTTAATTGAATACTAATTGATATATGTACCCAAGGTGAAACTTCTAAACTAAGCAACCTTCTTATGATAACGAGGTTTTAATGCTTCAATCATAACGTTTTAAGGTTTAACTCAATGTGAACCTCCTTATTTTTACCCTTTCGAAATACTATATAATATTAAAATCATCTATATTTAGTAATATTATTATCAATTGATAATATTAGTAATAATGTTAATATGATCATCTACATCATAATTTATTTTACGTGTTACCAATCACTTGAAAAATTAAGTTGGTATTACTTGAGAAATTTTAGATCTTCCTTGATAATTCACACCAATATCTTTATTATTATATCATGCAAATTAAATTATGTTCCTACTCACAATTGAACTTGATGAATGCAATTATTGAAAATTTAATTTAACATTTAATATTTACTATCATAAGAATTAAACCAAATATTATATATCCTAACCTTCACTTTTATTTATTTATATAATTTCCTTTATTTTGAACTACTTTGAAAACTATTTTATTTATTTTTCAATAGTTACTATTTTTTTTTTTTAAGAATAAAATAAAACTAAATATTTAGCATTCCTCAAATATTCTTAAAAAAAGATTAACTAAATTTTATTTAAATTTCTAAATATTTAACTTACCTAAAATATTAAAAAATTATGGAAAAAAAAACATGAGGCATATTTTACTTATCTATCTTTCTATCTTTAAAAAAAAAAAACTAGAGAAAAGCAATTCGAACAAGTGCCATGTAGTGGCTAGTACTTTCCTTCATAGTATTTTAATTATAGTATTTTAGATTTAATATAAATAAATGTAAGTTTTGTCGATGGAATAAAAGATTGCATTTATACTAATATTAATAATTATTAATTTTATCTTAATTAGATTATATAAAAATCAAGTATTTTATATAAAAATAATTATATATTAAAATTTTAAATATTATAAAGATATTATAAATATCAAACAAAATAAAAATCAAATCAAATGATAGTATAACATAATTAGAAAAAAAATTGATAATTATATAAATATAAAATTTATCTAATAATTATGTTACATAAAAATATGTATAATATGATATAAATTTATTATATTATATTACATAATATTTATCGATTAAATAATATAAATTTAAATAATAATTTCTCAAATTATTTTATATAAAATAAAATATAATTAAAATGAAATAATTATGTAAATTAACTATAAGAAAGAATTAAATAATAATTATTTAAACATAAAATTTATATAATAGTTTTGTGAAATAAAAATATGTATAATATAATCTATTTGTGTTTATGAAAATATTAGAAATATACATAAAAATTTAAAACACAACAAAATAAACATATAAACATATAATATTTAATATTAAAAAAAATCAAAAAATAAATCCATTGACAATAATTAAAACTTTAAATAAATACTTTTATTTATTAAAATAGGTAGATTCCATATTTTCAAACTTAAACATTTAATAAGATTGTGTGTATAATTTGCATTAAATTAAATTTAATTAGTCAAAATTTAATTAGATAATAGTTCAAATTAAATATCTTAAACTCATCTACTTCTAGCAATAATATATTGTAAAATTTTGTGGTGACCTCATTAAACTCTGAATTCATTTGAAGAATTCGCAAGGGTTTTGGTATTTGTTATGGCAGTTTTGGTTGTTCCTTACATATGCCATAAACATTTTCCAATCATCAATTGTTTAATGAATTATTTGTAAGAAAAACAAAACTCATTGCAATAGTATTGTTGGAAGTACTAATAAGACTAAAGAAAGAAATTTAAATGCATGTCTTTTCGTCTTAAATGCAGTATAGGTTTAAATTTGCATGAAAGTGAATAAGTCTAACTAAAACAATTTAGTTTTATAATGGCTATGCTATGGCAGAGAAAAATTCAACGATTCAAGAACAACAATATTAGTGCATAAGCAAGCTTCCACTCTGGATTCTAAAACTGATTATATTTCTAATTCCTAAAGCATGAAGAGGATGGATCAACTCAGAGTTCTAGCATAATGCACTTAACTCTTTACAAATGATACTACAAAATTATGAATTTTATGCTATTTAACTGAAAATATCCAGGCAACAATACTACATGTAGTGCCCCTCCATTCTCACTTGGGATGTGTAGGTAGTCTAGCTAAGGAACCTGAAAAATGAGGATGGAACAAGGACTTCTGATGGTACTCTTGTGGGTATGAGGTACATTGTGTTGCTTTGATGCAAAGATTTAATTGGCTAGCTTAGATTACTTGCTGCTCATGATACTTCTTTTATGACATTGAGGTTATGATGATACACTGTGGTTGAATTTAACTGGTTATGCTTATATATAGATGCAGTAGTATATTGTGATGCAGTAGACTAGTGATTATTTCATGATGATATGATGTGGTCATTTAGTTTAACAATGTTACTTTATACTTGATGTAGTTATTATAATTTTGACAAGGGGACAGTGTAGCACCACTCGTTCGCGAGTGTCCTGCTATGATGTGATTCCTTCTCACAATATGATGCATTTATTTAAATATATATATATATATAGTGCACAACGTTGTTTGTATGTGAAAATTGAAGGAACAAAATCTCGATTCCACCTGCTTTGGCAGGACAGGGCAAGCATTAAATTATCCCAACGGGTATGATATTGAAACAAAGATGACAAGGAAGTCTCCCCATCCCAATTATGTCAACCCATCGTAAGTCTAGTGGTATTGTGTGTTCTTGACTTTGGTTATTTCAGTATTATGTGATAGTTGTCTATTGTGAGTTGTATTTGTGCTATTTATTTAATATTTATGTTGTTATGTATTTGGGTGGATTAATAATATTATTTAATTTAAATAATTAAATAATTAAAATAAATGTTATTAGTTAGTTATTGAGAATAACTTTATTAAAATTTAAAAATAATTAAACTAAAAGTTATGTAACTAATTAAAAATAAATAAATAAATTGTGTAAATAACATTATTTATAATTTTAAAACTTGACATTTTTTATAATTTAATGTAAATAGTAAGTTAAGGATAAATAATAGAATAAAAGACTTAAATAATTAATAATGTGTCAACTATAAGTTGAAATTAATAAAAATAGAAATTTAAAATTTAGAGATTTTATTTAGAAAAGAAAAAAAAATAGAAATAAAAATAACGAATGCATGCCTGTTTTATTTTGGAAAACTGAAGAGAATGGAAAATTGCTATTTTATTCTAATTTTTTTGAGTTTAAAAAAAGCAGAGAGAGAATATGGGGAGGAAGGAAAAGAGAAATGGGGTTTTTGGTTTTCACGGGAACAGATACAGGAATTTTGGGTGAAACTTTTTGGGTAAAAAAAATTTTAAATTTTAAAAAAAATTGAAAAGGCTCTCAGGGAAGTTCTTGGCGGTAATGGTTTTACACATCTTCTGGAAGATGAAATCTTTGGAAAAAGCTTGAGAATCGAAATACGAAGGCTCGGCTTCAATCTTCATCAATTTGAGCTTGAGGATCCAAGTTCTTTATTTTAAATGTTTATTTAAATTGTGTTGTTAAAAGATTTTCTGTACAAAATTGTAGATGTTTATTTTGGTTTTGTGAAATAAAAAAAAAATAGATAATTTGTTTATATATTTTGAAATATTGTCTGTTAATTTGTTGTGAAATTTTGGAAATCTTTGTAGAAGGATTGTGAAAATCTTAGATCCTTTGTAGGGAAATGAATTTAAAATGGTAGGAAATTCAAAAAGAAAACAATAGATAATTTAGAAAATCTCACAGATAATTTAGAAAACTTTTGTAGGATTGAAAAAAAAAAGAAATCCTCTGATAAATTAGGAAAAATGAAATCTTATGATAAAATAATAAATATTTTCCTGTAGAAAACAACAGAGACATAGGGTCACTAAATTTATCATAACACACAATTTACAAACCGGGTATGGCTGAATTTTTTTATATGTTTTAAAATATTTGATGGCGCACCTTCAGTAAAATTTTTAGAAAAATCCAGATCCGAAAACAAAAATTATTCAAGTCGCAACACACTAGTTTTATGATTAGTATTGTTTGAATATAGTAAATTATTATTAATTTATTAAATAATAAATATTTATATATATGTATAATTATATGTATTATATATATTTAATATATATATATATATATATATATATATTTAAATAGATTTGTTTAATTGGCTATTTTGATATAATAGATATTTTAAATATATATGTTTAATTTGTACGTTTGGAAGTTGTAAATGAAATATTTAAATATTTAAATGTTTTAATATATTTATTTAATTAAATATATTTTGACAATAGATGCATGTGAATGCATGAAATAGATTATTTTTAAAATGTATAATTTAAAAGAGGAAATTGAATTTGAATAGATATTTGATAATAAAATGATTTTAAAAGATAAATGGATATTATGTATTATTTGGTGCATGCGAAGCACAAATAGTTAAGATAAAATGATTTTTATAGAGAAATTGATTTTTATTGTTGTGTGTTATTGTGGAAATTTGAGTTAAACTATCAGTGTTAATTTTTTTATTGCTTGTAAATTAAATTAAATTAAGTTGATTAATTCCAAGTAATGTGTTGATGATTTGATTGAATTCAGAGAATCTGGATGTTAGATTAATTATATGTTGGAATTGCTTATTGGTTGAGTTTTCTTTGTTTGCGTTGTTGGACAATGGAGTTGTTCGGTTTTGTAAGTCTTCTAGAGAAATTCATTCTATGTGGGGTTGTTACATATGTTGGTTTAACTTTTGATTTGTGTTGGGTAGTGCACATGGGTGTAGATAGTTTGAATGCTTGGTTACCATGAACGAGATATGTAATATAGTATGAATACCCGGTTACTACGAACGGGTTGTGTGACCTTATGTTTTAAGGTTGAAATGTGTTATCATTATTGTGCACCTTGTCTACCCATAGATTTGTGGATTTGAACCTAGTGTTTTCAGTAGGAGAGTGACTCTTTGTGATTGGTTGATTTCGTAAGTCTTTGAGAGTGGTCTATGGATGTTATGTTTTGTGATCTATTGATGTTATGATTTTGGAATCTATAGATGTTTTGTTGTCTATGTATTCTAATGTCACTTTTGTTTGGAGTTGAGTCTTGTCGTTTCTGTTTGGACATTCTTGTTTTCAGGATTCTTCCTTGTCATCTCCTAGCACGGGGGGTGGGTTTTTCTAAAACTCCCATGGTTGGGTGGAACGTACTACGCACCCCATTGGGTTTCCCTGTCAGCATCCATGCAGTGTCGGGTTACCAGTAGCAGATTGTTCCAGAGTTCAGAATATTTCTTGATGTATATTCTTTGTATCTATCATACCATGTAATTTATGTATTGTTCTCTTGAGGTACTAAGAAATAAATGTTGTAACTTATGTATTTGAACAACATAATATAATTATTGTAATGTATAGTGTAATGATGATGTCCTTATGCGATTGATGATCATGGTTATTGTTATTTTGTTATGTCATGGGATATGCATGTTGGGGGTTCTCATGAATGTAGCATATGGTTATGGTTTTTGAATTGGAGACAATCTTATTTTAATAAATTAACTCTTGCGAATTATTTAATAATGAATTCTCTATAAAACAATGGTTTTTTTCATCCTAGTGATGCATCTTGATAATGCAATTATATCAGTGATAGTGATTAGTTATTGTAATGTCTTCATGTACGCCCCAAAGGATGTAGGGTTGTTAATGCATATAATCATTGAATGTCATGCATTGAAACTTAATGTTTATTTTATTTATATAATCTTTAAAATAGTTTCTTTAAAAAAAAAATTGTGTCTTAATTATTGTCCTTTGGGGTTTGCACGGCGGGGCATTACACTACAAGCTAAAGATCCAACTATCTAAGTCGATGGATAAATATGAGTGACTTGAAGCATACCTGTAATGAATATCACAGTGTTGCGGAAAAACAAATTCTAACAATTACAGAGCATGCCTCAAATCCAAAGTTTGAGTTTCAATGACATGTATACAATGCAAATTTTGCAGGTTAGAAATAAATAAAACATGCAAGATCTAATAATAAATCCATTCAATGAATTAAAGGGACGAGTAGATTTCATGTATATAATGGGGTTAGTGGCATATTTATTATCACTAGATACAAATACATAGATTCTGACCTGGCTCACCTCCATTGGCACCACTCAATTTCCAGCATATATATCCTTGCTCCGCCGGCCGCCAACCATTATAGATTTCATTGCATCATTTTTATTGCCCTTTCTTTGTGAGAAGAATTAGAGAAGCACAAACATAGAAGGAAGAAACAGAAGAGAGCAAATTGGCTCAAAACTGAGTGTGGGGAATTTTGTTGGAATACTATTTATTTGGATACGTAGATGAGGTAGGTAAAATATTAATGATAGAATTCTCCATGCACTCTATCCTCCAGCTTCTCTCGAAGCTTCTGCCTTCCAGATTGTTCCAGCATCGACCTCCAGCTTCTATGTATCTGTTGTCTTCTAGATATCTCTGGGAGATCTATAAATACAACATTCCCCTGTCAAATACGTGTGTAAGAAAAGAACAACATACTGTTGTATAATTATGCAGTGAATATATTTTGTTCTTTTGTTCTGTTTTTAGTGTCCAAATCTGCTCTGTTATTTTTTTGTGCAAGCGTGTGTCTTCATTGCTTTGTTATTTTATTTAGTTTATCATGGTATCAGAGCAACCATTAAATCTTGGGAAGTGATGTGGAGATTTTGTAGCATGAAATCTTGTTTGTGCAAGTTGTAATTTAGCTGTGAGCAGCTCCAACATTTCTATGGCAAGTGAAACAATACTATAGCAAAGGAAAGAGTTTATACACAAAAAATTGGTGAGAAATTTTCAATCTTTTAATCTGGGTGTTAAATATTTTGAAGTCTCTTTCATTCTCATCCAAAGAGGAGGGGATTTGACATAATGGATTCTCTTGGTATTCCTTTGCCCATAGTTAAATTAAATGGAAAAAATTATTATGATTGGGTATCTCATATAGAAATTGCTCTAACTCTTCAAAAAAAATATGAGATTGTCATTGGTAGTGAACAAAGACCAACAAATCCTGGAAAAGATCAAGAAGATTGGGATAAAAGGAACAAAAAGGCAATAGCATTAATCAAGCTTACACTTTCAGAGTAAGTTTTTCCAAAAGTTTGCAATGAAAGAAGTGGAGTTAAAGTATGGTATATTTTAAAAAATACATATCAAAATTCAGGTGATGTATGGATCTTAACTCTCACCACAGAGTTATATAATATGAAATTTTCAAGTTCACAAGAATTAGTCTCTCATCTAAGTAAATTAAAGGAAAAGAAAAATGAGCTTGCTTCTCTTGGAAAGAATATAGATGATAAAGATTTTGTGCAAATAATATTACAAAGTCTTCCAGGATCCTATCAATCATTCATAAGGGGACTAGATACTGCAGATAAGTTACAAAGAATTAAATCTGAAGAGTTGTGTGCTAAGCTAGTGCAAGAAGAAAAACGCCAAATTAAAGAAAGATCATTTTTAAATGGTGAGTCTCAAGCATTCATAATGAAGGAAAAACAATATTACAAAAAGTCACAAGATAATCAGTCTAGAGAAATGAATTAGAAGTATGAAAATAAAAACATCCCATCTAAGGATTATAATAAAAGCAAATGGAAATGTAATTATTGTGGAAAAATGGGTCATAAAGCAAATGAATGTTTCAAAAGAAATAGAGATACAAAGAAGAAGAAAAATAAGTATACAAAAGTTGTTGATTCTAAAAGAAATGCTTTTTGTGTTGCACTTAAAGAAAACAATTATTTTAAGGATGAATGGGTCATTGATTCTGGTGCTACACAACATGTCTCACAGTAAGGAATAGTTTGAATCATTAAATGAGAGTAATACAAAAAAGATATATTTGGGAAATAATAGTGCTTTAGAAGTTAAAGGGACTGGAAATGTTAAAGTTGATAATGGTGTGTTCAAAAATGTGAAGCTAGTTCCTGAATTAAAAACAAATCTACTTTTTGTATCTCAAATTGCAAATCAAGGGTATAAAATAGAGTTCTACAATGACAAATGTTTAATCAACGATGTGAGTAATAATTACAAAAGTGACTGCAATTGGTAAAATGGAGAATGGATTATATAAATTTCAAGAATTCACTTCTAAATGTGGAAATAAGAATATGTGTGCTATTGCCAAATATGATGATGTGAGCAAGTTATGGCATAAGCGTATGGGACATATCAACTATCAAAGTCTCAAACTTATGGAGAACTATATATGGTGCATGGGCTTCCAAAAATCTCATCAAGTCACAAGGTGTGTGAAGGATGTGCTATGGGAAAAAATGTGGAAATTTTCCCACAAGGTAAATCATGGAGAGCAAAAACTCCTTTACATTTATTTGGTTCATAGTGATCTAATGGGTCCTTTTAGAACACCATCACTTGCAGGATCAAGGTATGCCCTCACCTTTATTGATGATTATACTAGAAGAATTTGGGTATATTTTCTAAAAAGGAAGGATGAAGTGTTTGATAAGTTTAAAGAGTTTAAAGCATTAACTAAAAATCAAAGTGGAAGATCTCTAAAGATAATAAGAATAGATAGAGGAATGGAATATATGAACAAAGCTTTCTTAGATTTTTGTAAACAACATGGTATCAAAAAGGAATCAACTGTCTCCTACTCACCCCAACAAAACGGAGTTGTAGAAAGAAAAAATAGAACTATAGTAGAAATGGCTAGATGCATGCTTCACTCTAGAAACATAGAAGTTAAATTTTGGGCTGAAGCAATTTGTACTACAATTTATATTTTGAATAGAACACCTACTAAGGTGGTTTTGAACATAAAACCAAAAGAGGCATGGAGTGGTAGAAAGCCTACAGTATCTCATTTTAGAGTCTTTGGTTGCAATGCATATGCCGACATTCCTGATGAAAGAAGAAATAAACTTGAAAGGAAAAGTGAGAAGTGCATAATGGTTGGGTATAGTGAGGAGTCAAAAGGATATAGGTTATATAATCGTAAAACAAATGAAATTCATATCAAAAGGAATGTATGGTTTGATGAGGATATTGAGAGTGAACATTCTCCTACATTATCTTACTTTCCAATCTTGATTGATGAAGATAATTCTGCTATTGATCCAAATCAAGGTGTGCAATCTTCTATAGGAGGAGAAGGAGCACAAGTTGAAGGATCAAGTGAAAATGATGATGAAGACACACAGAAGACTAGAAGCATCCAAGAAGTTTACCACGAAGGCCCCAAAAATATGTTTGCTAACTATGCTCTTATGACTAGGATGATGCAGGTTGACACTCCAAGTACATATGAGGAAGCAAAAGGAAAAGAAGAATGGGAGGCAACAATGCAAGATGAATACAATTCTTCGATGAAAAATGGAACTTGGGAATTGACAACTCTTCCAAAAGGAAAAAAATGTGGTTGGTTGCAAGTGGACCTACAGAACGAAGTTCACATCAGATGGAGCTATTGAAAAACACAAAGCAAGGCTAGTGGCTAAAGGTTTCTCGCAAACATAAGGTATCGATTATATTGAAACCTTTGCTCCAGTTGCTAAAATGAGTTCAATTTGTACAATAGTTGCTCTAGCTACAAATTTTGGTTGGAAAATATTTCAAATGGATGTAAAAAGTGCATTTCTACATGGTGATCTAAAGGAAGAAATATGCAACAACCATCAGGATTTGTCAGAAGTGGTGAAGAACATTTAGTGTGTAGATTAAAAAAAACACTCTAAAATAAATAATTGATCTAGGATTAATGCACTATTTCTTGGGCATGCAAGTGTGGCAAGAAGAAGAAAGGATCATGCTTTCTCAAACAAAATATGCTCTCGATGTATTAAAAAAATTTAATATGAGTGATTGTAAACCATCTAATACACCATGTGAAGTAGGATTAAAATTGAGTGCTAATTCTACACAGAAGAAGGTGGATGGAAAATTGTATAGACAACTAGTTCGGAGTCTTTTGTATCTTACTATAATTAGACCAGATATTGCATATGCAGTTGGTATTGTATCCAGGTATATGGTAGATCCACACATTGAACATTGGAAAGCAGCTAAAAGAATATTAAAATACATTAAGGGTACTTATCAGCTTGGCATTAAATACAAATATGGAGGAGAGCCTACTCTAGTTGGGTATACAGATTCTGATTATGCAGGTGATATTGATGATAGAAAATCAACCTTGGGATACATCTTTCATCTTGGATTGAGACCAATTTCTTGGAGCAGCAAAAAGCAATCAACAGTGTCACTAACAGAGGCTAAATATATTGGCTCATCAAAGGCATCTCAATAAGCATTGTGGCTTAGAAGACTACTTGAAGAAACACACTATCCACAAGGATCTCCCACTACTATATTTTGTGATAATCAAAGCACCATCAAGCTAGAAAAAAATTCTGTATATCATGCCAGGTCTAAACACATAGAAGTGCATCATCATTTTGTTCGAGATCTAATTGAAAGTCAAGTGGTGGAGCTACAATTTTGTGGAACAGAGGATCAAATTGGAGACATATTTACGAAAGCATTACCTATTGTAAAATTTGTTAAACTTAGAAACTTGTTACATCTCAAGGAAGTTGCTATTCTCTCCGAATAAACATTATGGGGGGGTGTTGGAATACTGTTTATTTGGATATGTAGATGAGGTAGGTAAAATATTAATGATAGAATTCTCCACGCATTCTATCCTCCAGCTTCTCTCGAAGCTTCTGCCTTCCAGATTGTTCCAGCATCAACCTCCAGCTTCTATATATCTTTTATCTTCTAGAGATCTCCTGGAGATCTATAAATACAGCATTCCCCTATCAAATACATTCCCCTATCAAATACATGTGTAAGAAAAGAACAACATACTGCTGTATAATTATGCAGTGAATATATTTTGTTGTTTTGTTCCATTTTTAGTGTCCAAATCTACTTTGTTATTTTTCTGTGCAAGTGTGGGTCTTCATTGCTCTGTTATTTTATTTAGTTTATCAAATTCAGGTTATAGAAAGATACGTATTAAATTCTATGCTCACTGTAACAAATTATTAGATGCAGCATTTATGATAGGCAGGTCCAGCGTAAGCAACGGCGCTGGATGGCTGGATGCCCGGTTCTAGACTTCTCTCATTATTAATTTACTTGCACCAACAGTAAGGGCATTAATGGGGAAAAGAGTCATGGAATGGATGGAATTGCCAGATATTGACAAAAATGAATTTTTTGAGAGGGCTTTAGAAGCTATCAATAAAAATGCATTTGGTAGTGATAAAGCTAATATTCTCCAACATCCTCCACATTAGCACCAAAATGGTGCGCTAGAATAGAGTATTGACATCAATTACATCATAGGAAAATGACTATAAATGCAACACATATGCAGAATGGGTACATGATTTGTTTGACATAATGTTGTAATAGTATGGCATTTTATGGAAGTGCAGTGATTTCTAGATACACATAGACTATACTCTAGGAGATTTAAAGTGTCATGAGATGTTGATAATGATAAGAACTCGATGAGATATAAAAGGTGGTCTTAGACATAAGAAGAGGTTTTCTGATTATTCGTACGCACAGTGACGTTGTTATAACACACTTTCACTAATCCAATTATCAGATTTTTTTATGAGCATGCTATATTCTACTGATTGGTATTTTGCAGGGAAATATCAAGGTGATAAAGATTTTCTTATGATATGAGCATAGGCTTTTAACCATTATTAAAATCCGCAATCCTATCCAACATCCTCTCTGTCCGCATCTTATTGAAGAAATGTCTTGGGACTCCTTGCAACATCCTTGTTGGAGAGATCGAGATTGTAAAATTGTTAATACACGGACGGGTTGGCATATAATCAAATCAATGAGGAGGGGGTCCATATAATCGTGTTCCTCAAGAACTTCTCCGCAGGGTTATCTTCTTGCCTCCTTTTTCTCTCCTTTCATACTTTGTTGTCTCCCTTTACATAGAATATAGAAAAGATGATATTTTCCTGTGTTATTTTGGAGTTACTAATTGCATGCTTGCCTTAATCTTTTAATGTAACCGTTCAAGAGCCTTTTGGCGGTACTTAGTGCCTTATAATCCCCCTTAGGCTAAATGTTAATCATAGTATTTATCTTATTTAATGTATTTAACACAATACCATTGAATGTATTATCAACATTGGATTTATAAAAGAGCATAATAATAAATCATTGAAATTGTTAAATTGTTTATAAGATGCAACTTTATAATAATCATTAAAAATTGTTTAAAAATTGTTTAAGGTAATTAAATAAAATGTGAAACGTCAATAATTATATCTTGAATTTATTCACTTTGAAATAATATTATTAACCAATCATAATTTGGGGGGTTAAGACAATATTTATTATCCACCAAAATATTATAAATGAATACATTTCCAAAGGATTTAATCTTTCTGAATTAGCAAAAAAAGTGTGTATATATATATATACTAATAAATACTATTTTTTGGTTTAAAAGGGAGGGTTGTGACAACTAGTGTGTTTGTCTTTTAGTTTACATTTTATACAAATCTTGTATGAAAATGATCAGATATCTTTCATGTCATTGTCTTTGTCTTTGTCTTTTGATTGATCTATTTTATTGTTTTGGGTCTGGTTCAAATAATTGATCAAATGCTTGGAAAAAAAATTGTGAAATGAAAATGTGACAAGTGTAACTGGCCTGTAGTGTGTTTTCTCTTTTGTTCTGTAAAAGGTAATTAAAGGCGAATTACAAGACATGATTAGTCTCCCAATATAATTTTGTAATGTAAGCACAATGAATAGAAGTCGATTCTAGGCTAGGTTATTGAATCTTTGTTTTGTGCAAATTCCAATGTTGTGTAACAATGCAAACATTTTGAATAGGAAAATGGTATAGTTTTGAAAGTAGTTCTCTGCCATTGTGCTCTTTGCATGAATTATCAATGAAAAATGGTCAAGGATCCTTCATTTGGTTTTCATTGTCTTCCCAATGAATGTCTACTTTTATTAAGGTTTTGACTCAATGAATTGGTTAAATTACTTTGGTAGAAGCATAGATTTATATAATTTGAGTGCAAAGATTTGATAAGAAGTTTTGGTTCAAGATATTTGGGTGCAATATTGTGATGTCGTATTGTAAGAGTTGTATAATGTTAGGATTTAATGGTGTCATACATCATAATTTTTTGTTGGACTGAATTCCATATCCTAGATTAAGACACCAGTGTAGGATCTATGTCTAAGTTGGAAATTGTTAGAACACAAATCGTTAGGACCAAGTATAACTATATTTGTATAATAGTGCTAGTGTCTTTGTCTTTCACTTTACATCTTATACAAATCATGTATGAAAATGATCAAATATCTTTCATGCCATTGTCTTTGTCTTTTGATTCATGTATGTTATTGTTTTAGGTCTAGTTCAACGAATTGATCAAATGCTTGAACAAGAATATAGATTTGTATCAAGGATTCTTTTAGTGGTGTTTAATGTTTGGCCCATACACGCTTAAATAGCTTCAATTGTATTTGGATAGATATTGATTCCATCAAGAGTTGTATGTATAAATTATGGGACACAAATAATTTCTTGAGAGATTTTGAAAAGCAAGAAATTTTTTTGGTACCATTCAAGTGACCTTAATCTCATTGTCATTTTCTTTCCTTTGATGTCTATTCCTATTTTGTCTTATGGTTTTTTGGGACTCACTATATAATTATCAAGGTTCATGGGTTTAAAGAGGAGCCGTTTAGACTCCATAAAGTTTTAGTCGACCGTGTCCTGGCGATAGAGCTAGCTCGCCAGCTTGATATAGTCGATTGGGAATGTAGAGGAGGAAAGAGAAAGAAAGGGGTTTATGATGTACCGTTCTTAGCGGAGACAAATTACAATGTATAAGAAAGAAGTCCATGAATTATTGAAACAAAAACTTGGCAACTTGGGTCTTGACTTGGTAAATGCTAAATGGCCTTATGACCCTGATAATTGTTTGTGTGCACAAAACTTGTTAAGCGCATTTGTTCATGAGTAGCGACCATTGTTTGAGGGTCAACGGTCACCGATTATTGACTCGCCTACCATGCATATTGAGGTTGATAAAATACTAGGTCCGCATACAAAACAAAGGTTCGGAGAAAAGCGAAAATGATTGGAAAAGCAACAGGGAATGGCTGCAGCCATTTTTGTTGAGAGACAAACAAAGGATTTGTCAGTTCCAGAGCAAATGTAGGTGCCACTGGAAGGTAGGAGAAAAAGAAGAAAATTAAAGTTGCAACAGAAAACGGATGACGAGGACGAGAATGAGCAACAAATGTCTTCTTTTGTTTTTGGTAGACCAGCGACATCTGTCTTGGAAAGAGAGGTTGATGCACATGTTTCTTTGTCCATATCATTTGTAGTCTATGAAGGTAATGTTTCTAGTTTACTATGTTCTCCCATGGCCACAATTCCTGTTTTTACTTCTTCTCCGCGGTTGTCCTTTCTAAGTTGCTCACCTTGCATTGGCAATATTCCTGGATTTTTTTTGTTAGTCATTACAACTCCTGTATCAGTGGTGTCTGACAGAGACTGTAGTTTAATTGAACAGTAATTAACCATTCCATATGGTTTACCAGAGGGCGTGCCTTTTGTCGTTGGAATAATTAAATTGCCTGTAGAGTTCGGCCAATAGAATGAGCAAGCGAGAAATGTCCGGGAAGAACAGCTACAAAAAAGAAGAGGAAAGGAGAGTAAAGAAATTGCAACAACACAAATGCCAAGCTTTTATGATTCTGTTCAAAAGTATTTGATAATTGCACATATGACAACTGTTGTGATCAAGCCAAAGGAAAATATGAAACCCGGGGATTATACCATGTAGGCTGTAGCTATGGACATGAATAGGGCTAGGCCTCAGGATAAGGTAAGGCTAATGGAAGAAATCTAGAGATCTATTAGCAGTGACTATTTGAAGATAAGCAAGAGAATAGCGAAGAGGGATGACAAGTTGTCAAAAATTAAAATTGAATTGATTAATGTCAACGAATTGTATGAAGACTTGAAAATACAACATGATTTGACAAGGAATAGGTTGGAAGAAAGAGCAGATGAGATCAATGAGCTACACAAAAAATTGTTCGATGTGATAAATTCGAATGAGTAGTTACAAAATAGGGTTCAAATCAAAGAATATGGGATTAGGGCTATGCTAATAAAACTACATTGTTCATTTTGTGAAAGAATTCAAGGAATGGTTATTCACCTTGCACCTGTCCTAAAGTTTGCTGCAGATGCTCAATTTGTAAGTTGTCAGATGTTCCATTTGCTAGAATGTGGTGTTATATTTTTTGCACCAAAGGAAAGTGATTTGTAATTGCTAATAGAAAAGCTTTACAGTCTTTCAGATGAGTGTCTTGAAAGTGCAAGTGTTAAAGATAGGAGAAGAGCAGTAGTGCAGGTAAACAAATTTACAGGGTAAAATAAAAACTGTTTCAAAGTGTAAGAATTGTTTGAATAGCCTAGGAAAAGTCGTGACCTAGGTGAAGAAAGAGATTGAAAAATTGGTACAGTTAGGGCTTCCGTCACCTTTTGAAAATGAAGAAAGCATTTTGTCAGTGGAAAAGATTGTAGATCTATTCAAATATAAGCAATGACAGGTACAATGTTTGGAGAATCTTCACCAACTCCCAGGTGTGCAAGAAGTGGAGAAGTTTCTGTTATCGCTTGCAGAATTAGAATTTCAGATGAAAGCCATGATTCTGAATGTTCGTGATTCATCTTATAGAGAAATTATTGATTTGGATTGTTTATTGCAAAAACTAAAAAATAGACATGAAGTATGTGAAAGAGGGTGGGGAGATTTAGAAACTGCTTTTGGTAAACTGTAAACTTGTTTTGTAGAGATTATAACATCTGTTATTATTTGAATAGTGTTCTTTATTTCAAGACAATAGAAGGAAATCTTATTTTGTCTTAAAAGTGGAGATAATGATTATGCAATCAAAAATTAGATTATATATATATATATAGTTTTTTGTTCAATATGGAGAAAATTGAAGTTATAAATTCGTATTGTAGACATTGGATTGTGTCTTTAACATTTATTGATTTCTACTGAAGAGAGGTTAGCTTGTAGCATTCATAAAGTGGAAGAATAAAGCTCTAGACAAGTCTATGATATAAAAACCGTCTATTTTCATTTGTATTATTTTTTCCTAATTTGATTCCAAGTTTTTTCTTTTTTGAGTTGTGTCAATGTGAAAAAGCTATGGTGACTATCTTCGAACACTTTTATTGTTTAGCAGCTATTATCAGTTGTCTAATCTATGTATTTATTCACTTGTGTAAATGGAAAAAAACTATCACTTTTTTTTGAGGATTCTTATTATTTAGCAGTTATTATTAATTGTTTAATCTATGTACTTTGTAACATTAGGAATAATATTCAATGCATGTGCTCCTAATAATACGTTTGAATTAAGTATTTTGCAACGAATCAAATTCCTGTAAGTCCTTAATGCTCGTGCGTTATGGGGAACTCTCATCAATTTTGATTTTTTTTTAGTCGATTTTGGTACAAAATTAACTACCCTCTCTTTTGCAATTGATACCAGAAGCAAGAAAATAGGACAACTGCCATGCATGATCTTCAAAATCTTTGTGAAGTGGCTGCATTAGAACACTTGCCATACTTTCCATTTATTGTCTCTAATTTCGAATTGTGTGCACAATTATTGAATTGAGATAGTTTAGCACAAACATTTGGCTAAAAATAATAGCAACTATTATAGGCACTATCCCGATTCCAAAAGCAAAAAGCAAAGGACCATTTTAGCCAAATTTAATAAATGGAGGCTCGACGATCTGGCGCTACCAAGGGAGATCAAAGAAGACTGATATCTCAAGCAACGGGCAGAGAAACAGAAGTTGTTTCTGGATTTCAACAAACCAATTCATATGCATAGGCTCCTTTTGTGCCCAAGCCCAACGTACCAAATATTGTGACTATTCCAAAGGGGATGGATAGATTACACAGTTGTACAAGACTTTGTAGATGCAATTTTCGATCCAAAACTATCAAAGAATATGAAGATATTAAGGGAAGGGGACTTTCGTTGGATGGTTAACAAAGTACGCAACAATGATACTGAATCCTTTGGCTTTAGGATATGGAACTTGACAATGGTGTAGTATTTGGTGCCATTGGTCCATCCCTGTCCAGAGCTAGTTCATGCATGTGAAGAGGCTTACGAATTCAACAATTGTGTTGTTTAAGGGCGAAAGCTGAAAGTAGAAATTACTACCCAGGCGGTGTGGAATATGCTTTGTCTTCCAATTGATCCAAATGCAGACTTGTGCACAATAGAAACTTTGCAAGACACATTGGATATCTACAGGGACAAATCCAATTTCCTTAAGTTTGTTATTACAGATGATTTCTTACCAGTACGGCAATTACCGATTCCTTTGGCAAGTTTGAAGTATGAAGACATGAAATGCATGTTCTATGCTTACTTTCTTGTTTGGGCAAGAGTCCAATGCAGATGTCCATGATTTCCAACTAGCAGCTATCTTGCAGCTGAGAACAACACCAAGAAAAAGGCAATGTAGAATGGATTTTGCACATGCAATATCCGACAGTATGCATGCTCAGCTGATGAACTTTGGAACGACCACTACATTTAGGTACTCTTCTTTTCTTCTACATCTCATGCTATACCAGAATCCCAAATTCTTCTCCTAGTATTTTAACATTAATACTGTTGGAATGTAAACTCAACTGCTGCCGTCACCTCCAGCTGGTACCGTCCTCCTACCTGCCACTGTCCGGAGACCCCCACAGCATCGCGGCTCATCTACACCGCCAGCCGTTAACCACGCAGTCTATAAACCGCTGCCCGCGATATCGCAATAAAGAATGTTACCGCCAATATCCATTGCGATACCGCGGGGAACTATCAACCAAGCCGCCTCCGCCAGAGGACATTCCATAATACGGCAAATAGATATTTAAGTTTTAATATTAAAGTAAAGGACACTTTATTAAATACGTTTTGATCGGGAAATGCAGTTAGGTAATTTGTAATAAATTTTATTTCATGCCCTCCCTTTCGTGAATGTTTTTCACGTGACTTTTACCTATATTTGTATATGTTTTTATTTTTGAATTTTAATGTGAATGTTAGCATACAGAAATTGATGAGCAACAGCTCTGGGTTGAATATATTTTAAGTTTTAATTTTTTGTTGTATTCCTCTGCCTCTAGCCTTCAGTGGTATCAGAACAAGTTCGATTATCAGAGCCAAGTTTATCAAAGCAGATTATCTGGGTAAATTTCAAAAATGGCAGCAAGCACAAGCTTGACAAACCCACAAATTCCACAGTTTAATGGGAAGAATTATGAGTACTAGTCAATTACCATGAAAGCACTATTTAGCTCACAAGATATATGGGATTTAATTGATAATGGATTTTCAGAGCTAGTAGATGCAGCAGCATACAATGCTTTAACACAAGCAGAGAAAGACTTATTAAAAGACACAAGGAAGAAAGACACAAAGGCTTTATTTTATCTGTTTCAAGCTCTACATGAGAGCATTTTTCCAAGGATTTCAGCAACAACAAAGTCCAAACAAGCATGGGACATACTTCAAACAGCCTATCAAGGCATGGCAAAAGTTAAAACAGCAAAGCTACAAATGCTGAGAAGAGATTTTGAAACAATATGTATGAAGCACAATGAATTTGTAGATTCATTCTACACCCAAGTCATTGGGGTGGTTAATCAAATTAGGTCTCATGGAGAGAATCTGGAAGATACCAGAATTGTTGAAAATATTTTAAGGAGTTTGCCTACAAAATTTCTACCAGTTGTAGTTGCTATAGAGGAGACAAAGAATCTCTCACAGTTCTCAGTTGATGAGTTGTATGCATCTCTAATTTCTCATGAACACAGGCTAAAAAGGTCAGCAGATACATCACTAAAGCATGCTTTCAAAACTCAGGCTTCAGTTAGTCTAGGAAGAGGTAGAGGTAGATCAAGAGGAAGAGGAAGAAACTCTTACAAAGGTGAAAGATACAGTTTATCAAGCTCAAGTGGAAGAGGCAGCAATCAAGGCTCAAGCCAAAACCCAACATAGAATTAGTCACAAAATCAAAGGTATGATAAATCTCAAGTCCAATGTCACTACTGTAAAAAATATGGGCATTATATGAATGAGTGTAGAAAGAAGCAGTATGATAATAATAGACCAAATGCAATTTTTTCAAGAGAAGGTCAAAATCAGAATTCAGATAAGAGCACAATGTTTTTAGCTTGTAATGTTGCTCAAGAAAATGAAAAAGATGTATGGTTTTTAGATTCAGGCTGTAGCAATCATATGACAGGGAATCTAGAAATGTTTTCAAGTTTAGATGAGAATGTAAAGTCTAATGTTACATTGGGTAATGACAACAAAGTGTCAGTCAAGGGAAAATGAGATGTCAATATTCTAACTAAACAAGGGGAGAAAAAGTATATTTCAGATGTGTATTTTGTGCCTGGTCTGAAACATAACTTAATGAGTGTAGGGCAACTGGTTCAAAAAGGGTATAGAGTAACCTTCAAGAATGGTCTGTGCACAATTTTAGACAAATACCCAAGCAACCAGCTTATTGCAAAAGTTAGAATAACAAACAACAGAATGTTTCCCTTAAAGATAAGGCCAGATTTGAATATAAATTATGCTCAAGCACAACACTTAATGAATTCACAAGTGGGTAGAGAAGAAACTACAGCAGTAGTGCAGACAATCTTTCAAGCTGAGATAAAAGATGAAAACTAGTTATGGCACCTGAGATTTGGGCATCTCAACTTTGGAGGTTTAAACTTACTTCATAGGAAAGGCATGGTCAAGGGACTACCTTTAATAGAAAAACCAGAAAGGGTATGTGAAGGGTGCATTTTAGGAAAACAACATAGAGAATCATTTCCAGCAGGAAAGTCAATTAAAGCAAAAGCCCCTTTGGAAATTATACATTCAGATTTGTGTGGACCTATGCAAACACCTTCAATAGGTGGTAGTTTTTATTTTCTGACATTCATTGATGATTATTCAAGAAAAACATGGGTCTATTTTCTAAAGCAGAAAAATGAAGTGTTTGATCTGTTTCGTCAGTTCAAGAATTTGGTTGAAAAACAAAGTGGTTATTATATCAAAGTGTTAAGAACAGATAGAGGTGGTGAATATATTTCAAGAGAATTTTTTAATTTTTGCAAAGATTATGGAATTCACAAGCAGTTCACAACTAGATACACACCTCAGCAAAATGGAGTAGCTGAAAGGAAAAACAGAACAATCATGGAAATGGCTAGAAGCATGTTGAAAGCCAAACATTTGTCAAATGAATATTGGGCAGAAGCAATATCTTGTGCAGCCTATATAATGAATAGGTGTCCAACAAAAAGTGTCATGAATATGGTACCTGAAGAAGCATGGACAGGAATAAAACACAGTGTTACTCACATGAGAGTATTTGGATGTGTAGCATATGCATATGTGCCTGATGAATTGAGAAGGAAGCTAGATAACAAAGGAGAAAAATGTATATTTGTTGGATATAGTGAAGAATCCAAAGCTTATAAGCTCTATAATCCAACAACAAAGAAAGTTATAATCAGCAGAGATGTACAATTTGTAGAAGATGAAACATGGGATGGAAGCATAGAGAAGACAGTCAATATTTCAACTAGTATATCTCAAGAGGAGAATGAAGTTTCAGCATCAACAAATATTTCAGCTATTGTGACTCCTACTACTCCCATTCAAGCTCAGCAAAGTGGTCCACAAGTGACACCAGCATTGACTGTAAGAGCAGCCTCATGCATTCAAAGAAGCAGTCCAACAAGAGGACAACAAACACCATCTACAGCAGGACCATCGTGTCCACATTCCACAAGTTCAAGTGATATGTCAAATCCTACATTGGCAAGTCTGAGAAGACAGAAAATCAGAAGCATAAGAGATATATATGAGCAAAATGAAGGTGAGAATAATTCAGATCAGATTTCTCTTTTTGCATTTTATTCTCAAATAGAAGATCCAGTTCATTTTGAAGATGCAGTCAAAGATGATAAATGGGTAAGTGCTATGGATGAAGAGATTGAAGCAATTGAAAAGAATCAGACATGGGATCTAGTCAGTCTTCCAAAAGACAAAGATGTCATTGGAGTGAAATGGGTTTATAAAACCAAATTGAATGAAAAAGATGAAGTTCAGAAGCTTAAAGCAAGATTGGTTGTAAAGGGCTATTCACAACAGCCTGGAATTGATTACAATGAGACATTTGCACTTGTAGCACGATTGGATACTATAAGGATGATTTTAGCATTAGCAGCTTAGAATAAGTGGTATGTATCTCAAATGGATGTAAAGTCGGCTTTTTTTAAATGGTTATTTAGAAGAAGAAGTTTATGTGGATTAGCCACCTGGGTATGAAATTCTGGGTCAAGAAGACAAAGTTTACAAATTGAAAAAGGCACTATATGGATTGAAGCAAGCCCTAAGAGCTTGGTACAGCAGAATAGACAGTTATCTTTTGCTGAATGGATTTAATAGATGTAGCAGTAAGCCCACACTGTATACAAAAATGAATGAAGAAGGTGAAATACTTATAGTATGCTTATATGTTGATGATTTAATTCTCACTGGCAATTTGTCAATTGATCTATTCAAGGAAGACATGAAGAAAGAATTTGAAATGACAGACTTAGGTCTGATGAAGTATTTTTTGGGCATTGAAGTGAATCAAAATTAAAATGGTATTTTTATTTCACAGTCAAAATATGCAAATGACATTTTGAAAAGGTTTAATATGATGAAGTGCAAACCAACACCAACACCTACAGTGACAGGTCTGAAACTAAGCAAGGATGATAGAGGGTCTAATGTTGATCCAACTTTGTTTAAGAGGCTTGTTGGAAATCTCATGTATCTCACAGCCACACATTATGTATGGAGTAAGTTTGATTTCTAGGTTTATGGAAACACCAAAAGACACCCATTGGAAAGCTGGGAAGAGAATTTTAAGGTATGTAAGTGGAACAAGAAATTTTGGCATTAAGTATTCAAGTTCAGATGAGTTCAAACTCATAGGATACACAAACAGTGACTATGCTGGCAGCATTGATGACAGAAAAAACACGTATGGTTATGTATTTAATAAAGCACGTCTGGTTATGTATTTAATTTTGGGACTAGAGTTGTCTCATGGTCTTCAAAGAAGCAGGCAATAGTCTGTCTTTCATCAGCTAAAGCAGAATATGTGGTAGCCACAAGTGCAGCATGCCAAGCAGTCTGGATGAGAAGAATTTTGAAAGAATTGCAAAATGAACAAATGGAGGCAACAAAAATTTACTGTGATAACAATTCAGCCATAGCTCTCTCAAAAAATCCAGTCTTCCTTAAGAGAAGCAAGCATATTGATACCAGGTATCACTTTATCAGGGAATTAATTAACAATGATGACATATTTTTAGAGTTTTGTAGATCAGAAGAGCAAAGTGCAGATATTTTCACAAAGGCACTGGGAAGAGATAATTTCATCTTTCAAAGAAACAGATTGGGCATGGTGGACAGTGCAGTTATGTTTAAGGGGGAGTGTTGGAATGTAAACTCAACTGCTGCCGTCACCTCCAGCTGCTACCGTCCTCCTACCTGCCACCGTCCGGAGACCCCCGCAGCATCGCGACTCATCTACACCGCCAGCCGTTAACCGCGCAGTCTATAAACTGTTGCCCATGATATCGCAATAAAGAATGTTACCGCCAATATCCATTGCGATACCGCGGGGAACCATCAACCAAGCCACCTCTGCCAGAGGACATTCCGTAATACGGCAAATATATATTTAAGTTTTAATATTAAAGTAAAGGACACTTTATTAAATACATTTTGATCGGGAAAATGCAGTTAGGTAATTTGTAAAAAAAATTATTTCGTGCCCTCCCTTTCGTGAATTTTTTTCACGTGACTTTTACCTATATTTGTATATGTTTTTATTTTTGAATTTTAATGTGAATGTTAGCATACAGAAATTGATGAGCATCTGGGTTGAATATATTTTAAGTTTTAATTTTCTGTTGTATTCCTCTGCCTCTGGCCTTCAAATACAATGGACATGTCTGTATACCCACACATGTCGATTCTCGTATCTCCTTGGAGCCATATTTTGTTAGTGACACATGACTATTATGAATTTTCAGACTAATTTTTTTTCCCAGCATTGATAGGTCTTGGAAAGGAGGATGTTAGATTTAGGTTAATAGATACACATCGTCACTGGCTCGCAAACTACAAGATCAAGTGTGATTGGTTCTTCAGAGCCTATTTTAATTTTATTCGCTTCTAGGGATTCAAAGACAAGCCATTTCGACTTCCATGGATGCTGACAGATTAGATTCTGGCTCTAGAAATGGCTCACCAATTAGATCAGTGGACTCACTTTTTGGATCTGCAAAGAAGAGGAAAGCGACATATGATCTAGGGTTCTCAAGAGGGGGAATCACAGTACTCAAAAGATCATGTCAGCAACTACTAATGTTCAAGTTGGCACAGTTATGGCTGGACATGATAAATGATCAATGGTGTTATGATCCAGATGGTGAGATGGCTTCTCTCAAGACTGTTTCTTCAATGCTACACGAGCCTCGGCCCTTTCTTGAAGAACAAAAATCACCGTTGGTTGACAATGTCACTCTTTACATTGACTTGTCCACGGTCGGCAACAATTGTCCACAAGCGTGGATTTCTTTCTACAAGTCAGTTTGAGCTTTTGATCCTTCAAGGAAAAAAGGCAAAAGTCTATGGAGGTATCTCATTGAACAAGACTAGAGCAATGTGAAAATAGAAGCCTTTATTTGTAAAATGGAAGTAAATCTTGACGATGTGGAGACTGATGAAGAATGGGAAAGATTGTGGGATGAGCACCACATTGAAGAAACACTCGTAGACAAAGAAGAAGGAGAAGAGGAAGAAGAAGATGCAGCAACAAAAGAAGAAGAAATTCTTCAGCATAGAGAAGAAGATACGAATGCCCAAATGACGGAGTCCATCAACCAAGTGTCGGCGTGCGGTTCACCTCAGAGAGAGAATAAGAAAAGAAAAGTGATGGATAAAGGGTCAGAATATGAATGAGAACAAGAAAATGTAGCAGAGAAAATCAGATCACAACTACTTTCCAACGTCACAGAACAGAAAGCAAGCTCTGCTCATGCTATTACGTTTGAACATTCTTCTTTAGTCACTTGTTCAATGCCTCTAATTGTAGAATCTTCTAATACTGATGTGTTCTCAACACCGCCGCCTATGCCAGTGTCATCTTCAATGGTGATTCCACAATCGTCGAGTATTGCCATGCGTGCCTTGCCTCCTTTTTCGCCGTCCACCTTGCCAATTCGTTCATCCATACTCATGAGAGAAGTTTCAATTGGTTCAGAGCAACAAGCAACCATTCCTTTTGGGCTACTGCCAGGATCTCCCTTTGTCGGAGAAATAATTCAATCACCAGAACAGTTTCATTGATAGATCAAAGCAGCTAGAAAAGCCCTTGAGGCCCGTTCAAAAAAGCATAGAGGAAAAGTAGGGAAGACCATGACGGTACCTCATATGAGATCCTTTTTCGACCCCAGCCAACAATCCTTAATGATTGCACATATGAATCCTAGAGTGATTAAGCTACAAGAACAGATGCAATCGGAAGATTATAATGTTCATGCAGTAGGCCTCAATCTTAGTGAAGAATGACCCCAGGAGAAGGTTGAGCTAATGGTAGAAACGTAGAAATCGGTTACGACGGATTATCTGAAAATAAGTTAGTGGCTTAAGAAAAAGGAAGAAGAGCTTGACTGTGTGAAAAAGATGGTAGAGCGATTAACTACAGAGGGAAAAGCGAGGGAAACTAAGCTGGGAAAATTGAAGAGGTAGTTAGAAAGTTGTTTTAGTGAAGAAGCATTTAGACACGAGATAGACCAAAAAGCAAGGCTAGAGACATAGCTCTCTGAGGTGACAGTGGAAGTCGAGAATACGCAATGGAAACTTTGATAAGAGATTGATACTAGAGATCAATGAATCCTAAAATTGGAAGAAGAATTGGCTCAGAAATTATGGGCTACAAATATCGTTTCTATTGTCCATGAGGTGTATGTCTCTTGTTGGGAATGGATAAAAAGCGTATCTTCTAATCTGAAGTCGACGCTCTAATTTATTGCCGATATGCAAGCACTTAGCACTAAGGTGCCTCAAATTGTGGATTAGGTCCTAGCTTCTGTACTCCCAAAGGTGCTAGCCTCAGAATGGCTACTAAAAACTTTGTAGCCTAAGCGACGAGAGGTTTTGAGAGGCAGGTATAAATGATAGAAGGTAGACAACTATTAATATTAGTCAATTCTTGAGCTGCAAGAAAATTGCATCCAAATGCAAGGCGCATTTGGCTGATTTGCAAGAAGTTGTATATAGCACAAGGAAATACATTGAACAGCTTGTACAGATGGGCCTGTCGTCCCCATTCCTTGCAATAACAAATTCAAAGAGCTTATAGTGCACAAGCAACAAGATGATGCTATAAGTGAATCGGCTAGTGCCTCTGAAGTGGAACTTATTCTGGGATCAATTACTGAATTAGAGTGCGAGATGTGAAGTGTTGTCCGAAAATTAGATAGTTCCTTGTTCAAGAGAATTATAGATCTAGACAGAGTAGTTTACAGATTAAAAAGAAAGACATTGCCTTCTTAAGACGAATGAAGATCTCTGCAATGCGCTCTTGACAAGATGTAATTTCAAGTATGCACAGCTTATGGCTTTTTCTTTCTTATTTTGGTATCTATATCAGATTTCTCTGTCCTTACTCTTTGAATTATTTTGTTGCAGGCAATTTCCAAAGCTTTAGTAGTTTCTATGGTGTCTTCCACTTTACTTAAGGCATTTATCTTTTTCAAGTTTTTGCAACTTTTTGTTTTGCAATGCTCCCACATGGAGCTCGAGCGGTTGTTTTTGATAAAGAAACTCTTCACAGTATTGACAAACAACGACAAAAAGTCGTGTGGTAGTTCTGGATGTTATTTGATTTAGTCATGTTTTGGACTATTCGTTAGGCATAGTAGAATTAAGAGACGTTATTTAATTTAACTGTATCTAAGTAATATTTCTTTCATGGAAGACTTGGTACTAGAATGCATATAATATCATTTCAAAAAAAATATTTCAGTATTCTTTTATAAATCTCTCTATTTAGTGGATAGTTGTCAATTAAGTGAAATAAGAATCTATCCTGTTCTGCTTGGAGGTTCCAGATTATTTTGTTTTCGGTCTATTTGTAATAAACAAGTATTGAAAATTTATAGTCATTTTTTTTTGTTATTCAAAAAGCACTCAATATTGCTATCAATAAAATATTTATATTCATCAAGTAATAATATAATGTTAATCAGTCAATATTAATCAAGTAATAATATATTGTTAATCAGTCAATATTAATCAAGTAATAATATAATGTTAATCAGTCAATATTAATCAAGTAATAATATAATGTTAATTAGAAATATAATTTAACTGAGATGTAAGGAAAAGAGTTTAAGTTAAAGTGATCTGTAGTAATATTAGCATTTCCAAAGGTTGCAACAAGAAGAATTGGATTGTTAATAATGATTACAAAATAGTTATTTTACAATGGTTTTAAACCGGTTATAAACATTTTGATCATTGTATATTAAATTGTACGTGTAGTTCTCTTTAAATTTTGTATGGAAATCATGTTGATGCCTTACAAAATCATCTTACTTAAATTTTACATTAGACTTCTAGATCTTTAAAACTAGTAATTTTAAAATCATTTTTAAATAGTAATTGCATTCTAATCACTATATATTGTATTGCATGTGTGGATATTTTGAAATTGTGTATGATAATGATACATGTGTTAAGTATTGTGGTCAGGATTTTTTTCTTCTGCCTATTGTCTTTAGATGATAACGTTTGACGTGGCTTTTTGAAATTATGCATAATCATTTGTTGATTAAAGAGTCATGGGTTTTGTGGATATATATCTCTTTATATGTAATTATTATTCAAATTTCAATCACACCATTGTAATTATGCCCTGGAGCCTAATTTAAAGTTGCATTTATTGTAATGTCTAGCTATAAAGCCACCACCTTTTTATTCAAACAAAAGCGGTGACTCACAATAAATACGATTCTCACAACGATCAAAGCAACTAAATCTTTTTATAGAAAGTTGTAATTAGTCTCTCTCAGTTGCAATTGATATTACTATAAATGCAAATTTTATAAGATACAAAATTAGGTGGTGGTACAAATACCTAGGTGAAAACACATTTACTAATGTAGTGTTTAAAATCTCTAGAACAAGTTAAAAAGAACAAAGGAATTGCATGCTGACAAGTATATAGTGAACTAATTCCAAGAGTGAGAAATGACTAGTACATATGTGTATATGTTTCTTGAGAATGATACGTGTTTGATAATTTGTACCTTGCACAAGTGGACTCAAATAAAATCATTTCTAAATTTGTAGAGTCGTGTTGAATTTTATTGCGGTAATAAATATAGGTATCACTCTTAAAATATCAATAATAATTACTTGAACTAGATTTCATATTACATATTGGAAGCATGACATAAAAAAACCAAAGGAAACAAGACACAGACTGTTACCATTAGCAAGGTTGTTTCAGTTTATTTTCTTTTTATGATCAGTTTACATGGCATTCTACAAAAGCATATTGAAAAAATTTACTCATAAGATGCATTATGGTATACCGACTTATCGTACTATGAAAACAGGTGAAGCCCATACACCAAGCTTCAAGTGTTTTGTAACTGTCGAGGATACAACACATACATGCAATGGCTATCACCGAACCAAGAAAGATGTTGAGAACTCAGCTATTGAAGTGGTGATAGCCTTTTTTACTAGCAAGAAGAATAATTTATATGGATTTGAGGTTGTTGTACTTTAGTATTGCATTCATAAAATTATAGAGTAAATTTTTGTAATTTTTGAAGATATCTTAACTTTTAATATGTAAAAGATCATTGGACAATAAATAATTTGAGAAAGTAATTTTATTTATTGACAATACCTTATAACAAAATAGGAAGTTTTCCAAATCACTCCTTCGATGCCTTCTTGCAAATTGCCACATAACCCTTGGTTTTGTAAAGACTACATATGAAAGCAGTGAAAGCGCCCATAATACGTCCTTTACTACTTCCATGGAAATTAATGGAATTACGTATGTGGGTGTAGAAGAAAAGGACAAAAAAGAAGCAGAGGAAAAACCAACCGCTCTAGCTTACCGAATACTCAAACAACAGATTGAACTGTTCATGGCTAGTATTTTTTTGCTTTCTCCTATGTAAATTGTGCGGGAGTAGATCTATGAAATTGTTTCGCTATTGTTATAAGACTCATTATAGTTTATGTATATTATTAATGAATTTAATCTTCTGAAATTTCATGTAGATTGCTATAGATTCAGCTGTGCAGATAACAAAGCCAGATGTTCAAGTTTAAATGAATATCGTTTGCAGTAACCTGATCAGGAAAAGTTTTTTGCTAAGATTTTTGAAAATATTATGTTTCGTCTATAAATTAATATTTAGTTTTCACTACAAGGTGAAACGGTTTTATTATCTGTAAACTATCTAGGGCACCAATTTTTGAAAGCAGTGAACTATTTAAAAGTGTAATGATACCGACCTTGTTTTTTAATCCATTTTTTTTTTTTATGACATTGTATACTTGTGCATGCTAGCATGTATTTCTATTATAGATAAATGAATATGAAAATTTGTTCGAAATTCATCTATTTTTCTATTTATTTATGTTTAAGAATTTATATAAAGTATTCTAAGTAATGGACCTACTAGTTCTAAGTATTTGAAAAAGAGGGAAAAGGTGCTTAAAAAATAAGTGGAAGTTCCTACAATTATGCTCTATTAGGTTCTTGACTAATTAAAAATGATGGTTCCTTTGATTAATGATTTTTTTATTTATTGGAAAGATGTAGATAAAGAAAAAAGGGTGTGGCATTTTAATTATTTCAATATGTACCAAAAAAAAAAGGAAACCATACTTTGAACTATACATGTAAATATATTTCATTTAATCATTATATAAGTTTATGTGAGCTAAAATGTTTATTTATATTGAATTGAATTGTAATTATTATTAGTACTTTGTTAAGTAAATGTTATAATTAATACTATTAAAATAGTACTATGTTAAAATAATAATAATAAAAATATGTATTTAGAATAGGGCTTGATATTACAACCATAATTGCAATATTTTTTAAACTAATTCATATATATAAAGTATAGTTCTAACTTATTAATTAATATTATAAATATTTAAAATAACTACAAAATTTTAAATCTATGATACCATAATCCTGAATGCAATTAATAATTAAATGTCTAAGATTTATAAAAAAAATTATTTATTTGGGTTATTGTAATTGATTATAATTATAGTATTATTATTATTTTAATTACAATTATTTTTGTAGGTGGAACCGAGATATGACATAGTGTCAAGATTTGAAATATGGTTAAGAGAAAATTAGAATATGGATAAGAACTTGAGTAAGGTTACATTGACAACAACAAAAATGTCAACAATGCTTTGTTTGATTGCAGTTACAAACTTGTTTTAATATTAGGGTAAAAATTACAAAAATTAAATAAAATGTAGGTCTATAAATAGAATAACGACTGATAAGAGAATTATAATTACTATCAACATTGGACCAAGGAATTGGGTCTCTCATCAAAGTTATTATAATGGCTAAAATAATAGTTAACAGCAACAAACAACTTCGCTGAGGTGTATGTTGTTTGGATAGGAGTTAGACTTCTCAGAGAGGGGGGGTTAAAACAAGGTAACTATAGAAGGAGACTCAAAGCTGATAATAGATTATCTCAACAATATGGCAAATATTCCTTGGGAAATAAGAGATCTATTGGAAGAATGCAAAAGTATGTTGCAAGAGATTCAATGTGTTAAAATTTGCCACCCCTTAACGAAAGGTAATAAGGTGGCGAATGCGATGGTGAACCTTGGTGTAAATTAGGAAATTTTAATAAATTGGGACTTCTCTAATTTGCCTAATCAAATTAAAGAAGTCTTAGCGGCGAACAAACATAGAGAAAAATACTCAAATAAGGGATTATGAGGATGGGAATTTTAATTATTAATGAGTGGTGGGGTGAGAAGTCTTACGAGGATGTGGACCCCGTGGATGCAAGCTGGCAAGATGATTGGATTTCGTCGAAGGAACGTTGTAAAAGGATTGTCAAATCCCGATAAACAAAAATGCCAACGATGGAAAGGACGACCGAACGGTAGAATTTTGTACCTTGACATGAAATATTTAAATAAGTAAATTGCATGAGGAATAATCTTAAGTTTGATCTTCGATATGACAGATGGACTTGTGTTTGTAACAATAATAAAAGAAGAAATAAAATAAGTGTTATCATTGCTAGAAAGGGAGGCGGGGTTGTCGCAAGAAATAATGATGATAGGTGAAAAGGTGGTAATCAAGGAGTGAGCTCTTCTATGCATCATAGAAAAAACCCTAAGCCAACTGCATTTCAAATGAATAATCATAGAATCACCATTAGAACTAAGAGTGTGGAATTACCTATTGTGAGTGTTGAGGATGCCGAAGGTTATAAAAATGATCTTTTTATTCCTAAAAATTTCCATAGCCTAGATAGCACAATGAGAGGCCCAAGGAAGTGTACTGAACCTCACAAATTTGATTCACTCTGCAAAAATGAGGAGCTCTAGGGTCTTTTTGAGCAGGCGGGTTTCACTCCGTATTTTGTTGCAATGGAGGGATACAAGAAAAAACTCACCTACAAGTTTGCTAATGCATGGAGAGATGGTGAAGTTAATCTGGGCGGGCTCCAGTTTAAGGTGGATGCGAAGTTGATAGTGGAAGCGATGAGTCTAGCTTATGAAGGAACAAAGGTTGCTAAGGTCATAATGGTAAGTATCAGGCCTATTTTGAGAAGTTTTTTGAAGGAAAAGAAAAACCTGAAAGATTTCATAATGGCTACTCTAGGGTTAAATTGCCACCTCTGTATCATAATGTTTGTTTTATTGTAATGAAATATTTTACCCTCAAAGGGTGCTACCAGTCCATCCATGGATACCACTTTCCCATCCTCAACCACATAAGACATCAGGAAAAAATCAATCTACCTTTCTTTTTATTTTCCTCCCTAAGCCAAAGTCTTAAATGTGGGGCCAATCCACCGTTACACCAGGGCCTCATAAGAGCCATATGCAAATTTTTGCTATCTAGGACCCCATAGAAAAAACCATTTCTCAAGATGATTGAAGACCCAAAACCCTAAAGCTTGGTGAAAATCGAGCTTCTTGAAGACCATCCCCACCCCACGCCAAAAAAATCCAATAAGAAATCCCTAAGCCCTGAAAAATCCAGTAAGAAATCCCAAAGCCTTGATACTGCTACGTGGAAGGATTTGCTTATGGTCATGCCTGAGAAAAGAAAAGATGTTTCGATGGAGATAGGGGCTAAAAAGAGAAGGAAATTGATTTTGCGCGAACTTGGGGAAGAGGTGGACACAATTACCATACCTGATGATAATGATTTGGAAGGCCTAAACCCTGGCGGAAGGAGGTCAAAAAGACTAGCTATGGCGGTGTCAAAGGGACAGGAAAGTAATAAAAATTTGCAAATCCCTAAGGAGAAAAGTACCCATAGTCCGCCAGATAGTGTGGAAAAGAAAGATGAAGAGGATAATGACTCCTCAACTGAAGAGATTCCTGATAGTTTGGATGGCGACTTGGTAGAGGAGGAGGACTCTAAAGCGGAAAGTGAGGATGGTAATGACGAGGAAGAAAAGGCAGAGGAGTTGCAACATGAGATGGCTCAGGAGGAGGAGGAAGAAAATGTTATGAAAAATCAAGAAAAGGACAAAAAAACAAGCAAAGAGGAAGACAAGGCTGAGGATGACAGGAATGAGAGGATTAAAAGACTAGAGAAAAGGATGAAAGTCCTGGGAAAAAGGATACACGAGAAGGTGGAGGACAGTAAACTTCAAGCCCTTGAAAATATGATGACGATTATAATTGAGGAAAGACTACAGGTTCTGGAGAAGGGTATGCAAGAACAAGGAAATGACAATAGAATTCAAACCCTAGAAGAAGTGGTTAAGAGTGTGTGCTTGGTGGCTAATGATGTCATGAAGAAGGCTATTATGGCTACTATTTCTAGCATGGGAAAAATCAAAAAGCAGCAAAAGAAAAAAGCAGTAGGTGATGGCGAGGATCTGGCAGGAAAGATGGAGCTGAAGGCAATAGTGAATGGCACGATTGAAGACCTGAAGAATGCATGGAGGTTGATCGAGGAAGCATGATATGGTTGCTTTGATGTGTTGTTTTTCCTTTTTGTTTTGATAGTTATTTCAGCTGTGTTTTTTATGACTGTTATTATTCGTTATGGTCGTTGGTGTCAGAACTTAAATATTTGTAATGATGTTTATATTTTAAGTAGGGAATCTATGATGTTAATAAGTATTTTAGATGGATAGGGAACGCTGCTATTGATGCTAGGTTAAGGTATTTTGATTCCTATGATAGAACTGCTATGTTTGATCGTATGGAAATTGGTTAAGCATTTTGTTTGTGGGAGGGGGGAAGTTTGGTGGGCTTCTTGTTTTTGTTGTTTCTTACCACCTTTTGTTCTTATCATGATGTACTAATGATGTTAATAAGTATTTTAGATGGATAGGGAAGGATGCTACTAATGCTAGGTTAAGGTATTTTGATTCCTATGATAGAATTGCTATGTTTGATCATATGGGAATTGGTTAAACATTTTGTTTGTGGGAGCAGGGAATTTTGGTGGGCTTTCTATTTTTGTTGTTTCTTACCACCTGATGTTCTTATCATGATGTACTAATTTGTTCGAGTCAGGGCCCTTTTCCCTGCTTAACCAATCAAAAACATTTTGATACCAAGAATAGGATGAGGATTATGAATTGGAACAAAGTTAGAGTTAGGATCAAAGCAAAAATCAAATAAAAGTAACTATTCTTGACTAAAATCTAGCTAAATAATAAACTTATACTTTTGAAAAGTGTTATTCTTGAATTCTTTCATTTGGTAAAGGATACTCTTATTATACTTTAAAGCTAGTTAATAGAAAATAAATTAGTGCCAAGATGAATACTAATACCCTAAGCTTTACTATCCAAGAATAGTTTTACAATAACCAAATTAACATCATGCTTGTTACAATTATCAAATTTTATTAATTAGAATAATTTTTTGTGTAAAAATTCTAAATATCAACAATTTCAAAGAATTGTTTCATGTAAGTAAGCTAATGTAAAATATATATTCCTAGGAGCCGATGAGAGAATTGCAATTGTTGTCAAGATTAGACCAATGAATAGGCTTGCAAATAAAGTTAGGAATACATTGATAATTGTGGTTGGAATGGAGTAAGTATTAGGGGTGAACTTAGTGTTAATATTATAATAGTAAGATGGGGATTAGGATTATGGATTGTATTAGAGTTAGAGTAAATGAAAAATACAATAATTACAAAAACCAAATTGATAATTTTAAAAAATAGCTACATAGATTACAACCCAAAGCATGAAAAAATTGCAAAACATCAAAAAATAGATCTAGCCCAAATTTTACAAAGGCAAAAATGATTGGTATAATGCTTCACAAAAAATTCTAACCATTATTTCACATAAATGAGAACAAATATTAGCCAAAAAATCCCGTAAAATGTAAGAAATATCAAAAATCATGCATTCCCAAGACAAAATAGATCACTATAATGCTTCACAAAATTGCATTATCTATGTAAACTTTTAACAAAATAATTTTTAAAGGATGTTTACCGAGGATGTAATTGATTGTGGAGGTTTCAATCATTTTTGCAACCTCCACATAATTCAAGAGAGATGTACTTTTGAACAATTTAAAAACTCTTCCATCCACTTTTCTTGCTAGGAAATACCCTCTTTCTACTTTGTTATGATTTAATTATTCGCCTTCCTAATGATTTTGTCTTAGTAGAGCAGTCTGGACACGTGTCATGATATCACATTATCCTTTGGTTCATAGAGGCTTGGTTTTATTTGTTTCTAAGCTCCGCGAAACCCCGAAATGGTGCCACGCATCTAAATATTTCATAACGCTAAAATTGTTTGTCAAATGTTTTATTTTTTATGACGTCGAGCCTTTTTATCCTATCCAATAAAGGTCCCCCTTTTTGCTACTCAATCTTAGGTTGTTAATTTAGCATGTGCTAAATTTTATCGCAAGAGCCTAGGCCTTTGCGGGACTGTGGTGGGATCGATGTTTTTTCTCTTGTGTACAATAGCGAGATGGTGACAAGTTTTGGCATCCTAAGGCTTCGCCGTGAGCTCTTTGATGGGCGGGGGTATATTTTTTCATTTCCTTTCTCTGTGAGTGAGTGAAAGAATAACACCTATGTACATAAGGACAAAATAGAGGTCTGAGTTCACACATGCAAATTCAAACTTGCGAGATAACCATTGATCTGGAGATCGACGGTTCATGTTCAAAGCTGGAAAATGACTCTCACTGGTCACTTGTTTAGGCATGCGAAGAAAGTAATTGCGGATGGGACTTTTATATGCTGAATTCATGACCCTGTAGATAAAATGCTTGTCCAAATTCATTCTTCTCATAAGTTTCAAGGTAACCAAGCAAGTTGTTGCATTTTTTTTTCATCGAACAAGGTGTTTTAGGTATAAAAATAGGGCTTTTTGTGATGACCAACCAAGTAATTTTACAAGAATTATTCAAGATGTAAAAGGAATCGTGAGCAGTTCAAAATCAAATAATAGTTTGTAGGGGGTGGGTGCTGTCAAAATTTTCTTAGACCCTAGTTACAATATTTAAACCCTAACTTCTTGACTTATACAAAATGGTTGGAACTTCGTCCAGTAAGAGGTAGGAACTAGGAGGATATAATTACCCTTTTTCCTGGGTCATCAAAGAGACCAAAGATAGTTCCAAAGTTTGGTAGTGTAACTGATAAACTTTTGGACTGAGGTATTGGGTACAGAGACTCCATTATCCCAGAGGAGGATTATGCACTATTCACTAAAATGTCAATGTGAGGATGCGGGAAGGCGTTACGTGTGTTGTGGATTAGGTGGTGATTTGTAAAGGTGGATGATGGGTCTGTCATGTGAAGGTCATTATTGTGTCACATGGCAACATCTTGACTATCCCCCATAATCTTGTGTTGGTTGCCTATGTGGACCTTGTCTCATGACGGGAGTGCAGGATGATGAAATGTGGCAAAATCTTGACCGTTGGGTGATGAGTTAAATAAAACTAAATATTTTACACAATATTGAGTATATGTATTTTATTATTATATATAATAATTTAATTAATATTACTAATCATGGTATATTGTATATTTATTATCAATGAATAATAAATAAGATTGTGATCTTTTATGTTTGGTAAAATGCAAGTGGGTCCTTGCTACGTGTCTGCATAGCGCAATATTTTGAGAATAATAGATTTGTTAGGTTTTTTGCATTGCGCGATTGGCGAAGAGACGGTTAACAAGAATAATTATAAAATTTGACAATGAATATTATACATAATGATAGAGATGATGATTATTATTATTATTTATGATATTTTCAATAGACTTAATAATATACTATATAAATGTTGGTGATATATATAGTATTATATATCGACATATACATATGTATATATCGAATATAAGCTGTGAACATATTAATTTAATCATATTATATTTCTAGATTATTGTATTTTTTGATAGAAATCTATAGAGTGTATGTGACAAAACACCAAATTTTATTAATTAGAATAATTATTTGTTTAAAAAATTCTAAACCTCAACAATTTCCTCCATTGTCCTTTTGTATATTTAAAGATATCAATTCCTTTAAAACACATTAGTGTTGGAATCTTTATTATAAATAAAAAGGATTGCTTCTTGTGTATAAATTAATATACAAAATATATTCCTAGTATATACATAAAATTATAGTGCAAACCATGAAAAACTCGCGAACCATCAAAAATTAGATGTAGCCCCAATTTTACAAAACTAGCTTAATACAATTCTTACCATTATTTTACAGAACGAAGAGGAAACATTACACAAAAAATCCTATAAAATGTAGGAAATATGAAAAATCATGTATTTCGAGGACATATAACATCACTATAATACATTTGGACAACAGTCTATCTAATAGGACACCAAATTTTATTAATTAGAACAATTCTTTGCTTAAAAAATCTTAAATCTCAACAATTTCTTTCATTGTTCTTTTATATATTTAAAAACATCTATTTTAGTTAATAATCCAAACACATAGTCTCACAAAGTCAAGTCACTTAAGGTTATATTAATTACTTTAGTAAGATACAAAATTGAAACACATAATATCACAAGGTCAAGTGGGTTAAGCTTGCATATAGTGTCATGAAAGTTTTCCTATTCTCCTTTAAGAAATTGGGCTTACACACCCAATAAAGCAAGTTAATTAGAACTATATTACTCAATTAGAATGAAAATAAATCTTACATATTGTCATTAATTTTATATTATACAAGTAATTTAAACTTTATTAACAACCATGCAATAACTATAAAGTCTCATCTTCTTTTTCAACTTATCACTTATCACGTAAAAAGCAGATAAATATTGATTTTTCAACTAGATGGGAATATTTTATTTCCATTTCAATATTTTTTGTCAAATTGATGACAACTTTCTTTTTTCATTTGCATTGCTTTATGTTTTAAACTTGTATGCAAATTTTATAAAATTAGATAGTAGTTAATTTCTTAAAAAAAAATATAGATTGTAAGTTTTTTTCATTCCATTATTTTGTATATTATTAATTATTTAATCTAATCACATACAACTAGAATTTGCAGCATATGGCATCCATACACAACCATGCACAAACGTATACTCTTTAACATATTTACATACAGATAATTTTCTATCGACATAATCTTTGAAACTCCTTTAGATACAAGTGCTAGTTATATAATTTATTGGAAACATTTCAAATTTATATATATTATTTAAAAAATATAAAATATATTTTAGAATTAATAATCAAAAGTGGTTGGTTAGTAGGTTTGACTGTTAAAATTAGATATAATTTATATTTGTATTAGTGCTTTACAAGTGTAGTTGGTGACTTTGAAAGGTGAAATTAAGTAGATGTCTTGCATCACACCACTGTTGATTAATTTTTCCTAGTTATTTTCCTTTGCAGATAATATTTTTATTCTAACTAATAGATTGTAAGGGAGGTCTTTATTTTCTACACCTTTCCTTTATGTTTTGTTTCCTTGGACATATTATATTATAATCTTTATGTCAAAATAAGGGTATACTCTACATGCATGAAGCACATTACACTAACATAACTGCAAGAATAATTTTAAATGATACTTATCGCTAGTAGTTGAGGAAAACTTGGATTCCACTAAATGTGAAAAAGGCAGAAATATTACTAATTATGTTCAAAATATCATAAATAATAATAATTATCAACTCTATCATTATATATAATATTCATTGTCAAATTTTAAAATTATTCTCATCAACCGTCTCTTCTTCGATTGCACAATGAACAAAACCTAACAAACCTAATATTCTCATAATCTTGTGCTATGTAGATGTTACCAATTTTCGCCTCAGCTCAATTGGAGGAGCTGGCTGAATGTTATCACATCATAAGGTGGATTTGCACTTAGGTTCAAATGTTGTTTTATCATTATTCATTGAGCAATAGTTATGCATTTTAAAGAAGAAATGGAGTTTTCAAAATGCCATTCAGATGTTCCAAAAATGGCAGAAATACAGAATTGAACAAAAGAGAAAATAGCATTTAGTTGCTTTCATTTATTTTGTAAGGAACTCATATTTTTACAAAGCTTCATTTGATTTCACAATCAGAATGATAATACAATATTGCATGAAAATGCATTTTCTTTTCAAATGAACAGAAGAATTGAAATCAAATATCCACACAAGCCGTGGATGTAACTATTACTATACATTACTAATAGCACATTGCACTACTGAAGATGCAGAAAGTAAAACACATAAGTGACAGCATAATCATCATTGACTGATTATCGACGCTTGATGCCGAATGGTTCACCTTACCTTCTTGAGCTCCGTCGATCTGTAAGAGGAGAAGAGGGGTGTCACTGGCTCCGATTATGATGTAACTTATATGGAGCACCCACAATAGTACAGCCTACTATTAACCATGCATTGAAACAATCAATCCAATTAAGTGCAGTATGAAAGAAATGAGCTGGAGGAGAGATCACAATATCATGATCATGTTCTTTTTTTTATGCTAACATTGTTTGTTTCCTTGTGCAAGTATAGGTAAAATCACAAAGCTGAACATTATTCGAAGACCAAGCATGTGGAGGAAAACGGGCTCCCACAAGGGTAGAGCTCGGCATGTTGCCCTATTCATTAATGGGTTGATTTTAAAGATACATTATCATGTTCATCAGGAGAAATGAAATACAACTGAAGGAGTAAAAATAGATTTATCCATCAAGCAACTAAACCAACTGTACATTCATAACAATCAGGTTTGTTTTCTGAAGGCTACAGGTGAACAGTGAGTTTAGTTTACTAAATGAATTTAACTGAGTACATTTACATCAAATATTTCTGAATAATTCATATTATGTGTCACTTGCTAATCATAATCAAATATGTCATGCAAGCTCAGTTCATCAATTCATTCTATTCACAGTCAAGGATGGTGAGCAGGCATACATTATGCCTTAATGCTTTGTTTTAATTTTTATCATGAAAGAGAACAGATTTTGAAAACAGTTTGATAAGTGGGACATAAAAATGCATGAAGAGTACCATGTTGCTCAAGAGTACAAAGGACGGACAGTGTATTCGAGTGTTGTATGAGTCACTAGTTCCAGTTGATTAATAAGTAAATACTGCATTATGAATTGTAATAACAAGGTGATCATTCCAGAATGTTAAGGGAAGAGCAAGCTTTGTCTTTCCAGAATGAGTTCTGAGTTGTCAGTTATGCATATGAACTGGTGAGTAGAGGTGGTTCGTGGTGCTACAATGATCAATCAAAATCTCTACGAAGTCCAAGAGTAGGAAGCAGAGGACAAGAGTTGTTGTGTCAAGGTTGAGGAAAATCAAAAGGACACTGTTGAGCATACAGAAAAACATGCATGGGTACAATATATTTAAGAAGTATTTCTCTTCACAATAGATAAGCATAGAATCATGCTGGAATTAACAAAATTCAAATGCCTTAGAAGCCCAGAATTTGCAATATTATTGAGATCACTAACCTTTTATATCTTAAGCAAGTATTGCATGGCAAGGATTGTTCTATTATGTCTTCAAAGGAGTTACAAGTATCAAGTAAATGATTGTTTCAGATTCAACAAGGATTCGGATACATGAGCTTCATTTCCAGAATATCAAGAATATATAGAGTTCTAATCAATGCAGTATTTCCAAGAGTGTCAGACTATCTTCATTTCAAAATCGAGAGACACAGGAATAACGAAGTAAAGCATCAATTGTTTTCGATCGAGCCCATAACTAAACACAGACAACATACACCTAGGTATTTGGGTCAGACTTAGTCAAATTCTGAACAGTCGAGGCCATGTGATAGTTTTAGCAGTGAAGCAATGGAGATGCATTTTCTTCTTAAAGTGTAGAATGCCAAGTTTATAAACTGAATACACTTGAATGTCGAGTACCCATTTTAGGGTTTGAGTTGCAAAATATAGAAAATTCAATTACAGTGAATACCCAAGTAAAGAGAATGCAATAAAAAATGAATGCAAGTTCCCTGAGGTGGATCGGGCCATATGAATAGTTTCAAAATGAAGAAATTCAGTTTTCTTCATAAATAGATTAATAGCTATGTTTTAGAAGTACGAAATAGAACCATTCTCATTTATCTATGGTACCCACATGTGGGTTTGTTTTCAAAATACAGAAAATGCAATAATGAAGATAACCCATATGGGTTTTTACATAAAAGAAACAGTAGAAAACAATAAAATGCAATTTCTGTGATGAATTGAGCAACAGAAGGGGAAAAAATAATTTTATTCAAATTTTCATAATACCCACAAGCGGATCTATCTTTAGAAAGACATAATGATCAATTTTTTGTTCTGGGTCGAGCCCAAAATCTATAAAACAAAGCTTTCTATGTGTAATCTGGTGCGGCCTAAACATGGCCAAAATTCATAAACAAAGAGAGGATTCTTTAAGCCTCTGGAAGAAAGATGCTTAGCAAAAGAAATTACCAGTCCATGTTTCTGATAGAGCACTCTAGCCATAGCCAAGAATTCTGGATGGAGTCCAGAAGACAAGTTTTTGAGCTTTTAGAGGATAGCCCAACTCTCAATGTGGGTCGAGTTCACAGAGACGTAAGTATGAGCACGGAAAATGCAAGACAAGGAGATATTAGAGTGTGTAAAGCCACAGCCTTAAGGCCATAATGAGAAAAAGTGAGAAGCCGCGGAGCTGTGAGTGAATAGCTCACCTTTGTGACGGTAGGAGAAAACAATAACCCACGAGCTCTCTCTTAGAGCTTTTAGGAGGAACTCGAGCTCATATCGGCCAAGGTAAATCAAAGCATAGGAATGAGTTAGAAGAGAAGCATGACAAGCCGTAGTCTTGAGTCTTCTAATATTCCAGAATCCAAAATGAAAGAAAAGAATATTTAGATACAGACGAAACAAAGCTTACCCCAGATGAGGTTCAATTGACTGTTGAGCATGATGAAGATTCCTGAGCAAACAAGATACAGATTTAACCATCATGGTGGCATGTTCTTTCTAGACAGAGTTTCTTTCCTCCAAAGTCACGAGTGCAAAATGAGTGATCATTAGGGTTTGACTTTGTTTTGATCAAACCCTAATTCGACCTTATGATGATCTAGAATATTCGATTAGAGCACATGTTGAATTTCAAATGGAGGCTGAACCTTTGCATTATGATTTATTAAAATCTAAGTCTAAATGTATATGAGGGGGGCCGAATTTTCTTTGTTAGGTCGAAGGTTAAGTCTTTAAGACTTATTCTTTCCTTAGTGGATTATGAATACTTGGATATAGAAAATCAATTAAGGGTGAATTGTGAATACCTTATGACTTAGGGCCGATTATTTTAGGGTTTTATTTTTGATTGATTTTAAAGAAATCAATGTGAATTTTGATGAGAAGAGGAAGATCATGTGTTTTATTTTTATGATTTTTTGAGAAAATCAAAATATTGTAATGGAGCAATAAGGAGCCTTTCTTTTTTGCAAAAGATTCTAAATCTTTAATTGCAAAAATAAGATAAATTGTGCAAATCTGTATCTTGTAAAGCAAATCATAAAGCGATATTCTATAAATTGCTTTGTGATTCCTTGCTATTTTTAGCAGATTCTTGTTGACTTTTCCTCTTGGTCGGATTTCAGACCTATCTTGGAGAGATAAGATGATTTTTGAGCTTTTATAGCAAGATTAGCCTATTTTTAGAGGCTTGACAGTGTGATCATAAAAGCAGTATGCTTTATTTTTCTTTTAGGCAGTTTTTGAGATTGTTTGAGAGCCTTTTCCTTGAGATTTTTTCTAAGCTCAGATTAGGGTTTCTTGAGAGTTACGTTTTGATAGACTTAGTTTTTGGAGCTCTCCTCTCTCAATAGTTCAGATCATAGTTCCTGCTCATACACATTTTTGAGCTTGTGAACCCATTTTTGTACTTAGTTCTCAGATGGTGGATTCTCCTTCAGTCAAATAAAAGACAACATTCCTACTTCACACTTTTGTGTCCATTTGCAGTTTTAGTTTGATTTTATCTTATGATTTATGTTTACAGAGTCCTTGTTTTGTCCTTAAGTTGTAATTCTTAATTCAGAAAGTTCATAATACAGGTTGCATGTTGTGCTTCAAGTCAAGTCTTCATGCAAATTATTTATGTATTAACTATTCATGAGAAGTGAAAATATTGCATCTTTCTGAAAGATGTTTGTGAGGAAGAGATCATTACCATCATTAAATCATTATTAGGTTTTGAAGTCATCATTTAGGTTCATATTTATTTTTAGATTCATCTTTTTATCCCTTTCCTCAGAAGTAATTTAGAATAGGACCTATCATTCGGAGAACCAGCTCACTTTGGAGATTCCTCCTTCGCTCAAATCACCCATGTCTGAAGGAGGTTTCCATGTTTCAGTAGATTGTTGAATATTGCATTCATCAGGGTGCAAATTTATTGATAATAGTTTTTGGCACGCCTGGTGGGACTTTGAAAGCTACTTTCAGAGAGTTTATAATATTTCAGTTTGTTGTTTGGTGTATGTAGCAGATTTTATAGCCTTCTGGAGGCTATTACAATATATACCTAGCGACTCTGGTTCTGTTTTTGCATGCTAGTGCAAACCACGCATGAGAAATATTCAAACAAGATCAAGTTCAGCACCCTTCAAGTATCGAGAGTTGTCCCCATCGCGAAGAAGAGGCAGGACAGCAAGAAGGCTTTCTGAAACCCCTGCAAGATCGAAGTCAACACCTCCTATTCTTGGTGCCCTAGTTCTGTCACCTGGTACACCAGTCCCAATTTCACAAATACCACCGATGGCAGCACCACCAAAGTAGCACCTGTTCGCACCCTTCAATGGAGGCAGTCCGTTAGACCTTGCTCAACATGATGATATTCCAGTTGCAGCCCTTCAAGGACTACCATATTTCACTAGAGAGCATTACACTACACCATTCAAGCACATCTGTGATGTGGCCACGCTATGCTCGGTGCATAATATCACGCAGGAGAACGTTGCTCTAAGGTTGTTAGCTACGTCACTTAAGGGCAAAGCATTGCAATGGTTCAGAGGCCTCACAGCCAACTCAATCGCAACATGGGATGCGTTAGGTAATGACCTATACTGACATTTTGCTAATAAATCTGACAATTTATCTTTATTAGAGCAGTTGAGCACCATTCAAAGGGCGCCACATGAACACTTGGTGGATTTCAACTACAGATTTCAGAGGACTTGGGACAGGATTCTGGCAATGGTAAAGCCCTTACTGGCACATGCATTTCTATTTTATTTAAAAGCTTTAAATAGCAAGATTGCTATTATGACTCAATCTATGGGTGGTCTTACGCTTCCTAACGCTTATAATATTTCCATTAACGTTGAAAATTGCCTCATTCAAGCTGGAGATCACATAGCTCCTAGACCTCCTATGCCCTTGTTTCCAGAAATACAGCCACCTATTCCTGTTACTATACCTCCCTTGGTTGTTGTCCCGCCAGTTCCAGTGATAGGATATCATAATACAACCCAAGAGGTCGCTGCCTCAGCCCCAAATCCAGAGATGCAAGAGCTAAAGAGCATACTAAAAACCTTTGGGAATGACCTCGTGACTATTAAGAAGCATGTTGGCCAAGAACATAAGCCTTATCAAGCTCCCTACCAGCAAAACCAGCAAAATAGACCCGCTTATCAAAATGATTATCAATCCCAAAGAAGAAACTTTAACCCTCAGCCATTCCAGCCATACAACCTGAGCACAGCAAGTTCATCGAAAGAACTTGTGCCACAAAATAATGTTGCTCGGGATTGCGATTGGTGTTATCTGTGCAATTAGCCCCACAACCAATCGGCGTGCGCCAACGGAATAAGAAATCAGGCTTTAATGGTACATAATGTATATGCTGCTTCAAAACATGTTGTAGATTAGAATCAAGAACAGCAAGATAACGTAGAAGTTGCCTTGCTGAACTAGCAGAGCTCCGAGTTCTTTGGCGTGAATGGCCAAGATCAGCAAGACTCTCCTATTTCAGCTAATACCAGATCTAAAAAATGAGCTATGGATTCAAGACAACAAGCCGGAAGTTCACAGTAGTAGCCTTCAGTCAGTAAGCAACCTGTTTTATCAGAACTTAATGTTGTTACACAGCCTAAAATGCAGATCCTGCAAAGAGGGCAAGAGATACCAAATAAGGAGCTGTCAAAAATGCATTCTCAACCTCTGCGGGGGCAAAATGAAGTTGTTGTCATAAAAAACCAGCAGAAGGTAAACTCTTCATCATTTAATATTATTGAGCATCTCAAGAAAACTACTATCAATATGTCGATTTTAGACGCTTTACAGCTCCCAGGGCAGAAAGGTTTGTTGCAGAGTGCTTTGGCTGAGTTGTCTAATTCTGACAACGCAAATCAAGGAATTGTGAAAGTTGTGTTGGCTAACGATCTGGAGGACAAAGGTGGGCAGAAAGCAAAAGAGGTAAAACCCCCTCCGTTTTACTTAAGACTGATCATAGGTGATAAAATTGTGCATAATTGTATGGTCGACTCTAGTGCCAGTAGTTCAGTCATGCCTAAGAGCTTAGCTGACAAATTAGGTCTTGTTTATGAGCTTAATCCTCAGAAAGGCGTAGTGCAATTAGATGGGTCTGTTGTCAAGACAATTGGTATTATCAAAAATTTATCCCTTACCTTGCATGCATCCCCAAGTTTCGTTATTCATCAGGATATTCATGTCATAGACTTACCGCCGCACTTCGCCATTTGTCTATCAAGGGATTTTACAGCCAAGTTGGGTGGGTTTTTGTCTTCTGATTGGTCTCATCTATTTTTTAGAACAAGGTATGGTACGAAGGTGACCATTAAGTCCGAGCCTCTTGCCAAAGACCATATCGAACCATACTCGCCAAGTCCTATAAACGCTAACCTCTACGCCACCTCTGCAATGGAGGAGCAAACCATGACCTCAGACTGTAGCACCCAGGAAGACTACATCAGTCTCGATGAATGGGCAGCCGAAGATCACGAGCTTGATCTATTTCAGAACACAGATGAGGTAGGATTAGGAGTCTATATGATTCGAGAGTCTGATTGCAACATGCCTAATCTTTGTAAAGAGGATGAACTGTCTGCAGGAAAAGATAATAAGCTTTGAAAGCTCTATTTCGATGGTTCAAGGAGCAGTGTTGGTGCCGAGGGTGGAACCATGTTGATATCACCCGAAGGAGATAAGTATTTTTCATCTTGCAGATTTGATTTCAGCTGTTCAAATAATACAGCCGAGTATGAAGCGTTGGTACATGGCCTTGAGTGGGCCCGCAAATGAGGTATTAAATGAGCTTGCAAGTTTAGAGTTAGTTGTGAATCAAGTCAAAAATTTAAATGCTGCTAAGAATGATTTGCTTAAGAAATACAAGCATCCTGTATGGGATTTAATGGAAGATTTTAATGCTTTTAATATCTTGTCGATTCCTCAGAATCAAAGTAAGCATGCTGACAGACTCGCTGCCATAGGAGCCCAGTTTGACATTCCCAAAGAGATTCATAAGGTAGAAGCACGTCAGTACATGAAGATAGTGGTCAGACCTTCTGTACCTGACAATAACGTGAGCTAGCAGGTTTTTGACAGCGATGAGAAAATCATGAATTTTCTGATTGCTGAAGCTGAGTTCGCAGATGGAAATCAACAAAAATGGCAGCAGCAGTATGAGGACCAGATTGTGCAATTAAAGACAAATAAGCTGTCGAAAGGATTGGTGACCTTAGAATCGGTGTTTAATTCAGATGATCAAGTTCGGAGGGACAAGTGCAGCTTAACAGTTAAAGAAGAGCATTATGCAGCCATCAAGATCTTCAAAGGCAAACTTCTCAAGCTGGGAAAGGTATGTAGTCAAGAGGAATAGCAAGCTTTCATTTTGTTATGCCAGAAATATAGTGATGTTTTTGCTTGGGAATACAAGGATTTAAGAGGTTTTAACCCCGAACTAGCTCAGCATACTATTGAGCTTGAGCCTGATGCAAAACCGGTAAGACAGAAGCAAAGACCGCTTAATCCTAAGTTGGAGCACCTTATGAAGGCTAAACTGAATAAGCTAGTTGAAAGCGGTATTATTTTTCCTATCAAGCACACCTCTTGGGTGTCAAATTTAGTGCCAGTCAGGAAGAAGAGTGGAGAAATCAGACTTTGTGTCGATTTCTGAGATCTGAATAAAGCGTCATTGAAGGACCATTATCCGCTCCCATCCATGGAGCAAATTTTACAAGTAGTTTCTGGTTCTGAAAGATTTTCTTTGTTAGATGGCTACTCAAGTTATAACCAGATTCTGGTTAAGCAAGAGGGTCAGTTCAAAATGGCGTTTACAACCAAGTGGGGCACGATGGCCTACAAGAAGATGCCTTTTGGCTTATCAATTGCTGGAGCTACTTTCCAGCGTGCTATGGATATGGCCTTTCACGGCCTTATGAACAAGTTTGTTCTGGTATATTTAGATGATATTACTGTTTTTTCCAGAAATGCTAATGAACACTTGGATCATTTGGAACAGATTTTTCTGAGGTGCAGAGAGTTTGGAGTGTCCCTCAATCCAAAGAAGTGTATATTTTTCAGTGCACGAAGGAAAACTGCTGGGACACATTATCTCAAAGCAAGGTATTTCAATTTATCCTGAAAGAGTTTCCGCAATTCTTGAATTGCCATTACCAGCTCACAAGAAAGGCTTGCAAAGCTTTCTTGGGAGGATAAATCTTGTGAGGAGGTTCATACCAAATATCACAACCTTGTTGCAACCTCTCACTTCTATGCTAAGGAAGAATATGCCATTCAGCTGGACCAAGGAAGGAAAGAGGAGCTTCGAGCAGATCAAAGAAGCGCTCGCAGCCGCTCCTACTCTCATTAATCCAAACTTTGACAAAGACTTTGTTCTATATGCTTTTGGAGGAGTTGATACAGTTTTGGCTATGCTATGCCAGCAAAATGATGAAGGCTTGGAGCAACCTGTTGCATTTTTCAACCAAGTATTGCATGACTACAAGGTAAAATACTCTTTTGTTGAGAAACATGTTTTTGTTGTTGTAAGAAGTTTGAAGAAGTTCAGACACATGTTGTCCAACAGCAAGATTCATTTATTAGTAGCTCATTCGACTGTTAAAGACTTTCTGCTTAACAAGGATATTAATGATAAGCGTGCTAGTTGGATCACTAAAGTAATGGAGTTCGATGTTGATCTAAAAGTAACCAAGCTCCTTAAAGGCAAAGGTTTGTGTGAACAGATTGCTGGAAGTGAGGACAGTAGCTTAAAAGAGGCTGCAAATACATAAATAGTGTTAAATAATGATGTTTTGAGTGTTGTTCAAGCACCTCCTGCCACGTGGTTGCAACAAATGATACATTATCTGCAAACTAGTGAATGCCCCGAAGGCTTAGATAGAGGAAAAAGAAGGTATTACAGATTACAAGCCATCCCTTATGCAACCATTGATGGCGTTCTATATAGGAGAGATTTTCAGGGTGTCTTATTGCGTTGTATTCAGCCTGATCAAGTTGACAAGTTGCTAGTAGAGTTTCATGATGGACCTTCAGGAGGTCATTTTGCTGCAAGGACTACAGCTCTGAAGATTATGAGAGATGGTTATTACTGGCCAGATTTATTTAAAGACACTATTGCATGGGTCAGAAAGTGTGAGAAATGTGCCTTATTTGCTGGTAAACAGTGGCTTACACCGCTACCCCTTCATTCGATTTAGGTAGAACAACCCTTTGCTAAGTGGGGCTTGGATTTTATTGGCCCTATCAACCCGCCTTCAAGTGCGGGTCACAAATGGATTCTTACTGCCATAGATTATTTTACAAAGTGGACTAAAGTTGTTGCTTTAAAGGAAGTGAACGAGACTTCAGTGCTTAATTTCTATCAAGATCTCATATCGAGATTTGGTGTACCAGATTCAATCATTTCAGATAATGGTTTGGCTTTCGTAGGATTGAAGATTTCAGATTGGTTTGTTAGAAATAACATCTATTTGAACACATCTTCCAATTATTATCCGCAAGGCAATGGACAGGCGGAATCCACAAATAATAATCTAATCCGGATAATCAAGAAGACTATCGAAGATAATCAGAGGACGTGGCACAAGAAGCTGAAGTTAGCCCTTTGGGCTGACATAATAACTCCTAAAAGAGCCACTGGTTGTTCACCTTTTGTTTTGACTTATGGCAGAGAGGCTAAGTTGCCTATTTCAATTGAATTACCAACATTGAGTTATGTTAAAGAACTGGAGTTGCTAAATGAACAACCTCTTGAAGTGAGGTTTTCCCAGCTTGTCGAGCTCGAAGAGACCAGAAAGGAGGCTCTAAGACAGCTGGAAATACATCAAACTCAAATGAAGAATACTTTTGACAAGAGGGCGAGGCCTCATGATTTCATTGTTGGAGATCTAGTTTTCAAGTGGAATGAATTTAAAAGTAGACCTAGATGACATTCCAAGTTTGATGCAATGTGGGAAGGGCCTTATGTGATCACAGAATGCAAGGAGCACAACACATTCCAACTTTCCAAGATGACTGGTGAGGTGTTGTCTATCCCAGTAAATGGGATCCACCTCAAGCAATGCCTTTGAGATAAGTTATCTCACTGTTAGGTAGAATAGTTTGCAAATAAGTGTGTTTCGCACATTTGATTTCAGTATTTTTGCTTTCTCTAAGCGCTGTTGTGCATTGTTCTGTTGGCCATCAGGGCCTGTTAGTTTCCTTTAAGTTTTGTTTTGTTTTCTTGCTGATGTTTGGAGTGATACTGTTCAAGTTTCTGAGTTTCAAGAGAGGGGGTAGAATTGACTCCACGCCTAATGAATTTTTTAAAGGCCGCTGATCTATGCTTAGCAGGCAAGCATATAGCGGAAATCGCCAAAATGTTACCAATTTTTGCCTCAGCTCAATTGGAGGAGCTGGCTAAATGTTATCACATCATAAGGTGGAATTGCACTTAGGTTCAAATGTTGTTTTATCATTATTCATTGAGTAATAGTTATGCATTTTAAAGAAGAAATGGAGTTTTCAGAATGCCATTCAGATGTTCTAGAAATGGCAGAAATACATAATTGAACAAAAGAGAAAGTAGCATTTAGTTGCTTTCATTTATTTTGTAAGGAACTCATATTTTTACAAGGCTTCATTTGATTTCACAATCAAAATGATATTACAATATTGCACAAAAATGCATTTTCTTTTCAAATGAAAGGTAGAATTGAAATCAAATATCCACACAAGCCATGGATGTAACTATTACTATACATTGCTAATAGCACATTGCACTACTGAAGATGCAGAAAGTAAAACACATAAGTGACGGCATAATCATCATTGCCTAATTATCGGCGTTTGATGCCGAATGGTGCACCTTACCTTCTTGAGCTTCGTCGACCTGTAAGAGGAGAAGAGGGGTGTCACTGGCTCCGATTATGATGTAACTTATATGAAGCACCCACAATAGTACAGCCTACTATTAACCATGCATTGAAACAATCAATCCAATCAAGTGCAGTATGAAAGAAATGAGCTGGAGGAGAGATAACAATATCATGATCATCATGTTCTATTTTTTATGCTAACATTGTTTGTTTCCTTGTGCAGGTATAGGTAAAATCACGAAGCTGAACATTATTCGAAGACCAAGCATGTGGAGGAAAATGGGCTCCCACAAGGGTAGAGCTCGGCATGCTACCCTATTCATTAATGGGCTGATTTTAAAGATACATTATCATGTTCATCAGGAGAAATGAAATACAACTGAAGGAGTAAAAATAGATCTATCCATCGAGCAACTAAACCAACTGTACATTCATAACAATCAGGTTTGTTTTCTGAAGGCTACAGGTGAACAGTGAGTTTAGTTTACTAAATGAATTTAACTGAGTACATTTACATCAGATATTTCTGAATAATTCATATTTTGTGTCACTTATTGATCATAATCAAATATGTCATGCAAGTTCAGTTCATCAATTCAATCTATTCACAGTCAAGGATGGTGAGCAGGCATACATTATACCTTAATGGTTTGTTTTAATTTTTATCATGAAAGAGAATAGATTTTGAAAACAGTTTGATAAGTGGAACATAAAAATGCATGAAGAGTACCATGTTGCTCAAGAGTACAAAGGACGGACAGTGTATTCGAGTGTTGTATGAGTCACTAGTTCCAGTTGATTAATAAGTAAATATTGCATTATGAATTGTAATAACAAGGTGATCATTCCAGAATGTTAAGGGAAGAGCAAGCTTTGTCTTTCTAGAATGAGTTCTAAGTTGTCAGTTATGCATATGAACTGGTGAGTAGAGGTGGTTCGTGGTGCTACAATGATCAATCAAAATCTCTACGAAGTCCAAGAGTAGGAAGCAAAGGACAAGAGTTATTGTGTCAAGGTTGAGGAAAATCAAAAGGACACTTTTAAACATGCATGGGTACAATATATTTAAGAAGTATTTCTCTTCACAATGGATAAGCATAGAATCATGCTGGAATTAACAAAATTCAAATGCCTTAGAAGCCTAGAATTTGCAATATTATTGAGATCACTAACCTTTTATATCTTAAGCAAGTATTGCATGGCAGGGATTGTTCTATTATGTCTTCAAAGGAGTTACAAGTATCAAGTAAATGATTGTTTCAGATTCGACAAGGATTCGGATACATGAGCTTCATTTCTAGAATATCAAGAATATATAGAGTTCTAATCAATGCAGTATTTCCAAGAGTGTCAGACTATCTTCATTTCAAAATCGAGAGACATAGGAATAACGAAGTAAAGCATCAATTGTTTTGGATCAAGCCCATAACTAAACATAGACAACATACACCTGGGTATTTGGGTCAGACTTAGTCAAATTCTAAATAGTCGAGGCCATGTGATAGTTTTAGTAGTGAAGCAATGGACATGCATTTTCTTCTTAAAGTGTAGAATGCCAAGTTTATAAACTAAATACACTTGAATCTCGAGTACCCATTTTAGGGTTCGAGTTGCAAAATACAGAAAATTCAATTACAGTGAATACCCAAGTAAAGAGAATGCAATAAAAAATGAATGCAAGTTCCCTGAGGTGGATCGGGCCATATGAATAGTTTCAGAACGAAGAAATTCAGCTTTCTTCAGAAATAGATTAATAGCTATGTTTTAGACGTACGAAAAATAACCATTCTCATTTATCTATGGTACCCACATGTGGGTTTGTTTTCAAAATACAGAAAATGCAATAATGAAGATAACCCATATGGGTTTTTACATAAAAGAAACAGTAGAAAACAATAAAATGCAATTTCTGTGATGAATTGAGCAACAGAAGGGGAAAAATAATTTTATTCAAATTTTCATAATACCCACAAGCGGATCTGTCTTCAGAAAGACATAATGATCAATTTTTTGTTCTGCGTCGAGCCCAAAATCTATAAAACAAAGCTTTCTATGTGTACATCTGGTGCGGCCTGAACATGGCCAAAATTCATAAACAAAGAGAGGATTCTTTAAGCCTCTGGAATATAGATGTTTAGCAAAAGAAATTACCAGCCCATGTTTCTGATAGAGCACTCTAGCCACAGCCAAGAATTCTGGATGGAGTCCAAAAGACAAGTTTTTGAGCTTTTAGAGGATAGCCCAACTCTCAATGTGGGTCGAGTTCACAGAGATGTAAGTATGAGCACGGAAAATGCAAGACAAGGAGATATTAGAGTGTGTAAAGCCACAGCCTTAAGGCCATAATGAGAAAAAGTGAGAAGTCGCGGAGCTATGAGTGAATAGCTCACCTTTGTGACGATAGGAGAAAACAATAACCCATGAGCTCTCTCTTAGAGCTTTTAGGAGGAACTCGAGCTCATATCGGCCAAGGTAAATCAAAGCATAGGAATGAGTTAGAAGAGAAGCATGACAAGCTGCGGTCTTGAGTCTTCTGATATTCCAGAATCCAAAATGAAAGAAAAGAATATTTAGATACAGATGAAACAAAGCTTACCCCAGATGAGGTTCGGTTGACTGTTGAGCATGATGAAGATTCCTGAGCAAACAAGATACAGATTTAACCATCATGGCGGCATGTTCTTTCTAGACAGAGTTTCTTTCCTCCAAAGTCACGAGTGCAAAATGAGTGATCATTAGGGTTTGACTTTGTTTTGATCAAACCCTAATTCGACCTTATGATGATCCAGAATATTCGATTAGAGCACATGTTCAATTTCAAATGGAGGTCGAACCTTTGCATTATGATTTATTAAAATCTAAGTCTAAATGTATATGAGGGGGGCCGAATTTTCTTTGTTAGGTCGAAGGTTAAGTCTTTAAGACTTATTCTTTCCTTAGTGGATTATGAATACTTGGATATAGAAAATCAATTAAGGGTGAATTGTGAATACCTTATGACTTAGGGCCGATTATTTTAGGGTTTTATTTTTGATTGATTTTAAAGAAATCAATGTGAATTTTGATGAGAGGAGGAAGATCATGTGTTTTATTTTTATGAATTTTTGAGAAAATCAAAATATTGTAATGGAGCAATAAGGAGCCTTTCTTTTTTGCAACAGATTTTAAATCGTTAATTGCAAAAATAAGATAAATTGTGCAAATCTGTATCTTGTAAAGCAAATCATAAAGCGATATTCTATAAATTGCTTTGTGATTCCTTGCTATTTTTAGCAGATTCTTGTTGACTTTTCCTCTTGGTCGGATTTCAGACCTATCTTGGAGAGATAAGATAATTTTTGAGCTTTTAAAGCAAGATTAGCCTATTTTTAGAGGCTTGACAGTGTGATCATAAAAGCAGTGTGCTTTTTTCTGCTTTTAGGCAGTTTTTGAGATTGTTTAAGAGCCTTTTCCTTGAGATTTTTTCTAAGCTCGGATTAGGGTTTCTTGAGAGTTACGTTTTGATAGACTTAGTTTTTGGAGCTCTCCTCTCTCAGTAGTTTAGATCAGAGTTCCTACTCATACACATTTTTTAGCTTGTGAACCCATTTTTGTACTCAGTTCTCAGATGGTGGATTCTCCTTCAGTCAAATAAAAGACAACATTCCTACTTCACACTTTTGTGTCCATTTGCAGTTTTAGTTTGATTTTATCTTGTGATTTTTGTTTACAGAGTCCTTGTTTTGTCCTTAAGCTATAATTCTTAATGCAGAAAGTTCAGAATATAGGTTGCATGTTGTGCTTCAAGTCAGGTCTTCATGCAAATTATTTATGTATTAACTGTTCATGAGAAGTTGTGAAAATACTGCATCTTTCTGAAAGTTGTTTGTGAGGAAGAGATCATTACCATCATTAAATCATTATCAGGTTTTGAAGTCATCATTTAGGTTCAAATTTATTTTCAGATTCATCTTTTTATCCCTTTCCTCAGAAGTAATTTAGAATAGGACCTATCATTCGGAGAACCAGCTCACTCTAGAGAATGCTCCTTCGCTCAGATCACCCACGTCTGAAGGAGGTTTCCATGTTTCAGTAGATTGCTGAATATTGCATTCAGCAGGGTGCAAATCTATTGATAACAGTAGACACATAGCAAAAAGGACCCACCCACTATCATAAAACTCTTGTGTTCTTATGCTTCGTCGTTAGCGTCGGTGACTTTTTGACCGATCCTTAAGTTACAAATTAAGGGTATTGATGTCATGTCTCATGTGTCCCCTTTTCTTACTAGGAAGTTCCCTCTTAATACATTGTTATGATTTAATTATTTGCCTTCCTAGTGATTTTTTCTTAATAGAGCAATCTAGACATGTGTCGTGATCACACTACCCTTTGGTTCATGGAGAGTTGGTTTTGTCGGCTTCTAAGCTCTGCAATACCCCAAAAAGGTGACAAGCATCCAAATATTTTAGAAGGCTAGAGTCATTTGTCAAATATTTTATTTTTTATGCCGTTGAGAATTTTTGTTAATTTAGTTAACCTTAAGTTGTTAATTTAGCATGTGCTAAATTTTATCGCAAGAGCTCAGGCCTTCGTGGCACTGTGGTGGGATCAATCTTTGGCTCCTGTGAAATAGCAAGATGGTGACAAGACTTGGCATCCTAAGGCTTCGTGCTAAGTTCTTCTATCACCGGGGGTATATTTTTGTTCTTTCCTCACTCCACGAGTCAGCGATGCAGAATGCAAGAAAAGAAATTCCAAATTTTGAGCTTTACATGTTCTAGATTTGATTTTATTTTTCACTAAGTATTTAATTAAAGACTAAACAAAAAGCTAATAAATACCAAGTTTCTCCCAATAAAAAATCCATAACTACCAATTGCTCAATCATCGAACAAATGCATGGGGATTTGGGAAACACATAAAATTTATGAGAAAAGAAAATTGGATACATAATGAAATCTAACAAACATCTCATGGATTTCAATCTACAAGATGGATGATTGAGGCCACAACCAAAAGTAACATTGGAAGGGCTACAAAATTATAGTTAGAAGAGAAGCTTATGGTGAAGATGATAAAAAAATAGTAGTTGCTCAGACATGGGATGGAAAATAAATGATATTATGCCACACATTTAGATTGTAAAGATCTTTCTAGAATGAATACACCTTATAAGATATTGATAAAGAAAAGACTAAGTTTTTTAATATGATAGGCATGATATTCATTCACTTAAACAAAAGATTGCTTACATATTTATAATTGTGATTGTCATATCCTCCACTGAACCTTGTCAGATGTCAACCATGCAACTTTGGACTATATATATGGACTCAATAATTTTCAAAACTACAAATGACAATTAAAGACAAATCTTTTCATCATATTTCTTGCACTTTCACATCACCAGACTGATGTCATATCAACTAGACAAGTGTTGATTCAAGTGGATCCAAAAAACCTAAAAATTTCTTAGTCTGGAAATCTCACGAAATCAACATCATCGTGAAGAGCTTGTCAAGACCTTTCCAACAGTGTTTGTTTCGTCAAAAATGGAGTATGTATACCAAAGTTACACCAAGTCAAAGTTTTAGTCAAAATGATGACGTTGGCATGTGACGTGGCAGTTGACTGGATGGTGATGTGGAAATTTCAGGTGATGCAAAAATCTCACAAAATTCATGTACACCATGCTTTATTTTTTGAAAAAAATTAAGTGGTGGAAGTTTTTTCCACAAAATCCATTTGGTGGGATCGGATTTTGTGGGATCCCAACTAGATTTTATGGGATCCAAATCTCCTAAAAATCAAAAAGATTAACTCATAAAAAGACAACCCTCCATTTTTAAAAAAACAACTTAACAATTCAAAAACAAAATGAGCCTGTGAATAGGTGTTAAGGGTTTAAGCAAATTAAATTGTTTTTTTATGGGGAAGTTATTGTTTTTTATAAATGGGTTAGTGTTGTTTTTGTAAGGCTTATAATTATAAAAGTCAAAAGGGGTTGAACGAAATATTTAAAAGGGGTTAATTTTTTTGAGGGGATTTATTTTATTTATTATGGTGGTTTTTAACCCCATATGCAAAATTATGTATAAAAGAGGGGTAGGAGTGTGAGTTTTTCATTCAGGTCTTTTGAGAGAAAATTTTATGCTCCTTTGAAGAATTTTTAGAGAACTTTACAAGGTGATATAACACCAAGAATTGTAAGAAAATTGAGAGTGAGGAGACTATTGTAAGCTTGGAGGATTGTAAGAAGGCATTTGCAGGTGCTTGGCAATCTTAATAAAGCAGTCCAACATTGAGAAGCGGACCTGGAGACATAGTCCTAATTGGATGAACTCCATTATCAAGTGTGATCTCTCTTTTTCTCTTCTATCTCCTAATTTTCTTCAGTATTTCAATTCTTTGAGTTTCCAATTTATGTTCATTATTTTTTTTTGGATAAAGTATTAAGTGTACCTAATTTACTCCCTCAACGGTTAAGATTCAAAAACATGCAATTCTGTGGCGATTGGGAAAAATCTATAGTTGAGAGTAAAGTGCAAATTGTTTGTAGCTATTTAATTTCAGATCAAGTTGGTATCAGAGTAGTTTAACAGGAAAATTGCAAGTGGTGAATGTTAACCAGGTTGAAATTGAAGTAAGGAGAAGGTGCACTTACAGAATTCAACCCAGAGATCAGAAAACGAAGGACATTTCCATGATTAGAAATGGCAGTTGAACAAAGTCCTACAGAGCTTGATGATATAGCTTTCCAGAAAGTATTTATTGAAATGAAGGCAATGGTGGAAGTTCTTTTCCAAGAGAGGAAAGAACGACAGAGGAAAAAGGAAGACAAGGACAGAAAGAAGAAGGAAGTTGAATCCTCATTGAAAGAAGACAAAGGTAAAGGAGTAGGAGGTGGTGGTGACCCTCGTGAACCTCCATCTCCATCCTCTTCATCATCTTCTTCTTCGTCTATCTCTTCTAAAAAGAAACAACATGTGCCAACACCTTTGTTAAAACTGGATGTTAAATTCGAGTTGCCTATATATAACGGTGAATTGGATGTAGAAAAATTGGATAACTAGCTTAAGCAGATCGAAGTGTATTGTAGGGTTCAACAGATCTTGGATGATTCTTCCAAAATCCAGCTAGCTACTCTTAAAATGGGAGACACTGCATTGGTTTGGTGGGAGAGTAAGATTCAAGATGATCTTGCTATGCATGGTAAAATCATTTCATCTTGGTATGAATTTACTTTTGCTTTAAAGAAACAGTTTTATCCTTTGGGTTATATGCAACAAGCTGTTATGGATTGGCAAAATCTAAGACAGGGTAAAGGACAAATAGTGCAAGAGTATACACAGGTGTTTAGGAAGAAAGCACTTACTCTTGGTATTCCTCTTTATACACAAGAAACTTTATTAAATTATATAGGTTGTTTGCATTCACATTTGAAACATACAATCCTAATGTTTAATCCATCTAACTTTGATGAAGTGTGTGTACAAGAAACCCATATTGAAGCAGGTGAAAGGAACATAAGTTTCAGTTCAAAGAAGTAATTTTTTCCTCCAACTGAAGGCAATAAGAAGGGTAAGGAGAGGAAAGCAGCTACTGTGAAGAAAGAGGAAGGTGAAAATCCTACTTGTTCACATTGTCAAAAGAAAGGGCACGAAGATGCAAAGTGTTGGAAATTGCATCCGGAATTGAAACCAAAGTGGTTTAAGGAAAGAAAAAGGTTGTAGTTGTCATTCAGGATCTTGGATTGGATTCTGATGATGAAACAAAGATAGCAATTGTGGGTTTGAAAGGTAAAGCTTTTGTTGGTAATGATTCTTTCTAAAAGTTGTGTTGTTCCTGAAGATAGCAAAAGATGTGAATTGTTTCATATAAGGCTGATTTCTAAGAACACTAAGATTGATACACTGATAGATAGTGGGTCCCAAGTTAATATAATTTCAGAAGAAGTTGTTGATCAATTGGGATTGAAAACAAAGCCACATAAGAAACCTTATCCATTAGGTTGGGTGTGCAATGATAACAAATTGTGAGTAACTAAGCAATGCAATTTAAGATTTGCAATCAATAACATCTAAGTTTATAGATGAGGTTGAATTTGATGTGGTTCCACTTGATATCTATGGGATTGTGTTGGGTAGCCCATACTTATATGATAGAAGAGAAATATTCTATAGGGAACATAATCAATATCACTTGTTTAAGGAAGGAATTGAATACATTTTGCATTCTCATCCAATTAAGACTGATAAATCTTTTGTGACAACAGGACAATTGAAAAGGGTAGTTAATTCAAGCAATAATTTGGCACTTATGTCTATACCACAAGAAGTGTCATTGCATAAAAGCATATCTAATTCTAAGGTTGTTCCAATTATGAAAGACAAGCATGATGTTGGTACATTTTTTTTCTCATCCGCAAATTCAATTTTGTTATTCAACCTTCTACTTTTCAACAGTGTATGGTTGGTAGCAGCAACGTTGGATGTGGATGTGTATATGGCTAATGTACTTAACAATATCAGTGTAGTTTTGATTGTTGTTATGATGAGTCAGATGTACAAGTTCCAAAAAGGAAGGACAGATGATACTGGACAAGTGAGGAAAAATTTCCCTCACTTCAATTGTATGTAAAAATAGAATTTTGGTGGTCCAAAAGCTTCTCAATGGGGAGGAATGATCTAGGTGGTTCTAGAAAACCTAAAAAAAAATCAGTCTCAAAATCTCACGAAATCAACATCATCGCGAAGAGCTTGTCAAGACCATTCCAACAGTGTTCGTTTCATCAAAAACGGAGTTTGTATGCCAAAGTTACACCAAGTCAAAGTTTTAATCAAAATGATTATGTCAGCATGTGACATGGCAGTTGACTGGATGGTGACGTGGAAATTGCAGGTGATGTGGCAAAAATCTCACAAAATTCACATACACCATGCTTCATTTTTTGAAAAAAATAAAGTGGTGGAAGTTTATTCCACAAAATCCATTTGGTGGGATCAAATTTTGTGGGATCCCAACTGGATTTGGTGGGATCCAAATCTCCTAAAAATCAAAAAGATTAACTCATAAAAAAACAACCCTCCATTTTAAAAAAAAACAACTTAACGATTCAAAAACAAAATGAGCCTATGAATAGGTGTTAAGGGCTTAAGCAAATTAAATTGCTTTTTTTATGGGGAAGTTATTGTTTTTTATAAATGGGTTAGTGTTAATTTTTGTAAGGCTTATAATTATAAAAGCCAAAAGGGGTTGAACGAAATATTTAAAAGGGGTTAATTTGTTTGAGGGGAGTTATTTTATTTATTATGGTGGTTTTTAACCCCGTATGCAAAATTATGTATAAAAGGGGAATAGGTGTGTGAGTTTTTCATTCAGGTGTTTTGAGAGAAAATTTTATGCTCCTTTGAGGAATTTTTGGAGGAGAACTTTATAAGGTGATATAACACCAAGAATTGTAAGAAAATTGAGAGTGAGGAGACTATTGTAAGCTTAGAGAATTGTAAGAAGGCATTTTCAGGTGCTTGGCAATCTTAATAAAGCGGTCCAATGTTGAGAAGCGGACCGGAGACGTAGTCCTAATCAGACGAAATCTGTTATCAAGCGTGATCTCTCTTTTTCTCTTCTATCTCCTAATTTTCTTCAGTATTTTAATTCTTTGAGTTTCCAGTTTATGTTCATTAATTTTTTTTGGATAAAGTATTAAGTGTACCTAATTTACTCCCTCAACGGTTAAGATTCAAAAACACGCAATTCTATGGCGATTGGGAAAAATCTATAGTTGAGAGTAAAGTGCAAATTATTTGTAGCTCCTTAATTTAAGATCAAGTGTTATTAATACAATTGAAATTTTAATTGGTCAAATATTTGATTCTACATTTTGATTGAAAAAACAATAAACGTAAAATCATTTCAGTGTGATATTTTCCATCATGGATAAATTTGGTCTCCTTGATGTTGGGTTTATTGTATGATAATTTAGCTTAAACAAAATGGTTACTTAATGTTTATTTATTGGATAAAGATAAGTTGGTTTTCTTAAATAAGAGTGAATTCCAACTTTCTTTTATTGCCTTTAGTTTTATAATTTGGAGGTAGAGGCTAGAAATGAAATTTGTTTGCTATTTTCTAATAGAATTTATCTACACCAATTTAGTTGTGAACACTCTTCCTTGGGTCTGCTTTTGTGCATTCCAATTTTGTTACTTATGGAAATTTATGAATATGAATTAAGAAATTTTCTTAAGTCATTGGTTTTGGTTTGAATTATGGTTCAGGTTCATAGATTTTGTTTGAGAATCCAACAAATATTTTTTGGGTAGGGTTTGTTTTGGGTCCATCTATACAATTTTTTTGTAAAAATCACATATATATTTGCAACCTAAAAGGAGGAATTAACTTTTGAATACCATATAGTATCATATAATCAACAAAACCACCATAAACATGAATGTCATTTAAAACATAAATGATAAATATCATTGTTCAAACTTCAAATTCAATATTAAAACAATAATATCAAGTTCAACAATTAATTTTCAATGTTGTATTGATTTTCTAACTTATCAATCATTATCATCATTGACATAGGTGATGTATGAACATTCAAAGGACCGCAACCAGTGCCATTGTCACTTCAACTAAAGATGTGTACACTTTTGGAATCCTCAAGCCCAACATGTTGGAAAGTTAAAACATTCAAATTAGTATTTTATGACATTATATATCACAATTTTGTGTTCCCTTCTTTATAGCTATGTTTGTATGAAAGGAGATGCAAGTTGGAATGCTCATGCACTAAGTTATTTGTCTTTTTTTAATGCAACGTGTTGCATTTTATTGAGTGGATGAAAGAGTATGTGCTCAAATTTCTCTTAGATAAAATTATTTTTTCTAAAAATTTATAAATGAAACTCCAAAGATCATTAAAAGAAATTAAACTTATTTGTTTTGATTGTAAAGGGTTGTAGGTGTTGGAATTTTCAACCATAAAGTACCGCCAATTTTGACCATTCTTTTTGAACTTATCACAAATAGCATCAATACTTTAACCATTGCAGTATAAAAAATCAACAAACTCGCTTGTCATTGTATCCTACAAATTAGGATCAAGGAAGAGTATATGAAATGTTGTCTTCTACCTTTCAACGACTTCATAATACGTAATCTTCATTGGTAAAAAATAAGCTAAGCATTATATTATTTTCGACTCAATGCAAAGACAAGAAAATATAGAAGGATGATCATTGTGTTTCATATCTTTTTAATAATTTTGTGTATTTGTTTGAAGATTTCTTTTAGGATTTTTTTCTACTTATGTTGGTTTTCATCTTTTCAATCATTGGGTTGTTGCCATCATACATCTCTGTCAAGGAAAACTTGTCCATATCAATATAACAAATTATACTTAATTGAGTTCGGTGAAAGTAAGGAGATATTCTACACGATCCCACTAAAAGTCATCTATGACAATCTACTTAGTATTTGTTATCCTTTTTATGTTGATTTGCTTACATATGGATCATGAATGACTAATTACCATGTTAGAAAGTGCCTCTTGAACTTTCACAAGTCATTACAAGATGATTGTATTATAGGTGAAATGGGTCTCAACAAGCTATACAAAAAATAAAATAAAAGTCAAAAGAAAAATTTAAAGAAGAATTGCAATACACAATTAAAATAAGACTTAAGTAATTAAGTTTTACAAAATAAATTTTCAAAGTAACTGAAGTGAACTCGAAATATAATTTATTTATATTGCTTCACTTACTTTCAAAAGCTTCAATTTTGGAAATAATCTAAATATGTCTTGCAACACATAGTAGTTGGTAATGAACTAATCTATATAGACAGTTTGAATGTTTGGTGTTTGGATGTGGAATGCAGTTTTCATATTTAGAGTTTCCCAAGTGTGGATGTGCAATTCAACTTTGAAATTTTTAGAATTCAAACAACTACTTCAATAAGTATGTGAATTATTTTCTACTTTAACTCTACATGCATATATGTCAAGCATTGCCATCTAAAATTTCATCATCCCTCATTCATGTTTGTGGAAGAGGTAAGTGACACAAAATATATATAAAAAGTGTCTTTAGAAAGATATATCTTGATGTTATTTATATAAATTACTTTAAGATATATATGCTAGTTTGATAAATGACCTACCAATTAACCTCGGTTATAGGACATAATAACCTAGCCAAAATAACCCTGAACAGAATAACCCGATCACAATAACCCAAGGACAAAATAACCCAAGGTCATAATAACCCAAGCCAAAATAACTTGTGGTCAGAATAACCCATGGACAGAATATCCCCGTAAGAATATAGACAAAGGAAAATAAAATTTATAAATTACATGTATGTTGCTAAATCTAGTTTACTAGCTTGATCTAAAATAACCACGGGTTATTCTATCCATGGGTTATTTTGACCATGGGTTATTCTGTCCATGGGTTATTATAACACTGGGTTATTTTTTCCTTGGGTTATTATGATGGGGTTATTGTGTCTAGGGTTATTGTGGCTGGGTTATTATGTCCTAATACCATTAACCTCATGTAATAAACCAAAATTTCCCCAATTGACCTTCCGCACCTATTTGATGTACCCATTGCACACCAAGATGATATTGGTAGGGGAGAGGGGCCCAAAGTAGGGTGGGAGCATGTACTGGAGACTAAAGTAGTCTCACATGGGCCCCACAATAAAGCAAATTAATATGCAATTGTAAAACAATTTTTACCCACAAAGTCAACAAGGGTACTCGTATCACTGTACCATCAAAACTATATTATAATCGGTGAATATTTGTCCCATACAGAAATAGATATTCTCAGTCTTACATGTCAGAGAATATTCAAAGCACATCTGACACTACAAACATACAAGCCACATTGCTTGTTATTGGCTTGTAGCTTTAAAACATGCACCCAAAATATAAAATTAGTATAACTCAAGCTCCCCTATAATGTCACCACTTGCATTACATCACAGCCAATTTTTTCATAGATCCAATGCCACGAGAACAACTAGGAGCCAAGACAGTCCCATCAACAAACCCAATCCAACTAAACCCCCACCCCACTTGCCCACCAACACAACACTCAAATGAAAATCAATCATTCATATGTGTCCCATCAGTCAAATCGATGCTCACTACTACTGGTTCCTTCTCCTTTTTTGCCACCTACAACCACTAAAATAATGGTGTTAAAGCCACCAAAATCTCCTGTCAAGCAAACAAGGATTGCATGCCATTAATACATACAAACTTTGCAATTGAAGGCATTGAATCAAGATTTCAAATTTGAAAAAAAAAGATAGGAATTAAAGACTCCATATCAAACCAACATTGAACATATAAGGAGATTTTCAAATTCAAAAATGCATTACTCAATCTCTTCCAATTTCCATTTAACACGTCCAACTTTCATTTTTAGTTATACAATTTCCTGTAGAAATGTGAAGAAAGTCCAGAGGCACCAGCAGTAGCACCCTAAGATGTTAAAGGTATTCTACTGCTACTAATTCTTTATGCCTAATGTGAGACGAGGATCATCAGTGTGGATCGATTATGCTTGATCCATGATGAATCGAAGCATAATTTATCCACTAAACCTCAATCATAAACAAGATCATTCAAATTGAAAGTTAAACTAAGCATTTATTGAAACTGAGAGTTACAAACTATGAAAACAATTAAATTCCTACTCTAACCCATTTGAAACTTATCCTGTTTTGGAATTGGTGTCGTGTTGGTATGGAACAACGACCCTTTCCCAATCCCATGAATAGTAAGCCTATTTCAATCAATTCTATGGAAGAGAATTGATGAAACCATTGTGATAAATGGATGAAAACCTGATTTATGCTAAATTGAACATGATGCAAGCTAAATTAACATGATTTTAAGCTAAAATTAATCTAATTATGCAATTGCTAAGCTAATCAAGCTAATTTTAAGCTAAAAGATGGAAACCCTAATTTATAAACAAACTAAAATGGATGCATGGAAGCTAATAATGGATGTTTTAAGCTATTATGCAACTAAAATAAACTAAAACAAGCTAAAAGTGAGTAAATTAAAAGTGTGAGTGCAAGTGAATTCAACATCATAAGTTTGCAATTGAAAGATGGATTCATTTATCTCCAAATAGTGCTTTATTTATAGGGGAGCAAATGGGAAATAGAGGGTTGAGATCGAAAATATTAATCAACGGTCAAGGATGGAGGAAATAGGAGGCATGGATCATGGATTCTCATCAACGGATGAGAATGAAAGATGAGATTCCAATCAAGGATGCTCATTCGTTCCAAACAAACACACTTTTGACCTGCACACACAGGTCACCAGGTGACTTTTCCAAGAGATCATAAGCTTAACTTGCTAAAGAAGCTAAGTGAGATGATTGGAGGAGAGAGAATATTCCAAAGAATATTCTTCATGGGTGAGGATAAAGATATTTTGCAAATTAAAAGAAAGCTTTATTTTTGCAAAAAAGGGATAAGGAATATTCCATGGGAATATTCCCTTTTTAAAGGAAAATTAGTTTAATTGCTAATTAAACAAGGTTTAATCATGCAATTAGAGGATTGGAAGAATTAAAGGGATTTTCATTAAATTAAATGTTTTAATGAAAGAAAAGGTGAAAATGATATTTAATTAAATAACCTAGGGTTATTTTATTAAATAAGATGACATAGGGATTAAATTAAATTATTTAATTTATTTAATTTATTTAATTTAATAGGATGAAATGTTAACATGAAAGGGGGTGAATTAACTGAATGTAAATGAATTAGGTTAATGGATGGAAATGATGCAATTAATTAATTAGCTAAGCTAATCCAATCAATTAAGCGACAAGAGGATGATTTTTGAGAGGAAATGATGTTAGTAAACCTGATTTGAGTGTATGATATCGTTTGGGGCATTTTCAGTGTCTACACCTATAGATGCCAATATGTTGTATGCTATGAATATGTTGTCCACAAATCTGTAAATATATGGGGTTTCACTCTGATATGGTTTGCATTGGGTTTTTCATTTATTTATTTTTATGCCTCGAAATGCAAATATGTTGTATGTGATGTCAATTTTTATCACAATGACCTGTAACTCAATATCTAGGGTTTCAACTTACACTTTTTATGAATGTCAAGTCATTTCAGTTCAATTTCATGGTTTCACTAGTTTTTCATTTCCTCTATACTCGTCCAGCACTCCTAATCTTCTATTCTTCATTGCATGACATTTACTCTACATTGTGTTTTTCATATTTGCTTCCTTATATGAAATATGAAATGGGTTTGACTAGTTTAAATGGTTTTTCATTACTATTAGACTTGTTCGATGAAATATGGAAAGGGTTTGACTGGTATTCTACCATGCACTTGTATTCGTGTGTTTGTCATTGCACAAACTTTAACTTTTCAATTTGCTTTCTACATTTGTTTATTATTCCAAAATACGAAAATGTTTACAATAAATTACACTAAATTTTTTTTTTTTTATTTGACTATTACTACGAAATATTCATAGGGTTTTAATGTTTATCATTTTGAGGGTTTCTGCCATGAACTTGCATTCGTGTGTTCCTCATTGCATAGACTTTAACTCTTTAATTTGCTTATAATATTCTCATGTTATTCCAATATATGAAAATGGTATCACTGGTTTTCATTTCAAAGATATTCTGGCATGCAATTGTATTATTTTTTTCTTCCATGCACAATAGTTTTGTCTGCAAAATGCTTTTTTTATTTGATTGTTACTACTAAACATGAAAAGGGTTTCACCGGTTCACAATTACAGGGATATCTGCCATGCACTTATATCCTCTATTTGAAAATGCACAAACTTTAACTCTGCAATTTTCCTTTAATATTTGTTTGTTATTCCCAAATATGAAAATGGATTCACTTGTTTTCATTTCGGAGATATTTTTCCATACAATTATTTTATTTTTTTCTTATATATGAAATTTCATATATATATATATATATATATATATATATATATATATATATATATATATATATATACATATACATATATATATATATATACACATATACATATATATATATATATATATATATATATATATATGTATGTATATATGTATGTATATATATATGTATGTATATATATATATATGTATATATATATATATATGTATGTATATATATATATATATGTATGTATATATATATATATATGTATGTGTGTGTGTGTGTATTTGTATATGTATATATATGTAATTCTTTATGTATATATATGTGATTGTTACTACGAAATATGGAAAGAGTAGTCGGTGACAAACATTTACATTGCATAAAATTGATAGTGTCACCAGCTACCCTGTATCTCAATATCTAGGGTTTCAACTTATAATGTTTTTGAATTTCAATACATTTCTGATAAAAAATTGTTTGTCACCCACTACCCTTTAACTCCATATCTGGGGTTTCAACTTGTACTATTTGTCAGTGCCAATCCATTTATGTTCAGCTCTCCATGATTCATTGTTTGGATTTGCACTCAAGAAATCTCCCTTTCTCTTTTAGTTGAGCTTTTCTACCTCACTATGCCTGTACCATTATCTTTCGTTTCAATAATGGTTAACTAATGTTCGTTCATGTCTCACTAACCTGACCTACTCTAAGTCATTCCAATTCAAATAATAAATCAAAAAAACAAACTATTCATGCACATTAAATACAATTACATTACAAACAGTCAACAATTGCATTACAAACTGTTCATAAAAACCAAGCATTGAATTGCAAACTGTCAAGATGCATATTAAAGAAAAGCAAATTGTTCATGCATCACTGTGACTTCAACAGTGTTCAATTTTATTTTTTAGCTACTCCAAACATATTTTTTAATATCTGCAGGTGCAATCTAGAGGTAATATGAGGTCCAATCCAAAAAACAAGACTGCAAAGACAAAGTCAGGTACATGGAAAGAGACAGTAATGTTATCCTCAAAGTCAATGTGCTCAATTCAAGGGATAAACCCTACAAAACTTGTCTATTTTGTAGCCCATGTACTCTAAGCACGTAAAACAAGTAAAATTGCATTGGTCCTCGTGCATGGTCCCCCATCCTGAAAAAGTCATTTTGAGCATTAACCTTTGTTAGTTCTTGAAATTCGCATTTTAAACCAAGTTGTGAAATTTTAGTTTTGGGAGTTAGAAATTTTTTTCACATGTAGGAGCGTTGATTTTTAATGCTTTTACATATTACATGTAGGAGCTTTGTTTTTCACCGCTCTTACATATTTCATGCCTTAGTCATTTTCTGGCGGAGAGGGGTTTTTTAGCACTTCTACATCTCAAAACACAATTCACATGTAGGAGCTTTGTTTTTCATTGCTCTTACATATTTCATGCTTTAGTCATTTTCTGGCACATGTACGAGCGGGGTTTTTTAGCTCTTCTACATCTCAAAACACAAGTCACATGTAGGAGCTTTGTTTTTCACCACTCTTACATATTTCATGCCTTGGTCATTTTCTGGCACATGTAGGAGTGGGGTTTTTTAGCACTTCTACATCCCAAACCACAAGTCACATGTAGAAGCTTTGTTTTTCATCGCTCTTACATATTTAATGCAGAAGCTCTATTTTTCACCGCTCTTACATATGTCACCTGCAAAAGCTCCATTTTTCACCACTCTTACACTCAAGTGTCCTTCCCACATGCAAAAGCGTTGATTTTGACCACTCTTACATTTTTCATGTAAAAGCTTAGTTTTTCATCTCTTTTGCATATGGCATGCTGAAGCACTATTTTTTAGTGCTTGTGCATCTCAAATCTCAAGTCACATGTAGAAGCTCTATTTTTCACCGCTCTTACATATTTCATGTAAAATCTCTATTTTCACCACTTTTACATATGACATGTTGAAGCGCTATTTTTTAGCACTTCTACACAAAATGTAAGAGCACTGATTTTTAGCGCCCTTGCACAAATTTTTGAAATCTTTACCAACACCCAAAAACTTTCAAAAATGTGTTATGAGTTTTGTTTTGCTCGTTTTGCTCAATTTTTCTCACTCCATTGCTCACATCCATTTGCTAGTTTGCTCGCTTCCACTTCATTCTCTGCCATCAATGCATTCAAGCTTCCCAGACCCATGAAATTGCTCAGATTTACATCCAATATGCAATGTCTTGAAAATTTCAGTAATTACATCTAAAGTGCAATACCCCATGATAAAACCTTAGTTTTTCCTACCTTTGCATTAGAATTGTTAAATCCTACTCTTGCATACATTATGATCTCTTGTGCTCAGATTTCGAAGCAATTTTGATCAAGTTCTTGCCTATCACCAAGCAAGAAGTCTTTGAAGTACAACCAAAAAGTTCTTCCCATATTTCAGTTTTTCGAAGAAGTGATCATCAATGGTTCAAAAGGAATTTAAAGATGAAGCTTTCTCATAGTTTAAATGAACAAAATAATGGATTTCCAACTTATTCTAGATTTGGAAGGCAACAAAAAGCCTCCAATCTCATCGGTGGAATCAATCTCAAGAATCCTCGTCATCTCCAAAGTACATTCCAATGCCAGACAGTGATGAAGTGCATGCCATCATGAATTTTTCATGGGGAAAGATGTTGAAGAAGGCCAAATTTTTCCTTAGATTAGATTTCCTAGTTTTAGCATTTTTTATGCTTTATGTAAATAAGTTTTGACATTTTACATTTCATTTTGAAAAATGTAATTACATGTAAAAATAGAGATGTTTTCCTATATTCATGGACAACATTTTTGAATAAGTCAACTAGTTAGGTAGGATTTTCCTAGATTTTCTCTCCTCTCCCATCTATAAATAAGAGAGGATTCTTTTGTAATGGTTATCTTTTATCTTTTGCAATGAACTGTCACCCATTTGAAAAGCAAATACATAAAACTTTGTGTTCATCTTTGTGAATCTATTTTGATCAATAAAGAAGTGAGTTGCATACAAAACTTTGTGTTGGAATCGATTATCTTTTTGATTTGATGTAAATTGGTAGTGATTAGTGATTGAGATCTAAAGGGCTTTGAGTAAATCCGTGTAAACTTTGAGTTACACTCTTTACTTGAATTTGTGAAATTGATTGAATACTATTGGTGAATTCTCTACAAGAATTTGTGCTTTTATTTATTCATGTTGTTCATGGATCTATCATGGAGTATCTAGAAGACTTTGGGCTTCTAATACATACTAGTTACATATCTTCAGGGATTCATTGTTGGAAGCTACAAAATGACTTTGTTCCTTTGTGAGCTTTTCTTATTTTATCATTTATCGTTATCATGTTGGTATTCTTAGGCTTTGCTTTGACAAGATATGAATATTGGAATTACTGCCTTTTTTTTAGTTTGAAGTTGTATCGAATTAGGAACTTAAAATTGTGAAGCATTGTAAAACATATTCTCTAAAAAAAAAAATTATGAATGTGACACACCCCCATATCTTAATTGTAGTGTACATTATTGTGAATACTTAATTAGTTTTACTTAGTTTCAATAAGAAGTAAGAAGGGTGCCTCCCCTTTTTGAGAGGAGAGATTGTATCTCAAATAGTTGTGGCTGAAATCAAGGTTTCGTAATCTGTTTAAAGGAGATTACATAATTTTCACCCAACAAGTAACAGTCCCCCATGTGCATCAACTCGATGTAGAAGCAAATAGCAATCCTGAACCTGTTGAGGCAGTCCAGGAGATTGTTGCACCTATAATCAGGTGGGAAAGAGCATCAAAGGAAAGGGAATGGTCATCACAGGACATGGACAGGGCCTTGGAAGATGTTGAAACAAATGGGATGTCGATGAGAGCTATTGCAAATAAATGGAAAATCCCAACTACTATGCTTAGCAATTGGTTAGGTAGCCTGACTACTACTTCAAAGAAGGGTCCACCAATAGTCCTAACAGCAGAGGAGGGTCTAATTGTAAAGTGGTGCACATATATGGTAGTGTTGGCCACAAGCTTGAGATTATCAATCTCAAGCAAGAGGTTGCTCAAATATGCCAGACTAGACCCAACCCTTTCATGGAGGGGCTGCCTAGGAAATCATGGTGGATTGGATTCAAGAGGCGCCATCCAGAATTAAACTTGTGCACAGTTGATGGTCTTGAAAAAGATAAGGCAGTAAACCTAAGACTCGCAATAGTAGCTAAATTTTTCATAATTTTGACAACAGCATATGAAAGTACCCCATACAGTCCTGACAAAATATGGAACTATGATGAAACAAGCATTCAAGCTGGCAGAAATGGAACAATGAGGGTGTTGGCATGACGAGGTAGTAGGAATGTCTCATATATCATTCCAAAAAGCAGAGAATGGATAACAATTCTCTGTTGTGTTAATGCATTTGGCCAAAGCATACCTAGTTTCTATTTGTTCAAGGGAAATACAGAGATAGAGAATTACATTGTGAATTGTGAACCACATGCAACTATGGAAACCAAGCACACTCTTGGATGACAAAGGATCTTTTCTTTGACTGGATGGAACATTTTTGTGTGTCAATTCTAGGGGGTGTGTCACCAAGTAATGGGCACCTTCTAATTTTTTATGGCCATGGAAGTCACGTTGCACTGTCAACTATCCAGGAGGCAAGGAGGTTAGGCATTGACCTCCCTGCTCATACTTCTCACGCGCTACAGCCTTTGGATGCTAGCGTGTTTGCACCATTCAAGGAATATTTCAAATCAGAATGAGTTGAATTTCTCACTAGATTCCCAATATTGATATCAGAAGGGTAGAATTGGTGGAGTTAGGCAGCAAGGCACTGAGAAGAGTTATGACTCCATCGAACATAAAATTCAAGGCTTTAAAAAGATGGGGATATGGCCCCTCGATTCTGATGCACTCATGGGTGACATGCGTCCCAACGAGATGTATGAGATTGATGAAATTGAGGATGCTTCTATAGTGCAGAACATCCTTAGTCTTTCAGGACTTGATGTTTCAACAGATGAACTATCACAAACATTGCAGACTCCAATGGATACTCAAGTGCAGGAAGGTGCAAAGCAACAACTTGAGGACATGGACATCCAGTTTGAACAAGAATGCATGGGGAATTTCACATTCCCATCTTCAACAGCCACACCTCTAGAAAAAATAATGCACTATTATGTAGATGGCGGCCACGAAAGTCAAGGTACAACGGACTAGGAGGAGTTTACTGACTCCCAAGTCAATGAAACAATTGAAACCCAAACTAGTTCTCAGATTAGTAACTTCCTTAAGCTATGATTTAGAGTAGGTGGGAGACTCCAAACTAACACAATCTCAATGAATTTTGCAGATCCCAAACCCTATCACTTCAAACAAATGACTTTTCTCACAATCTTCCACTATGCTTTGATGAGAGCAGCAAATAAGGTAATTTTGACATAATTTTCATAAGACAACTCAAACCCACAATATAAAAATTGATTTAGATACCCATTAATCCCTTCTACAACATATCTTAAATAAAGGTAGGGTTACTTTGGAACAAAACCTTCAAAAACTTGTTACATTGTCCCAAAGGCCTAATTAGGCTCCTACAACTAGGCACCTATTGGTTTTATATGCTCCAGGCCTCAATCTTCTTGTCTAAAACTTCAAAAATAAAAAATATTGTCTTCCTATGCTCACCAAACCATTTCCCACACTTTTCCTTTGCTTCTTTATCAAACCCTAGCCTCTATGCAACCTTTTGTGCCAAAAACATGCAATTTTCCACCTAGGGCATCATCAAATCTTCATGAATCTACCTTCCCTCCTCCTGCAAACTTCCAAAACACAAAAATACACCTAAATCTTCCATTCCACCAAGTTATAGCCCTTTCTATCGGTGGAATGGCTCAAAACTTCATTTTTTCTCATTCTAACCCTCAAAATTGGGGTTTCAAGGTTGATTTGAGTAAAAATGCACTAAATCACTCAAAACTAAATCAAACAAAATGAGACAAAGTGTAGATGGTAGCTAGTTCAATCCTTCACAAAACACAAGACATAAAATTATAAGTGCAAATCATACAAGGCCATACCAAACGCTATCCCAACAGATTTTAGTGTAAAAATACATAAAATTAAGTGTTTTGGTATTCAAATTCAAAATCCTTGTTGGCCAACCTTGCCCAAACGCTTACAAAGGTATTTTTAAGGAATTAAACATCATTCCCAATTGTTTTCCAACTACCTCTTACATCATTTACGCAAGATGACCCTTCATATTCCCACTTTTGCACTTTTTTTGCAACATTCAGCAGCTTTTGTAATAATTGACAACTTTTTACAAACTAACTACCTATCACTCCTAATGACCAAAAATGACTTCTAATACATTAGATATGGTCACAAATGACCTTATTATAAACAAAAGAAAAATTTAACAAAATTACCTCATGGAGGCATGAAAACCCAAGGTGCTCCTACACCATACTCCCGAACAAAAATGAACTCAAGTCCCCTTGAGTGAGGATCTACAATAATGTACTCAGTCATCCAATTAACTCCTTTATAAGGTAGGACCTTTCATTCAGTCAAGTACTAGAAGTAGGATTTTTCCTTTGAGTCTTTCAATGCCTTCATTTCCAAGAGATACTCCAACCTTGGTGGAAACTCTTGTACCCTCTCAACATCTACAAATACTTGAGAATTTGTACCATAACCTACAACCACAAATACTTGTAAAGAGTATACATCAAAAGGTAAATCTGCAACCTTGAAATCAATGGATCCTTTTTTCATATCTGCCCCTTGATTGCACTCAACATGTAATTGATCCCATTGTGTCTGATGGATTACATACACTTCCATAGCACCTTGCTCTCCTCCAATAACATGCTTCATCTTGAACTTAGGTCTATCCCTCCTTAAGATTACAATCTCAACAAGAGATTTGTGCATTCCCTCTTTGCTTCTACTTGTCATGTCATCCAACCAACTTTCTTGATTAGCATCACTGCCTTCTACCAAAAGAGATAAATCATACTCAACCTCCAATGTCTCATTGTGTAACATCTGCAAAACAAAACATGGAACCCCTTGCTTGAAATTTGGCCCTTCAACTTCATCTTGTGTAGGATGGTCTTCACCAATCTACCCAAGCAATGCAGAAATACAGTGGTTTGCACCCTCATACTCCAATTGCAAATGTGGAGTTTCTTCAACCACCTTGAAAGCTTTGTCTTCCCATTTTGGAAACCTTGCATGAGAACTGAAATTTTTCCTTGAAACATCATCTATTACCACATCAACATGTTCTTGCAACAAATCTTGAAACTCTAATGGCAATTGATCAATCCTAATTGTTGTTATAATAGTCATATGTTTACTTACCACTTTATTGGCTGAGTCTTCCTCTTTTCTTGTCTTTTGTTCTTCAATCAAGAACTCCTTAATGTCTAATTTTATCATCCCCTCATGCCTTCTCCTCTTAATGGTATTCTTGATAGGCCATTTCAACTTTTTCCTTATGGGTAAATGCCAACCACCTTCTTGTTGTTCTCTCTCAAGAAGTTGCATCTCCATTTGGAACTTCAATTCCATTCTTTCCATATTTTTTTTCATTTGTTCCAAGGCTTGTTTTAATTCTACTATCTCTTTCATAGCATCCATTTGCTTGACCTTCTCATTCTTTTTCTTTATCTCCCTTTCCTCTCTTGTTCTTTCTTGTGTCTTATTTGGTAAACCCTTACTCTGTCGATCTCCATGGACCATTCTCTTCCACACATCCATTCTTCACACACACAACTATCCTCTACCCAATAGGATTCTAGAATATGCACTCTCCAAGACCTCTTCTACCCACTTCCTCTCAGTGGAAGAAATCTGCACACCTTCTACCCAGCTTCATCACTATTGGAGGATATACCCGCAACAAAATTCCTCTCACAACTCCCTCTCAAGGTCTTCTAGATCTGATACCAATCGATGTAGATCAGGTGGGAGACTCAAAACTAACACAATATCAATTAAATTTGCAAATACCAAACCCTAGCACTTCAAACAAATGACTTTTCTCACAATCTTCCACTATGTTTTGATGAGAGCAGAAAATAAGGTAATTTTGACATAATTTGCATAATACAACTCAAACACACAATATAAAAACTTATTTGGATACCCATTAAGCCCTTATATGACATATCTTAAATACGGGTAGGGTCACTTTGGAACAAACCCTTCAAAAACTTGTTGCTACGTTGTCCTAAAGGTCTAATTAGGCTCCTACAATTAGGCACTTATTGGTTCTATATGCTCTAGGCCTAAATATTCTTCTCCAACACTTCAAACATATCAAATATGGTCTTCCTATGCTCACAAAACTATTTCCCACACTTTTCCTTTGCTTCTTTATCAAACCCTAGCCTCTATGCAACCTTTTGTGCCAAAAACATGCAATTTTCCAACTAGGGCATCATCAAATCTTCATGAATCTTCCTTCCCTGCTCTTGAAAACTTCACAAACACAAAAATACACCTAAATATTCCATTCCACCAAGTTATAGCCCTTTCTACTAGTGGAATGGCTCAAAACTTATTTTTTTCTCACTCAAACCCTCAAAACTGGGGTTTCAAGGTTGATTTGAGTAAAAATGCAATAAATCACTCAAAACTAAATGAAAACAAATGAGACAAAGTGCAGATGATATCTAGTTCAATCCTTGACAAATAAAAATTCATAAAAGTGCAAGTTCAGATCGAACAAGGCCGTACCAAACGCTGTCCCAACAGATTTTAGTGTAAAAAACGTAGAAAGTTGAGTGTTTTGGTATTCAAATTCAAAATCCTTGTTGGCCAACCTTGCCCAAAAATTTACAAAGGTGTTTTTAAGGCATTAAAAATCATTCCCAATCATTTTCCAACTACCTCTTACATCATTTACACAAGTTGACCCTTCATATTCCCACTTTTGCACTTTTTTTGCAACATTCAGCAACTTTTGCAAGAATTGACAACTTTTTACAAACTAACTACCTATCACTCCTAATGACCAAAAATGACTTCTAATACATTAGATATGGTCACGAATGACCTTATTATAAACAAAAGAGAAAAATTTGACAAAATTTCCTCATGCAGGCATGAATTCCCAAGGTGCTCCTACACCAAGCTACCTGTTCACAGAGTCAAAGGAAGAATGAGAAATTATGTTGTTGGTGCTCTTCGGGTGAGATGATAGTCTCATTTGTTGACTATTGATAGTTACATGACTCTCATAATGGAGCAAGAATGAAGACAACAAGAGCTAGAGGAATTAAAAATCAAAAAGAGGCAACAAACTGAGGACTAAAAGGCAACACAGATTTTGGCCTTGGAGCAGAAGGAACAAAGAAAAATTGAAAAGGAAATTGAGCGCAAGGAAAGAGAGCAGCTGAAATAGTTGCAAAGAAAGGAAAGAGAGCAGAAGAAGGAGCAAGAGAGGGTACAAAAATAACAAGACAAGAAGGAAAGGGAGATCAAGGATTCCCATAGAGCATTGTTGTGAGATAGATGCTTAAGCAGTCCTGCAACCCACTTATCTGATAATCACAGTTACTTTCAAGAAATAACCAATAATAGCATGGATATCCCTTTCTTTACTACAGAAAATTTGTTTTTAAGTCTCATCCCATCTTAAGTTAGCTGCACTCAATTTCTAGTTGGACTAACTTCTCCACCACTAACCACTTCAAATGTAAGTTGCATGTAATTGACAAATGCAAATGCAAATAATGCAGCAATAGGAGACAAGAATACATCTCAAAATTCATTTCTTGGAGCATTCGGACTAAGGTTGGGAGGGACCAACTATAACAGTGCCCTATATTTTGGTTTTTTTTGTTGTAGTTGGGGATGCCATTTTCATTGTGCTGCAACTATACCGTTAATATATTTGAACTAAATCTGTTTAATAATGTGATTGTTCTACGATGTTATTTTGTTACCCACTGAAATTTAATGTTTGCAATGTGAATGTTACTCTAATTGTTGTCTATATGAATGTTAGAGTTCTTTTTTGAGTTTAATTCTTAATCCCTACCAATGCTTTTAGTTGAATAAGACCAACATATTCATGACATGCATAAGTTGGTTGAACTAATTTTGTTTTCATATAGTGATACGAGTACCCTAGTTGACTTTGTGGGTGAAAACTGTTTTACAACTGCATATTAAGGCACTCTAGTGTGGGGCCCATTGACGACTATGTGAATACCTTTTATGGTTTTCTTATAATCTACATATCAAAAAATATATTTTTTGTAGATAATTTGTTTCAATTTTGTTTACAACAATTACTATGTTTATAATATCTATTCTACATTTCTGAAAATATATTCAATGTTGATAATCTTATACAACATTTCATACAATACAGTTTATGTTGATAATGTAACATTTGAAACTGCATAATAATACATTTCATATAGTCATTCAAAAGGTCTACTAGACATGTCTAAATTCCACAACACTTCATACAGAAATAGTTCATGTAATCTATCCTTTTGTATATCAATAGCTCAATTGAAATTTAATTTTAGGCTATACCTCTACAAAATTTAACATGTTTCTATGTCTTATCTCAAGTTTATTTGTTTTGGTTCACATCTGAAATAAACATGTATAGTTTTTATGAAATATTACATTTCACTCTTTTTTAGTAAACCAATAAACACATTAAATTTAGGTGTAGCGACTATAATGCCCAAAAAGTATATCCTTCAATTTAGTATATACTAAATAGATTATGTTGGTTAACACTGACAACATAATTACACTTGATTATGAGGGTATTTCTATGGAGGGATGCTAAGGGAGGTTGAAGAAGTGAATGGCAGAGATGAATGTGACCTATGTTTGTATGGATGACTATGAAGTTACTTTGAGGACTATATATATAGGTCTATATAGATATTTATAAAATTATATATAATGAAAGAGAATATTTAATGGCAAATCGTGTTACTTTGAAATGGGCACATCATGAAAAATTTTGACCTATTGGACTATAGCTCTCCCCTATTATTGTGTTCATCATTATATAAACTTTAACTCTGCAATTTGGTTTCAATATTTGTTTGTTATTTTATTCTTCATTTCACAATAATTCATTTGCTAGTTCTGTATTTCACAATTGTGTAGTGCATATATGTGCATACATATGTACATATATATGTATGTGCATAAGTATGTACATATATATCAATGTGCATATATATATATATATATATATATATCTTCCATGTACATATATATACAGATAAATAGATATATAGATACATACATTTATAGATAGATTGAAAGTTATATATAGTTATAGATATAAATTAAATGAAAAGTTTAAACCCATTAAAGTCACAGTGATGCATGAAGAGAACCATACTTTTCCTTGAAAAATTAACTGTGTTTATGAACACAAATATCGGAAGTGTTGATAAACACCCTAGACGCCATATACATCATGGAGCACATTGTGGATGCACCTACAATGCAAGAGAACCTTCAATCTATGGATGCCATTTTCATTATGTTGCAACTATACTGTTAATATATTTGAACTAAATCTGTTTATTAATGTGATTTTTCTACGATGTTATTTTTTTACCCACTGCAATTTAATGTTTGCAATGTGAATGTTACTCTAATTGTTGTCTATATGAATGTTAGAGTTCCTTTTTTATTTCAATTCTTAATCCCTACCAATGCTTTCAGTTGAATAAGACCAACATATTCATGACATGCATAAGTCGGTTGAACTAATTTTGTTTTCGTACAGTGATACGAGTACCCTAGTTGACTTTGTGGGTGAAAATTGTTTTACTATTGCATATTAAGGCACTCTAGTGTGGGGCCCATTGACGACTATGTGAATACCTTTTTATGGTTGTCTTATAATCTACATATCAGTAAATATATTTTATGCAGATAATATGTTTCAATTTTTTTTACAACAATTACTATGTTTATAATATCTATTCTAAATTTCTGAAAATATATTCAATGTTGATAATCTTATACAACATTTCATACAATACAATCTATGTTGATAATGTAACATTTGAAACTGCATAATAATACATTTCATAGTCATTCAAAAGGTCTACTAGACATGTCTAAATTCCACAACACTTCATAAAGAAATAGTTCATGTAATCTATCCTTTTGTATAACAGTAGCTCAATTGAAAATTAATTTTAGGCTATACCTCTACAAAATTTAACATGTTTCTATGTCTTATCTCAAGTTTATTTGTTTAGGTTCACATCTAAAATAAACATGTATAGTTTTTATGAAATATTGCAGTTCACTCTTTTTTAGTAAACCAAAAAACACATTAGATTTAGGTGTAACGACTATAATGCCCAAAAAGTATATCATTCAATTTAGTATATACTAAATAGATTATGTTGGTTAACACTGACAACATAACTACACTTGATTATGAGGGTATTTCTATGGAGGTGTCATGCCCATAATTTTTGCAAGAAAAACCCCACAATTTTTTATTTATTTTTTAATACAAACGTTAAACTAAATATCGGCTTTAGCTATTTGAGGTGCAACATTAACTATGATATGAGTTGAGCACCCAAATGAGAGTCACTTCTCAAAATCAAGCGTAAAAGTTATCTATATAGAATTTTCTTACCAAACATTGTTAGGGTTCGCTTGACACACACTATCTTATACCCTCTTGGGTCATCTAGATGACAAGAGTCTTGGATTGAAATTGGTGAGTCTTATAAAACTAAAGCTTACTAGATCTGCTTGTGAAATTCAACCAGAATATGGTTATAACTACTTAGGTTAAATGGATCATAAACAACCACCAACCCTTTTGTGTCCTAGGAGTACATGTCACAATGCTCAAGGAAATTGTCGCCCAATTTTGCTATGCTTACATCGCCCAAATGTATAGCATTATTAAATAACTATGCTTAAAGTAATTGCATCCTTCACATCAATTGTATCATTGTTATGAAACTCCTCAAGGGTTAATTCACATCTCACTAACACTATATTATTGCTCTCTTTCAACTAACATCGATACTATCAGGGTTAGACATCTACTAATATCAAGGTGACAATTGATACTAAAGCAAGATAATATCAAATCGATGTATTTGATCCAATATCACTTATTATTAACATCGATATTACCTGCCTCACTAATGTTATTACAAATGCTGACATACTAAGACTATCCTTAATGATAAAATTTCTCCTAGTATTTATCTCATCAATTACTAACATCACTCTTCATAAAACAATAATATTATGGCAACAACTCTACTTATTCTTTTTTTTTCTTCTATTGATAATGGATTTCATTATCTATTTAATCATGTATCATTTGATTTCCATTCTAACCCCATCTAAAATATTTAAAAGATGTTGTAGTGCCTTATAAAATAAAATAAAATAAGTAAATGTTAGTACTCCCTTATTTGCCCCAATTTTATGCAAATATCTCCTTATTAATTTTTATTAATATTATTATTTACTTATTTTCCATTATTATTGATTCCCTTATTATTATAATTCTTAACCATAAAAGTGGAAAAGTAACCCTAAAAGAATGTATAAAGTGCTTTATTTTAAACTAGTGGAATCGCCCACTTTAATAAAGGAGGGAGGTTTTATTAAGGGGGGATAATTTTAAAGAGAGGAGGGAGATTCAGGTTAAAGGGATGGTACCCATTTTCACCCGTCCTCACACCTCCCAAAACACTAAACACGACTCTTAGGGACTAAGTACACAGAGGGCATGAGTTTGATATTTCAAGCATTAAATAAAGAGAATTTTAGACAATGAAACTTAAGTCACTGAATCCGTAAATGGGTGCCCTCTTTTGTTTCATATTTTTTTCTCTTTCCTCATTTTTTTTAAAGAATACACTACATCTATTATTGCCTCACGATACAGAACACCATTTTCTGGACATGCAACCTTCTAATGGTAAAGAAATGGATACATTTAGGAATTTTCGACTAGACCTCTTCAATACCTTGTGCAGATTTTTTTTTTTTGTTTGGTTAACAAACACCACGATACTAAGGTATTTTATTATGTTTTGAAGTAGTTGCTTCATAGAGGGAAAATATAAATAAATAATAAATTGATGAAGACAAGACATTTTGATCACCTATGAATCTGACTGTAGCGTGTATCATACTCAATCTAGTAAGAGCTTGGGTAGATGCGGTGAACTACAGTCGATAGTTTGGTGACCATTTAATAGACCACATAAACCCACACTGTCCACTGACAAGGTGAATGGATGAATATTGACATGGACAGAACAACTTGCATCATCCATCACTTCCACAAATGGTCATTACAATTCAGGTAGTAATATAACAACAGCTGCGAATAACATAATTCTACAATGCCAACATATTCAATTACATGTAAAGAGGTGTGATAGTATAGGTTTCAAAGATGCTATCGAGGTAGGTGGTGACCTCGTTGCTGACCATAGCACCTTACACAATGCTATCTCATTTAATACTGAAGGGACTTACTACAATCGATTGCCCCAGCCAGAATATCTCTTGAATTGACGAGTGATAAAGTGAACTCCAATATATTGCAGTACCGGTGATGGGTACTAGGCCTAAATTTTCCACGCAAGAGATAGCTACTACCTACCCATCACCAAAAATTTATGATGGGAAACTTTCATTACTCAATTTCCAACTCCTTATACCGCCTCTATGTTCCTACCTTGACAAGGAATTAGCTTTAAAATCTAATTTTCTTTCATGTATTTATTTACTCTTAGGCATAGGGAAGCTCTGTTTATTGATCTATTATTATTAACTGTTCATATGCAAAATCTAGATCTGTGTAAGTTTCATTTTCAAAACCTGTAAGTAAAATTTTATTTTATATTCTCTTGGTGGACTTTTCTGTTTGTTAAAGAGGTTAGCTTTATGCAGGCTGGCCTTCACATGGTTGTCCACTGCGCATTGATCCTCAGGCACCACTAAATACAAATACTTTTGAGAAGATATGTATTTTCCTGTTGCACCGGATGGCAATCTAAAACACAGCATGCATAGAGGAGAGGGGTCAAAGCATATTATTTATGGTTTCTTTGTTTTTTTCTCTTGCACAACAATTTTTTTCTGGCCTTCCTTGCTCTCTTGCAGGGGTCTGGTTACACGAGAAGGAAGGGCGAGATTAAAGGATGTGGCATACTATTTAAAGTTTCTATTATTATTATTATTATTATTAATTTATACTATCTTTATTGTTTCTCACAAACACAGGAGCTTGTGTTTTATTTGCATGGCTATCGCACTATTCCTTAAACATTTAGACCCAAGGGAATTCGAGCTGCAAGGGCTGTGAAAATTCAGTCAAAGTGTCGATTCAATATTTTTCTTTGTTTTAATTTTCTTTCATAGGTAAAAGTGATGGAATCATACAGGAACGTAATGCAATATAAGACATTTTATGCCCATTTCCATTTTTAATAATTATAAACCTACTTGTAGTATGAACAGGGTAACAAGGAGCAGAAAGATAGAGTCTCTGGAACACTTCCTTGGATACAAACCCTTAGTATCTATTTACAAATAAAATGGAACAAAGGTGGCAAAAATAAGGTTTGAATAAGGGTTTCCTTGCATATAAGTTTTCTTCATCACAAATGATTAACACAATACAATCCGATTCTTTATTCTTGCTTAGTTCTCAATACTTTCATCTTCCTTCTTGCATCTCAATGAACACATTGTTGTACTAATCAACTGAAAGTTAGTACAATTCAATTTACATAATATTTTCTTTAAATGACAAATGAATATATCTCCATTTATACCACAACTTTTCTTTACTACTAATTCATAGAGTACGCCAACAATTCTAGACTTGCTCTTTTCTTTTGTATTTTCTTTCTAAAACAAAATGCTAACTATTAATATTACAACAGTATTTAACAAAAAATACAAGGATTACACACAAATTAATAAGGCTTGTGCGTTCCATTCCTATATTGATTGATATGAAACTCATCTACTTAAAAGCTACAATCTTTCCTCAACATTTAAGAAAACAAATAACTTACACACCCATGAACAAGGTCTTGCTCTCCACCCTACCGTAATGGATTCATGGAGCCTCTTGGGCTCTAGCCATACCCCTGAGCAAGGAATTATTTTAGCCCCACGATGATCAGTGGAGTCTTTTCTCATTTTTACAAAGGGATAAACTAACATAGCACAACTTACATGCATCTAGGTCCTCTACTTTCTATTTTCAAACATGATCCATATAATAGGTCATCTCCTTACAACTAAGAAACAAGGGCAAATGGAAAAGGAATAACTTATCTTTTCTTTTAGGTGAAGGGACTAAAATCTTGTATCCATCTTTCCTCTCCGAACCAAGCCATCTTCATCACTATCTTTCCAAAGAGATGGACTCTTCTCCTTTTCTCATTCTTTCTACCATCTTCACTCAAGTTCTCCAAAAGGAGAAGTGGGTAACACCCCACTCTTCCTTCCTCTCTAGGATATATAGAAATTTCAACTTACAACCCTTGAATGGGGAGGTGTGAAGTGTACCTACCTCCATCAATGAGAGTCTTTTCCTTATTGAAGAAGAAACATGCACTTGGACATCCCCTCCATCTTTCCATCACATCCTCTCTTCAAAACTCGTCACTCTCCATAATGAAGACTTTTCAGGGGTCAAATCATGTCCTAAGGGCACTATTGTATTCCTACTTGACCCCTACCACTATGATATAGACCCTAGAGGGTCTATTTTTGTACCCCAACCAAGGAAATTGACCAACAACCCTCTTTAAAGAACCATTTAAAGATCTATCCAAATTTTAACTTGGATAATGGTTTCTAAACCTTATCCCTCAACTTAAAACTCACTTGGAACACAAATAAATACCCTCTCAACCCAAAATATAAATCATCTTTTTATATCAACCCTTACCACCTTACTCTATCAACTTGTTAACTCTATTTCCTTTAAGCCTTGAAAGGGGGGTCAAATTCATCACCACAAGAAGATGTCTTTTGATCTACTCAATGGTCTTCCCTTCTCATACTGGCTCTTCCTTTCCTGCATGTTATCATTGAAACCATAAGCAAAAATCATATATCACATTAATCTAATAGCTGAAATAAGATTTAATTTTGCAACCATTTCATTTACAATTCCAACTCATATTTACAATTTACGATTCCAATATCTTTCATGGTAGAATAAATAAAATGTCAGAATGATAAGCAAGAATATTATCAATTAATCACACTATTTTTCATCCACAATACATCTTACCATCTATTTAGGAACACATAAAATAGATTGGAGCTTTACTAATCACATGCAAGATGGGGCCTTATAGGAGGGATGCCAAGGGAGGTTGAAGGAGTGAATGGCAGAGATGAATTTGACCTATGTTTGTATGGATGACTATGAAGTTACTTTGAGGAAGTTATATATATAGGTCTATATAGATATTTATAATTATATATATAATGAAAGAGAATATTTAATGGCAAATCGTGTTACTTTGAAACGGGCATGTCATGAAAAAGTTCGACCTATTGGACTATAGCTCTCCCCTATTATTGTGTTCATCATTATATAAACTTTAACTCTACAATTTGGTTTTAATATGTGTTTGTTATTCTATTCTTCATTTCACAATAATTTATTTGTTAGTTTTGTATTTCACAATTGTGTAGTGCATATATGTACATATATATGTATGTGCATAAGTATGTACATATATATATATGTATGTATGTATGTATGTATGTATCTTCCATGTACATATATATATAGATAAATAGATATATAGATACATACATTGAAAGTTATATATAGGTATAGATAGAAATTAAATGAAAAGATTAAACCCATTAAAGTCACAGTGATGCATGAAGAGAACCATATTTTTCCTTGAAAAATTAACTGTGTTTATGAACACAAATATTGGAAGTGTTGATAAACACCCTAGATGCTATATACATCATGGAGCACATTGTGGATACACCTACAATGCAAGAGAACCTTCTATCTATGGATAAACACATAGACACTTTAAATATTATGTTCAAAATCAGCAACAAAATAAATAATAACCTTCAACTTAAGTAACACAACACACCCATAACAAAACAAATAAGTGCTAAGAAGAAAGAAGAAACGAATGATAGGAGACAATGGTACAATTTTAGTGAGGTTAAAAACCTCACCTCTATGAATTGGAGATGGCCAATGGTATGGTGAATTTCTCCAACTCAATCTTGCAAACATATATGAAAGGAGGCATTAATCAAAGACATGTAGCAGTGTTTAACTTATAATATGAAAGTATAGTAAGGAAAGTGTTTACCTTTGAAGTGAAATTCACCATCACCAAGCCAATAATGAATTGAAATCGCACACCATCGAAGAAGATTGAACAAGACACAAATTTACAACAAGTGTCAGTCGAATATACCAACATGTCTAAAAGAGAGAAATGAATAACTCTTAATGAATATACATTATTTATATGACATTCAAATTGAACAATCCAATTGAACAATGCAATAGAACAATAACTTTGAACAATGCAATTGAACAATCAAATTGAAGAATGCAATTGAACAATCCAATTGAACAATCAAATTGAACAATCCAATTGAACAATGCAATAGAACAATAACTTTTAACAATGCAATTGAACAATCAAATTGAAGAATGCAATTGAACAATCCAATTGAACAATGCAATTGAATAATCCAATTGAACAACCCAATTGAACAATGCAATAGAACAATAACTTTTAACAATGCAATTGAACAATCAAATTGAACCATCCAATTGTACAATGTAATTGAACCATCCAATTGTACAATGTAATTGAACAATCAAATTGATCATTTGTACATGAGTTATATATACCAACATCTTTAGCACTTGGAGAAGATTGGGTGTAACAATCATATTGTATGGAATCGAAATGTATTGACATCCATAAATAGTACAAGTTGAAACCCCAGATACTGAGTTATAGGGTGGTGGATGACAAACATTTACAGTGCATACAACTGATATATATTCCTAGGCATATAGAATTAAAAAAACCCTAAAATTGAACTGAAATGTCTTAAGATTCATAAATAGTGTAAGTTGAAACCCCAGATATTGAGTTATAAGTTATTGTGACAAACATTGACATCGCATACAACATATTTGCATTCCATAGCATAAAGAGTTTAAATGAAAAACCCAACGTAAACAACATCAGTGTGAAACCCTAGATATTTATAGATTCGTGGAAAACATATGCATATTATACAAGAGGTTGGCATTTATATATATGTATGTGTGTATATATATACATACATATACATATACATATATATATGAATACATATACATACATATATATATATATGAATACATACATACACATTATATATATATATATATATATATATATTTGTTAGTTTTAATACATATAGGAACTGGTATAGGCCTAGTAAGGTAAAAAACCTCACCTGAAAGAGAAAGGGAGCTTTCGAGTGTCCAAAACCAAACAATGAAGCATGCAGAGCCCAATAATGAATTGTGGAGAATCAAACATGTGTGGGTGCATAACCAAACGAACACTCCAAAATAAACGCAAACAAAAGGAATGAAAATGAGTGAGATGTGGGAGAATTTGGAGCATTGAATGAACCTTGATCTTCAAATTATGCACTTGTCAGTCTGAGTAAGTGCGGAGGGATGCATAAGGAAATTTGCCCAATGGAGGTAACAAAGGAGGCGACCAGCGATTACTACCCTAAATGGTTGTTTAGGGTGGGGAAAGGAAATAATTATATACATCTATTGCTTACTCAGCAACACATTCCCTCTTGTGTAATACATCAAATTGAATGAGTGGAAGCCAAAAAAAAGCATCAATACAATCAAGGGTTTTACCCTAAATGTAAAACCCGAATTAAATTCTTGATTTTTGTTTGGTTCAGCTTATTCAAGCATAGTGCATTATTTTCCTGCAACAGTGTTCTTTGCGCTCTGCTACACTAGACCCCTCTTTCTCCACACTTTTGGGTGATCCCACAATAGTGGTTTACACTTTTTGGAACATCCTAATTTTTGCTAAAATCACATATTTTTTATCAAGCCTTGAAAAGTTTCATTTAAAAGATTGTAATTGAAGATGGTTTGATCAAACTCCCTTCGATAGAACCCCGCTAGTTTTAAACCATACTTATAACAAAGTCTTATTTACACCTATCAAAATGCTAATAAAAAACTACTTTTCATTTACCTTTTGGGTGATCAAATGAATTCATTTAAAATTTATTATTTGTAAGCATGTAGTCCTTATTATAAGCTTCCCAAAAAGTATAATTTTAAATATTTAATTTGAATATTATATTTATTTTTTATTTCTTGTGTAGGTTTTTCACCGAAAATTCAAGCTATCAATTCTACACATGCAGAAAAATAGTAGATTATCAAAAAAAAAATCTAAAAAATATGTTCTGGCTAGGTATTGATGTCCTTCATCTAGTGAAAAAAAAAATTGATACATACAAAAAAAGTTATGTTGTTTACAGTCCACCTATGTCTAAATTGCAATTGGTTTGATTCAAAACTTGATTAAGAAAAAAATATTCATTAAAATACTATGAAACTAAATGAACGTGCTATATATCATAGTTAAAAAGCTAGATTTGAAAAAAATAGAATTTTATCCTTCATAGAAAAAAAAGTTATGTTGTCTATGGTGAGCATCACTCTTTAAAAATGGTGTTTACTGCTAAAAACTAGTTTTTGAAGGTGATGGAAAAATAAATGCAATATAATTCAAAAAATTAAAAAAATAATATATTTAGAATCTACAAAAAAATGTCACAAATCACTAGTTTGCATCATCTTCAAATTCTTCATGGTTTAGCAGCTATAGGTGCCCGAAAGTGAAGATTTAGTTAAAAAAAATTAGTTCAATGTCTAGTTTGGCCAAAAATTGTAAACTAGTATTGTGGGATCACCCTTCTCTCCAATACTTGCAGGGGGCACTTCCCTGAAACAACCTTATATATATATATATATATATACACATATATATACAATTACATATATATACAATTACATATGTATATATATAATACATATATATACATATATATATACAATTACATATGTGTATATATATACACAAATACATATACAATTACAATTATATATGTGTATATATATAATATATATACATATACATTTATATATACATATGTGTATATATATATAATTACATATATAATGAGTATATATGTACATACATAAGAACATAATAATAGAATTGCATGACAAAATATCTTTGAAATGAGAACCACTCAAACCATTTTCATACTTCATAATAACAAACAAATATAAAAAAAATTGCAATGTGAATGTTTGTACAATGATGAGCACACAAATAGAAGTGCATGGCAAAAAACCTTGTAAAGGACAACTAGTCAAACACTTAGTAGAAAAAGAATGAAGAAAGAATATTTTGTAGTAAGAATGAAGTAGAAAAAGAAAATAGCAGAGTGAATTATTGTGCAAGTGATATACATTGATATACATTGAAAGGAGTCTTAACTTAATCGGAATGAGACCTTCTATTGTAATAGGATGAATAGAGATATACATACATATAAGTCCTATCTGTTCAAGACATACATGATGTGCATGGATCAAATAATCCATGGTATATCATGTATATTTTGAAGATATAAGGCTTCTTTCAATGTCTATCTTTGTTTGTAGGCCTCTCTAGTGATTTGGGAAGAAGACAACATAAAATAGGTGGAAATTTTGAATTGTTAAGGAACCCTCGAAAGTATTGTGCAAGGAATAACAGAATAATAGAATTACAAGACATAAATTCTTCAAAATGAAATGCACTGAAACCATTTTCATATTTGGGAATAACAAACAAATATTAAAGACAAAATGCAGAGTTAAAATATGTGCAATGACGAACACATGAATACAAGTGCATTTATATATACATATATGCATACATATATGTATACATATTTATACATGTATACATATGTATTTATGTATGTATGTATGTATGTATGTATATGTACACACACACACACACATATATATATGTATACATATATGTATACACACACACACACACATATATATGTGTGTATATATATTTACATATATGTATACCTATATATATACATACATATATGTGTGTGTGTGTGTGTGTGTTTGTGTGTAAATTGCAGAGTTAAAGTTTGTGCAATGACGAACACACAAGTAGAAGTACATTGCAAAACACCCACTACTTGGGAACTAGTCTAACCCTTTCCATATTTCGTAGTAAAAATCACATATAAATACATAAACAATTACATATATCTACATAACAATTACATACATATACGAATACACACACACACACACACATATATATATATGTATGTATACATATATACATATATAAGTATATATATGTATATATGTATGTATACATATATACATATATAAGTATATATATGTATATATGTATATAGATAAAAATATATACATATTTTGATTGAAGATATTAGTATGGGTCAATTACGCTTGATCCATTAAGAATCGAAGCATAATGAAGTCACTAATGCCCAATCTAAACAAGATCAATCAAATTGAAGTTAACTAGACATTCAATAAAAAAAAGCATTCTAAATTATGAAAATGCTTAAAATGTCTACTCTAACCCATTCAAAACTTATCCCGTTTTGGGAGTGGTTTCTTGTTAATGTGGAATGGTGACCCTTTCCCAATCCCATAGATTAGTGAGCTTGTTTCAATCGATTCTATTGAAAAGAATAGATGAAACGGTTGTGATATGTGAATGAAAACATGATTTTAATCTAAATGAGCATGATGCAAATGCTAATCTAACATGATTTATGCTAAAATGATTCAGATATACAAATGTTAAGCTACTCTAAATGAGATTTTAAACTAGAAATATTCAAACCCTAGTTATCTAATTAGCTAAATGGATGCATTATGGAAGCCATTAATGGAAGCTAAGCTATTGTGCAACTAATTTAAACTAAAATATGCTAAATGTGAGCTAAATATGAGTGTGAGTGTGAGTGATTTTAACAACATAAGTTTTCTTTTTGAAATATGGATACATTTGTCTCCAAATAGTGACCTATTTATAGGAGAGCAAATGAGAAATGGAGGGTTGAGATTAAAAAGGTTAATCAACGGCCAAGGATGGAGGAAATTGGAGGTATGGATCATGGATTCTCATCAATGGGTGAGAATGCGAGATGAGATTTAATCAAGGGTTATCATTCCTTCAAACAAGAAAACTTTAGACCTATACAAGAGGTCAAAAGTTAACTTGCACAAGAAGTTTCAAGTTACTTGCACATGAAGCTAAGTGAGAATATTCTCTTTTTTAAATGATTGGAGGAGAGAGAATATTCTTTGGAATATTCTCATGGGTGAGGGAAAAGGACATTTTGCAAATTAAAACAAAGTTTAGTTGTGCAAAAGGGGAAGGAATATTTCATGGGAATATTCCCATTTTGGAGGAATGTGCAAAGGAGGAATATTCCCTTGCAAGTGGGGAAAAATTAGATTTAGTTAATAATTGATAATTAAACAATGTTAATTATGCAATTAGGGGAATTTTAGAAGAATTAAAATAATATTCATTAAATAAAATGATTTAATGAATGGGGGAAAGGTGAAATGACATTTAATTAAATAACTTAGGGTTATTTAATTAAATAGGAAGATTTAAGGAATTAAATTAAATAGTTTCATTTATTTAATTTAATGAGACAAAATGTTAGCATGAAAGGGGGGAATTAACCTGATTAGATTGATTAGGTTAATAGATGCAAATGATGCAATTAATTAAATAGTTATTTAAATTCTAATTTAATCAATTTAAGCAAAAAGGGTATGGGTTTTAATAGGAAATTATGGTAGGTATACCTTATTCGAGTGTATGATATCATTCAAGACATTTTTTAGTGTCTACCTTTTGCCCCTCTTTGAAGCAAGGTACCTGTTGCTTTAGTTCAAAGACTATTGCTCTTCGGATTAAAAACTGTTACTCAGATAATAAAAAAAAAACTGATTTTTAGATGCCCCATTGCTGCCCTAGCAGAAGGAATAAGTTGATTCCTTGTCCCCTTGAGAAATCGGGAAGAAATTTAGAATTTTGGGTTGATTTCTTGACAAAGATGAAAGGCTGCCCCGGGGGTCTAAAAAGGTTCCGGGATGCAAGAAATATGTCAAAAAAGCAAAAAAAAATGATGCAAAATAAGGTTTAGTTTAGAAAAATCGATTTAAAAGATGATAAACCCTAGCTTAAAGTTTAAATTAGGGCAAAAAACCCTAATTTTGATGTGTAAATAGGCTAAGAAGGGCCACTTTCAATTCATTTGTGCATTCACACCTTAGAGGATTCTTGCAAATTGAGCTCTGACCCTCTGACGAAATGGTGCAACGAGTGCTCCCATGACACATTTTCAACCAAGTTCGAGAGTACCAAAGGCTTCCAGGTCTAGGACCACTAGTATGTGATTCGAAACTTGATTTGAAATTTGAATGTTTGACACATTTAATACCTTTTGAAAATAAAACTTTGGCGGCATCGCTCTAGAGTGACGCTATTTCTAGAATCGGCGGCGCTAATTTTATTTTTAGTGATGCATATGTGAATTGCGATGTAGTTCACGATTTAGAATTAGGGTTTTAGATTTCAAATAGCGACACATATGTAAATAGTGATGCACTTTATGATTTGAAAATTACGATTAGAGTTTACAAAAGTTCAAATTGTGATGCATATGTGTTTAGCGACACATATTGCATTTTATTTTTAAATGCATCGGGCGTTGCAGTTTGAAATTTGAATTATAGCGACGCTATCCTAAACAGAGACACTATTGTCATTTTGGAGATGAAAATTCCAAACAGCCAATTTTTTTTAATTTTGATGTCGTGTGCTTTGTGGGTGCAGGAGGTTATCCCACCTTTGATGTCCTGTGAGCAATAGCCCATAGTTTTGTCTAGACTTGGTGATTTATCTGAGTTGCGATAGGAGAACTGGGGAGAGATTGGCCTATTGTACATTGCATAAATTCCCATCATTTGGACACACTTGGCGATGATGAAAATGTTGTGCGAGTGATGACACAGTAAGACCTCATCATTCCACATTCCTAGTAGTGAGGCGATAGTGTTGCTAGAGGATGTATGGCGGATATTATGTTTGTCGATACATGGTGAGCACATGATATACGATGTTGATGTCGATTGCGATGTGTGCCATGAGGTGATGGACTAGGAGGACATTGTTCTAGTCACTTTGCAGATTGACCTCGACATGTATAGAGGTCAAGTTCCCACTTTCAGATTGATTGTTGCAGCGATCATCTCAGGTTCGGTTGCTCTAAACCGACGGAGCAGAGGGTTTAGTCCGGGATGGGGCCTGGCTTGGCATAGGATGCTCTTTAGGAGGACTCATTTTGCATGGGGGTCAATGATGTTGGCCTCTTTGTACCATGATATGCACAATTTTGTATACTGTGATGGCAAGGCTATCGGCACAGGGGTCACCTTACTACATATTTGGGCCTAGGAGCACATCGTTGTGCTCTGGCTAATTGTTCAGATGGCAGATGTAGAGCTAGATAATCTAGTGGTTTGGTGATATAGAGGTGCCATCACACTACATCATATAGGGCAGCTTGGCACTCCCTTCTGGCGTAGGGTCATCGATGATATGATAGTCTTTAGATGGAAACCTTGGCTTTAGATGTCAACATGGTACGACAATGTGTAGTAGCTTTTCTTCACTCAACAGACTCGATACATGTAGGGTCGAGAGCATACCATCATTGAGAGGTACCTGCCAGATAGGGTGGAAAGATAGTTTGGTGATAAGTAGGACAGGCCAGATGATCAATATAATGCCATTTTTGTCACGTTAGCACGAGAGATAATAGCATGGGGAGCTATGATCCCAACCCATGAGGTTGTTGAGGGCTTTCCCTAGTTGGTTGCTCGAGCATGGGCATATTATCAGGGATAAGTGGATGCTCAGATGATGCCTGTGTATGATGCATGGTTCACACCCCCTCGTTGATTGACAAATCCATTAGGTGCACCTCCACGAGGGAGACCAAGAGGGAGGGGTGTGGATAGAGGTAGAGGTCGGGGCAGAGGACAAGATGGCTACGACGGCCAGGATCAACATGATGGACAAGTTCTAGGAGTTCCACCAGGGCTAGATCCCCGTGATTTACAAATACAGTAACTATAGTATACAGGTGATTACAAGTGAGAGGGATAAGGCTCATTAGCATATTTTGGTGATTACTACTAAAAGAGATCAAGTGGGGCAGTAGGTAGTGGCCTTGACAACTAAGAGAGACCAAGAGTGGCAGCTTAGACAAACTGCCAAGATGTTGTTGGCTTAGGAGGTCGAGTGGAGTCAATAGCTAGAAGCCATGACAGCTACAACCCAGGGGAAAATAGTGTATGCTAGATTGTATAGAGAGGTAGTGACTAAGGCAACCTATTATCACATGCACTACCACAAGGATTTCCCATAGGTGCTTAGATAGTCATATTATTCTCAAAGGAGTGGGGCACATCCCAGGGCCGAGGATCAGCCAGAGAGATAGCCTGTTGAGGGGAGCATCCATCAAGGCTAGCTCATTTGTATAGACAATTTTTTTATCATTGCCTGATTCTTTACATAGATATACACTTATGGGCTCCTTTTTGATAGCCTTGTGGATATTGTACTTTTAATCGAATATACATACACTAATTCAAATATTGTACCATGACAATCATTTTATATATATATATAGATGATACATGTATGGATGCATTGTGATGTGATGTGATGCTTATATATACTTATGTATGGATGTAATTCTTTTCGTGTATTTTCTATGTAGTTTTATGAGATGATGATGTATGCATATGGATGTATCAATGGATAATGCATATGTTCATTCTTATGATATGATAATGTGATGTACGGATGTTGATGTTGTGCAACGATTTAAGATGCTTAGAATAAAAAATCTATATTATTCATCAAAACTTAAATGATAATGCAGGATGTATGTTTTATGATATGCTATGATGTATGCATGTTGATGGTTTGTGGATGCATTGGTGATATTTTTGTTGACTATCATGATACCAAGTTAGTACAGAGAGAAGATAGAAGAAGCAAGATGATTGACCATTGATTTTGATGATTATTTCAAGAGATCCAACAAGTCTATGATCTGTCAAGACTTTATTAGAGATAGTGATGAGAAATGCATGATGGTGATGATGATGATCTACTCATATCTTCAAATTGGGACTTTCTATTGTTCCTTATTGTTTGATATAACATATAGACATGATGCATCAAGGTATTAATAACCAAGACGGTGTTGTATCTAATGTAATGGAATTTGACTCTGCAAACATATAGGATAGTTCTTGTTCACATCTTGGCATACGGAAACCTCATTGGAATGTAAGTTAGAATCTTAGAATATATTAGAACAAAGCATACACAATAGTCAACAATTACTCCAAAAAACTTCCCTACACACAACTAAGTATGCGCCAAGATTATTTTACAAGAATACCCACAAGCACAACAAACGAAAGATAATGATCAATGCCCCATTACTTTCTCTCTAAATCATTTTGATATACATCATCAAGAGGTCCTTAGAATGGGTCATTAAGATAAATCATAAGAAAAGATCAAAGACAAACAACCAATGTCATCTATATCTCTTGCCAGTTTAATTTAGCTAAGGTGATTTATGATACTGATGTCCATTGTAGAAAGGATACATCCTAGGACATGTTGATCAGGGGTTTGATTTAGGATGATGATGAGCTTTATGATAATTCATTGATATAAACTCCACTGACGCATTTACCTATGATTTAGAATTTAGATTTTGACACTTAGGTTCTCACTTTATGATTTGCTATACTTATTTTCTATTTGTTTTTCCAAAGGTTGAAGGTGACTCTCAATTTATTATGGGTGAAGGTTTATTGCGGATGAAAGCAAGATGGGATGGATGGTTTTGGTTTTTTGCAAATGTTTTGAGGTTGTTTTTGGTTTTTTTTTTAAGTTTATGTGAATGTTTTGCATTTTAGTTATTTGAGGTTGTTTAGGGTTTTTCAAGATATTTTGAGGTTGTTAAGGTCTTTTGAATGTTTTCTACTGTTTTTGGGTTTTCTGATATTTTGAATTTTTAGGGATTTTTTGAGAGTTTCGACCAAGAACCTAACCTAAAAGACCTATCGTAGGGGCCTCATGGGCTAATCAAAGATAAGCCTTGCCTACATTATACACGTAGAGACCACATAGTTTGACTGACTTGACTTATTGAAAGATGAAGATATGAACAGTTGATGGGATGTCAATTTATTATGATAGACTCCTAAAGGACTGACCTAGGGTGTCTTGTGGGAACACCAATGATGGACTTGCCTACGTTCAGGCTCAGAGACAATGTAGTTTGATAAGGTACTATTTTTGGATTTTTTGATATGTTTTGGATGTTTTGGATTTTGAATTTACAATTTTGCGAATGTTTTTGGATTTTCTGATGAACATTTTATGAATGTTTTTTAGGATTTTTGATGAGATTTCCAATAACCTTAAGATATACAAGAACCTGATATGATTCAGAATGAACTGCCCCAACGTGACACAATAGACTACCTCGATATAGGCAAGAAAAACTGACCTTAGGAATATGCCAAGTAGTACTAAAGGGGATACGATACTTCACAACATAAAGCTATGATAGAGATGTGGATGGGAGATGGAATAAATAGGATGGATGAGGTGATGGATGGATGGTGGTGCAAGGAATGATAAGATAAAGAGCCAAAGAATAGATGGAGGTGCTTGATTTATGTGAGGCACCTATTGGCCAGGTTTTCACCAAGGTAATTTCCCAAAGAACCACCAAAGTGGTTTTCACTAGAGGATGATTTTTTTCTTTACTTTTTTAATTCTTTTTCTTATTTTTTTGGATTTTGATCATTTTTTTTTTTTGTATTTTCAGATTTTACACCCTTCAAGACTAGGCATAAAAAAATTTAAGATACAAGTTGTTGGTTGGTTCCTACAAGAATTCACCTTCAAGCATTGATAATTGATATGCTCCTGATCCATAGCTTGTTGTGATGACAAAGGGACCCAACCAGTTAGGCTCAAGCTTTCCTTTATTGTCCTAATATGGAGGATTCTTCTAATTTTGCTTTAGGACAAGATCTCTTCCTGGTAAGACCAACATTTGATCTTCCTATTATAGCTCTATTTCAGTTGGTTTTGATATACCTGCAAGTGATTAAGGGCATCAAGATGATGCTCATCCAAGAATTCTAGCTCATTCAATCAAGATATTTTGTATTCTTCATCGGTGATTAGGCTCTGTAGTGGCACTCACAATTATGGGAGCTCAACCTCAATATGTAGGATGGCTTTTGATCCATAGACCAGGGAGAACGTGGTTGCACCTGTTGGCGTGCAAATATTGGTTCAATAAGCCCAGAGAGTGGGATTTAACTACAGATTCCAGTCATGGCCAACTTCATTGACTATTTTCTTTAGGATTTTTACAATGGTCTTGTTTGTATCCTCAGCTTGGTTGTTGCCCTAGGGGTAATATAGGGTAGAGAATTGATGTTGGATGTTAAATATTTGGCATATCTCTTTCACATCCTGATTCTTGAAGGGTGTTATGTTGTCTGAGAGAAGGGTTTACAAAACACCATAACGGAAAATTAGGTAATTCAGGATAAACTTGGCAATTTTCTTCCCCATTATATAGTTCATAGGAATGGCTTTGACCCACTTGGTAAAGTACCCACTTGGTAAAGTACTCATTGGTTGTTATGATAAAATTGTGGCCATTAGATGAGGTTGGAGTGATCTTTCCTATGAGGGAAAGTCCCCACTAGAAGAAAGGTTGGGGTCTGATCATTGGTTGCAATTCTTGAGCTGGAGCATGAATCAAATCTCCATGTTGTTGACACTAGAGACATTTTTGCACATACTGATGGGCTTCTCTTTCCATGGTTGGCTAGTAGTACCCCATCCTCAACAGTTTCTTTGCTAAAATCATACTGCTAGAATGGGAACCACATATTCCATTGTGAACTTCTATTAAAGAAGTCAAGGCTTCCTCTTGGTTAAGACATCGTTGTAATGTTCCTTCAATGCTTCAGTCGTATAGGGTATCACCTAGGATCATGAATCAGAATGCCTTCTTGAAAAAGGTCTTTTTAAGGTTTGAGGTGATATCGGATGGGAGGATTCCTCTGTTAAGGTAGATAAATATGTCATGATACCATGAGGATCTTGGACCAACAATGACACACGCGAATTCAGATTCAGAGATTTCAAAAGTTGGTACAAGAATTTTTTCTACCAAGAATTCACATTGAAGGATGTTGTTCGGCATGTCTAACAATGATCTGATTGTTTCCATTGCATCTGTTGCTCGGTTGTTCATGCGAGGAATCTGCTCAAAATTTATATCTATGAAAAGGTCTTTGAGAATTTCTACCATCTTCTTGTAAGGATTAAGCTTTTCATCCTTAGTTGATAACCAGTTGTAAGGTAGTCATCAATGACTTGGTTGATAACCAGTTGTGAGTCTCCATAGACTTTCATCTCTTGTATCTACCACTAAATTGCTATCCTTAGACCTGTGATTAGGGCTTCATACTCAACAATGTTATTAGTACATGGGAATGATAACCTATATGACTTTGGAATGCAATCACCTTGAGGGTGATGAAAGGAATACCTACTCCTAATCCATGTTGGGTGAATGATCCATCAAAGTACATCTTCTATCTATGAGATTGACAAGGAACACTGATTCACCAAGGAACTCAAATATCAAGGGGTTCTCAACATAGATAGATGCCTTTGCTAGTTGGTATGTGATAACTTGTCCTTTGATTACTTTATGCCCCACATACTCTATGTCAAATTCAGTTAAGATGATTACCCATTTGGCCATTCACCCAGTGAGAGTTGCTTTGGATAACAGGTATTTAAATGGGTCGATCTTTGCAATAAGTTTGATTTGATGTGACAGCATGTAGTGTTTGAAATTTTGTGAAGCAAAACCTACTGCTAAGCATGCTTTCTCAATGGGTGAATAGTTCATTTCATAGCCCACCAGGGTCTTGCTAATGTAATAGATAGCCCTTTCCTTTCTATTTTCATCATGTTGTGCTAGAAGAGCTCCTAGTGTTGTTGGTGTTGTTGAGATATATAGGATCAATGGTTTGTTTGGTATTGGTGACATGAGAACTAGAGGTGTTAGTAGGTAGTCTTTGATCTACTAGAAAGCTTTATCACACTTCTCATCCCACTTGTAAGTTATTCCTCTATGGAGAAGATGTGAAAAAGGGTAGATTTTATCTGATAGTTGTGTTATAAACCTTCTAATGGACTACAATCTTCTTTGTAATCCTCTCATTTGTTTCAATTTTTGTGGTGGTTCCATGTCAAGTATGGCTTTTAACTTTGTTGGATCAATTTCTACCCCTCTTTGCAAGACGATATAGCCGATGAGTTTGCCTGATGTAACCCCAAACACACACTTTTTTGGATTCAGTCATACCTTGTACTCTTCAAGTCTGTCAAAGATGGGTCCTAAGACTTCTATGTGCTCACTTCTTTTCTTTTATTTTTTCCAAAATATCATCCACATAATCTTCTACTATTTTGTGGATCATATCGTGAAAGATGAGGGTAATTTCTCTTTAATAGGTTGCTCTTGCATTCTTCAACCCAAATGGCATCATGTTCCAACAATAGGTTCCCCATGGACAAGTAAATGCATTTTTTTGTGTATCCTCCTTGGTGATCATGATTTTATTATAGCCTGAAAAACTATCCATGAGTGACAACATTTCATGCCCAATTGTGGGAAATCGTCCTTCAAGCATGCCTTGTTCAAGTCTCTGAAATCCGTGCAGATTTCGATGCCCCCAGTGGGTTTTGAGACTGGTACCAGGTTTGAAACCCACTCAAGATAACCTATCGGTCGGATGAATCCAACGTCAAGAAGATTTCGTAACTCTAGTTTCACCAAGAGTGTTATCTGAGGGTGCATCTTCCTTAATTTTTGCTTCACTGGCTTAGCTTCAAGATAGACTACTAAGTGATGCACAACTACTTCTAGATTGAGCCCTAGCATATATGTGTATGACCATGAAAATTTGGCTCTTTTCTCTTTCAGGAATGCTACTAGGTTTTTTTGTTCTTCATCCAACAAGGATTCATCATAGAAAGTGATCTTGACTGGAGTGGCCTTTTCTGCTAACACTGTTGACTTCTTTGGATGCATTGCATTAACGGGGAGATTGAATCCTTCATCCTTGGGTGCCTCAGAGAGGTTTTCACCTTTGGATGCATCCTTTTTTTTTTACTATTTTAGGATCAAAAAGTGCCATAGTGTGGTTTTCACTTGAAGATCTGCATGTTTGTTGCATTTCATCAATTTTGTGACTAAAGGATTCAATCGTCTCCCCATAGTATGCCCTTGTGTCTAGCTCTATGTCAAAACCTACTTTATGATCTTCCCATGGTAATTTTTCATAGAATCCCATGAATTTTGAGATCGCTTCATCATTTTTGAAAAAAATGAAGAATCGTTGGTCCTTGTTGGTCCATGTCAATGAGTTGTGGGTATACTAGGCATATTTCAGTCGGTTGATTGCTTGGAGAAAATGATGTTATGGATATCATGAAGAGGGAATAGTTTTCAAATAGGTTAGAAACATCAAGGTGGAAGTCATCTAAGGTCGTATCATGAAATGTAGGTAACCAAGAGGAAGCCTCGGCTCGTTTAGTGGAAGTACCTTTGCCAATAAGGGTAACCTTGCTAGTAGTACAACCTAGGCCAAGATTATTTAGTCATTTCTCAGGAATGATGTGTTCTAGCAAACCATTGTCATTATGTCCTAGCTTCTCATTCTTGTTATAACACATTCCCTTTGTTAGCTGCAAGCCTTTGTTATCATCTTCCATGGGAAGAGCAAGAACAGGGCGCATCCTGATAGAGGAGTTTAAAGACATCCTCTTCATTGGCATCTTCTTGGTGAAGGTAGTGGCTACCATCTTGATGGTTTCAGGGCTCTTTGTTACTAGATGTGGGTTTCCCATGAGATTGAGGAGAAAGAGGTAGCTCTCTTAAGACAAAGGTGTTCTTCATTAGCTTATAGTTCCCACAACCATCATCCTGGATCATTGCTTTGATGTTAGGAATGTTCTGCATAATGTGTGTTTTCATTGTTTAAGTAGATGCAAGGGATGATGGGTCAACAAATGGGGTAGAAGGTGTAGGCCCTTCATCATTCTTGGGTATTTGGGGTATCTTATAGAACTTGGCCTCGAGATTCTTGCAATAGTAAAAAGGCTCAGTATCTCCATGATGGTAATTTCTCTTCCCTCAAAAGGAAACTTTACATATTGAAGGCAGGTCAAGGCTACAACTTTTAGGGCATGGATCCATGGTCAACCAAGCAAGATGTTATATGGAAGATCAAGTTCTAGCACTTGGCATGTAGTTTCTGCAATGAGAGGTCCCACTTAGATGGGTAGTGCAATGATTTCTTGTGATACCCGCTCCTGATCATCATATGCTCTGATGGTGGTACTCTTTTCTTTTTCAATGGTGTAACACCCCACCACGCAACCCTAGAGGAAGTTGCAATTCACTACTTAAACGTACCAAAAAAAATAAAAAAAATTTAAGAACAAATAACATGTAAGATGAAAACACATTGCCAACAACCTCTAAGGCCATGAGACAAAGATTACTTTAAAACCCAAACAACAATTAACATCAACTGAAACCAAAACATTAAACACTTACAGAATTAAGATTACATACATCCCATACAAGATAAATTACAACAAGGAAAATAAATACCTCAAGATTCCAATTAACAACATTTAAACAATAAGATTACAACACTCATTCCCCAAATAAGGTAAATCCAAAAATCATGATTACAATTTACAAATTCCACCTCGATAACAAATGAGGGGTAATAAAATACAATAAGTACTGAGAGAACAAGGCATGAGAAGAAATTGATTCCCACGAGCTCTCCAACTGGAAATCACGACCACACGAACAAGAAGTACCAACGGATTAAGATGCACGCCACCCGACCACGTGGAACCCAAAGGCCCCACTCCCTCCATGCCAGGAGATAGTAACAAGGATTTCCTAGACAAGACCATCTACCACTAGACATAGGCTAACACAAAAACTGAACTGCAAACAAGAACATATACCACATCACTTAACATCATGATTACAATGCTTCCAAAGTACAAAATCGAGTACAATCACTGTACAATAAAAAAAACCCATGGTACAACACCATACCGACTGCTGTCATAGGAGGAGTGTCATCGCAAAGGTTGCATGGGATCTCCTGGCAAGTCTTCCTAGGTCCCGGCCCCCCTCTAGGGATATCCTGGAAACCTCAACCGACTCCCGGCCCCACATGCACACCAGAGCGGAATCGATTATCTCTCGTAAAGACAAGATAACGATCTTGCCATTCCATGCCTTCCCGACACATCTCAAGTCTCGTACAAGCCCTTGAGCCAATGAGCGAGGCTAAATTATCTTATAAATGTTCAAAGCTACTCTATCCCTAGTATAAGTTATTTAATTTCCACTTAATTAACTGACTCTCACACGAGTTATCCTGGAACCACTTTGGGCCCGGCGCTTGTTGAAAGCCACTCCCCTATCGACAACACATAACTCAACCACATGCCAAGGGTAGACAATGCACTAACACTGATCACAAATAACCAAACACCTCAACAGGTAACACATCACTACAGATGTACAAAACTGAAACCAAAGCGTGCACTACCCAAGGCTAACACAAGGTTGACTAACATAATGATAACCCACATAACGAACTGAAAACATGACTCAACCTTTAATCACAAGGTCACACAACCCGTACGAAGAACCAGGTTTCCACTGATACAAGTCTCATGCACTACCCAAGAAAGACAATAACCAATCACAAGGGCAACAACATCATCTCAAGAAACACAACTGGAAGACTTACATGATCAACAAGAAATGACTTAAAGTCAACAATCATATAATCACACATTCTTTAAATGTCTAAAGATGTAACTTTGACAAACAAACTTTTCTCATAACACGGAAACCAAAGTACATAACAAAGGTTGACTCACATACAACCACCCATACCAATAAATGAACCCATATCTGGAAGACTCTCAAAAAATTCACTCTCATTCCACAACATCGAAGGCGAACAATTAAACACTGAAAACATTTCAGACAGATAGGTAAGCTAATGTTCGGATTTCCTAAATCCAGTCAAACACAGATTTCATGACTTGCATTTATCCAATCAATTGATCCCATTTCTTTTTACGACATTGAAATATTTAAAGAACAGATCATTTACTCTAAATTTCATAACCATATTCATAATCAAAACACTTTAATAATGTAGCTATCTGGTTAAAATTTAAATCAACCATTCTCTCTAAGTTTCATGATCACATACTATAGATAAATCACTTGATTAATAAATCATTTAGATTAATTAATAAGTTCATCCTTTACTCTCAGTTCCGCAATCATATTCTATAATTAAACATCTTGAAAAAAATAAACATTTAGATTAAATAATTCAGTCTTGATTTCAACTTAGCATTAAATAAATCAACTAAATCTTATCTCTACTTGAATTCAATTATATTCCAAAACGAATATACCTAATAGTGAGTTAAGCATGTTGACCACTTAAGGAGTTTAAACCAATAATTATATTTCGTTTCTCAATCACATATCTTAATAAAATCAACCTTTGAAGTATAATCATTTGATTATTTAAAATCTCCTTTTTTCCAATACATCATTTGACTATTAAAAAAAAATCAACATTCTAAATAATTCTTCTGAATACAGAATCTACTTTTGCTTCGATTATGTAACAATTTCATCCTAAGATGATCTATATTTTAAATTTGTCTATTTAATTTCATTTGCCTCAGTTATCCATAATAATCAAAATCAAATTATAAATAAATCCAACATTTGACAATAAAGTCGTCTGATTTGAATAAGACATTCGTTAACTCTAAGTTTCACTAACATATTCAAACTCAAGATATTGTAATAAATAATATTTAAATTAAATCACTTAATCCATTTTGCAACATAGGATATTCAATCAACTAAAATCAATATTTCAAATAAAACATTAGATTTTCTAAACTCCACTCTTGCCTCTAATAGCATGACGATAATCATCTTAATACATTTGAATTATGATACCCCTTAGCGCATCTATTAAAATAAAGTACCAATGCATATCCATACAATTAAATATAAAAGCATATTATCATGGTTATTTACAAATAAATATTCAATGTACGTATATACCTTCATATACAAATATATTTGATTTGAACAACTATTATTTTAACAAATAATTAAAACACCCATTAATTAAAATATATCAAATAATTTATATATATTTCAATTAATCATCTTTAAAATCCTTATGATTTAACATATTTAATAAAATATATATATATATATATATTTTAACTTATACTAAAATTCATTTAATTTAATATATATTAAATATATTATATTTTATATAATATTATATATTATATATTATATATAATATATAAAATGTAATATAAATAATATATATAAAAAATTAAATTCAATAATAGAAATCGAAATTGTTTTAAAACAAAGAAAGGGTTGAAGCCCTGGGCACGCAGACGCCTGCCCCCCGTGGTCGGCGGGCCTGTGTGCGGAGCACACAGTCCGTCCGCCTCCCACGGCGGCGGGGCTGTGTGCAAAGCACACAGCGTCCGTCGGCGGCGGTGGAGGCGAGGGTTGGCCTCCCCAGCCTCCCTAAAAAAAATAAAATTTATTTTATTTACTTTCTTTCTTTTTCTTCTTTTAAAAGAAGACATAAACCCTATTCAAAAAAACACAAAAAAATTCCTCATGGATAAAAATAAACACAGGGTTATTTCCATAATTTAATAAATAGAAACCTTAGTATTTTTTAAAAAAAAATGAATTTGTGGGTTTTATTGTGCAAATGCCCAACAAAATCTTGTAACAAAACAATGGATTTTTCAACACAAGCATAGGGTTTAGATTTATGTTTTGACAACAAGACTCTTTTGGTTTTCATTTTATTTTTTTATTTTTTTCATTGTTGATTCTAGTTTTGGTTTTCTTTTCAAAATCTCAACACAAAATGCAAGTTTTCAAACAAATAACTCATGGGTTTCATTGGGTTCAAACAACATTTCAAGATTTCTAAATAGCATGAAGAGGATCTAATCTATTTTCAAAATGGACAAGCAAGAATAAGAGGAACCTGTTTTCTTCCTCCAAAACTTGAAGCCTTCAAACATGGAGTTTTTTCCAATTCCTCCATTGAATCCATCCCAAGCAAAAGTCTCCACCTCCTTCACAAATCCAAGTAAAGCCACCAACAAACTCTCCATCCAAGTTGCCAAAAAAAAACATCCCCCCACCAAAATGAAAAATATATGCTAAAAATAGAGTTTCCCCAAATTATTCACAAATTGAAATTCAAATTCAATTTCCATCCCCAAATTCAAAAATAAATATCTTTTACCAAAAAAAAGTCAACTATTTCCAAAAATATCTTTCTACCCCAAAGTCATTGTATTGAAAATATTTGGAATTTTAAATAACTTAAACAATTTTCAATTTTCTAAATAGAATTCAACATATTTTAAAACCTTCTTTTCACACAAACTAATTTAAATCTTTTAACACTTTTAATTCAAGGAATAACTTAATCAATTCCATAATTAATTTAATTCATCAATAAAATAAATCTAATCCTTATTTTATTAACTAAATTAAATTAATTAAAAAAGTAACATTCCTAGCATTATAACCAAATACATTTAAGCCACAGATTAACAACACAAGCCATTATAACTTGAATTTAATTAAAGACCAAGATTACCTGGGCAACATGAAACAACCAAACCCGACTACAACCCGATGACACACTGCGACTAGGGTAACGACTTGACACAGAAAACCTAGCTACTATCTCCCAATCAATTTTCGTTGGTCAATGGACACACTCAAACCTGGAAACTAGGTGGAGTCGATGTCATATACCTGCAAACCTGCAACAAAGAGCATGTCGAACATGCATATATACATAATATGATCAAACACACCGTGAAGAGGAAATCTCAGAATCGTAGGGCTCTCGCAAGCGAGTGATACAATCCCGTCCCCTTCACCAATACAATATCACTAACTGACGCATCTAACATCAATAACATGATCAACAGCATAAAATATCATTAAATCAAATATCTTCTAAGTTAATCCAAAACATGCCATAAGGGTAACATCAGGATAACATCACATCGAAATATAACATCCACATTGTATAAAAAATTGCAATCAAAAGCAACCTAGTTTCAAAGTCAAAGCATAATCAGACACAATCATAACAGGGAAGAACAATGCCAATCAAAGAGCCAAAACGAAGGGGTGTTACAAATGGTATCCTCTAAATAGCCCAGGTTCTTGATTAACTGGAGGGTACAAATGTTCAGACTAGCACCTTCATCTACTAAGACTCTTTTTACCTTACTCATATCAATTATAACCTCAAGGTGTAAAGCACAATTATGAGATGGTTGTGACGGTAGGTCTTGCTCTAAGAAGGTGAGAAGATGATTAGCAATATTCCCTACCATAGCTTGAAACTGATTTGTAGCAATATCCTCAGGGACGGATGATTTTGATAAAGCTTTCTCCAAGATTTCCCTGTGTGGGGGATAGCCTCAATAGTTCCAAAATGGAAATCTATGTGGGAGTCTTCTTAAGTTGATCTAGGAGATATTTTTTCCATGTCACGTGGTGACTCCACACTCCGCACTACGCCCTTTAATGGTGACAAAGGTAATGACGCTATCACGGGAAGTGACCACGTTTGAATAGGTATGTTGCATGTTTGTTAATCCTTAGCTTTTCTAGTATTCTTTTCTTTGTTATGATCTAGCATAGGGTTCTTGTATATCTTAAGATCTTGATTCCCGACTAGTACCTCAACATATATGGTGTCATTTTCTATGAGGTCTTGGATAATATCCTTGAGCCTCATGTAGTTTGTCATTTTATGTCTTTTGATTTTTTGAAAGTCACAAAGATCGTTCTCGTTGTAGCAGGATAGTTTCTCTTGGGGTTCTTGGTAGTTTTCAAAGTTGTGAAGTGTTATCAGATTTGACTCTACCAACTTTTTCATGATGGTCTCGATAGGCTCCTTTAAATATGTGTACTTGCATTTAGGATAGTTTTTCTTGTTAGGCGTTCGCCTTTGTTGCATTTCGGTGTTATTGATATTAGATTTGGTTGTGAAACCACCCAACATCAGAATGATTGAAGGAAAGAAAGAAAAGAGATGGATAAAATCAACACTCCCTTAGCACTGAACTAGCATTCCATTATACTAGCCAAGAGGAGGGGTGAGTGTTGTTTATATAACAAAATAATGGAAAATAATTCCAAGAGGAATAATAACTCCCAAGTGCCCATAATAGGTGGGAGTTTTACCTACTTGGTAAATGCCAGATTACATGGTTACGCCTACTCAGGTAAAGACAAACAAATGGTTTTGGGAGGTGGCTAATAAATCCAAAAGAGGATGGGAGACTCAACTACCCAAAGGTGGGTGTGAGTGACACATGTGAATGATGGATTTATGCCACATGTCCTCATCCTAACCATTGAATATAAACTAAGTAAGCTTAATAATGTGTGTAGGAAAAAATAAATATTCCCTAAGGAAAATAAAAAACCTACACTGACACCCCCCTTAAGCATAGCTTAGGTGGGTGAAAAGACACAAAGATGCAAATATGGGTCCCAGCTACTAGGCCATGTTAAGTACCCATGTACAAACCAATCTCTCACAAAAGAGAGAAAAGTAAACAAGTTTCCCAATACAAGAAGAATCCCATGCAAGGAAGAAGTCCCCTCCAAAATAGAAAGGATAAGAAAGACTATATAGCCTTCCCTCAGTTATTCAACTGTACCAATGGTTGATGGTCAAAACTAGATGCAGAAGATGGTCGATGATTGTTGAACAATGTTCCTACCCTTAGGAAGAAACAAAACCAAAGGTGTATGAAGAATGTCATCCCATTCCTAAAAGGAATATAAGGGAAGAAAGCTCAAAATGTAAGAAGCCTTTGAAAACTACTCATCTGTCTCCATGTTGATGCCAAAAGTTGTAACCATCAAATCAGGAATTCTAGGCCACACTGATGAAGATGACAATGCAAAACCTAGTGGAGATGTATGTAGAATAAGATCCAAAGACTCAACTACCTCCTCTGAAGACAAAGATTCCTCCCCCAAATGCTGCTCAAAATTATCGACAATCATGTCAAACTATGATTAATGATCATGTGGAGAATGAACAAGAGGATCCAAAGGTTTCTCCACAAAAATTGAAGAAGAATCAACTTCATCAAAGAGAAGATGTATGTCATGAAGAGTGTCTCCCAAATCTGAAATATGGGACTCTATAAACAAACATGCAATGTATGTTAAGTAGTCATCTGAAGTAGCTATCTCTAGAAGACGATGTGTATCTTGTTGCATTGAATCACAAGAATCCATGAAAGTAGCACCACTAGTATCCTAAAAATCAATAGTAGATGGAGGATAAGGAATGCAAGGCTCAATAACTAGATCCGATGTGAGAATACCAAGATTCAAGTAGCCAAACTTCTCCTCAAAATCAAAACTCACACTAGAAGTGTGATCAATAACCAAAGGATCATAATCATCATCAGGTGCAAAGTTTGAAAAGGTATGCAACCGAGATGCATGATCAACCATCCTAGTAGCAATTATCTCTCTGCTCTCCAAGTCTCTGATGATAACTGAATCAGGTGTGAATTCCACAGTCTTCCTTGCTCCACCATGAGTGATTTGATAGATGGAAAGAAGATTATTTATCAAGTGAGGTACACACAAAACATCATTGAAGGTTTCATCCCCAATATCAGTAGAACCCTTCCCAATTACACTCATGTAAGTGTTGTTTCCCATCAAAATAGGTGGCATAACACAAGGCTCAAAAGAAGAGAATATAGACTATGTAGAAGCCATATGATGAGAAGCTCCAAAATCTAGGAGTCATTTCCCTGATTCATGACTTGTAGAAGCACAAAGAGATTTACCTTTTCTTTTCTTCGAATCAAAAGAAAAACCTACATGAGATTTATCCTTGCTAGATCCTGATTGTTTAGAATGTGAAGAAGAAGAAGTGGAGTCAGACATTCTAGAAGGTAGATCGATCTTATTCTTCTTAAGAAGATGTTTCAGCTCATCAATATCCTTCTTATAACAAGAATATTCTTCATGTCTAGACCTCTTGCAATATGAACAAGTAGACTTTTCCTTCTTAGATGAATCCTCCTTTGAAGAGGATTTGTGTTGTGTTTGATCTGTGTGTGGATTTTTCTTAGATATCTTTTTTTTATTGTCAAATTGTCCTAACTCTTTCTGCCCCTTAGGTTGATTAGCCAACAAAGCCTGAGTTTGTGATGGCTTTATGAGACCCATAGAAATAAGTTTTTGTTGTCCATGCATTAACATCTCAGAAAAAGATGCAAATGAAGGCATAGTATATGCAAATCCCATAGTCAATCTGTAAGTATGAAAGCTAGAAACAAAAGCTACAAATTTAGGACCAAGTTTATTCAATGTATTATAGATTAACTGAATGTATTTTTTGTCAATACCACATGCTTTACATTGTGCTCTCAAATCATTGACCTTAGTAATATAATCTAGGATGTTGCTAAAGTTCTTTGGATCAAGGCTCATCAATTCATTTTCAATCTGATAGCCTTTGACTTCATTTGTTATACCATACAAATATTTTAACTTTTTCCCAAGCATCATGTGAATTTGTACAAGATTCAATCTAAAACATAAGATCAAGGGAAACAAAGCTACAAAGAAATCCAAGATCTTTTGTATGTTCAAGCATCCACTTTATCTTTTCTTTATCATCTATAGGTTCAACTACCTTCTTTTCAATGTATGGAGTATACCCAAGTTGCATTAAAGCATTCCATGCATGTTGATGCCATGTTGCATAATTATAAGGTGTTAGCAAAGGAACCTTAGAATGATCCATGTGTGAAGGAAAAGAAGAGCACAAGTGAATAGATCAAAAACACACACACACAAAAGAGAGAGACCCCCCCTTTTTCACTCAATCAAGAATCCCCCCAATAAAAAATGATTTGGCACTTTATAAATCAGTGCGTTTACAATGTTGGAGTTATTTTCCGGAGTTTTACAATGTCCAAAAATGGACCCAAATATTGAAAGTATAATAAAATATTTGAATGAGAACTTCAAAACAATACCAATGTGTAGTGCTTGGAAAAATATTCGCCTTCAAAAAAAGAATCACCTCAATTTGAGGTCATATGTGAAAGTTACATCTGTTTCAAGTTCAAAAATGAGGATTGTCCTTTAGATCTAATGAAAAACCTATTTTCTGGAAAATCCGAATCACTTGAGTAAAAATCAATTACACCACTACGAAGAGCATGAAATTTTACCCCAAATCAAAAAAAAAATGCATTGAAAAACACCTTTGTATGACCGAGAACGAGCCCTCTGAAGTTCAAGTGCAAAATTAAAAAATTCAAAAGTGAGGAGGTCTTCAATTTGAATAAATAACCTCTCCCAAGTTTAGTTGAGGTGCTGCTAAATTTAGAATACCACCAAATTTAATTGAACTGCAGCCAACTTTGGTGAAACTGCCAAATGTGAAGTCTACCTTCTGAATTTAGAACTCCTCCAATTTAGAAAAAATTGCCAAAAAAGTTGTTAAATTTAGCAGAACTATCAAATGTGGCATGAAGGCCAAGAATAGTATGGTGCAATACTTGAGGGCACGCAGGCCGAAGTATGGAAAAGTCATTGAATTTTAAAAAATTCAATTTTTTGTTTTGAATTTGAAAAAAAAATAACTAAAATTTTAAAAATTTAAATAAAAAAAAGCTTTATAAAAGGGGTTCGAACCCCTATGGTAGAAAGGTGGGCCCCTTAATGCCTATAAATCTGTACAAGGCTGTTGCACGAGTACTTGTATACCCTTTTGGTACCTTGTACTAAATTTTGATATTTAAAAAAAAAAATTATTTTTTTGATTTTTTTATGAATTTTTTTTCAAAAAGCTTTTTCATTTGTTCTTTGGCTTGTTTTTCAAAATATATTTTTCAATTTTTTTTAGTAAAAAATACTATGGTTTTTTTGAATAATAATAATTAATTTTTTTTAAATAAAAAATTTGTACTATATTGTACATAGGTGAGGTCATATGGAGCTTGCTTAAAAAAAAATTGCATCAAATTTTGAATTTCTCTATTTTTGATGATTTGGTAGTCAATCCTTAGGTTTCAGCGCCTTCTCAACATGATGGTGAGGTCTGTTTGGGTTGAAAATGCTTCAAAAGATCAACTACCTTTTGGAACCTCTCTAAAAACCTCTGCTTCGACCCTTCACAGATCTCGCACCCAATGTCTGATTTGGATGAAATAAAAGTCAATTCTAACTTTTTCGGATGCTCTAAACTCAATGGTGAGCTCAGAATGTCTCCAAGAAGCTCCAAAACACCTACAATAAAATGCAATAGAAAGGAAAGCCCCCCAAAAACTGAGATCTCTATCAAGCATTTCTGATTCTCCAGGTCATCATTAGAGGCAAGAGAAGAACATACTTTTCTTTCAAGAATGGATTGAAAAAACTGCTAACCTACTACTCACAACCAACTCTGATACCATGTTAGATTTGGTTGTGAAACCACCCAAGATCAGAATGATTGAATGAAAGCAAGAAAAGAGATGGATAAACTCAATACTCCCTTAGCACTGAATTAGCATTCCATCATACTGGCCAAGGGGAGGGGTGAGTGTTGTTTATATAACAAAATAATGGCAGATAATTCCAAGAGGAATAATAACTCCCAAGTGCCCATAATAGGTGGTATTTTTACCTACTTGGTAAATTCCAAATTAGATGGTTATTCCTACTCAGGTAGAGACAAACAAATGGTTATGGGAGGTGGATAATAAATCCAAAAGAGGGTGTGAGACTCAACTACCCAAAGGTGGGTGTGAGTGACACATGTGAATGATGGATTTATTCCACATGTCCTCATCCTAACCATTAAACATAACCTAAGCAAGCTTAATAATGTGTGTAAGAAAAAATAAATATTCGTTAACCTAAGGAAAATAAAAAACCTACACTAACATTGATCTGATTGTTCTAAGGAGGTGTTGTTTGTTGCACAGTTGGTTGAATATTAGCAACATGATTGTTGTTTTGTCTAGGAGCACTTAGGACTACCTTAGCATCTACCACACCATCATTTGTTACATTCTTTTTCTTTTCCCAAAAACCAGGCTTGTTTGAATTAGTTGAGGGGCGATTATCTTTGTAAGCTGGAGTATTTCCTTGTGAGATTAGAGCTCTCTTGATGTTAAGGGCTCTAGGGACAAGCTCATCATAAGATGTGATGCACTGCATTTTCAAGTGGAAATATAGTTCTGGATCTAGATTGGCTATGATGATCCCCACTTGTTGTTCATCAAGAAGAGGCCACTTGCTCTTACTATCTCTTTGTCTCCACCATTGTAAGAAATTAGTGAAATATTCTCCCTTGTTTTGTCTGAGAGTGTATAATTCTTCTAGACTTATGTTCATGTCAAGGTTAAAGGAGAAGTGATCAATGAATTTATCAGAAATTTCTTGGAAAGTTTTGATACCAGGAGGTAGGTGAGAAAACCAATCCATGGCAAGACCTATTAAACTTCGAGGGAAGAGGTGCATTAAATAGGAATCATTGTAGGCCACCTCCATACACATGGCGTTAAACTCTTTTACATGGTCCATAGGACTTCCTCTCCCTTTGTATTTATCAAATTTTGGGATTTCAAAGCCTCGAGGGAATGGTACCATTGCAATGTTTTGATCAAATGGATAAGCACATAAATTCTATGTATGAGGCTTCTTTGTCTTGCCCATTCAAAGGTCTTTTATTTCTTGGCATAACGCCTTAAATTGTGATGCTAGATCATCTTGCAGGTTTGGTGGAGGAACATATGTTGGGATGACGGATGAGTTGTACACGAGATTTTGATATGATAAGGTGTTGTATGGGGTGTATGGTGGTGTGAGATTTTGTGACGATGATTGCGGTGTTGATATATATGTTCCTAACACATTTGTATTGATGATGTTCTATTGAGGATTATAGTAGGAACCTGGTTGTTGTTGTTGTTGTTGGGCATATTGGTGAGCTAATAAGGCTTGATGTTGTTGTTGTGCCACTAGGAATTTTTGTTGGTCTTGTTATTGTTGTTGTGCTGCTAAGGCTTGTTGTTCGGCCTGTAGTTGTTGTTACACCATTAGGGCTTGTTGTTGGGCCTATTGTTGTTGTGATGCTAAGGTTGCTTGATGAGATTGATTTTGTTGCTATGCTAAGGTTGCATGTTGTGTTGCTAAGGCTACTTGTTGTTGTTGTTGTGTTGCTTGTTGTGTTGCTAAGGCTGCTTGTTGTTGTTGTTGTTGTGTTGCTAGGGCTACTTGTTATTGTTTTTGTTATTGGATGGCTTGTTGATAAGCTTGTTGTGCTTGTTGTAAAGTGAAGGCATGTGCTTGCAAGGTAGGATCGGTTGGTTGTTGGTACATCTATGATGGATTGGGGGTGTTGATGTTTTGAGTGGGTAGTGGATGGTTGATGAGAGGTTGTTGGTTCCCTTGGTTTAATATTCCTTGTAAGATAGTGGATTGAGGTGGAGGAATGTAAGTTTGAGGTCCTAATTAATTTGGCATGGTAAAGGGGACCGTGGGAAATGATGAGGATGATGCCATTAGATTTTGCGATGGTAATGACACACTAGGACCTTGAGTCCATTGATTAAAAATATTCCCTTGTCCAATGTCTTGAGTATTTCCTTGGGCTAGAGATGTAAAAAAGGTATTACCTAGGTTGATGAGATTCATGACCAAGGGATTTTTTTGAGATGGGTTGAGAATGGATGGGATAGATGTGTTTTGTGGAACCAAGGGTATGGATGAACTGGTTGGAGGATTGGGTAGAGATGTCCCTACTTGCATCAAGGATTGACTTTGTGTGAGAGTGTTTCCTTGCCCTTTTGGATCTAATTGTGATACTTGGTCTACACTACATTGTGTGATGGTGGGCACATTTGCGGTACTCATGGGTATGGATAAAGAGGGGTGTCCTTGATATGTGGAGGTTTTTGTGGAGTAATGAAGTTCAAGGGGTTTATATGGTTGTTTGGGATCTTCAGGAACGGGAGGAGCACCAAAGGTAGGTGTCCAAGTGGTAGTTTGAGATGGATTAGTGTCAAGGGTACCCACAATTGTGTTGCTTTCAAATAGAAGAGTTAGACCAAAGTCCTTGGCAAGGCTTGTTGCAAGACTGGGAGTGGATGTTTGATTTAGCCCTAGTGATGGAGTTTTGAAGCCTTGTGTCAAATTTTGTGCAACAAATGATGGGGAAATTGGAGCTACACTTCCCAAGGCTTAATGTTCCATGATTTCCTCCCTAGTAAATTCAAATGGATTGTTCATGATGTCTTCTATCTCATATGGTCCTGATGGGAATGATGTTTATGAACTTGGAAATATTTAGGGTAACTCATGACCTTCAAGATAAACTAGTTCAAAATTGATAGCTAACTTAGCCAAATGCACATAAAAGGATTCATTTCATATACAAAGTAGCTAAGTTAGGGGTTGGTTTGATAGATGCTCAACTCCAAAAGTATTGGTGTATTCAAAAAATTTTGCAAAGTTTGGTGAATATTATGGATTGTGGAAACTTGATATCATTTTAAATTATTGTTTTATATTCTTTATATCTTTTATTTTTTGGTTTATTTGTTCTTCTATTTTATTTATATATATATATATATAATTCATTCATTCATTTTTCATCTTTTTTATATTTATATATTTATAGTTTTAATTTTCTTTTGGGGTTACTCCTTTGATTGGTTTTTTATAGTTTTTATTTATCTTCAATCTATTTTGTTTCTTTTGGTTATTTTGCTTCATATCTTTGATTAGTGCTTGTTTTTAAAAGCTTCTTGGTGGTTCTTTTGTTTAGTTTTTAGATTTCTTTCCTATATATATATATATATATGTGTGTGTGTGTGTGTGTGTGTGTGTGTGTGTGTGTGTGTGTGTTCTTTCTTTCTTTTAGTTTATGGTTTTTTGGTTTTTTTTATGTTATTTACTTTTATATTTATTTTCTTAGATTTCTATAATTTTTGGATCTTTTTTCACCTTAATTTTCTTGTAGTCTTATAATTTTTTGTTTTGTTTTGTTTATTTCTTTCTCTTTTTTTTTTTCTTTCTCTTAGTTCCTTGTCCTTATTTGGTTGTATTTTCCATGGTTTTATGTTTTGGTTTTTTTAGTGGTCTATTCTATTAATTTTTTAAGTTTTCTTTATCTTCTTAGTTTTTTAAATTTTTTAAGTCTTTATTTCCAATTTTTTTCTCTCATTCCTCTTTGGTTTTGTTTGGGTCTTCCTCTTTTTTCATTATTTTTATAATTTATTTTGATGACTCCTAGTAGGTTAATTTGATTGATTTTTTTTGGTTTTTTTTTCCTTTTTTTCTTTGGTCTTACTTTCCTTGACCTTTATGCAACCCTCCCTCTCTCTCCCTGGTTTTTTTAAAGTTGATCTGGGTCTACAACTCACATTTTTTTCTCCTTGCTCTCTGCTCTCATCCTGATGATGGATCACGGAGTGTGATCCGAAACGTTGATGCAAAAAATTCACACACAATCAAATCCAGAAATCACTCAACTAAGTTTGGTGAAGTGAAGGATGAAATTTGATGAAGGGGTGGATGAAGTGTTTGACCCAATGTTGACTTAAAGTGAACCTTTATTTGATAAGACCAAGGTGGTGAGAAACATGTTATACCACTAAAGTTTTCAAATCCTAAAGACCCAATGTTTTAGATAGGTTCATTATCATGAAAAAGACCTGTATTTGATTGAAAAAGAGCATATACAATTCTGGGTTGTTCCTTGAAACATGTTTGTAGAAGTAGTATAACAACTTGGTTCTATTTTGGTGAAGTGTTGCAAGATGTTTTTTGAGAGCTTTTGGAGTAAGATACCTAAGTTTGAAATGATGACTTGTAGACCTTCTTTTAAGGATTCTAATTTTGCGTGAGATGATGTAGAGAAGTCTAAGTCTATGGAATAAAAGAGGATATTTATTACCACATGGGTGGTGGTAGTATGGGCCTTCCAGCCTCAATATCAATTTGTTCCTCTTCTTCATCTAAGATGTTTGCAGTGTTTCTCCACTAAGCAAGTGTTTCTTTTGTGTCAAAAGTGAAGCTTCTCATACTACTAATTATATCAGTTTGTTCACCTTCAATGAGTTCAAAGTTTGGTTGAATAATAGTAGGTGTAAGATCAGGTTGTTAAATGGGAGAAATCGGTCTCCAAATAGTCATGTGGGTTTCAATTTTTCAAGTTTATCTTGCTTAAGTGACTTTATTTTACCACAAACACTTGTCTTGATTATGTTTTTAAACTAAATGTCTATGTCATAAACATCATAAATTTCATGATGTCCATTTTGTGAAAATCATAAGGTTGAAGGAATAGTTGCTTATGTTAAATTTGGAAAATATGGATTCAGATATAAGTCAAGATATTTAGAAATCTCTAAGGATAGAAATCGTTAGGACAAGCATTAATACCAAGGCTTTTTCAAAGGTATCCATATTTAGACCAAAGGGTTTGAAATTTTGAGGAAGATAGTGAATGTTTGTTTGTAATGTTTTGGAACCAAGCAAAGTATTAAACTAACTCACAATCATTTACTACCTAGGTTGAATGGCCATACTTGTTGACTCCCCACTTTATTTCTCCAAACACTAAGACAATGCGAACAGTTAGAGATTTGGCAACACTGGCTCCCCCTCCACGACACACACTTCTCGAGACCACCAAATCTCAAAATCTTGAAGATCCTAAGATCCTAGGGATTTTTCTATTTCAACAATGAATAGCACAAATGTGGGGCAAATTCAGAATGATCATTCTTGCACCAACAAGCATTAAGTATTTTTGGTAACTAAACAATTTTGTTCTTAGTAACAAACCAAGAACACCTAATTGTATACGCACCTACTTTTCCACTTAAGGCTCTTACTACCATTCACGTTCCACTTAAGGAATGGTACTAGGTGCAATATGTTATACAGTCTAGGATAGAAGGTACTTTCTCATGATTTCCCAACCTTTAATATAACTCGTCGGTAAACGTGCTTAAAGGAACTTGCCTATGAGTTTCCCGTTGCGGGGTGTGTCTCGTAGTAAGTCCTCTCTTAAGGGTGACACAAAGCATAAAGGTTTACTTAAGTATTTCTCCTCACCCAAGTTCAAATGAAGTGCAAGGGGATTGGATACCTACTATAAGTTCACACAAACAACGAAGTACACTTGGAGTGTTTCTCTTCACCCAAGATCGCACGAAGCGCAAGGGGATTGGATACACACTACAAGTGTGTCATAGCAAAGCAAGCACTCATTCATTTTAACCTCTAAAGCTATGATGAATTCATTTTATACACCAAATGAAATGTTAAGTTGTCTTTTTCAATTTTAAACCCAAAATACAATGAGAAAATGAGGGTTCAATTTTAGTCTCATTTGAGCATTCTTTTTCAACCTAAATGAAAATTAGTGAGGTCCTAGAGCATAAAGTGAAAAGCATAAGAAATTGGGTTATAATTGCCCCAAAGTTGCAAACACTTGTTACAATCATAAGATCTTAAGATGAGAATTATTTTTCACTTTAACTTTGTGTCGTCCAATCATGCAAGACCCCATTAGTCTAAAAACTAGAACAACGTTAGAGACATGTTAGTAATCTGGTGAAGTGAAAAAATTAAAACACATGCTGAAAAATGATCGTCAAATTTCTTACAAGAGTTGGGCATCGCTATTTACGATGGTGTCACTATAGTGAACTAGGGCATCGCTTTGGTGAACTTGGGCATCGCTCTGCAAGAAAAACCAATGACGATGATAGCGTCGTTGTTTGAGGTGCTCCGTTGTTTGCAAATTTCAATACCTCTAAAAGTATTAGCGTTGTCATTTGGTTTAATCAATGTTGGGATATTAAATAGGCATCGTTGTTTTAGATGACAATAGCATTGCTATATGGCGACACCCAACAAAGGCGTCCCTAAAATTCTTTTGAGCATCGTTGTTTCCTACAAAAGTCAAAAAAATGGAATTCGAGATAGAAATTGATTAAATTTGATCATTTTTTCCCTCTTAGTGCCAGAATGTGATTAAGGAGATTAGTATAGGCTGATTATGCTTGATCCATGAAGAATCGAAGCATAATGAAGCCACTAATTCCCAATCTAAACAAGATCAATCAAATTGAAGTTAACTAGACATTCATTAAAACAAAGCATTCTAAATTATGAAAATGTTTAAAATGTCTACTCTAACCCATTTGAAGCTTATCCCATTTTGGGAGTGGTGTCGCGTTGATGTGGAATGGTGACCCTTTCCCAATCCCATGGATCAGTGAGCTCGTTTCAATCGATTTTATTGAAGAGAATCGATGAAACAGTTGTGAGATGTGAATGAAAACATGATTTTAATCTAAATGAGCATGATGCAAAAGCTAATCTAACATGATTATGCTAATATGATTCAGATATACAAATGCTAAGCTACTCTAAATGAGATTTTAAACTAAAAAGATTCAAACCCTAGTTATCTAATTAGCTAAATGGATGCATTATGGAAGCCATTATTGGAAGCTAAGCTATTATGCAACTAATTTAAACTAAAATATGCTAAATGTGAGCTAAATATGAGTGTGACTGTGAGTGATTTGAATGTAGCATAAGTTTTCTTTTTGAAAGATGGATCCATTTTTCTCCAAATAGTGACCTATTTATAGGAGAGCAAATGAGGAATGGAGGGTTGAGATCAAAAATCAACAGTCAAAGATGGAGGAAATTGGAGGCATGGATCATGGATTCGCATCAATGGGTGAGAATGCAAGATGAGATTTAATCAAGGGTTTGCATTCCTTCAAACAAGCACACTTTTAACCTGTACAAGAGGTCAAAATTTAACTTGCACAAGAAGTTTCAAGTTACTTGCACATGAAGCTAAGTGAGAATATTCCCTTTTTTAAATGATTGGAGGAGAGAGAATATTCTTTGGAATATTCTCATGGGCGAGGAAAGAAGATATTTTTTAAATTAAAACAAAGGTTAATTGTGCAAAAGGGGAAGGAATATTCCATGGGAATATTCCCCTTTTGGAGGAATGTGCAAAGGAGGAATATTCCCTTGCAAGAGGGGGGAAAATAGATTTAGTTAATAATTGATAATTAAACAATGTTAATTATGCAATTAGGGTAATTTTAGAAGAATTATATTCATTAAATAAAATGATTTAATGAATGGGGGAAAGGTGAAATGACATTTAATTAAATAATAGGGTTATTTAATTAAATAGGATTGATTTATTTAATTTAATGAGATGAAATGTTAGTGTGAAAGGGGGGAATTAACCTGATTAAATTGATTAGGTTAATAGATGCAAATGATGCAATTAATTAAATAGCTATGCTAATTTAATCAATTTAAGCGAAAAGAGGGTGGTTTTTAAGAGGAAATGGTGTTAGTATACTTGATTCAAATGTATGATATCATTCAGGACATTTTTCAGTGTCTACACACACACACACACACACACACATATATATATGTATATATACATATACACATATATATGTATATATATGTATATATACATATATATATATATATATGTATGTATATATATACACAATTATATATATAAGAATATAATAATATAATTGCATGGCAGAATAACTTTGAAATGAAAACAAGTGAACCCATTTTCATATTTGGGAATAACAAAAAAATATTAAAGGAAAATGGTAGAGTTAAAATTTGTGCATTGTCGAACACACGAATACAAGTGCATGGCAGAAAACCCATGTAATTGTGAACCAGTGAAACCCTTTCCATGTATGGTAGTAACAATCAAATAAAAAAAGCATTTTGCAAACAGAACTACTATGCATGGAAGAACAAAATAATACGATTGCATGTCAGAATATCTTTGAAATGAAAAGCAGTGATACCATTTTCATATTTCAGAATAACATGAGAATATTATAAGCAAATTGTTGAGTTAAAGTATGTGTAATGAGGAACACACGAATGCAAGTGCATGGCAGAAACCCTCAAAATGATAAACGTTAAAACCCTATGAATATTTCATAGTAACAGTCAAATATGTTGTAACCGCTTCCATATTTTGGAATAACAAACAAATGTAAAAAGAAAATTACAGAGTTAAATTTTGTGCAATGATGAACACACTAATACAAAAGCATGGCAGAAAACTAGTCAAACCCTTTCCATATTTCGTCGAACAAGTCTAATAGTAATGAAAAACCATTTAAACCAATCAAACTCATTTCATATTTAGTATAAGGAAGCAAATACGAAAAGCACAATACAGAGTAAACATCATGCAATAAAGAACAGAAGTTAGGAGTGCATGGACGAGTATAGAGGAAAAGAAAAACAATAAACCTTCCTCACATTTCATTTTATTAATCTTTTTGAAAGATAAATTTTTGCAATGAAATTTTGTGAAAAAAATTACATGGAAGATTATCGTCATATTTGATGACACTGGTACAAACTTAGTGAGGTTAGAAACCTCACCTGAAATAGAAAGGGAGCTCTCAAGAGTGCAGAGCCGAATGAAGAAGCATGAACATCTGAACAAAGAAGCGTGGAGAGACGAAACAATATTAGTGCATAACTATACGAACAGTTGAGAATAAATGCAAACAAAAGGAATGAGAGTGAGCAGGATATGCAAGAATTTGGAGCATTGAATGAACCTTGATCTCTTAATTATGCACCTAACAGTTCGAGTAAATGTGAAGGGTTGCATAAGGGAAGTTGGTCAATGGAGGTAATGAAGGAGGCGACAAGCGATTAATGCTCTAAATTGTTCGTTTAGGGTGGCGAGGTTGTCATAGCCACGCATCCATCTGATCCAATGCACGTAGATATGTTCACTAATTAAGGAAGCGGATGGGCTCCACTTTTGGGCAGAGGGAAAAATGGGTTCATTTTCAACATGTCAGACGAATCGGTGTGTGACAGGTGGTAGGGTGTTTGAAATTAAAAATATATATTTCCCTTGAAGCACAAGTGGTAGGGTGACGTGGTGGTATATTTTTTATTTTTTTGGTCCACGTGGACCTCCAAACATTACTTGCCCTACTTTGGGCCCCTCTCCCCTAGTTAAATAATCTTCAATGGCAGGCACCGATAAACAACAACCCATAAATCGTTTCACGTTTAACTGTTTGCAGCGTGAAAAAGGTTTATGGTTGAAAGTGCATCCACAATGAATATAGCCTATCAGTTAAGGAGCCGACTAACTCCTAGACAAAATGCACCTATGTACATACAAAATTTTATGCATGAAAATATACATAACAACATACATGGAAACATAACAGGATGAGACGTTGTATGTGGGGCTTGCCAAATGAGGGATAAAAGTGACAAAACTGACAGATAAGACCAAACATTTGGGAAAGGTAGGTAGGAGTTAACGGCGTCGTCAAGTTGGTTTTCCCTCCTTCTGTCAAATGATAAAACTAGGCCCCTTGGCGTGCTTGTGAAGTTTTGCTTTCAAAGCTTTTTCCTGGCACGGGAAAATTGGAGGCGGACTGACGTGTACATTTTTGGTTTGGAGAAAGAAGGGTGAAAACATGATGAGTTTCCAATCTACACATTGAAACTTGAAGGTTGGAGTGCACGTGGAGGAGTTGGAGGAGAAAACCAACCAAATCGAGGTGCTTTTATGTAGTCTCCATGTTCTAAGTTGAAGTTTGGAGTGCCCATGGAGGAGTTGGAGGAGAAAATCGACCAAATCGAGGTGAGGGGTGCTAACCAATTGGGTTGCAAAATATTTTACAACACAATGTAATTTTTAATTTGGGAAACACAATGTGGGTTTTTCAATTATTTGAATCTCCTTGTTTAAATGTAAAGGGTTGTCTCATAGTGGGTTGCTTGCTTCTTAACGTGTACGATTTTGTAACCTGGAATGTTACAAAAATAGTACGAATGTCTTCAAAATCACACTTCGATTGTTGTGTTTAAATTTTAGATGAATGAAAAAAAAGGTGCACAAAAAAATTGTATTTTGGAAAATACAATGTGGGTTTTCAGTTATTTGAATCTCCTTATTTAAATGTAAAGGGTTGCCTCACAATGGGTTGCTTGCTTCTTAACATGTAGGGTATTACAACATGGATTTTTACAAAATAGTATGAATGTCTTCAAAATCATACCTTCCATTGTTGTGTTTAAATTTCAGATGATTGAAAAAAATTTGCACAAAATAGTTGTATTTTGGAAAACACAATGTGGGTTTTTCAGTTATTTGAATCTCCTTGTTTAAATGTAAGGAGTTTTGTTACAACTGGTTGCTTGCTTCTTAACACCTACAGTTTCGCAACATGGAATGTTACAAAATAGTATGAATGTCTTCAAAATCATACATTCCATTGTTGTGTTGAAATTTGGAATGATTGAAAAAAAAGGTGCACAAAATAATTGTAATTTAGATAACACAATGGTGGTTTTCAGTTATTTGAATCTCCTTGTTTAAATGTAAAGGGTTGTCTCACGGTGGGTTGATTTCTTCTTAACACCTACATTTTTGCAATATGGAATGTTACAAAACAGTATGAATGTCTTCAAAATCACGCATTCCATTGTTGTGTTTAAATTTTGAAAGATTGAAAAAAAAAGTGCCCAAAATAATTATAATTTGGAAAACACAATGGTGGTTTTCAGTTATTTGAATCTCCTTGTTTAAATGTAAGGGGTTGTGTTACAGCTAGTTGCTTGCTTCTTAACACCTACGGTTTTACAACATGGAATGTTACAAAATAGTATGAATGTCTTCAAAATCACACATTCCATTGTTGTGTTTAAATTTTGTATGATTAAAAAAAAAGTGCACAAAATAATTGTAATTTGGAAAATGCAATGGTGTTTTTCAATTATTTGAATCTCATTTAAATGTAATGGATTGTGTTACAACTAGTTGCTTTCTTCTTAACACCTACGGTTTTGCAAGATGGAATGTTACAAAACAATATGAATGTCTTCAAAATCACACATTCCATTGTTGTGTTTAAATTTCGTATGATTGGAAAAAAAAGTGCATGAAATAATTGTAATTTGGAAAATGCAATGGTGGTTCTCAGTTATGTGAATCTCCTTGTTTAAATGTAAAGGGTTGTCTCACAGTGGTTTCTTGCTTCTTAACACCTACGGTTTTGCAACATGGAATGTTACAAAACAGCATGAATATCTTGAAAATCACACATTCCATTGTTGTGTTTAACTTTCGCATGATTGAAAAAAAAATGCACAAAATAATTGTAATTTGGAAGACATAATGGTGGTTTTTAGTTATTTGAATCTTCTTGTTTAAATGTAAAGGGTTGTCTCACAGTGGGTTGCTTGCATCTTAACACCTACAGTTTTGCAACATGGAATGTTAAAAAATAGTATGAATGTCGTGAAAATCACACATTCCATTGTTGTGTTAAAATTCTGCATGATTAAAAAACAAGTGAACAAAATAATTGTAATTTGGAAAACACAATGGTGGTTTTCAATTATTTGAATCTCCTTGTTTAAATGTAAAGGGTTGTCTCACGATGGGTTGCTTGCTTCTTAACACCTATGGTTTTGCAATATGGAATATTACAAAACAATATGAATGTCTTGAAAATCACACATTTCATTGTTGTGTTTAAATTTTGCATGATTAAAAAAAACTACACAAAATAATTGTAATTTGGAGAACACAATGGTGGTTTTCAGTTATTTGAATCTCCTTGTTTAAATGTAAAGGGTTGTCTCATAGTGGGTTTCTTGCTTCTTAACACCTACAATTTTGCAACATGGAATGTTACAAAATAGTATGAATATCGTGAAAATCACACATTCCATTGTTGTGTCTAAATTTCACATGATTGAAAAAAAAAAAGTGTACAAAATAATTGTAATTTGGAAAACACAATGGTGGTTTTCAGTTATTTGAATCTCCTTGTTTAAATTTAAAGGTTTGTCTCATGGTGGGTTGCTTGCTTCTTAACACCTATGGTTCTGCAACATGGAATGTTACAAAACAGTATGAATGTCTTCAAAATCACACATTCCATTTGTAAGAGAGGGGGACCACCGCATGCAAGACCCCAGGTCACGGAGGGTCAAGATGCGAGAGGCTGCCCTAACTTACCTCAGCTAAGTACAATTTTTAGGGTAAGAGGATGAGAATAATGAGGACTATGAGGTCCTACAATCACTCTGCAATCCTGAGTTTTAAGGTGGGGCTAGGCGAGTCAGTTTTTAGGTTCAACTCTACACCTCAGGGAGCTCTCTGCCCAAGGATGCAAGCATTGTCTTTGGACAACAACACGACACGTTGGTGTCTCAAAAGTGCATTGTCGTTTGTATGGACATACAAAAGTAGAGACAAGGTTAAACCTACTAAAATGACTAACAACCCAACTAACTAACTAAAGGGCCAAAATGATACAAGTAAATAAATGAAGTATTCTCTAATATTGTAAAGTAAATAAGCAAGAGTAAAGAAGACGAGGAGGATCTCACTGAGAAATTCATTCGCCAGCTGATCTTCTGAGAAGCGCACACACCTACACACAGAAAGAGGGAAAATGTTGGGTGGCTGAATAGGGACCTGCCTCAATCAAATATTTAGGTGTTTCCACCTCCATGGACAACCAAGGAAACGAGATAAAGAAATAGTGTAACAAAGAGAATGCAAACACTACAAAGCAGTATTATGCTACTCAACCAAGTGATAGAGGAGAGGAGAGGGAAGATTACCACCTCCACCAAGAGCACTCAAGGCTGCTTGGGGTAGAAATGAGAGGAACTCAAGCCTCTGCTACAATAGTGTGGTCCCAAACGTGTTCTATCGAAGTGACAGAGTGAAGCTTTGGCTGCAATGGAATGCTTGAATCCTTGAAGTGAGTGAGAGTGGATACAAAAGTGTGAGTATGGAAGCTTGAAGTGTGCAATAGATTAGAAGAAGTTGTGAAGAGTTGGATTGAATGTTGAAAGGGTGAATTTAAAGAGAGGATGAAGAAAAATGATGATATTCGGGTCGGTTGGTTGAAGGGGGCGTTACAACTTCATTGCCAATGAGAAGTGTAGTGCATCTACAGGTTCAACCATAGGAATCTACCAGGGATGTAAGCACGTCACACGGATGTATGCGCACTACGCGAGTGTCCCCGACAGAAATGCCTCCACCAACACTCAAAACAGGCACCAAGTGGATTGCCAATAGCAGGCTTAGGTGGATTTAAGTCTCCGAACTTGGTTTTCTAAGGTGGATAAAGGCAAAAAGGGGATTTTCATAGGGGATGTAAATTCACTCTTATACATTTTTCCCCCACTTTAGCAAGCACAAATACTGATGAGTTCGGTAAAGTAGATCAAGAAGAGTATAAGGTTAGAAATGTATACCTGAACCGTCAAGGAAGAAGTACTTGGTCTAGCGTACCTGAAGGTGCAGGAAAAGAAAAAGGACTCCATAGTTGCTCGAAACCATGAAGTTGGAAAAACAAAGCACCTTACAGGCTCATGGACTTGCAAGGAGGCAACCCCCAAGATCTCTCGCATCAAGGAAGCCCCAAGGAAGTGCCATATAGGCTCTCGGTCCCATAGGGAAGGTATTCTCCATGAACTAAAGCATGAAGAATACTGAAAGAAGCACCCTATAGGCTCTCAGTCCTATAGGGAAGGTATTCTCCACAAACTCAAGCATGAAGAACACCCAAAGAAGCACCCTACAGGCTCTCAGTCCTACAAGGGAAGGTATTCTTCATGAACTCAAGCATGAAGAATATTGAAAGAAGCACCCCACAGGCTCTCAGTCCTACAGGGGAGCCACCCCCAAGATCTCTCACATGGAGGAAGCTCAAAGGAAAGCACCCTACAAGTTCTCTATCCTATAGGGAGGTATCCCCCAAGATCTCTCGCATGGAGGAAACCCAAGAAAGCGGACTCTATAGAGTCAAGAAGCGGCGACATGTCTACCTGCAGATAGAGCATGTCAAAAGTGGTCATGTAGGTAGGTAAGCAGATAGTCACGCAGACCGTCAATAAGTAAAACTTTCAAAGGGATCCCTTGGGAACCCTTCAAAAGGAGAGGGGTCCACTCAAGAGATGCGTTGTTTGAAATCTAAGGTCTAGTCAGACTACCCCCAAGCTAGACGTGAAAGGGAAAATAGAATGAGTCTATTCGGGTTGCCCCTAGGCTAGACGTGAAAGAATTCCATTTGAAATAGAGACATTGAAAGAAGGGTCCCTTGGGAACCCGTCATGAGGAAAAAGGGGTCCACTCAAGGGACACACAATTCAAAAGTAGTTGTTCTTCTTAGAGCAATTCGTCATCAAGGAATCCTTTTGAAAGATATTCACTTCATCAAGGAATTTGAAAGGAAGGATGTTTCCCCACACGAGGGGAAATAAAAGTTGTTCCCACTTCAGAGGAAGGTCTTCAAGTCCTTTCTTTACGAACCCGTGATGAATCAAATATGTTATGTTAGGGTTCCAAGTTGAGAATGCAATTCTAAGAAAAACTTTGTGAAGACTTTCGAGAAAATATTCATTGTCGACGAATTCATTTTCTGAAAGTTTAAGTGTTGAAGAAGAGCATTGTCACACATAGGAGGGACAACTCAAGCAAAGAAGAGAGAAAGATAAAGAGAAAGCAAAAGGGAAAAGAAAAATACAAACAAAGGACACAGGGGGATCTGGTTTAGCGGGGTCAAATCTATCTAAGCTCATATAATAATAGGTGATCACAATGCAAGGTGAAATATCATCAATCCCCAACCAAATCAAGAAGAATGCACGGAAAAAATAAAAAGTAAAAAATAAAAAATTGGGTCAACATGGAAGGGAAGCCTAAATGTCCCCAACGCTTTGCATCACCCCCAATTTATCGAAAATCAAGAATAAACATGGAAGAATGATGATACAAATAGAAGAAGGTTTACGACACAAAAACCACGCCTATATCCAAGCACCAACAAGGGTGATGAGGGTCATCTAGGCACACGTAGCACAAGCACAGGGGAACACATCACAAAACACACACACACACAAGATCAAGAAAGTGCCTCCTCCTAACATTGATTGGCCAAGAGGTCGTTTGCTTCCCAATCTAAATCCTCATAAGGGGAAGGAGGACCAGCCTGCAATGGTGGGACGTTAAGAGGAGGAGCATCCAAACCTCCCACAACAAGGGCAAGGAAGAAGGCCCCTCTAGGTCCTCTCCATCAAGCTCTTGTGGAGTCAAAGTCAGTGATTTCATGAAGATCGCCGACAGGGCCATAATCTCATCCACGGAGTTAAACATGCACCCCACTGGAGCACAATTTCTTACTTCAGTGGATGGGACAGCTTGTGCCTGAGATTCACTGCTAAGCTCATCGAATGACTCAAGAGTGATGACGAACTCAGGAGAAGTTGGGATTGGTTCTATCACAAGGATAGAACAAGTCATCACAGGACCACCTTGCGAAGAAGGTGGGCTCCTCTTACATCCTTCATTGCTAGAAGGACCACCCTCCCCCTCTTTCTTTGTTGGAGGAGATAAACTTCCACAAATGAAGCTAGGAGTGCAAAGGAAGAGGAAGAAAGAACCACAGAAGATACAACCGAAGTGTTAACCATATCCACAGGCTTTGGGAAAGGTTGAATATTCAGAACGGACATCAGCAAAGGTGGCTCCATCAAAGGAGCAATGAACACCTACACCTGTTTAGGGTTAGGCGCATTCGTGCTCACAACAAAAGCCAGGAGCAGACCAGACTGGAGAGAAGCAGAAGGAAGGGAGGAAGAAGACATTGCAGGGGGTCCTGAAGCAGGAGTGGTCGTTTCTTCCTCCTTCCGTTGCGAGGTGACCTGCTTAGCCAGGAGAGCCTTTCGCCAGTGCTTGTGTTTCTTGTGCAAGGCAGTTTCTATGGCTCCTGGAGTTAGAGGCTAGAGTTTGTGAAGGGACAAGAGGTTCATGCTCAACCATGGGAATGCCCACTACAGTTGTTTTAGGCAGAGAAACAGGTTCCTATACGGGAGCAAGGGGAGCAGGTTGAGGAGCGACAGGAGGAGTCAACTCGAGAGCCTCGACATCGGGCCTCTTTCCACTCACTACCTTAGGAGCAAGAGCGGTGGGAGGCCGTGAAGGTTGAGACAAAGAGGACTCTCCTTAGGATACCTTCTTCCTATCATACCAAACGAGTCTAGGTTCTGTCGGCAGAATAGGAAACTCAAAGGCAGGATGCTTAGGCTTTTTCCAAGCAGGAACCAAAGGGTTCTTCTGCAAACAAGGAGTAGAACCTAATGGTACCACAGTCGATCAAGAAGAAGCATTAGACTGGGTAGTGGAAGAGGAAGAAGGAGGATCACAAGACTACTTCTCTTCTTTCCTCTTTCAATCCTTAGCGGCATCATTGTTAGCCTTCAAGCAAGCCCTATGTGAGATAGCATAAGGCAAGGGAGGGTATCTTACTCTCGGCCTCAAATGCCCTTTCTTATAGTTCTAATATGTCTTGTGCAAAAGGTTCATCCTAGGTGGGAGAGGACCTACGAACGTAGGCCATGGGTGATCCAAGGAGTAGCTACCACATGCAACCGGTGGTCTATAGTCGGTGTCGTGGATTACGTGCACGGAGCCTCTGTCGATAAATTTTAAACATTTATGCACAACGGAGGGTACCGCGCTCATCGCCACCAACCAAGGGATACCCAATTTTACCCTAAAGAGTTTAGATCCAGGAATGATATCAAACAAGGGTTTCATGGACTTAGCTCCAACTAGGACCGATAGGACAATACTACCCAAAGGGGGTACGAAAAGCCTATCATGTGTGTGGATGAAACTCACAGGAGCATCGTATCCATCCTTATGTAAAAAATTTATTAGCATAATATTCTTTGTTATTATGTTCACTTGTGATGTCGAGTCAACGAGAACACGAGCTATGATGTTTCCATTGATTCATGCAAGAATGTAAAGAGGAGACGATTCCTTGTTAAAGCCCATTGGCAAATCCTATGAAGTAAAGCTTATGCCAACACTACTATCCACAAGCTGTGTAGAGGGGATGGGTTGATGCAGGAAGGAGGCCATTGAGCACACTAGACAACGCTTTGACAGAGTCCCTAAAGATTAATGGATAAGACGGTGACCCAATTGAGGTTTCGTCATGCAATACCTTTGGAAACTTCCAACTATGCCAACTAGGGGTCACAGGTTGGGTTGCAAGGCAATAGCCTTACAACACTCACACCTACAACACTCCTAGAGTACAAGGAAAGGAACTGTCAGTATTGCAAGAATGGAACCAAAATGGTTCACGTTAGGTTCACCAAAAATGTAAGAGAGGGGGACCACCGCATGCAAGACCCCAGGTCACAGAGGGTCAAGATGCTAGAGGATGCCCTAACTTACCTTAGCTAAGTACAATGTTTAGGGTATGAGGATGAGAATAATGAGAACTATGAGGTCCTACAATCACTCTACAATCTTGAGTTTTAAGGTGGGGCTAGGCGAGTCAGTTTTTAGGTTCAACTCTGTGCCTCAGGGAGCTCCTTCCTGAGGACGGAAGCGCGGTCTTTGGACAACAACATGTTGCGTTGGCGTCTCAAAAGTGTGTTGTCATCCATATGGCCAAAAAATAGTAGAAACAAGGTTAAACCTGCTAAAACGACTAATGGCCTAGCTGACTAACTAAAGGGCCGGAATGATATGAGTAAATAAACGAAGTATTCTCTAATATTGTAAAGTAAATAAGCAAGAGTAAAGAAGATGAGGAGGATCTCACCGAGAAAATCGTTCGCTAGCTGATCTTCTAAGAAGCGCACACACCTACACACAAAAAGAGGTAAAATCTTGGGTGGTTGAATAGGGGTCTGCCTCAGTCAAACCCCCATTTAGGTGTTTCCACCTCCACGGACAACCAAGGAAATGAGATAAAGAAATAGTGTAACAAAGAGAATGCAAACACTACAAAGAAGTACTATGCTACTCAACCAAGTGATAGAGGAGAGGAGAGGGAAGCTTACCACCTCCACCAAGAGCACTTGAGGCTGCTTGGGGGAGAAATGAGAGGAACTCAAGCCTCTGTTGCAATGGCATGGTCCCAAACGTGATCTACCAAAGTGACGGAGTGAAGCTTTGGCTATAATGGAATGCTTGAATGCTTGAAGTGAGTGAGAGTGGATACAAAAGTGTGAGTATGGAAGCTTGAAGTGTGCAATAGCTCGAAAGAAGTTGTGAAGAGTTAGATTGAATGTTGAAAGGGTGAATTTGAAGAGAGGATGAAGAAAAACGACCATATTCGAGTCGGTTAGCGGAAGGGGGCATTACAACTTCATTTCCAATGAGAAGTGTAATGCCTCTGCAGGTTTAGCCATAGGAATCTGCCAAGGACGTAAGTGCACCACACGGATGTTTGCGTGCCGCACAGGTGTCCCTGAAAGAAACGCCTCCACTGACACTCAAAACAGGCACCAAGTGGACTGCCAATAGCGGGCTTAGGTGGAATTTAGCCTCCAAACTTGGTTTTCTAAGGTGGATAAAGGCAAAAAGGGGATTTGCATAGGGGATGCAAATTCACTCTTATACACCATTGTTGTGTTTATTTTTTCAAATTCATGTCTTTTATATTGCACTTGTGTGTCAACACCGTTAATTAAACTCCTTTTATTTCTATGATAAATTTTTTGTTTAATCTTTTAATTTATTTTCCAAGTGGTTAATTGTAGTGTTTATGTTGTTTTACTTCAATTTCAGTAGTTCCAACTATTGGTTTTGCATCTGCAACTTGACCAGTCACACATTTTTGCTCATCCCCATTGTTGTTACTTGTTATCACCTCCATGGCATTCCTTTTCATGAGCTTCTACCTTCTATTTTATATGTTTTATTTGTAGCTTTGTTGCAACTACTCCCTCATCAGCCCATGGGACAACACCATCCATTTTTTTGATAGAGTTTTGAATTTCTTCAATACTTTGTGTAGCTTTGTAGCCGTTCTTTGCTCAGCATTGAGAGTGTCTTTCTAATTAGAGAATTCAGATGTTTTTTGCTTGATTACAAAACTTTTCTACCTTTTCACGTAGGTCTTTCATGTCTCTAGCCAACTTATTCTCTTTTTCTGCTCAAGATCTATTTTTTCCTATTCATTATCATCTATTTCAAATTGTATTTGTCCCATGGAATTCTTAAGTTGGGGAATCTTTTACCTCATTTGTTCAATTCCACTTATAGCATCATCTCTCACTTTCTTTTCTTGCATAAATTCATATGGAATACAAAAGTTATAGACTTTATCCACTTTTGCATTGGTATTTTCCCATTGCACATACTACACGATGGTCCTTCGTCAAGTTGTCAATTGCAAGAACAATCTAGTTAGTCGATACATTATCTATCTTATTCATTTTGGTCTCCTTCTTTTCAAGTGTTTTTAGAGAAGATTCATTTTTCATTACATACTTTCTACTACCTACTGCTCAAGTTTTGCATTGCCATATGCCCATTATGGATATTGCACATGCACCTTCCTCAACTTCTCAACAACACTGAGTCTCTTCAATCAATATAGTATTTGTCTCATTCACTTTGGTATGCTTCTTTTCAAGTATTTCTACAATAGATTCCTTTGTCATTTCATACATTCTAGTACTTGTTGTGTCCAATTTTGCATTGTCATTTTCCCATTGCACATACTTCAAATGTTCCTTCCCCAACTTCTCAAGAGCAAGAAGAATCTCTTCATTCAATACATTATATCTCTCATACACTTTGGTATGCTTCTTTTCAAGTTTTTTTATCGACATTTCCTTATTCATATCATACATTGTAGTACCCACTACCTCCTAAAGTATTAAGAAGATCTCAGGTTTGTTAAACACCTAGTGTTTTCCAACATTGAATTATAAATAGACAAAATGAGTGTAATGAAAACCTTATAGTACCAATGTAAGAAAAATCACCTTGAATTTACCAAAACTATTACTTATAGTATGAATTACATTTGGATTTCCTCATATCATTAAAATATAGGCAGGTAGGAAAACATAGTGGATTGTGAGTTAGTTTGTTGAGCTTGTACAAAGCTGAAGGGTGGAGAATTTGGGGAGGATTTGCAGCTGGGGAATACATAAAAGTAAGCATATTTAGCTGAGGGGTGACCAACCAATTGCATTATTATATACAGAGTGTTTTACAACTCTATGTGGGTTGTAGGTTTCTGAACGCCCTGTGTTTTCCAACCTCTGATTATACAAACAATATGATTGTAATGAAAACCTTTTTTTGTTTACACAATATGAATGTAATGAAAGGAACATCTTCAAAATATATAATAAATCTTAGGTAGACTAAAAATTGTGTTTCAACTTTCTACAATCAATAAACTATAGGCATGTTGGAAAACATTGTGGGTTGTATTTTATATATTTGTGCTTGTTGTAAGCTGAAGGGTGGAATTTTTCGCTTTTGTGCTTGATGTTCTTTCACTGGTCATGTTTAGTTTTATGTTCACAAATGTTTGACTTCACTAGTTCAAATCTAGTTATAGCATCATCTTTCACTTTCTCTGCTTAGACAAATTCATATGTAATACAAAATCTCTCGAGTTTATCCACTTCTGCATTGCAATTTTCCCATTGCACATACTGCATGTGCTCCTTCCTCAACTTCTCAAGAGTGGTAAGAATCTCTTCAGTTAAAACAATATCTATCTCATTAAGTTTTATAAATTATAGAACATGTTCCCTTTGTACATATTGTACATGCTTCTTTGTCAATTTATCAAGAGAATAAAGAATCTCTTAAGTCAACACAGTATCTATCTCATTCACTATTGTTTTCAATGCAAGTGAGATTCACAATTTTTTGCAATTGTGGTTTACAATTAAAATTTCTTTTCAAATTCTTCATATGTTTCACAAATAAATGCACAAAAAAATAATATATTTTAGCCTACATTCCTTCAGTCATTTTTTTATTAGCAAATGCAAAGAATGTGTTTTTTTCTTTTAACATTACTGGCAGCCATAGAAGTAATTATATATTATTATTCATGTTACACTTATAGGCTACATATAAAGTTGCAGGTTGGAATTCTCATCGTGTTGTTCAACCTACACTTTTTTAGTTCATGAATTGTCATATACACTTTTGCTGGTCATGTTAAGTCACCCCAAATGGAAGGCTCAATATCACAACATGCCTACTCAGGTAAAACAGGTTTGTACACCCCATATACTATGACGGCTTAGTTTTTTTTCATGTGAGGTTGAGATTTTTCTTGTAGTCTTTATGTCTACTCGGAGGTTCAACTAGACACTATGTTTTCCAACCTACATTGGATGACATCATGGTTGATAGGAAAATTTACACATGTATACCTTTCCTAATTCACTCCATTATTGATTCATGATTTTATCAACAGATACAAAAAATGCTTTATTATTTTGGCATTACTGGCAGCAATAAATGCACATTTATTTACATACAAGGTTTCCATAAAAGGTTTTGATTGCCCTCTAATCTTTCCTCTCTATCAACACATACACATGCACCACAACCAACGTATCTTCCCAAAATAATATATCAATTGTTAAAACTATAGAAGTAATTGCATCGTGTTATTCACATTACACTCATACACCACATACAAAGTTGCAGGTTGAACCACTCATCATGTGGTTCAACCTTCACTTGTTTATTTCATGAATTACCAAATGTGCCTTTGATGCACATGTTAAGTCACCCTAAATGGAAGGTTGAATATCACAACATGACTCCTCATGTAAAAGAGGTTGGTACACCCCATATACTCTGAAATCTTAGTTATATTTACATGCAGGGTTACAAATTTACTTGCAGTCTTTATGTCCACTTGGAGGTTCAACTACACGTTGTGTTTTCCAACTTGCATTGGCTTACATCATGGTTGATAGTAGATTTTACACTTTTCCGCCTTTCCTCATTCTCTCCATTACTAATTCATTTTTTTCAACAAATACAACAAACATATTATCATTTTGACGTTGCTCGCAGCAATGGATGCACTTTTTTTTTTACATAAAAGGTTGTCATCAAAAATTTTGGTTGCCCTCTAACCCTTCCTCTCCTTTAACACATACACACGCACCACAACAAATGTATCTTCCCAAAATAATACATTTTTTGTTGCAATTATAAAAGTAATTACATGTACTATTATGCACATTACACTCCTACGCCACATACAAAGTTGCAAGTTGAACCACTCATCCTGTGGTTCAACCTTCACTTATTTATTTCATGAATTACTAGATGTGCTTTTGCTCCTCATGTTAATTCATGCCAAATGGAAGGCTGAATATCACAACATGCCTCGTCAGGTAAAAGAGGTTTGTACACCCCATATACTCTGAAATATTAGTTATATTTACATGTGGGGTTGCAAATTTACTTGCGGTCTTTATGTTCACTTGGAGGTTCATCTACACGCAGTGTTTTCCAACCTGAATTGTCTTACATCATGGTTGATAGGACATTTTACAGCTTTCTACCTTTCCTCATTCTCTCCATTATTGATTCCTTTTTTTCAACAGATGCAACAAACATGTTATCATTTTGGTGTTGTTGGTAGTAATGGATGCACTTTTTTCTTTACATACAAGGTTGTCATCAAAGGTTTTGGTTGCCCTATAACCCTTCCTCTCCTTTAACACATACACACGCAGCACAACCAACGTATTTTCCAAAAATAATACATTTTTTGTTGCAATTGTAGAAGTAATTACATATTGTTATGCACATTACACTCCTACACCACATACGAAGTTGCAGGTTGAACTACTCGTCGTGTAGTTCAACCTTCACTTGTTTATTTCATGAATTTCTAGATTTGCTTTTGCTCCTCATGTTAAGTAACACCAAATAGAATGTTGAATATCACAACATGCCTCCTCAAGTAAAAGAGGTTTGTACACCCCATATACTCTAAAATCTTAGTTATATTTACATGTGGGGTTGTGAATATACCTGTGGTCTTTATGTCAGCTTGGAGGTTCAACTACACATTGTGTTTTCCAACCTACACTGGCTTACATCATGGTTGATAGGAAATTTTACACCTTTCTTCCTTTCCTCATTCTCTCCATTACTAATTCATTTTTTTGTCAACAGATGCAACAAACTTGTTATCATTTTGGCATTGTTGGCATTAATGGATGCAATTTTTTTACATACAAGGTTTTCATCAATGGTTTTGGTCGCCCTCTAACCCTTCCTCTCCTTTAACACATACACACGCACCACAACCAACATATCTTCCCAAAATAATACATCTGTTGTTGCAATTGCAAAAGTAATTGCATATTGTTATGCATGTTACACTCCTACGCCACATACAAAGTTACAAGTTAAACCACTCATCATGTGGTTCAACCTTCACTTGTTTATTTCATGAATTGCTAGATGTGTTTTTTCTCCTCATGTTAATTCATGCCAAATGGAAGGTTGAATATCGCAACATGCCTCCTCAAGTAAAAGAGGTTTCTACACCCCATATACTTTGAAATCTTAGTTATATTTACATGCAGGGTTGTGAATTTACTTGCGGTCTTTATGTCCACTTGGAGGTTCATCTACACGCAGTGCTTTCCAACCTACATTGGCTTACATCATGGTTGATAGGAAATTTTACACCTTTATGCCTTACCTCATTCTCTCCATTACTGATTCCTTTTTTTCAACAAATGCAACAAACATGTTATCATTTTGGTGTTGTTGGCAACAATGGATGCACTTTTTTTTACATACAAGGTTGTCATCAAAGGTTTTGGTTTCCCTCTAACCCTTCCTCTCCTTTAACACATACACAAGCACCACAACCAATGTATCTTCCCAAAATAACACATCTGTTGTTGCAATTGTAGAAGTAATTACATATTGTTATGCACGTTACAATCCTATGCCACATACAAAGTTGCAGGTTGAACCACTCATCGTGTGGTTCAACCTTCACTTGTTTATTTCATGAATTGCTAGACATGTTTCTGCTCCTCATGTTAAGTCATGCCAAATGAAAGGTTTAATATCACAACATGCCTCCTCAAGTAAAAGAGGTTTGTACACCCCATATACTCTAAAATCTTAGTTATATTTACATGTGGGGTTGTGGATTTACTTGCAATCTTTATGTCCACTTGGAGGTCAACTATGCATTGTGTTTTCCAACTTGCATTGGCTTACATCATGGTTGATAGGAAATTTTACACCTTTCTTCCTTTTCTCATTCTCTCCATTACTGATTCATTTTTTTATCAACAAATGCAACAAACTTGTTATCATTTTGGCATTGTTGGCAGCAATGGATGCACTTTTTTTTACATACAAGGTTGTCATCAAAGGTTTTGGTTATCATTTTATGTTGTCATTGTCTATGTCCACTTGTACGTTGAGATAGATAGTCCAATTTCCAAACCGTGTTTGTTTTATATTTTACGTGTAGCTTGACTCAATCTATCACCTTTAATTTTCCTCAGTTGAAGTCAGCAACCTCCTATTGGTTTCACATTGGTGGCAGCAATGTAAGCACAATTTATTTACGTTCAATGAATAATTTCATTCTTTTTCTTAACACAATCCACTCTAATTTTAAATGTTCATCCAATTTCATCCTTTCCTAGAATGGGGAGAGGTTTGAAATAGAAGAAGACGATTTGGAGGTGCAAGATGTACAAGATGGAGGCTCTCTTTTTTCCTCTTCCAATTTGCGTTGGACTCCTATTTGTGTCGAGAAGGATGGGGTCCTTGACCTTGTCGCAACAATTTTTCATATGAGACTTGATGATTTCATTTGTGGTGAAATGTTTGTTGAAGGTTTTGAAACTAAATTTATGCCCAAGAAAAAAAGACAATCTACCATCACGCATCCCGTCAAAGACAAAAATTATGTCAAAACAATTTGGTACCGTAGGTTTGTATCTTTCAACATCCATTTGTATGGTCCAATTATATTGTACTCTCTCTTGCTTCAAGATTATGAGATGATGCCTTCTTTATAGCTACTGGTGTCAATACAGTCCTACAGACCTTAGAGACTAGCCTCCACCAAAGAAGAAAAAATAGAATATGTTTATACAAATGTGAGGTTGTCAATATCACTTCATTGTGAGGGTTATCCATGCAGACCCGATGTTGACTATCTTCTCTACAAAGAAATGTTCCACATCAATAAAAAAGGTGAATTTTTCCATGGAATTAGTGACACAAGTGGAGATAGGCATTCTATGTTTGCCACTAATCTATCTGTAGAATGAAAAACCTATATTGAAAGCCTTTTGCTCATGGATGTGAGTGTCAATGCAATAATGGATAAACACATCAACAATCCTATCTTATGTGGCATGATGTTAAAGAGAGATCAATTCCTTACAAGAAAGGATGTAATGAATGCTTGGTGAAAGGTGTGTTCTATTCATGCACAGAAACATAGATTCGATTCGACAAGTATCACAATGTGGAATGGAGAGGACTTTGACAACTTTTTCTATTTTCAATGGCCCCATGGGAATGATACACCTTTTTTTATTGGGGTTCATACTCTATGGATGTTGGATAGGATGGTTTTCCACTCGTACAATTTATTCATCTTGATGGATTCCACGTTTTCAACTAACAAATATGGGGTGAGACCTTACAAACATTGACAAATAGTTCTTCGTCTTTTCAATGATCTTATTGGCTATAAACCTAACAATGCTCACGCTGACTTGTTATGTCTATAGTTTCCATTGTATACTTTTCTTGTTTGTTATGAGCAATGGAGTGGTGTGCTCGTTGCATGGGTAGTCTCCTCACGAAATAATATTGAGGACATCTCTGCATGGCTACATGAATTGCATGTCTGTGGAAGAAGAGCCAAACTTGAAACCCGACTGGAGAATCAATGCATTTTTTACAGATGATGTGATTGCAAAAATCCAAGCCTTATAGTATGTGCATCTCTTTGTTCATTTGTGTACCTTTCTCATTTGCTATTTATTTTCAATGCCACTTTTTCATGCAAATGAGTGGTAAAAAATATCGTTTGTATTGTCTATTAGGGTTGTCTTTTGATACTATATGCTTCTATGCATTTGGCATGTTAAAAGGGCTTGGCCAAAGAATGTATATAAGTACATAGCCAAGGAAGGTCAATGGACATCTTCGTAGACTTGGCACGATCATGATGGCAATCGGTGATAGCAAAGACAACATCACTCAGCTATTGACCTCTTTCTTTGAGGAGTTCAATGATCAGCCCTAATTTTTAGAGTACTTCAAGAAGACCTGGTGTGAAGGAGAAGGTCGAATTGGTGAATTGACAATTTTTGTCACCTCATTGGATTCGTACCATTCACATTCTTTGACGTTACCTCTAATATATTGCGGTTTACTTGACTATTGGCTTTTTTTTTCACAACCATGTGTGCAAAAAATTGTAGACTATTCCCACATGCCAACCAACATACAAATGTAGTCATTGATTCGTACCATTGTGTGCTCAAAACTCGGTACTTGTGTGATCATTCTAAAAAAATGCACTAAGCAAATGGACTATTTGTATTACACACTTGTGTATAAAATGGAACCATACTATAGGCAAAAGGAAAAGTTGCAACATTGTGGTTTTTTTATGAACTATAAGTTTTTAAATATGCAATCTAGTTTGGAGCGGGCCAAGACAATTTCAGATGATCATTGTGGTCCGGATGAAACACATCCTAGATGCTACTAGGTGAAAAGTCAAAGTAGGTCTGACCACTACCTTGTTCGTAAATTTGGTGAGCACCTTGTTGTTTTTGAGTTCCCTTGGAGTTTGTAGGGGAACACTTGCAAACATGTCCTTAAGATTGTTGACTTGATTAAAAGATCATATGTTGTTGAAGGGATGGTTCACGATAAGTGAATTTCAATTTGAAGTGCATCACTTTATGGGATACAACTGTGTTTTGCATTTTCCACTCCCTAATACAAGTTTCTTGTGTGTGGTCATTTAGAGGAGGGAGGCTCAACCAGTTGATAGAGGGACAGATTTGAATGAGAAATTGTGATAGGGGGCATCAAAGAAAACAATCCTAATATTCTCACCCCTACGCAAGCTCCTTTTGTCACTCATGTATATGATGAACTTTTGTAGAAAATGTGTATTTGGAATGACACAAATGAAATCTTGAAGAAAGTGATGTGTACACCGCCCTAGTGTCTAAAACAAGTACAATCATATGCACAGTGTGTCGAGAGGTTTCTATAGGAACTACATCAATCAAATGCATTGTCATTTGAATTCATTCCTTATCCTGATGAAGTTGCAACTAGCACCGTTCACATGCGTCCATGGTTTAGTGCAAGCAAGGATCATCCTCAACGTGTAACCCATTGTACAAAGTGTGTTGCACAATAGTCAAATCACTGAACTCCTCAGTGTGACTCCTTTCCCTTTTCCACAAACAATAGCTTCAATGTGAATGCCAATATGCAATATGAGACTTCAAGTGTAGCTACTATGGATGGGGAAGAGGATACATCTACTATGAGTGACTATGAGAAAACTTGTTTCAATTTCTATAATGTAATAGGAAATGGTATGCAGATTTCGTTTTCCAGTATGTGCTTCTACCATGTCATTAACTTTCTTATTTATTTTTTGGTCTTTATTGTTCGCTTCAACATTCCAATCTGGGGAAAGGATTCATCACCAGTGATCGTCTTTCGCGAGTGTAAACCCAATGGAAGGTATGGTTCCAGTTTAACAAGTATGCGTAGGTAAGTCCAATTTTTTGGTATGACATTATGCCATACCATTCTTCCTTATAAAATTTTGGCTATAGTGACAGGCTGATGTCAACCAACATGTGTTCACTCTACTACTTCTTCAAGATTTACTAAGGAGTGTAGAAGCATACATCAGTGAACCTCGGTTTGTAGGTAAGCATGTCATCTTTTCTAAAATTCGTTCATAGAAGTTATCTACAATTTTGACATTGGACTTTCATGTATTCACCCAACTCATTTTGTTTTTGTTCACTTCTTCTTTTCAAGTGCTTGTACAGTAGATTCCTTCTTGATTTCATGCATTCTAGTACCTATTTCTCTAGTTGTACATTTCCATTTTCCCATTGCACATATTGCTCACGGTCCTTCCTCAACCTCTGAAGAGCAAGAAGAATTTGTTTAGTCAAAACTTTATCTATCTCTTTCACTTTGCTTGCTTCTTTTCAAGTGTTTTCATAGCAGTTCCCTTCTTCATTTGAGGCATTCGAGTACATGTTGCTCCACTTGTGTGTTTCCATATGTCCATTGCACAAAAAAAAATTCTCACATTATTTGCAGTGTTGGAAAACACATTGTCCCATGTCAGTTAGTTCGTTCTGAAATGTTTTTGTATCGTTGCAACCAAGAATGTAATGAAGTCCACTTTCAAAGTGTTTTGGTACAGTCAAAATTCCATTTAACTTTCTTCATCTGATTGGAACAAATAAAATGCTCACATTGTTTGTTGTTGGAAAACACATAGTCCAAATGTCAGTTCATTATGAAAAGTTTTGTTTTGTTACGACCAAGACTATAATGAAGTTCACTTTCAATTTTTTGACCAATTGTTTGGTACAGTAAAAAAATGGCATTTCACATTCTCAATCTGATTGGAATAAATAAAATGCTCATAGTGTTTGCACTACTAGAAAACACACTGTCTCATGTCAGTTTGTTCCTTATGAAAAGTTTTGTTTTGTTACCATTGAGAACATAATGAAGACCACTTTCAATTTTTTGAACAACTCTTTGCTACAGTGAAAATGGCATTTCACATTCTTCATCGAATTGGAACAAATAAAATGGTCACATTGTTTGCACTATTGGAAAACACACTATCCCATGACAGTTAGTTCATTATGAAAAGTTTTGTTTCACTTTCAATTTTTTGATCAACTATTTCCTATAGTCCAAATGTCCTTTCACTTTCTTCATTTGATTGCAACAAATAAAATGCTCACATTATTTTCCATGTTCGAAAACACACTATCTCCTATCAGTTATTTCGTCATTAAAAATTTTATGTTTCGTATAGTCCAAGAATGTGATGAATTCAACATTCAAAGTGTCTTTCTAATTAGAGAATGCAGTTGTGTCTTCATTACATAAAGTTCTTCCCAGAAGTTGTTCACATGCACCTTCTTCACTACTATAGCTTTGCAGCCGCTTTTTGGTCAGCATTGAGAGTGTCTTTCTAATTAGAGAATGGAGTAGTATCTTCTAAAAAAATTGTTTTGTATTTCATTTAAGTCATTTTAGTACCTATTTTTCTAGTTGTGCATTGCCATTTTCCCATTAGACATACTGCACATGTTGCTTCCTTAAGTTTCAAAGAATAGGTAGAATCTCTTCAATCAGAACATTATCTATATCTTCCAGTTTCCTCACTTCTTGTCTAGTGTTTTCATTGTAGATCCCTTTTTCATTTCAAGATTTGTAGTACATACTACTACATTCCTGCATTGCCATTTGTCCATTGTACAAAAAAAAATGCTCACATTATTTACAGTATTGGGAAACTCATTGTCCCATATTATCACTTTATCTGCACATATTGCACATGCATGACCTTTCAATACTATTATATAGCTTTGCAGTTACTTTTTGGTCAGCATTGAGAGTGTCTTTCTAATTATACAATGCAGTTGTATCTTTTGAATAAGTTGTTTTGTCTTTATTTTCAGACATTTTACAACCTACTACTCCAATTGTGCATTGCCATTTTCCCATTGGACATACTATACATGCTCCTTCCTTAAGTTCTAATGAACAGGTAGAATCTCTTTAGTCAAAACATTATCTATATCTTTCACTTTGCTCACTTTTTTTCTAGTGTTTTCATTGCAAATCCCTTTTTCATTTCAGGATTTGTAGTACATGTTGTTGCACTCTTGCATTGTCATTTATCCATCGCACAAAAAAAATGCTCACATTATTTGTACTATTGGAAAACACATTGTCCCATATTGTCACTTTATCTGCACATATTGCACATGCACGACATTTCAATATTGTTATGTAGCTTTGCAGGTGCTTTTTGGTCAGCATTGAGAGTGTCTTTCTAATTAGAGCATTCAGTCGTATCTTTTGAAAAAGTTTTTTTGTCTTTCATTTCAGGCATTTTACTACCTGTTGCTCCAGTTGTATAGAAGATGCTACACAATTCACAAGCATGGGTTTCTAGTTGGTTGACCAACTACCACCCATATTTTCCATGTAATATTCTTGCTCACATAGAGGAATTGAGTCTCTTGTACAGGTTGCAAGAAAAGATGTTAAGGAGAATTGATAGAAAAGGGCCAAACTGCACTAATGTCAACTATCATAATTATGCTCATTTATTTAACTACATCTTTGGTATATGGGAAAAAATGGGCATGGATGTTCAATATTACAATCTAGAAATAGAGATTGTAAATTTATGTGATTTTCCAATGTCTCTTTACCAAGAAATTCAAGACCTTTTCCTAGCTGGATGCATCTAGAAGGTATGCATTCAACCAACAGTAATCATATGCAAGCACAATCTTTTGAACAAGTTGAGCATGAGGTTTATGAGATCCCTTAAGGGGAAATCTCTAATTAGTAATCACATGGATCTTGTAGAGGAATGGTTGTTGGTCGTGTTCAAATTCAACCACATTGTCAAGTTCGAGATCCACTGTGTCAGACCATCATTCAGGTTGATACATGCATATTACGGGGTGCCTACGTTGTATGCTGTCAATTCTACCTTGACAATTAGAGTGTGCCAAATCCTTCTAGATGTTGAGAATGTAGAAATTATACATGTTCATAAATGGTTGACGTAGTTGTCAGTGTTTAGAAACTATTTAGTTATTATAGCAAACATTTGTGAAATTTTTAGTGACAAATGGTTACAAACTACATTTGGGCACTGTTAGCACTATTAAATGTGGCTTGTAATTTTCTTCAGAATCTATAATATTAACTCAAAAAAATTTTACATTTTACTGTGTGATGTGAATTATTTATCTCAGATCAAATCTGAAAACATTTCAAAATATTGTTTACCATCCCTTAGTATGTATTACAACATTGCTTTCAATTCCTTGGATGTTTGGATGGACAAGTATTACAACATTACTCAATATAATACCGATCACCTTAAACTTTATGTATAGAAGTGGAAGTCATAGTTTTAAATCTTGTGTAAGAGTTCAGTAATTGTATAACTTCCATGCATGCAAATTTTACCTTCAACATAATTTTGTTAGTTAGGGCTCGCATTTGAAGAAGCTTAGATCTATGTTTAGAATTTAAGTATTGTCTAATAACTGTTGTTAGATTAGATTATGTTAAATTTTTTTCATCAACATTTAAGATGACAATCTGTAAACTATAATCAAGATACAAGAGAGTTGAAGGAGAATGGAATTCTTGGAGCAACCCTTTCTTAGCATCACAAAAAGTGTTGTCATTGAACAAGAATTGAGAAGTGAGTCACAACCCTATGTGTTTTCCATCCTGCAACTTTTTTATGCATCTTTTGTTCCAAATGTATTATGATATTGAAATGATGTTTGCTGCAAGTAAGGGTTGTTATAAAATATGAAGGTTAACTTAAATACATTGTGTTGTTACATTTTGCATAACATAAAGTGTTGTCATTGAACAAGAATTGAGAAGTGAGTCACAACCCTGTGTGTTTTCCATCCTGCAAATTTTTTGTGCATCTTGTGTTCCAAATGTATTACGATATTGAAATGGAATGTTTGTCGAAAGTAAGGTTGTTATAAAATATGAAGATGAAATTCAATACATTGTGTTGTTACAATCTGCATAACAAAAAGTGTTGTCATTGAACAAGAATTGAGAAGTGAGTCACAACCCTATGTGTTTTCCATCCTGCAAATTTTTTGTGCATCTTGTGTTCCAAACGTATTTCAATATTGAAATGGAGTGTTTGTTGCAAGTAAGGGTTGTTATAAAATATGAAGGTGAACTTCAATACATTGTGTTGTTACAGTTTGCATAACAAAAAGTATTGTCATTGAACAAGAATTAAGAAGTGAGTCGCAACCCTATCTGTTTTCCATCCTACAAATTTTTTGTGCATCTTTTGTGCCAAACGTATTACGATATTGAAATGGAATGTTTGCTACAAGTAAGCATTGTTATAAAATATGAAGGCGAACTTCAATATATTGTTTTGTTATATTCTGCATAACAAAAAGTGCTCATTGAACAACAATTTAGAAGTGAGTCACAACCTTGTGTGTTTTCCATCCTGCAACTTTTTTGTACATTTTTTTGTTCCAAACCTATTATGATATTGAAATGGAATGTTTGTTGAAAGTAATGGTTGTTATAAAATATGAAGTTGAAATTCAATACACTATTTTGTTACGGTCTCCAAAACATAAAGTGATCATTGCATGTGCTTGCATTTGTAAGTAAGTTGACATAAATAATAAGACTCAAGGTGGCATTTCCTAACACTATTTGATGCCATTTAACATTATTTGAGACAATAATGTTTTCCAACACTACAATAAATACATCTATACTATATATTTTCTAGCACTATAATAAATACATCTATACATCTATACATCTATTCTATCTTTTCTATTCAATTTTAATCTATCATCAATTATCTCCCACCATGATTTTTTCCTTGTTTATAATCCCCTCCACCCCTCCATTCACCCATCCTTCCATCCCATTAATAATCCCATAGACCCTTACCTTCAATGTTTTATAAAATACAATCTAATTTTCTTACATTTTTTTGATTGATTGTTTACTCATGTTTCTATTCTTGTTTGTTTACTATAGTCTTAATGCTCCATCCATCACACTATCATGATTTCTTTCATCCTTCATATTATGGAATGCCTTGAAAACATGTATTTTAGATCACTATTCTTATTTTAACTTCTATATTTTTATGTTGCTCCATATGTACATAATGCATCATCATTATGATCCATTATATCATCCTGCATAATTCTAGTGCTAATAAAAGTAAGTTTCTCTTTTGACATGAATTTAATTTGACAACATATATCATTCATCCATTTTAACCATATCCCATATCCCTTTCCTTCATCTACATAATGCATCATCATCATGATCCATTATATCATCCTGCATAATTCTAGTGCTAATAAAAGTAAGTTTCTCTTTTGACATGAAGTTAATTTTACAACATATATCATTCATCCATTTTAACCATATCCCATATCCCTTTCCTTCATCTATCCTCTTTCTACTCAAATAATGTCTTATGTTAGTTACATTACATCCTTGTAAGATATCGTAATAGAATTTAGATACAACCATGCAATATAGAATCATACATTTTTGGAGCCCACGAAACAAAAAAAACTCATAACGAATTGATAGAGGACAGTGCATTTTCCAACACTGCAAATAATGTGAGCATTCTATTTGTTCCAGTGACATGAAAAAAGGAAATCCCATTTTTACTTAGCAAAATAGTTATAAAATTTGAAAGTGGACTTCATTACATTTTTGGAGCGTATAAAATAAAAAACTTTTCATGATGAAATAACTGATAGGACACAGTGTGTTTTCCAACACTGCAAACAATGCAAGCATTTTATTTGTTCCAATCATATGAAAAAAGTAAATATGCCATATCCACTCTACCAAATGGTTGTGCTAAAAATTGAAAGTGGACTTCATTACATTCTTGGTCGTAATGAAACAAATACTTCTCATAAGGAAATAACTAACAGGGGATAGTGTGTTTTCCAACACTACAAACAATGTTGACATTTAATTTGTTCCAATGACATGAAAAAAGGAAATATGTCACTTTCACTCTACAAAATACTTGTTCTAAAAATTTAAAGTGGACTTCATTACATTCTTGGTCATAACAAAACAATTACTTTTCATAAGGAAATAACTAACAGGGGACAGTGTGTTTTCCAACACTGCAAGCAATGCAAGCATTTTATATTTCCAATCACATGAAAAAAGGAAATTTTCCATTTCCACTCTACCAAATAGTTGTTCTAAAAATTCAAAGTGGACTTCATTTAATTTTGGGAGTATACGAAATAAATACTTTTCGTAAGCAAATTACTGACAGGGGACAATGTGTTTTCCAACACTGCAAACAATGTAAGCATTTTATTTGTTCCAATCACATGAAAAAAGGAAATACGCCATCTCCACTCTACCAAATTGTTATAAAAATTGAAAGTGGACTTCATTACATTCTTGCTCATAACGAAACAATTAATTTTCATAAGGAAATAACTGACAAGGGACAGTGTGTTTTCCAACGTTGCAAACAATGTGAGCATTTTATCTCTTCCAATCAGATGGAAAAAGGGAAATGCCATTTTTAGTGTACCAAATAGTTGTTCTAAAAATTGAAAGTGGACTTCATTACATTCTTGGTCGTAACCAAACAAAACTTTTCATAAGGAAATGATACACAGGGGACAATGTATTTTCCAACACTGCAAACAATTTTACCATTTTATCCCTTCCATTCAGATGGAAAAAGGGAAATGCCATTTTTATTGTATGAGATAATTGTTCTAAAATTTGAAAGTTGACTTCATTAAATTTTTGGTCATAAGGAAACAATAACTTTTCATAACGAAATAACTGACACAGGAAAGTGTGTTTTCCAACAATGCAAATAGTTGCCCACGTAGGTACATAGATATACATACACAACATTTATTGATATACTCTATTCAATACCATGTATGCAATTAGTGTATTTAATACCATTGACTACTATATTCAAATTTTTTGAGGTCAAACAATTTGCATGTCAACTTATCTTTTTCATTTATAAGCAAGCTACCATAAATAGTAACACTTGAGTTGGCATTGCCTACCATTATTTCACATTGTTGATAATGTAATTATACAGGGCTATGAAAAGTCTAATATCAAATGGTCAACATAGTGTTCAAACATATGAGAATAGTATATCTCTACACCATAATTGTTCAATAATCAAATAATTATAGAGGGCCATGAAAAGTCTGATATCAAATGTATAACGACATAGTATTCAAACATACGAAAATGGTATATCTCTACACCATAATTATTCAATTATCAAATAATGAAACCCATAATGCACAATGAGTATTGTGAGCCTATCTCATCATATCCTACACTGCCTATTCTTTGCAATTGAGTTCATGCCTACATAATATAGGGAACGTTTCTTTGGTTTGTTGTGTTGCAGATGATGAACGTTAAACAACAGATTTTTGGAGAGGTTGTGCTTTGTCCTTGGCACTTTGAATTCCTTCATCCTATGACAAACAATTTGAACAATTAATGTATGAATGGAAAGAAATATAAGATAGTATGATATATACAACAACATATCATTTATATCTACCTCAAGAAAAGAATGCTTCAACTTGGAGAGCTTCCATACCACAAAGCCGCCCACACACTCTTCAACAGTCTCTGCACCAGGACATGGAAAAGGCACTACATAGTCACCAATAATGGCCTCAACAATGTTGACTCACACAATTTTTTGGGCGCATAAAGTCGTGGGTATTACCATTTCTTTTGACAACATGTACAATACCTTTGGCAACAAGTTTATGTTGCCTCCAAAGATCAACATGATCACCAATCTTAAAAGTGATGCATTTGAACTCTATCATCTGTTCATCAACAGGATTTGGCTGAAATGTAAATGTCATTGACGTGAATCATAATTCAAGACATATTAAAGGATTCATAAAGAAATTAGAACAGAAGCATGGAAATGTGTTGTGTCTGTTACCAATATAGATGGCACGCCGCTACTCTCCCAATCCCCTTGTCCATCTTTATTGCCATCTCCCCCTTGAAGGCCAGCGCTCTCCTCATCCCCATGTTCATCTTTATTACCCTCTCCCACTTGCAATCCAGTGCTCTCCCTATCCCCATGTCCATCTCTATTACCTTGTCCCACTTGCAAGCCAGTGCTCTCCCCATCCCCATGTCTATCTCTATTACCCTATCCCACTTGTAATCAAATGTTATCCCCATCCCCATGTCCATCTTTATTTCCCTACCCCACTTGCAAGCCAGTGATCTCCCCATCTGCATGTCCATCTCTATTAGCCTCTCCCATTTCAATTGCAACCACATGGCCAATTAGGTCAAGGCCAGCACTCTGTTGTTTATCCTTGCCCTATAATAGCAAGAATTCAAACATCACATCAAATCCAGATGCATGCAACCAATTCATTGAAATAATCAAAACAAACATTAAATAGAAGATTTGGAATTCATCGTTTCTTCTAGTTTCTTCATGTCAAGGCACCATGAAACTTTTGACCGTGTACACTCCTGCTTCTTCTTCTTCTTCTCAATGTTAGATGATGGGTTAGGAGGAACAACATCATCTTGTTCTTTAATGGGAAATGCTTCATCTTCCAAATCAATAGTACCCTATTTGAGGGCAGCACTTCGTTGTTCATCGTTGCCCTGTAATAGCAGCAATTGAAACATCACATGAAATTCAGAGGCATGCAACCAATTCATTGAAATAATCAAAACAAACATTAAATAGAAGATTTTGAAATCACCGTTTGTTTTCGTTTCTTCTTGAGAGGGAAAGAGGCAACCTTTGACCATTTATTCTCCTTCTTCTTCTTCTTCTCAATGTTAGACACCGAGTTGGGAGGAACAACATCATCTTGTTCTTCCATGGGAACTACTTCATCTTCCAAATCAATAGTACCCTATTCAAGGGAAGCACTCTATTGTTCATCGTTGCCTTGTAATAGTAGGAATTGAAACATCACATCAAATTCAGATGCATGCAACCAATTCATTGAAATATTCAAAAAAAACATTAAATAAAAGATTCTAAAATCACCGTTTGTTCTCATTTCTTCTTGTGAGGGCGTGAGGAAACTTTAAACTGTATACGCTCCTTCTTCTTCTCAATGTTAGACAACAGGTTGGGAGGAACAACATCATCTCATGCTTTCATGGGAACTACTTCATCTTCCAAATCAACAATAACCTGCTTGAGGGTAGCACTTCGTTATTCATCCTTGTCATGTAATAGCAATAATTGAAATCTCACATCAAATTCAAATGCATGCAACAAATTCATTAAAATAATAAAAACAAACATTAAATAGAAGATTTCAAGATCATTGTTTGTTCTCGTTTCTTCTTGTGATGGTGCCTTAAAACTTTTGACCGTGTGCGATGCTTCTTTTGAATGTTAGATGTCAGGTTGGGAGGAACAACATCATATTGGGATTTTGTGGGCACAGCTTCCTCTACCGATTGAACACTACTATGTTGGGTGTTAGGAACTGCTTCTCGACCATCACCCTTTCATGTCATGTAAGTTAATGTTAAGTGAACCTTGTATGCATCATAACATAAAATATGAACCAACCAAAATTCAGAATTAACAGTTCAATTTGACATTACCATTCCATCCTTTCTCTTTCTCTCCTATAATTTTAATATATTTTGCCTTCTCTACTCCTTGTTCTCCTCACTGTTATATAACGCCATTTGCTTCTTCACCTTGTCCTTTCCTTCCTAGGGAAGTAGAAGGAAGCTATGTTTCTCATACTTTTTACAAACCCTTTCAATAACATGCTTCTATTGGAGATTCTATCATAGATTCAGTTGGTACTCCATATTTTCCACCTTCTTTTGAAGGTACTCTTTCAATTTCTCAATGGGAGGAGGGGGGGTGTTTTGGTTTCCCCCCCCCCCCTCGATGCAATTCGGCCATGCTTTGGTGCCACGAGAATAGGAAGGTGATCACTAGTAGAATTTGGCAAATAAATGACTAGGTGACTAAAACTTTTAGTCACAACTAAAAATGACTAATTTCTACTCATTTTTTGCCACTCAACTATAAATGAGTAAATAAATGACTAATTTGGTCATTGACTAAAAATTATTTAGTCACATAAATTAAAAAATGACAAAATAGTTAGTCATTTATTTAGTCACAATACATTTGAATATATCATTTAAGGAATCAAGAATATAGCCTGCCAAAATACTCTAAAACTTTAATAAACATACCCTGAAACTTTCGTTGAAATCTTATTTTTAGGTGTAGCCCGCCAGAATGGAGTTTTCATTTTAATAAACATACTCTAAAACCTTCGTCGAAACATTATTTTCTAGCATAGCCTACCAAAATGGAGAAGTGTTTCAGTAAAGAATGACAGAGAACGGTAAGGAGATGTGTGTGATAGGAGACATAGGATTCATTGTTGCTTATCTCATTCCTACTCTGCTCAACAAGGGCTACATTGTTTGCGCTATTGTTTGTAATCCAGGTATTTAATTGACATATATTTTCATAATCTCAAATTCCTTCAAATTCTTTTGAAGTATCAATGTATCCTATATATGGTTTAGAATGATTTATTTTAATTAAAAAAATAAATCAGATGCTTTTGAAGTATCAATGTATCCTATATATGGTTTAGAATGATTTATTTTAATTAAAAAAATAAATCAGATGCTTTTGAAGTATCAATGTATCCTATATAGGGTTTAGAATGATTTATTTTAATTTAAAAAAAAATGATGTATTTTCTTGTGATTAGATAATGTGAACTCCTAAATCTACCCCAGCACATTGTCCTCTTTGGCACTCTATTCATTACTTCAGCTACTAGAGTTTTGCATGTGACATCTTTAATATCTTCAAGATCGTGGATTTTAAATAGATCTCAATCGTTGCTTTAATCCTTATCATGGTAACCCTTGAGTTCCATAATCCACCTTCAATCTCTTCTAAGAACGTTGTCTTAAGCTAGACTACATAGTATGCATATAAAGCAAGTCCTTCATACCTACCATTGTTCCAAACCACCACTCATTGCCTTGCTTAAAATGTTGCCTCCATAAGCACAATAGCATGTTTTAAAATCATGGTTGCCAGTGATTGACCATTCAGGTCACTACTTTCATCAAGATACAATGAGATTTTTATCTTCAAACTCAAGGAATTATGCAAGATAACATTGTGAATTTTTTGCTATGTATGATTTGATTTTCTTGCACATTTACTTCTTTGCTAATTGTCTTTAATACTAGATATTGCACCCTCAGCTACAATCTCAAACAGCTCACTCACTGTCACTTGAATATTCCTTTCATGAGCATCCTTTTATAAAATAAAACTATGCCCTATAGACTACCTACTTACTTACTACAGGGGACTCATTGTTTCATGGTATTGTAGGTCTTAAGATCCTTCAACCTTATTCACTATTTTCCCATCTTTGATGAGTCTCAAAACACTACTCAAACATGCAATCCACTACCTCCATTATACAATGGCTAAGAAGAAACATTGAACCTGTTATTACCACTGTTACTTCATTTGGGCAGTCATTCCCTGATTTCATTTGCCTTGTCTAACACTTACAAAAGCATTTGAAAAATCCTTAAGGTCAACAAGGGGGTAAGGAAACTCACTGTTAAAATCTCCACTTTACTATGCAAGGTTTGAGCTTTATTATCTTGTCACTGCTCAGCCTCTTTTTGACTATCACACCTCAAGTGACTATTATTCTTCTTACCATAGATTGCATTTACAAATGCCACTGAGCTACATAGTGTGCTTGTTATTGGCTACAATCTTTAGATTGCAAGATTTTGTTATTGGCTACAATATCTCAATATTTCTGGTGTTCTAACCTCACTAATTTGCTAGAGTTATTGTTTATGTTTCTACGGAGGCCTAGGTTTTGTACCCTAGTCATGCTCTTACCACTGCTTCTATTGGTATTAAAAAACAACCTTAAATCTTGGGTCAGAAAATTAGTTGTCTTGATAAGGTTGTGGTATGATCTTGGATTGTATCCTAGAGTGTGTGGGAAGCTTTTGTTTGATCATTAAGGTATGTAAACCTAATCAGGGAAATGTATCCTATATAGCATAGGTCTTGCTTTAATACTTTCCATAATGGTTATTAGCAGATTGCATTATTATAGTTTGTGGTAACCAAAAATTGCATCCAAGTATGTAACAAACTTGGTTTGTAGTTTAAGTTGTACACTTTTAAGTAACATTCATAAGGTTTAGAAAATCTTGATCACTCTCTAGAATATCCCATTAACATGGGTTGTGCTTGAATGCACTACATAATTGATATAACACAACAACTCTACATATCAACCAGAGTTATAGGCTCTTTATTGTAGCAAGAGGTAATCGCTCTTGGATCATGCTATCATTACATTGTAACCCATTAAACTTGAGTCAAGCTAAATGCACCCAATGATGATTGACACCTAATTGTGATGACAATGATTTGTACATGAATTGTGCTCGTATGAGTGCCTCCATTTCTATCACAACATAGCCACATTAAACTTGGGTCACACATGAATGCATCCTATATTTGTTATAGCACAATTGTGCCACATGACCAATAGAGTTATGGATCACATAATTACAGTCACAAGAATTTATTCCTCGGTCGTGCTCTTATGGTGATTCCATTACGGTTATAGCATAACCCTTTGGACTTATATTGCTCAAATCCTTACATTGCTTATTTTATCTTTGGATTCTTTGGATGGATTACTTCATGGATTTTTTCTGATTTATACAGCTTTTGTTTTGATAGTAAATGACATCGGATTCTTTCTGAAGCTAAAATGATTTATTAATTATGGTTTTATAATGATTTTGAGTTTTATTTAGAAGGGGTTAATATGTGGAATTTTTATGTGTAGGAAGAATAGATTGTGATGCAATGTGCGGGTATGGACGGTTCAGCCAAAATTGGATTGCTATCAGTCTCATAACCAGGTTGGAGAGTACCTTGAGACGATGTGAAACACTTCTAGGTGTTTTTGATTGGAAGTAGAACCTAACTATACGAATTTTTGAATATCTAACAGAGTAAGTTCCTTTATTCTAAAGATAAAATCATAAATTTGCTTGTCCAATTGTACATCCAACGTAAGATCTTTAATATCTAATAGAGAAATTTTTTACATTTTAAAGATAAAATCATAAATTTTTTGGATCAATTTCAAAATTGATTTGAGGTAGTGACTTACTCTGACAGGGGAAACTTTCCTACATTTAAAGATAAAATCATAAATTTTATCAATCCAATTTGAGGTTGTGAATCTCCGATAGAGAAAGTTCCTACATTCTAAAGATAAAATCATAAATTTGCTTGGTCCAATTGTAAGGATTTATCTTTTTAATTATACTTTCTAACATTTGGCTTGATACAAATTGTTACTTTAGAATTATGGTATTTCTTTTCTTCTAATATTTTCAACCCTCATTTCAAGGAAGAGCTCTGAAGATGGTTCCTTCAAATGAAGACCACACTTTTCCACTACAGGTTCCATCTAGAAACACCAAAAGCTTAGGTATTGCCATACTCGAGTACAACAAAGTTTTAGGTGAATTGCACTTAGTATCTTATGTTGATATGGATATGTTCTAGCCTATGGTTAATTGTTGTAGCATAACAGATACGTCAAATATTTGTTCATATACCATAGTTTCAAATTCTAAATTGCTATACCTTATTCTAGGAGAAAATCATAGGGAGAGTCTATACATAAGACACCATTGTTTTAAATTCAAAATTGTTGGCTCTTTCACAATTGTTTGCTTCATTTATTTGATCTAAGATAGCCTATTGTATAGATGATGCTCTCAAAATCACAGTAAAATATTTTATTCTGGGATGACTGTTCAGAATCTTTCCCATCATAACAATGAACAAAAGCATCAGTCATTAACCTGAACTTTGCAAGAGTTTCATCAAATTCTACTTTTCCACTCTCTTTTCCATTATGAATTTTATTCCCAATTTCATCCATGAAGAACTTCCTCAACCTGTAGATCCTGTTGTCATCCATAACATTACCAGGTGTTGAGGATAGCTTCAATTTTTTACCCAAGCAACCACAACAGTACAACAGGAAATTAGCATTAGATTTTGCACCAGATTTTTTGTATTTTGAGTACATGAATTGAACAATTTGGCTGGCGCTAAACTCAGCACAAACAGGCATGGTCAACTCGGCATTGGATTTTGCACCAACTTTTCCGCTAGATTTGGCATCGAATTTAGCGCCGATTTTAGCACTGAAAAATCATAGCACCTTCATTAGTTCCTAAAATAGCGTCGAGAAGTAAGAACAGAAATTGCGCCAAAATTGGCACCCAATTTGGCTTCTAGTTTTGCTTCCATGTCTACTCCCATTTTTGCTTCTAGTTTTGCTTCCAATTTTGTCCAGTTTTGCTTCCTCCAGCTTTGGTCTGTGCCTGCTTCCAACCTTGTTTCCAAGTTTGCCTCCCAATCTTTGCTTCCTCCCGTGTTTGTTTTGGGTTTTGCTTCTAGTTTTGTCTTATTTCTAGTTTTCCTCCAATTTTTCTTTGGTTTTGCTTCCAGCTTTTCTTCTAGTTTTCTTCCAGCCTTTGCTCCACCTTTTGCTTCCCATGGCTTCCGCTTTGTTTTCCTGATTTTGTTTCTAGGTTTGCTTTGGTTTTGCTTCTAGTTTTGCTTTCTCAAGGTTTTCTTCCAAGTTTGCTCAGCTTTGTTTTATTTGTTCAATTTGCTTCCAAGATTGCTTCCTATTTGTTTAGTTTGGCTTCCATTGTTGCTCTTTTGCTTCTAAAAATGCTTCCTTGTTTTGCTTCCATTTATTAATTTAATATGTTTTATTTCAATTTAATTAGTTAAATATATTGTGCCTCTTTAAATAACTCATATGATTATAGAGTAAGTAATTTAATTATTTAACTCATATGATTAAATAACAATATAATTATTGTAACATGATCATCATCTATAATTAAACAAGTGAGTCAAATATCTATAATTTAATTGAATTTGACAACATCCATCCTGAGCAGTAAATTAAAATAATTATACTTAATAAATATTCATCCAAAAATCATCGACCACTTTTAATATATATAAATTGACAAGTCAATACTGATAAGATCATCATCATATATAACTAAAACAAGTGAAAGTCAAATATGCTAGTACATCAAAAACATGTCAAAATGATACATGTCCAACAGTCGACATAAGTGAAAATAATACATCTAAAAATGATATAAATAAAATTGATAAATTATGTAACTCAAATTGACACAAGTCAAGATGATACATGTCCAAATGATATAGTGAAAATGATACGTGTCAATATGATGCAACTCAACAATATAGTACTATAGGCCGTGAAAATGATACATATGATAGTAACCATGAAAAAATTCATCATAACGATATATCAGCAATGATCCATGATGTAGTCTATATGATCATGAATGTCACTAGTTACTATCACCAATTATCTCATCATCATCATCACCATCGTGATCATCATCGTCGTCGTCATCGCCATCATCATCATTGTCATCAGCCTCGGTGTCTTCCATATCTGCATCATCATCATCCTCTACCATATGATCTGTACCGGCAGAACCAATATTTTGTGGATCTATATCATGTTGAGGATCATCTTGATCTTCTGGAAGACCCGTGTTTTGCAACAAAAAAAACATTTAAAATGAAAATTTATTATTTATTTCATGCAATAATTTATTTTTTTGTTATATATCTAATATTACAACATATGAGATGAAACCATAATCATATTACATCGTATCAAAGTGCACATACCATAATAAAATTTCAAAAAAGTTACAGCTAATACTAGTGAATCAGGAGAAACTTCAACTTTCAAAAACAAAGCCAATTAGGCTGGAAGACTTGTGGATCGGGCTAGCATTTAGTGGAAGAGGAAGAAAGATGTCTGGAACTCTAGAGGCCACCATAATGGATTTTAGTATTCAACCGTGAGAGTAGAAAAGAGAGTTGATATCATGTATCAAAACATTAAGCATGCATTCTTCCAGCCAGTAGAGGAGATGATTACTTTGCTTCATTTTCATTTGCATAACCATATCACGGTGTGGGAACCAAGAAGACCAAGGATGTTCAAATTTATGTGGAGGTAATGGATGTGGTCCAAACTTTAGGAGGGGCAAGAAGGTCAATGTATGATCCTAATGAAATTGAGGAAGAACAACAAGAGAGGGACAGGAAAAATAAAATCAATACAGAGTTTCAAGGATTTGTCAAGTGAGTAAGAGAGCTATGGGAGTAACCTCATCTAAAATATTTTGAACTAGAATTTGATATACCATTTAGACAGCTTGGTTTTCATGGGGTTCCTTTCAAAGCCTCTGCTTTTATTGTTCCTATAGTAAACTGTTTGGTAGAGTTGGTGGAATTACCTTTCTTAGTAATCACTATTAGTGAGATTGAGATTGTTAACCTTGAGAGAGTACGACATGGGAAAAAGGAATTTGATATGGCTATTGTTTTCAAAGACTTCAAGCGATATGTACTCCACATTGACACCATTCCTCAATCTTCACTTGATGGCATCAAGGAATGGTTGAACTCCATGGATATAAAGTATTATAAAAGCAAAATGAACTTGAACTGGCGCCCAATTTTGAAGAGTATTACTGATGATCCAAATAAATTTATTGAAGATGGTGGTTGGGAATTTTTGAATATGGAAGCTAGTGATTCTAATTTTGATAATTCAGAAGAGTCAAATCAAGGATATGAACCCTCTAATGTAGAAGAGGAATTAGAATCATATTTCATGTAGCCACCATCAAGAGTGTTACAAGCCAACAAGATGGAGGGAATTATTATATAAGGATAATTTTCAATGTTGCAGGTACTACCTTTAATTCCAACTACAATGGGAACATTGAAATTACCTAGCAATATTTATGTTAAGGAAATTTCCTTTAGATGCAAGGATTCAAAGCACATCAACCATGTGGTAAAAATGATTAAATCCCAGAGATGATTTGTAGCAATGAAAGAGTTTGAAAAGGTGGAGAGAGCTACAATGGTGACTTAGGAGAAACTTCAGCTTTCAAAAACAAAGCCAATTAGGCTGGCAGGCATGTGGATCAGGCCAGCATTTGGTGGAAGACGATGAAAGATGACTGGAACTCTGGAGGCCCACCATAATGGATTTTGGTATTCAACCATGAGAGAAAAAGAGAGAGTTGATATCATGTATCAAAACATTAAGCATGCATTCTTCCAGCCAGCAGAGAAGGAGATGATTACTATGCTTCATTTTCATTTGCATAACCATATCATGGCACGGGAACCAAGAAGACCAAGGATGTCCATTTTTATGTGGAGGTAATGGATGTGGTCCAAACTTTAGGAGGGGCAATCTTGATGTCTACCAAGAGGCATAAAGTCACATGAATTAAGTTCACCTACATGTCTGCCAAAGTTTACTTCCAATTTTTATGACTGTTTTTCTTGACTGTCAAAGTTTACTTATAAATTTGAAATTTTTTGATGAGGATATATTCAGCCAATGTGTAAGCACATTTTATTTGTATCACAAGCATATGTGCATTGCAATAATTTTGATTATCTATGGTCTACAGCTATGTTGTCTCACTTATTGGATATTCTATTTCAATTTTTTCTATGGCCTTCTCTGTTTGAGGTAGCACCTAACAATCCTACCTCCTTTCCTTAGCTGAGAAGTGGATTTGAATTTGGAAATACTGCACTTTAAAACTAGCTATTGTTTAAGGAGAGTTATTCTAGCTTTGATGTTGACACCCTCAATCTTCAACAAGGACTAAGATGCATTGACTCAAATGCAAGCTTTCAAACTTAGATTTGAATGTGCATAATTTGATTGATTATGGTTTTTACAGGAAATTTTCTTTACATGACTATTTTGGATTGTCAATATGTGTAATAGTGACTGCATCCTTATCAAGTTTGGCTACCCTTATTCAAAATGCCTTGGCCTTTGGACTCGATACAAAGTTGAGCATTGTTATTCCATATTTGTAACATGTAGGACATTTAAGGGGTAAAACATATAGAAATTCAATATTGTCATCCAAGGAAAACTTACAGATGGTGTATCAAGAACAACAGAAAATGCTTTTATTAGGGTTAATGCTTTCTTCCCCCACACTACTGATATTTTCCCTAAAACATATTTTTTTTAATTATTTCAATGCATCTCAAAATTCAATGTATTGATTAACATTTGTTACGCATTTCAGTTGTTTATGCAAATGATGCATATATGTTAACTTGATCAGTGTTGTTACTTCGGTAGTTTGACTTCTATGACAACTAGCCATTAGGCCATTGTGTGCAGGAGCATGTTTGTGTTTTTAGTTATCTTGTTTGGATAGCTCTACTAGGTGTTGAGGACATTCCATTTATCTTTTGAATATTAAGAAGTCAGAGTTTCAAGGATTTGGCAAGTGAGTAAGAGAGCTATGGGAGTAGCCTCATCTAAAATATTTTGAACTAGAGTTTGATATACCATTTAGAGAGCTTGGTTTTCATGGAGTTCCTTTCAAAGCCTCTGCTTTTATTGTTCCTACGGTAAACTATTTGGTAGAGTTGGTGGAATTACCTTTCTTAGTAGTCGCTATTGGTGAGATTGAGGAATTGTTAACCTTGAGTGGGACTGGGGCAAGGCATTTGATATGGCTATTGTTTTCAAATACTTCAAGCGAGATATACTCCACATGTACAGCATTCCTCAATCTTTTCTTGATGGCATCAAGGAATGGTTGAACTCCATGGATATAAAGTATTATGAAAGCAGAATGAACTTGAACTGGCGGCCAATTTTGAAGACTATTACTAATGATCCAGATAAATTTATTAAAGATGGTGGTTGGGAATTTTTGAATATGGAAGCTAGTGATTCTGGTTCTGATAATTTAGAAGAGTCAAATCAAGGATACGAACCCTCTGATGGGATTTTTTTATTATTTCAACGCATCTCAAAATTCAATGTATTGATTAACATTTGTTACGCATTTCAGCTATTTATGCAAATGATGCATATATGTTAACTCGATCAGTGTTGTTACTTCGGTAGTTTGACTTCTATGACAACTAGCCATTAGGCCATTGTGTGTGGGAGCATGTTTGTGTTTTTAGTTAGCTTTTTTGGATAGCTCTACTAGGTGTTGAGGACATTCCATTTATCTTTTGAATGTTAAGAAGTCAGATTTTCAAGGATTTCTCAAGCGAGTAAGAGAGCTATGGGAGCAGCCTCATCTAAAATATTTTGAACTAGAGTTTGATATACCATTTATATGGGGCTTGGTTTTCATGGAGTTCCTTTTCAAAGCCTCTACTTTTATTGTTCCTCGATGGGAATTGTTTGGTAGAAGTTGGTGGAATTACCTTTTCTTAGTAATTTGCTATTAGTGAGATTGAGGTATTAACCTTGAGAGAGTAGGACTTGGGAAAAGATTTGATATGGCTGTGTGTTTCAAAGACTTCCGTAGGG